>CM040747.1:10180687-10865687 GCA_022829145.1 Albula goreensis
CTTCAGCAAAATAAACTTCAGTTAAAAAACAGATCATTTGTAACTATAATTGGAGTAATACTGTGTTTCAGTGCATTGGCAATCAACATTTCAACAATCAACATTTCAGATGTTTAAGCACTTGAACAAGTGCAACACAAATAAGAAAATTAGAAGACTGCATGAGAAGTGAGAGATACAAGTTAACCTCTTGACTAGTTAACAAAAAAGACTTCTCAGCAGAGGCATGGGTTTAATTTGATCTTCGAGAGCAGACTGCAGCTTCAATCCCCCACATTTTGTCTGACAAAGAGGAAACACCCAGGTTTTACATGGTATGTTGGTTTTTGTTTTTTGGTCCATTGTCCTATACGGATAAAGATTGTTGACTTGTTTCATAATTTTCTGTATGATTTTGTTGTGTTTTGTTGTCCGTGTTACAGGGTCATGCAAGCGTTATGACCAGCTGAATTATGGGATTGCTCAGGGTTATATTGCTCATATGTTCTTAAAGCTTTGTAACATGCACACATGCACGCACACATGCACACATGCACACAAACACAGAAAAAATGGATAGACTATACTGTACTTTTCACTCTGCCTTCCTCTCATGTTCTGGTTTTCTCCTTTTCCTTTTTTAACATTGGAATCTTAATGGTGGTAGAGAAATGGGGAAAAGGGCTCTTTTTGAAACACAGTGATGTCAGGAATGAGGCTGATTGGGGTGTTGGTTGCATGGGGGTGGGGGCGCATGATGTAAGCCACAGCACTAATGTCCGCGCTGGAGGGGCAATGCTTTGATTTGGGGCTGGAGGTTAGCGTGCTGTAAAGACAGGGCCTTTGCCAGTGCAGCCGTAGGTGGAAGGGGTTAGCATTAAGGGTCATTCTTTTGTTTTTTACCGATGTGTATGCACCAGATGGGGGCACAGTGAGAGGAGAGATGTTGGCGAATACCAAAAAGATAAATCGCAGCATTCTAGATAATGCAACCGAATACTCCTAGCCAAGTTACAGAGGCAAGTTACATTCACTCACTCACTCACTCACTCACTCACTCACTCACTCACTCACTCACTCACTCACTCACTCACTCACTCACTCACTCACTCACTCACTCACTCACTCACTCACTCACTCACTCACTCACTCACTCACTCACTCACTGCTATGTTGCTATTCTATCCCATCCAGGGCATCCATGTTAAACAATGTTCAGTGTGACAATGAAGACCAGCCATTGCTGAGTTTCTGATAAGAATATGTATGAGCTGGGAAACAAATCCCTCATCCTCAATCTGCACAAGTTGTCAAGTTTTAAGTTTGAGATACGCTAATAACAAGCACTGGCTGAAAAATACATTTGGGCGAAATCGTCATATTAACCAGAGAAGCAATAACAGCAACAATTTAAAAACTAAAATAATACAGCAGGGCCAGTGCCCCAATTGAAGGTTCATCTTAGATCCTGCATTTTCACCAATTCAGCCACTGTCGTGTTATGAAAATGGATTATATGTTGAACATGATATTTGACACCATATTTTGTTTGTTTGTTCCACAAAATGTACATAATGCACATACAATGCTTTAAAAACATTTGCAAGTTGTGAATTTACTGTTTAACAGCAGTGTTTAATTCTTCTTCATTATTTTCACTACTTTCAGGTAGTTTATAATGGCCATAACCATAACCACTGTCAGGTTTGGGCAGGCACCTCCCTAAGACACATCTGTGAAGTATATTTCAGCTTTTTGCATATTAACAAAACAAGCACCAAGAGCGGGGACAGAACTGGGACATAAATGTGTGATTCATTTCTTGTTTCTGTGCTCCAGAGCAGCTGTCTCACAAAAAATCTAATTAATCGTTAAAGAGACAGCTTTAGATCAGCAATGCATTGCTCAGTAGAAACACAGTTGAAGTAATCCCCTTTTCATTTAACTAGATATGTCTTTGTTCCTTAACAAGGGGTGAACTGATTCATTCTTGGCAGGGGAAACTGTGCAAAAAGGCCTTGAATCATATCCAGGAAATGGAGAATTCAAATGAAAATTGGAATACAGTGATGTGTCCCTGGGCCAGGATTTTCATTTAAATATCTGGAGTGAATATGGACCTGTGGAACAGTACCATGGTCATGGAGGATGCCACTGGCAAAAATATCAGGTTAAATTCACTAAATGTTGTATTGGAAAATGTACAGATACAGTTTCAAAGTGAAACAGTAATACATCAGAATTAGCAATATTTTACTGGAAATGACCAAATACAAAATATCAACCTGATATCACAATGCTAGCTTTGCTATTCTCATTTTTAATTCAATTTTAAAAACCTTGAAATGAGCATATTATAGCAACCCTATCATTATCAACAATAATGAAATAAAATTAACTAGTGACCTGAAGAAATATTTGTCCTTTCAAGTTGAATGTAGTGTGTAATAGCATATAGAAGGAATTTGAAATTGAATTTAATTTGGATAAAATGAGTTTTATTTCAATTAATGGATTAATTAATGGATTTTTTTGGTCGACTGACCCTGCAAAACATTTATAATTGAAATGATCTGACTTGAAATGCAGCCTGTCATGGCTAACTGAAGACCAGAGTCAGGCTTCTGCAACAAATACCCCCAGCTTTCACATCGCCTTCTGTCATATCATCCCTCTTTAATGATAACATGTTAAACAATTTTGTCTTTGCTGTAATGAAGACTCAAGATTTGCAACTTTTGCAAATAAAAACCCTGGAGAGGTACAAGAGGCCCATGACACTTTGAAGGCCAGTCAGGTTTTCCAAAAAGCCAGTAAAATTCTTCAGTCACAGACTTACTCAGCCAGAACTCACATCTAAGAAGATACCCTCCTCTGAATATTCACCTGAACCTCTCTGAACTTTTGTGACTCAGTATTCTCTGTCAGCTGTCTGAACAAGAGCTTACAAAAACTTGGGCCAGTGAAACTGTGACAAGGTCTGGTTTCCTATATTGTCTAAAGAAGAAAAAACACATAAAAATAATACTTGACAATGACTCCTATATTAACAATTCAATTTGTTTTGATTTAACTTTTGGATTTCACATGTTGCCATGTAAAATAATTCAACCATTATTTTGGTAGCCAGCAAATATCGAAATTAGGTTATGGACAATTAGGTTATATTCCAAGTTATAGAATAGTTTCTGATTTCTGAATGATATAACTCAATGTATCTCCAAATATGCAGTTCCTGACTGTTATTTGTAACAAATAAAAACAGCAATTTTCCTTTTCTCCCTTAATAATTGATCTCAAATTGTAGACAGTCTGAGGGTCAGTTGAAAGAGAATACTTTACAGCATCTTCAGTCTTTGTTTTTTTACCAGTTAAATCCTTGGTATTCTGAGACCATCTTCAGTATTTTTCCTCAATTAAAGAATGTCCACCGGGCGTTTATATCTTTTGAGAGCATCAACTTGGAGATGGAAAATTCCTGTAAAATGCTGAGCAGAGGTGTAAGCATTTTTATTCAGGATATTTTCACCACACGTCTGTTCTGCCTCAGTTTCCTGATGTCCACATAAATAGTCTGTGGGTCACAGTTAACTATGATGCAACCAAAAAGCAGTGCCAACGCGCTGCACACTCTTGATGACTTGTGGAGCTTCTGATATGTTCCCAACTGCACTATTTTATAACTTACGCCTATGTTGGATGGGTTTTGATGCTCAGTTATGGTCAGTTCACATCCCTAGTAAGTTCATATCATTTCAGTCTTAGACTGACTGTAGATATATATAAGGAACAGAATTTTATGTAAACACAAGTTATGGCTAGAGATGGTTCCTTATGTTTCAAAATGTTGTAGCGCTTCAACAAACTACAGCTACATGAAACAAAGCACACCCCCACCACTGTTCAGACATGGGCAGGATTATTATCTGATAATAAATTTATCTAAGAAATTCATAATTATGCTGCAAAACTAATGACTCCTTTTCTTCCTTTCTGTTTATCTTCCGTTTTGTTGTTGTGGTTATCTCGGGCTATATTATGTGGCTGGGTTTTTTGCTGCTGATTGTAATATTTATGCTGTTTTCATTTGTTATTTTTCTTTTCATTTTAAATAATGTTTTTCATGAGATATTAATTGAATCTTTGCCAGTATATTTGTTCAAATGAAAGCTTTGATCAAAAAAGGTATGACAAGATAAGCCTGTATTAACATAATGTAAGTTATGGGTAGTTCAATCAGAAATGCGGTCTGACTATTGAAAATTAAGTCTCCTCTTTGTATGACACACTCTTAAATTCAAGCACATCAACATGCATGTTCAGTGCTTTTGTGCAGGTGATTTTGGGCACCAGGTGAATTGTGAATTATTCCATTCGCAGTTATGGAAATCATTGCCTCCTTGCAATGCACAGTTTGCTGAATGGGTGAAAGAAATGGAGAAGTGCAGCTAGGCCAAGCTGCATTCTGACAAAGTCATGTCACATCTACTGATTTCAGACTTGTAAAACGACCAGCAGTGCAGTGGTTCACATGGTCTAAATCATGAATGTACCAGTGCCAACTGTGATTGACAACCCAGCTGAGTCATGAGAGCTATTGCGTTAACCAGATAGAATGTTTTAGTGCAATAAGACCTTCCTCCATGCAGAGCAATACTGACTCCTGCTGGTCAAGTAGATACCTGCAGTCTGTCAGTCTTCAAAGAATTGTTGCATGCTTTTTGCAGAATGCTCATTCTGGATTGTGCACTTCAGAATTGATGGAGGAACTTGCAGAGACTGGGATGTGGGGACTAAGCCAAAGGAGATGTCTCTTCCAAAACAGCTATTTAAAAAGAGAGAGACAAAGAAACTCATGGATTCAAGTTATCTCTCATGACAATGTTTACCATCATGTCCTGTCAGATGTTCCTGTAACAGACATGAGTATAAAGATGGCCCAGTTACACTGACTTAGTGATATATTGTTGATTACATTATCTGTGACAATAACACTATCCAGGGAATTTGTAAAGGGTATTTTTAGTGCTAAGATATTTAACTACAGAAGCTCTCTTTGCGTGCTGTAACCTAAAAGGTTTTGGTTCCTTGTTTGTTTGTTCTTGAGGATTGTGTCTATATGGGTAAGACTCATAATAATTATGACTTGACTTCGATTAAGTGATGGTGTTGCAAAGAGATCATTCCTTGTCTTTCCATTAGCTGTTTAATTTCAGCAGGTTAACAGGTCTGACAACATGTCAGGTTACACATATCTGAATGAAAAGAATTCCATGCAAGCACTGAACAACATAAAACAGAGGAAGCTTTGGCCCCTACTTTAATTATTTGACATTGTATCGATCAAGCGCAATACTAAAAACTGAAAAGGCCTTTTAGGGAAACACCCAAGTTAATTAACTCAAAGTATGTCACAAAGCCCTAAAATCAAGGATCATAGAGCTGGAAAACCACTACAGATAGACTGCTTTTAATAATTTAATGGTCTTAAAATGTAATTATTTTCTGAACAGTGTAATTTTCAACCTCCCTGCTTATGAACAGTGAAGTTTTATGAAATTTCTGCTGACTGGAAAAACTGAAGTGAGAGTATATCCGTGTCCCTTCTCTTCTTTATTTTTTGTGATTAAATGGAGAGTATGAGAAAATTACTCTACAGTATATTTTGTAAAGTAGTGCAATAAGTGTGATAAGCAGGTGTCACTCATACCATTGGGGGGTCTATGACTTTTTTCTGCATTTAAACAAACAACATGTTACCATCTTACACATACAAACACATGTGCCCGCAAACACACACACACACACACACACACACACACACACACACACACACACACACACACACACACACACACACACACACACACACACACACACACACACACACACACACACACACACACACACACACACACACACACACACACACACACACACACACACACACACACACACACAAACATTCACAAAAGCATACACAAATACAAGCACTTACTTCATACTCTTCATACATACATCCCTAGCTGGAGAGGCATTGTTGTCAACAGGAACTACAAATTGAATATGAAGTTGAACACTGAGGCACCAAGTTGCATAGTGGGTAAATAGCATTGAGTAGTTTGCATCCGTCAGTCAGCCATGGTGCAGATGCTGTGAACTCTGAAAATATTCTCTGTGATTTTAACAAATAAAGCCACAAAATCCCCACTGATGACTACAAACAGTGGCTATGATTTTCTCCCAGAATATTTCTGTCAGTTTTTGGTCCATTTTTTTCTCTGCTATGTGATACACCTGCTGATATTACACTACACTGAAGACTAAAAGCAGAAAGGAATATGCCAATGTATTTTCTATATATCAAATGTACAATCCAGAACCTTTAACTACAAGGGAATTATTATTCATTATAAAAAATGGGTTCTGAAAAATTGTGTATCAAAATGGAAAAAATATCAGATCATAGGAAAAAAGATATGAACCTCGGATACTGATATGAACATGAGTCATTTATCTGGGCAGAATCAGTGGATGTCATTCATTCAAATAAAATAAGTAATTTTACCAATACAGGTAAGCGGGGCTAGCATTTCAGCTCTTGCTCTGAAGGTCCAGAGAATGAGCAGATGAATGTTTTTTGAGGGCTCTGCACAACCTGTCAATCATATGTGATACACAGCAGATCAAAGTTCCGAGCAGGTTCTTACCATGAACTTTTAGGCTTGCTACAGTTAGCAAGTGCCAGATATTCCAGATTGTAGCTTTAAATGTGAACTGGAAGAGTGCTTAAGAACTTATGTAACTTTTCACAAAACCAACAAGCAAGCAAGCAAGCTGAGGAGGAAGTTTTTCGACTAATCAGTGAGAAGCTTAGCTGTAAGACTTGGTGAAATTTAAGTTTAATTGACAAGCGGGAGGGATTTGTGCATCTCGTCCCTTTATTATGTAGAAATTGTGGCTGCTGTGACAAGGCTAATGCTGTGCACGGCAGTGTTCAGAGCAGACTCAATCCCGGCTCACCCTCTCTGAACTAGAAGCACTTGTCTTTGTATCATTTTTCTCAGACAGAATGGTGGCTTCCCCCTTTTTTTTTTTTTTTTTTTTTTTTTTTTTTTTTTTGCAGAATCACAGGACCCATTCATTAAGCCTCACAAAGCATAACCCCAATTACAGCAGCTGCTCTATTTAAACCTGCTGCAGAGCTGCAGCCATTTATAGGCTGCTGTTCTAGCTGTGTTTCACTTTCTGCACAAACTACAGACTTTAAAATGTTAAAACTGAAGTGTGCTGATGGTTTTTCCTTTGCCTATCCCTGTTGTTAAAATGTACATATGTATACACAGAGCAGTGGACTGTTTTTCTTTAATTAGTGCCTTTAAATATAATCTCAGAGCCACTGTGAATGCTCAGTAGCATCAGTAGACCAAATGTTTCGCTTCAGGTTTCTGGTGAGAGGAGAAACACTTCTGCAGCAACCCCAACTGTTCTATGTAACACAAAGCCAATACTTCTGATCAGAAGACTTGGGTCAACATCACCTGCACAAGTACCAGTAGTTAACCATACGATACACCTTCTTATGAATAGAAATTCAGTTATTGACAACAGCTCAGACGACAAATGGGCTGATGCAGAATTCAGACAGCATTCAGAGTCACTTTTCTCTCTTATTAGATTTTGCACATGGTAGCCGTGGAAAAGAAGGCTACTGTCATTATCATACGCACTGCAGCAAGCAGCCTGAAACCAACACGGCTGCCAAGATTTTAGTATCACTCCAGCCCAAAGGTGCGAAGCTTCTCTTCCTCCTTTTTGAAATGTGTATCAGTGTACCCTTAGAGAGGGTTTTCATTCTTTTTTCTGCTAGGCTTGGTATTCACAGGAGGCAGGGAGGTTGAAAGCGATCCAGCTTGGCAGCAGAAAAGAGTGCGTGGCTTGTGCCGGCACACAGAGATCGTCTAACCCACTGGGCCAAAGAGCCTCATAGAGACAGAGGCAGGTTTCTCTTCAAAAACACACGTTTATGTTTAAAGAGTGGACTTTTACCCACAGCTGCTTGAACAAGAAAGGGAGGTCAAAATGAAGGAAGCAGGCAGAGCATTATACCTGAAGATATGAAAATAAACATTGAAGTGAGGCACAATTTTCTTTATTGACGGCTGGTAGGGATAGAGTGCTTGAACAGCGCTGTCTGTCAACCATGTATTTTCACATGATTGGTGAACATTATTGCCCCTGAGTTTAGATACAATTTGGAGAGCTTTTGATCTAGTTAAATGAAGCAAATCCGTTTCCTCTCTGGTCATTGTAATGGACAAATGAGTGATACTGATCCATTGACATCCTACTGTGTCAGATGATAATTGAAATAGTTCTATTTTGAAACTGGAAAGGAGAACTATTTAAGCGGGTGAACAGATTACATACAATGTTACGCTTGTCAATCAAGACCATGAAATTGGGTGATTTTTTCCATTTAGAAGCATGCACTCTGATTTATGTGGAATGGGACCAGGTATTGTAGTGTAACTGTGTGATTATGTGAGTGTGTGTGCGTGTGTGTGTGTGCACTTGCATTCTTGCATGTAAAAAAAACACTTTTCCTTCAGGTCCCAGTGTTGTATCCTGGTGAGCTGCAGACTATCTCTAATCCAATTTATCCACATGGCAGATAGAGAGATATGTTAACAATGCAGGATTATGATTTTCATGACAGCCATATCATTTGGTTAATACAATGCATCTCTACAATTTCACATAAGCTATATGCATTCAGAGATTCATCTCCAGTGGGGGAAGTGTGTTATAAAACCAATTAAATTATCAAACCATCTTTGCTTGATTGAGTGTCAAACTTTGAACATCATTTAATCAGTTAAGTGAATAGATAAATTATTCAAACTTTGCCTCTAGTTTTTTATCTGAGTCAATATAGGCTGAACACATTGAGTATGCATTGAATCGCATACTCAATGCATTTCAATGCATCACACTTTGTAAATATGTTGTTCTTCTGGAAATATTAGTATAATGTGGACCACCATTTCTTGTGAAATGTTAAGACCATCATGGCTCAACTTGGAACCTCAGATGTCTGAAGGATTCACATAACATCAGTATGTCACGGTATGACTGGCTGAAGGTTTGAATGAAAACTTTGCCTTTGATATTACTTTTTGGGATAAAATGTTGGAAGTTTCCCCCCACCAGACATGCTGGGACCGTGGCCATCTCTACCATTGGCATTGGCACTGCCTCCTTTCATCTTCAACCTCGCAACCACGTAATCCCACTCACTCCCACTCACTCCCACTCACTCCCACTCACACATCCGGAGCCTGTAGTGTCTTGCCACTTTCAATAGGATGATTGCCTTGACCGGGGTTACCTTCTTCATGTGGCGGTAGAAACATGGGGTCCCACATCATGACCTAATATCTGTACTCATTCTAACCCAATAATTGGTCAGCTTGGACCATGCAAACCCCACCCCCTCCCCCACCCCCACCATGTACTAGATATAGTCCTGTACTCGCTTTGACTTTACAATATTCTTGCAGTCCCTTGCAGTGTACTTGCTTGTTTATAACTCAGGTGTCATGGTCAATAGACATAACATTAGCAGGGTGGGTCTCCCAACAAAGACTGCCTCCATTTTTGAGTACTTGTACTTCATTTTT
Source organism: Albula goreensis (assembly GCA_022829145.1). Lineage (NCBI taxonomy): Eukaryota > Metazoa > Chordata > Actinopteri > Albuliformes > Albulidae > Albula > Albula goreensis. Next base: position 10,190,350 of record CM040747.1, read on the forward strand.
GTGTCCGATCCCCACTTCCCCGATCCCTCCCTCCCCTTTCTCAGTGCTTTTCCGTGACATAAAAGCACATGCTTATGGTTTGATAAGGTTTTCCTGACATATCTCTTGAGAAATTAAGTGTGCAGCTGAAAGAATCACGATTGCCTCTCTTGTAATCTGTGACTTTTTTCCAGCATGCAAAGGCTAATCTATATTGTGAGAAAAACTCTCAGCTTGATCTGTCAGCTACCATTCCTCAATTCAAGAGTGATGGGTACATTCTCCCAGAGCTTGTATTGTCTCCACATAACAGTTTGTCTCTGTGACCATTAACTTAATAATCTCACGTGCAAACAGAGATAAGGAGGAAGAGTGATCACCAGTTTGCCACACTCTATTACCAGAGTCCATATAGTGAAGTCCCATCTCCTGCCTTCGAGGCTACTGGCTGACATGCTGCCTGAGACTTCGCGCCCCTCCCACTGTTTAATCTCCCTTTCGGTAGTACAGACTGACACACTGCCTGCCACCTCCTGCTATTCCCCCAGCTCAGTCACCTTTTCACTCATATTCTCAACTCCCTCCCTCTCCAGCTCCTGGCTCTGCTGACTGAAACCAAACTGTAGCGTACCTATTCTTTGTGAATGAAAATGTTGCTTTTAACAGCATTATTTTAAATGCTGATCTTTAAAAGAAGACTGTTATATTACACTAATCTGAGGCAGGTAGGTTACTTTCTTTCTGTTTTTGTTACGAGCATGGCCTGCATGCTTGTTTTCTTGTTTGTCTGGCAAAATAAACACACAAAGTCATGGGAGTAGGTCACCATATATGTATTTTGTGCAGAGTTATTTCAAATTAAAAAGCCATAAGATGGCCGCCATGGTGGCTCCAGTGTTACAGCAGGTGCATTTCTGTGCCTGTGCCAGCCTTATCCCATAGCCAGTCCCTGTCACCGTCACACAGGGAGATGTGGACTGCTGCAGGGTGATATGTGGAGTTGTTTGAAATGCATAGGGGCCCTATTTAATATTACTAACATTGGCTTGACTTGCTCTCCCATGGCACTTCAAGGGGATTGAATTTGAAAGTTTGATAGGCTGTGTGTGATTGAAATTCCCAGACACCCTGTCTGATATGGAAATGTGCGGGCCACATGTCACATTCCAGCACATCAATTTCCGATTTAATACCGGAAAGACTCTAATCTCCTCAATATGAGAGATCAGTTATGATCCAGAAAAGTATCATACATGGACTGCATTCTCATTCTCTTCTTAGCCGAGATCAAAAAGAAATCTGGTTGTTACAACATGTTTTATTGTAATCTGGTCAGACTTTCCCATATCAGACATTAAAATTGATAAGCTTGGTGGTTATTTTCGGGCTGGAGATAAAATGGGGTGTAAAAATGAATATTTATTTGATCTGTGAGATTTAGCACATTAAAATGACAATGTTAAAAAGTCACCCCCTTTATTATACCCATAGATAATTTTTTCATTCAGCACAGAAATAGGCATAGAATGAATTATCACTGCACTGACGCTGCTTTGACTCTTTCAGAAGATTCCTCTTGAACGATGGAAGAAAAATTCACTAATTAAAGGCACTGTGATTACTTAAAAATATCTGTGGCATGTGATTCCTGCTCACTGCAATAGACAGCTACAGTCATGAAGAGGATATATGCACAGATTGAACAAGGTGGAACTGTTGGCGAAGTGACCGGATCAATTTGTAGACGCATCACTCCACACTCCACGTGAGTGCTTTTTTACCAGCTGTTCCCATGCAGTGGTTCAGACAAAGATGAAAGAAAACGATCAGACGTGCCAGTTTTAATTAAAATCTTAATTTGCCTGGTCTTGGTAATCCAGGTAGGTGAACTAATATTTTGAATTCATATTTTGCAACGAGGATCTGCGGAGTCAAGGTGAGGGCAGGCAGCCGGACTTTTTGTAACCGAACATCAAAAGGAACTTTCTCACTCCATGAATGCATGCATGTTTACAGAGGAAAATATAAAGTATAAAGAATTTTTAATCTGGCTTTGTATTCCCTTCATACCTACATTGGTTTTTTGGCAATCACTGCAGTTTACTGTACCTGATTAACCCTTTGGACCTTATACATCTTTCTTGTAAATTAATCCCTATTACCTTTGTGTATAATTCCCAAACTGCTTCACAACAACTGGGTTGAGATGAAATAACTTGGAGGAAAATTCAATGAATTGAAAAGGAACAAAGGAATTAAGGTAAGTGGCCAGTATCAGAGATATGACTGCTTGTGCAGACATGTAAGTCCAAACCTAAGTCAGGGGTGGCACTTTTGAATTGTGTCTCTGATCTTTAAAGTTTCGATGTAATAAAAATTTGATGAAGTCATCACAGCTGCAAGAGGATGGGTTACCAATAAGGGGAAGCTCTTTCTTATTCTGGCCTCAGCATTGAACAGTTATAAAGGATTTTTATATAAAAGTGTGATGATCTATCAGCAGTGAGGACTTTTGTCACTTTTCTGCAAACTGTACACTCTACATAGGCAGTAGATTCTTGTGGTGAAATTGTTTGCTTTTCAAGGGTGCAACAGTATCCAGGGTTTTGCATAATGCAGTGTTTATCAAGAGCAGGTAAAATTGCTGATCTAAGAAAAGTAATAGTTATAATAAATGTGTTACAAGTATAATATATCATGTAAAAAAACACAATGTTCTCAGTGGTTAAATCAAATACACCCTTATTTTGTAATCATACATAGTATGGTAATATAGTATGATTACTGGAATGGAAAAACAAACAGCAACACACCAACTCCATCATTTTCAACACTGAGTTGAATTTTGAAAGGTGAATCGAGCAGTTGTACTTAATCGCCTGAAGCTATTAGGATTACAGACTATTCACATCATTAAGCACAGTCTTTAATATTTTGCTGATGGATTCTGTAAAACGTGCTGCTTAATGACCATCTTTTTTATGTGCAGCATCATTAAGGTGGTTCTTTTCTCTCCTTTTCATTTGTTTAAATGTATTTGTTGAAGGCTATTTCTTTGGTGATTATATGTGCCTTACGTACAAACTCAGGTACAACCTCAGGACATCACGACCCCCTTAAATTTGACTTTCTTATAGTAGCTTGGCAGGCAGTGAGGCTCAAGCTTTTAGATACCAGCTGTGTAAATGAAAGACAAATAAGAGGGGTCATTGTTTTTATTAGAATCTCATCTCCATTCAAAGCTCATATTGTCAAGGTTTGGAGGTTAAGAGACAAACCATAACAAATCAAGCCAACACCTGACCAGAAATAGGCCAGGACGGGATTTTACACACATTTTAAAAGTTGTTCCAACGAAATAACAAAATCAAGCCCTGGACTCTGCACAAACATGTTCATTTCGTGCACTGTCATTCTGAATGTATTATTCTTCACCCAACTGAACAAGCATTTGAACTGGAACATCTGTTTTTTATGGTACCCAAGGCTGATAATCAAACTGGTACACCCTTCTCTGATGTAGTACAACATATTAGCCAAATCCTGACACCTCCTCTGTGTCTTAGCACATCGTCTGATCTGTTTAGACACTTGGCTTTTGCAGTTTGCTGCAGAAGCAGACGCATAAGGGCACTGTCTCAACCAATGCACTCATTTCAGGACAAAGTGATTTATTACTTTTCCTTGTCTAATCTATATTTCTGCAGCTCTTATGGTGCCCTGGATGAATAGTTTACTCTTTGCCCGAAGCAAAGTCAGAATGCACATTTCAAAGCAATAAAATAAATGTACGACTTCAGCTATCACAGGTAGAATTTTCATTGTGGCATCATCTCTCAGAATGAGATCTGAAATACTGCACTTTCAGGCAAAGCATCTTCTGCACATTTCCCATCAGCACTCGTTCCAGTGGCTCCATGCTAATTTATCAACAGTCTTGTTAACTCTGAAAGGAATGACACTGTCCCTATTTATGTATCTCATAAAAAGTAGTGGGACGGGTGGCATATTGACAGAAGAGCAAGTGTAAACAAGAGGAAAGGTGTATCTCTCATCTGAAACAACTAACAGCCTGAGGGGGCCTGGGGCATCATGGAGATGGGCTAATGTGTGCTAACTCAGAGAGACCTGGCAAAATTAAACACATCAATCAAGTGACACAGACTCATTTTTCCCAGTCTATAACTGGAATGTGAATTCCTGCTCGACAACATGTCATGAATTTGAATGACCATCTTCCAGTCATTTTCTGAAATATTTCATTTTTGTCTTATTCTCATATCTATTCACACATGTTTCAGTTAAGTGTTGTTGGTAGTTGTCTTACATATGATACGAATCTTATCGTCTTAAAATAACTCTGCAAGCTGAAAAGGACAAAGGTGGCCTGGCAGATCTGATGTTCTGCCACCGTTTCTGAGCAGTTTTAAGTGTGATTTGTTATTGCCTTATCACAGGGTAATGCAGTGACAGATGTGCTACTGAACAGCTTTGAGTCCCTCGGGAGGGCAGGGCTGCTTTCTCATCATTAGGGTCTGATAGTCAAGATGTTTTAATTAGATGGGGGCATGACTCGCGCCACAGGAGAACCATGGAACAGATGTTAAAGGGGCCGAGGGGCCCACAGTCAGCATTACAGTGCTGTGCACCCTGCAGCTCTTCATCTCTGGACACAAGAGTGCTAATTGCAACAGTAGAGTGATAATGCTAACATGGGGATGGAGAGAAGAGCTTCACACATGGGAGAGGATATAGGTGTTCTCTCTATTCCCCACAAGGCAGTGGAGATTCTACTTACCCAGGTTTTGGATGAAAGTAGAATAATTTTACATTTTAGAAACTTGAGCAGTAGTCAGAGAAACAACTGCACCATATTTGGTCATGAGATAGCAAACAAGTCTTCACAAGCAAATTGCAGTTAGCAACTAATTTTACGCTTACAAAGTCTGTATGTGTTAAGTGTTTATTGCAGGGAAAATTTGATTCTTATGATATTTAATGATGCCTCCTGATGACAGAATCAGCAGATATCTATTTCAAAAGGACAACACAAGTTTTATGCTGTGAAATACCAATATTTGTGAGAGGTAGGGGGTAGGATTTTCTTTTGTAATAACCTGTGTACTGAATTTTACATGAATACATCGCACTTAGCTGAGGGGCCCTGTATTTCACAGAAGAATGGAGAAGTGCTAGAGCAGAAATGCAGTGGGCTCTAGCATGAATCAAGCACTGGTAATGGAGCATTAAACATTTTATGAATAATGCCCTTTAGGTCATAGAGTCTATGTTACTATGTTTATCCCAGTGCAGACAGCAACACTGGCCAACTGCCATTAGTTCCTTGGAGCACCAGGTAGTGTTTCTGTAGCGGAGAACAGATCTCAAATTAAATTCCCATCATGCTTTGCCCATCACTGAGCAGTATACATATATCTGGAGCTGTGTTTTAACATACACACCTGGCAGTATCTGGTAGACTGAGGTCTGCTGTGCTCTCTGGGGGCTGGGAAGAGAGAGTGGGCAGAAGACCACAGGAATAATAAAGTCCATCTATCATATTGACAACACAAGCTCTGACCACATGTGAATTATTTTAAGCTTTTACTATCTCAGGCTTCTCTTTCCCTCCAAACGCAGAGTGAATAGATGAAGATGAGGAGAGCAAATGCAAAGGGAGAGCAACAGGAAGAGAGGGAGCTTCCCTTTGAAATGTTGAGAGTGAGGGAGAGAAATTGAGATACACGGACAATCAATAGTAAGTGCAAGTCACCTGTCGAAAAGTATGAAATTAAAGAAATACCTGCAGCGAAAAGCTGTGGACCCTTAAATTCTGTGCAGGTTTTCAGTTCAGTGGTGTTGCTGTGAATGTCTTCAAGTACATGCTAATCTTTGATCACAGGAGAGAATGAAGCAGATAAACATAATTGTGCATACTGTCCCTGTAGTCTTTCAGTCCTGGTCAACACAGATAAGAAGTTCTATTCAATATTTCCATGGGGATAAAAGCAGCAGTGGTTTAGGTATTTGATCTTGTCTCTTTATGTCAATTTTGCAAAAAATCCACAGCCACATCCAAAAGCTGGAACGGAAGTCCAGTCATATACATTACACCTTCAAGGGTTCTCCAGGCATACATATTACATAATATATGTTCAGGAAAATGTCCCTCCGTAAAAGTTCTTATTCCAGATAAAATACTGATTTGTGAAAGCAGAATTTTACAAAGCTGACAAAGCAGGGAAATTAAAATGTACAGTGCCTGATAATTACCATTATAATGCTTTCCAGCTCTAACTGGTTTCAAATGATGCTCTGCATTTAGCTTAACCTGATTTCTGCATCCAGGTATTGTTGCAACAGCAGTTGCACCATGTATATACATTCTGTTTATGAACTGTCTGTAGTGACCATATGTTGAATGTGTTAATCAGTGGCACAGGAGAGATTTTTGAAATGGAGGGGAACAAACAGTGAGCAAAAGGTCTCAACTTTTAAACTTATACAATATATATTTTTTTCTCAACAGATCGGGGTCCCTATGACACTGGGGGGGACGTATCCCCGTCTCCCCGCCATCTGCACCCCTGGTGTTAATACCATGGTATATGCTGAAAGTAATACACCATGGCATTCTTAATTGGTCTGCAGTGTAGAGTCTGGGGACTAAATGGGTCTTATTTCAATCTGTCAAATCTGAATAACGAGACTGACATCACATTATTTTTTTCCAAACATCGAAATGTCAAATCTGACGAGAATAGTATTATCAGAGGACCATAGACTTTGCTGAACAGCTCTTAGGTCAATATTTATTTTTCTCCCAGCATCTTAATATGAAACAAAGGACAGCTAGGAAAATACCCCAATGTTTATTTAGAAACTGCTTCCACCCTTACAGTGATAATGACTGTGTCAGTATGGTGGGGAATGAAGGCCTGTGAAATCACTGTCTGACCATAGACATACACAGTGAGCAGACACGGCTGGGCCACATTCCCAGTCAGTGGACTTTGAGATGCCAACCTTGAAAGGGCACAGTTACACAACACAAGGGCTACAGAAATGTCACCTGCTGCTTTGAGGGAGGGAGGAATGAAAGATTGAATTAGAGAGGAGCAGATTTCAGGGGCAGGCAGAATGCACACCCCTCTGGGATAGCAGTTCCAGGGAGGCACTTGGCAGAAACATATTTAAAATACATTTCTAAAACACCAAGCTTCCTTAAAGGGTTTGCACAACGGTAACCTTATTTTGCTGAGCTGCTGTTATATATGTATGAGGTAAAATTCAGTCAAATCCAACTCCCCAGCTTTTATACATACGTCCACTGTGTTCAATGGGATGTTGGCTAAAGCACATCTTTATCTTTGAGTATGAATGGTACACATTTTAAATGAATGAGTATGAGGGCTGGTGGCTGCCTTACAGACCCCTTATCAGCATGTTTCTTTTTATTTAACATCCCTCCCAACCCTCCCACACACACGTGTGAGCAAATGAGAGATGAGGACTGCTGTTACAATGAGGAAAAATTATTTAAATAAAAGTTATCACCCCTCCCCCCGCACCCCATCTCCTCAATGGCTCACACTCTGGAACTGACAATGGCAATGGACATCTCAGCACTTCTCCCCAAAAAATAAATAAAAAAATAAATAAATAAAACAAATAAATAAAAAAATTGTCTTTGCAGTGGTGCATGTCAACATGACATTGGGAGATTAGGTGTGACAGGCGCTAAAAAGGATAAACGCTCGCTCCACTCTAGGCTGCCACAGTGACTCACTGCAGAAAGGTGGTGACGATGCACTGCAGTACCTCCGATCCTCAGCCCAGCACACAGATTCTACAGGCTGCCTCCAGACAGCCAGCTCTTTCAGACAACAAGTGACACTTTCTCCTTTTTCTCTTGATATGATTTGAAACTGCATAGTGACAAATACCAATGGCAGTAATGTTATGTACATAATAATATCAGATAGTCAAGCAAGCAAATCCACATTTGTAGCATTTTGTTGTGATAAAGCTCGGTCAGGGACTCAGGGAATCTGGATTATAATGCTTTATTCCAAGAAAGATTTTAAATTAATCATGCCTCGATAAGAAAACTCTTGACAGATATGTTTTCAAATTATGTCAGGGACCCAGTCAAATGAACTTAATCTATGTAATGGGCATATTCAAATCAACTAAAACAGATTTAAGCCTTTGAAGGGTATATGCTATTATATTTTATAAAAAAAAATATATTCCAAGAGACTTTTTTTTGCTTGTCTCCAACAAGAGACATTTAAATCTATTTTGATTGAATAGCATATGCCCCTGCAGGGACTATGTTCATTTGTGCAAGCCTAGCCCATAATGTCTCTCCTGTTGTCAGCTGATTGGGTTAATCCTGTGTTTTCTTTTTGCATCAGTCTCAATCCTCCATCAGTTCATTTTCTCATTTTTTACTGACATAAGAAACCTGTTGATGTCAAATCTTTCTGGCACTGTAGCCAGGCAAATGAACATAAGCAGGGCGGGAGGAGGATGGACAGTGGGGGGCGATAGTGAGGTAATATACAACTTCTGTATGGAAATGAGTTAAAGGACTGCTTGTGGTAAGGGAAGGTGCTGTTATAGCAGAGGATGCCATAGCATGGGAACACTACATTACTGTATTTTCAGATGACATTTGAAAATTAATTGGTTCATTTTTTTCAGAAGCATTGCATCTTTGCATAAAATTTTTAACAATTACATGATGAAGTAAAGAAGCATTCGGCTTATCCTTTCGTGACCTCTTTATATCTGGTGTTTTCTCATTGAACCATGGAGCTGATCCTTTTGTAGGATGTACTCTAGAATTGATACCTGAGGCTTTTTGGTCTCATGTAAACTTATGCAAATTGTATCTCCAATGAAGTTAATGTACTGTCTGGTGGTGACAATAGTTTTCATAAATAGAAAACCCATCTGTAGCGGATGGGGTGAGGGTATGAAACGACACAGAGGAAGCAGGCTTTTTGGTGGGTTGAATTCTGCACAAATCACAACAAGGCTAAGATGTTCAGAGGCTAAAATGAGTTATTTTATGAGCTATTTTATGAGTTTACTCGACGAAAGGCGGCGTGATTAGATAAGATGAAAGGTGTGGCTCGCTGAGGGAATTCACTTCACTTAAATTCTGCTCGGATCTCCAGGATTCTGCAAGATTCAAGGTCTGCATGAAAATCAGAAGCTCCGTAGGCATGGAAATGAAAGTCACAAAGACACATAAGAATACATATATATCCTAATATAACCATTGACAAAACTTGACAGAGATTATGGTGTACTCTTGGATGAAGTTGGGGTCGCTGCATAGTGATTACAATGTAGTAGGATTGTTATTACATAATTTGCAAAACAAACACAGCAATTAAATTACTAGCCCCACAACTCACCAATTTTGAATCTTGTGTTGTGTTGGGTCTTTATTTAGCAAAGTTGAGAAACAGAAGACCTGCAATGCATCTCCTTTGATTACAAAATATTTATTCCATAACATGTAACCCTGCCAATGACTAGAAACTAAATGGTCCTGTTTTTCCTGTTTTCCCAACTGTAAACACAAAAAGAGACACAACTCAGAGCTCTGTCTCTTTTCAGGTTTCCTGCAAGTGAGGGACACCTCGTGCCAAAGATGAGCTGCCTCACCGAATGAGCTTGACTCAGCACCGAGGTAAAGTGGTTGTGTCTGTTTGCCTCCACGTTTTCCAGATCAGTGAAGCTGTCAATCACAGTGAAGGGTTCCATGCTGCAGCAAATGTTGGGAGTAGCCCAAGGGACATTACAATCCCAACACTTAGAGTTCTGGATCTGAGTCACTGCCTTGATGGAAATCTTTTTGCTGTGACTCAATGTCCAAAATGGTTTTAACGCCTACCAGTTACTGTGGGTAATTTTGACAGAACAGAGTTATGCCTGGGTTATTTGATCGCAAACATGTATTTTTGGTCCTGCTGGAGGGGGACTTTATATGTGGTGCCTGTTTAAAATAAATAAATGCATACATAAATGTCAGATTATTCAAAATATTCAAACACTCACATACACAACATTCAGTAGACACAGTATTATGATGTGAAGTTTTCTTGTTCTTTTTTTTTTTATGAAAAATGGGGGGGCAAAGCAGCCAGAGAGAACTCTTTTGCTAGTCTGAATGCTTGAGGAGAGCACAGCTGAACAATCCATTTGCACTTTCCTCAATGTGCTCTGAACTGCACAGCATTAAATTATGAGTGCTCTGCTACTTAACACGCATTATGAAGATTTGTTGTTTGAAGTATGATGAAAAGCAGAAAGATAACAATAGATTGAATTATGTTGAGATAGGAAAAACAAACATTGTAATATTGCCAATTTATACAATGTCACAAAAAAAAATAACCTCCAGGATTCCATCCTAAATATTTAGATTTTGAGGGCTATATTGTACTGTAAATGTGGTTGGATTCCATGACCCATAATGTGAGAAAGTGCCATGCCAGACCAAACATGAAAAAGAAAGAAACATCAGAGACCTCCAGATTTTTAACCTTGTCTCTCACTGGGAAGACTATTAGCCATCAATTGGCCAAACAGAGCTGCGATCACATCACAGCCATTTAAATGCAGTTAAGCAGGGGTGAACTGGCAGGCACTGGTCCCGAGTGGCCTGATCTTCCTGTAATACTGATGGAGAGATGCTGGGAGCGTGAGGGTAGACCATTGACAGGGTGAGAGGTGGATGAAAGGTGGCTAGAAGCTAGGCTTGTACTCAGAGGAACAGAGGCAATGGGGGCACTTTGGGTAATGAGCAATGCAGCGGAAGATATTCATTTAATAGGACCATTTGCCACACCTTAAATGTATTTCTTCTCATAATCTTTGCTTAGAGGTGATATTTTATATTTTCTATTACAGATACACTTTATTTTACATCAATATGTCAACATCAGATGTAAGGCAGAGCCGTGCTCCTTGCCTTTGTGCACTTGGTATTGAAGCGGTTTTGTTGTTCTGGAACACCCACATCTCTATTTGATACTGACTCATCAGGGATCGTATTGCAGTATCCACCAGGAAATGGGTGTGTGAAAGAGACGATGTCTACCAATGACAAATGTAACTCAAAGGAAGATCTGTAATCTCACATGAGATTAAATCAGATCATACTATGCAGCAAATGTTAAAATATATTACAATTACCTTCAACTCCATTTTCTTGTACTGTTTATGTTTATTTTCGAATGGAGTCTAGTGGGATTTTTGCTTGGGATATAAGCCAAGCAAAAATCCCACTAGACTCAAAAGAAAAAAAAAAATATATATATATATTTTTCGCTTGGGAGGCTATTTCAGGCTAAGTTACTAAACCACATATCAACCCTTGGGGTCGTTATATATTTTGCTTTCATGCTTCAGTTATTTTCTCAAGCACCCACTGTAACCGCAAGCAAGTACCCAGTCTCTGCCTCACATTCGCATCATAGGGAAAACAAGGTTACACCACAACACGTATGTATGTGCGTGTAAAAACAAATAACATGGTCAATTCTAACTTATGTGATACTAAATTAACATTTTTGTTAATTTAGAATATAAAGTGGATTGATTGTGTTCAGCCCTGCATCTCCTCAGCTTCACAGAGCAATATATAATACACCATACAAATGTACCCCTAGTATGTCTTTTTACTGACAGTGACCTGACAAAACATCTGTTACATTTTAAACCTCAACAGGATGTTGTGTCTTAGGGTCTACATTATGTTTTCATATTTGACATATTTTGTCATAGTGACTCAAAGTAGCAGTCACCTAAATTGACTTTTTAAACAGTTAGTATCTGGGGAATGCTGTCCACCTTCATAAAGAGCATGCTCTTTTTAGTCTGAAAATTTGGCCATGAGCTTTAAAATCTATTTGCATTTCAAAGGTTTATCAGGGATGCCCTAAAGGACACCTTGTCTTTTCTCCATAAGGTTTTCTACTTCTTTCTTCTGTTTTGAAAGGTAAGATTCACTCCACTTGGTTCTTTTGACAGTCGCTTGGACAAGAGTTAAAGGAGGTAAGTCAGATGTATATTTTTCCTGTGACTAAAGGGCTATAATGGCTTTAGATTCTGACAGAAAATGTCAAGGGAATTTCAAAACTGCCTTGTTTTTGTGGGTGGAGCCACAAGATATCAGTTCAGTATGTGGGGGTGAGCTAGAGTGTTGGAAACTAAAGGTGAAAAGGGTGTCAAAAGGCATTTTTCGCTAACAGCACATTGTAACTGACTGACTGTTTAGAAGATCTTCAATGATTATGGTAAATTATTAGCAAAATAATTAGCAAAAAAAAAATATTTAAAAACTATTAACTGCTCATTATACTTTGGACATTGCAATTTTTGTTGGAATTTAAATATGCATTGGTCCCATGGGACCATCGGTGCAAACAATTAAGATAATTACATAGATAATTCTCTAAAGGCCCATTCTGTTCTTGCCAATTTTCATCTGTCCAATTCGGGTAGGAGTAACTATAAACATAAACATTCTCTAAATAGCCGGCAAGCATCATAGACCTTTAAAATGAAGTTTTTTTAAATTCCCAAGGCAACAATTAACCTTAAATGTTACACAATTTATACTTATATAACAATGTATAGTTTCCTGTAGTTATATACATTTGCTACAGGGGACCTAGACCGACATATCCTGGCAAAGTTGAAGTGCTTCCCAATGGGAAAACATAATCTCCTTACATTGGAATACCCTGGAAACAAAATGTGTGTGCAAAACAATCAAAACCAAAGTCAGATTCAATGAAAAATGTGTAAAAACGTTTTAATGCAGGTTCTTTGTCTGGAGAACTGCCTGATGGGATATATGCATAGCTTAGAATCAGGACATGTTTGCTGTGAACTTTTCTTTTTCATTGACACTCCTCATCCATAATGTTAGTCGGATTGCAGTTTCCTTGGAATTGAAATTATGATGGTTGGAAAGGTACAGTAGGCTAAATATGAACTATTTTACTTTCAGAATGAGCCTCCTCTTTTTTAAATTAATTTTTGTTTTATGGTACTGTTCACTTTACACATATCAGATAATGTAATTGATCAGCATTAAATATCATGAAATCAATGAATGTGAATTTTCATGTGTGGTCTATTAAAATGAACCCATTGAGTAATTATGGACAGGCTTTACAGTGTGCCTTAGTGTAGATTTGCAAACAATTTACCTTCACATATCCGTTGTAAATCTGACAACATAAACAAAATCTAGAAAAACTTTATAATGCCCTCAGATAAAATATACAATAACATGACTATTTTTATGAATCTTAAAACTATTCTCAGCAATGGCATTGAAACAAGTATATTTAAACCCCTGATTCCTCATAAAGGTCCTTTACAGTTTTTGCAGCATTGTTTGGGTTGGTACCTTATATGTATTCATTGATTTTGTGAGAGATCAGGGTAACTGTGCTTATTCATATCCAGTAGACTGGTCATGAATGGGTGTTATGAACAAACGGTGAATAGTGACATTGACTGTCCTTTATATGGTCCCATTAAACTGACAAGGCACATTTAACTCTTTATATCAACAGGACATGAGGCAGTAAAAAGTGATACTATAAGGTTATTCATGCTTTGCTAATCATTTTTGGAGAGGGTCAGTGTGGGGACAGTGTGGGGGCGTTTGGGGGGGTGTGGAGCGGTCAAGAAGGGAATGACAGATAAGACTCTGTTTGAGGCTTTGCTCCTGAAACATTCTGACTCTGAGTAATTAACAGGTGCATCGGTCCATTAACTCTCCTTTCATTGTCAGCCTTTTCATTTAAGAAGCAATAGCAATGGCTAGTGGTGCCTGAAGTTCAGTATCACAACCTGCATTTCAACCTTGCCACCATTTGCTGCCACTCAAACAGCTATGCTCCATTTCTTTCAAATTCATATTCAGTGTGTACAATTCTAAATGCTTAATTGTAGTGGAAATCTTATTTCAATTATATAATCAACTAGTTAATTGTCTTTTATTGCACAGTGGGTGCCAAAGAGTAATATCGCTCATTGCTTTTATTACTTCGACAGAAATTGGCTTAATTCATTGCTTGGCCGCAAGCAAACTGTTCAAATTTTCTGTGTCAATGTGATCATGCAGTTGCTGCAAAATTTGCATGAGTGCGCAGTCAGCTACTTGGGTTTTTGTTAAACTTCATCAGACCACAAATGGCTGCAACAATGGCATCCATAGACATCCATTCCAAATGAACCTCTTCTCTGAATAACATATCCCCACATGATTGTTTAGAATTCCTTTGTCTGCCTTTTTACAACAGCAGCATTGTCACTTACAATTGACAATGCCACACTGGTCTCCCATGACAAAGCTGAGAATACAAGAAGAAAAACCAGCTCATTCACCTTATAAAAATGGTGATATAGATGGCTAGATATTTTACATTTGCATAAACAAGTGCATCTTAAAATATGTACCTATATCCATCTTTGCACATACCAAACCCTCATTCATATTTTGGACTACATGGCAGAAGGTTCAATATTCAGGATGATTTTACCTTACCTAAAAAAATAAGTAAATGCATTTATAAAATACATTCCAGGAAACCTGGAGATGTTTGTGAGTGAGAAACACCCCACCTCCCCACCGCCACAATAAATATTCTGAAAAGTCTTCCTTCAGCAACTTAGGAAATGTAAACATCTACATCTGTCATGTAGTATAATGTGTCAGTGTGTGTTTGTCATTGGCAGAAGTTTGGAAAGGCAGAGTCTCCTGAGATTGCTTGTGTCAGACACTTATGCTGTTAGCTTGTCTGGTGGTGAGTCTGCCAGGTTATGAGCACGGCTCTCCTGTTTTTGAAGGTCATTTCATTTGGAGTGAGTCAGCAAACCCCTCTCTCATACCACAATTTATAAGTCACTACTCACCGCTGTCACTGTCCTGTATTGGGCAGGATGTGATCACATTTCTCTCTTTATGGAGATGCCCCATGCTGACCTGCATCATGATTGAGGCATAACCTCTCTTCAGCTCTCACAAAGGAAGGCAGCCTCAATCTGGAGTATTGCTGGAAAAGATTTCTGATGGTGAAACTGGTACAAGCATAGGGGTGTTTTCTTTCAGATGGGGGAGAGGGAGCGAAGTAGATTTCAGTCTGATGCATGTTTGAAAATATTTCCTATCGACAGGTACATCTGTACCTAGTCTGTCTGAAATCTAGTTAATTTGTTGCCTCTTCACAGCTTGAGCCACTTGGTAGAAAAAAGACTGTAATTTGTTCCCTCAATTAAATAATTTTCCTCCTCAATTAAATAATTTGTTCCTACAATTTACTAAATTGCTGTCTCGAATTACTTTTTTTTCCTTCAATTTAACAAATTTGTTCATTTGGTTTCCTAAAGTGTTATCTTGATTCATGAACTTGTTCCCTCAATAACTAACTTCCTCAGCTGAATGAATATTTTCCTCAATTTACTAATAGAGTTTAGAATGAAAGGGTACTGTGAGGGAATTCATTTATTCAAGTGATTCATTTATTACACTGAAGGAATGAATAAGAATTGTCATCTCAAGACAAACAAGAGGTGTTGCCTTTCATACCTTCTAATTCCAAGTAAACCATGTGACATCATAGTTTATGGAATTGGAAAAGCTGCTAAACAGTTCATTTTTACAATAATTCATGTATTTCATGTATTTGCTAACATCTGTAATTATGTCAATCTGTCAAAAACATGAAATATAGTTGCAAAATGTCTGCAAAAATACAAATTTAGCAAAGAATTTTAGAAAATCCTGGGACCCATTAAAATTTTGGCTAAACTCATAATGAAGTTGGAGAACAGGATAAATTATAAAATTTGTTTAAATGTCACAGTTTCACAGAGGTTAATTAGATTAGTCCCTTTAGTCCAGTATTATTATACAGTTGGAACATGTTGAAATTAACTGTGGAACATAATCATACATTTAAAAAAGGTTTTTATATTCAAATTAGGGATTAATAAAGTGAACTACGAATGATTTTTCAGTGTCAATCCTGCCTGCTTATTTCAATATACATTATTAGTTACATATTACACCAAGAATCATTAATGTGTGAAACAGCTTGCCGAGGCATGCAGCTGCAGTAGAAACCCTTAGCTTGTTTTAAGTAGACATATGCACGTGTGTGTGAAAAGCAGGTAAATGTTTTAGGTGGACTCCGTCAGCACCCAGATGTAGAAGGAATTACCTGCAAACCCATTAACCACAAATCAGCAACAACAATAATTGTTCTGTTTTTATAACCTCATCCACGGGTAATTATTCCAACTAGTCATTTTAATCACGTTCTTTTAAATATTTGAACAAAGTGGAACTACAAAGTAATTTGCTCAGCAATATTGAGTTCTCTGATGGACATTTTTTGTTCAGCACCCTTAAAACTGCCTATCCTGCTAACAGCCACTGAGCGTGCTCACATGACACTGTCAGGAAACTTACCTGGATTTTCAGAACTCCTTTCAGAACTGATATTCACAATTACCAACAAGCCAAATGTAACAATGGAGGAATGTGGTATTAACACCATATTGTTTTTTGTTTTTTTTTTGTTGCAGTGTTGCTGTTGCTGCATGTAAACATTTTTATGCAGCTATTTTGTGTCTCATTATTCACCAGACCCTAGCAGGTGGGCCACAGTCTGCCTGCCCAGAGCTGCCCAAAAGGTGTGCTCTTAACACTCAAGATCAGTTTACAGACTACAGCGGCCCGGCTTGGGTCACCACCCAGTTACTTCTGGATTGGTGTCCCAATTGCTTCATCCATGACGTAAAAAAGTACCTTGCTGAGAATAAAATTGCAAGGTTCTTCTGGTCTGGGAAAATTCTCCAGGTCACCCACAGAGCCTGCAATCTGCTCATTCCACTATCCACCACTACTTTCATTATGCCCTCAAATTTTAACCCCTTCGATCAAGGTGCACTAAAGTCCTTAAAGTCCTATTACACTGCATTCACTTTTTCCTGAATTACAAGTGAAGTTAGTTGGAAAGACCAAGACAGCTTCACTATATAGAGCACCAGACAACACATCTCCATACAAGTGGGTTTATATACATTTAGCCACTTGGTCTTTGTTGGAAGATTTTGCCATCCAGGTATGATTTAAAATAAGTTCAAAAAATAACTATTGGAGCCAAATACATCTTCTGAGATATTTTTCCGCTCCCCATGAAGACAAATAAAACTTTTTCATAGGGACTTATTGGGTAAATGTCATTGGTACAAGTCTGAGGCCTGCTCTCTCTCTCTCTCTCTCTCTCTCTCTCTCTCTCTCTCTCTCTCTCTCTCTATCTCTCCCTCTGGACAAATCCTATTAAACAGCATACTAGTAACTGCTAAGGGTGAGCAAACCATAATATCCTCTCTGAAATTCACAGACTTATTCTGAAGCTCATAGGATGGTATTAGGGTTTGGATCAGTAGTGAAGCTGCCACACGTTGACACAGGCAACTTGAGATTAGGACCTAAAATAGATTAAAACCAAATGTCTCTCATCCTCCCATTTGCTCAGTAATAAGGTTTATCCATTCATTATGCCTTCCTCTTCATTCTAATAACATTCCATAGGAAATGCAAAAAATGGGGTGGGTGAGGGGACAGGGGGATCTGAAAATGACTTTGTCTAGTAAAAGTATTAGGGCCTCTGCTTTGCTGACTCCATTATTTTCAAGCAACCTGCCTGCTGACTAAATAAATGTGTGAGTAAGCATCATCTTTATTTATTAGACTTTCTTTCTGGCCAGCATACAAGTATTCACATATCCTCTCCGAGCCTTTTAACTTGAATTTGTAAAAATTTACATGGCTGTTTGTGGCTAATTGCATTATTGTGCACAAAATAATTCATTTAATGAAATATCAACCACAGATGGAACTCTTTTGTCTTGTATTTATTTATTTATTTATTTATTTATTTATTTATTTATTTATTTATTTATTTATTTATTTTTTTCTATCTGACCACAGTCAGTGTGACAGCACAAGCAAATATTCTAAGTAGATCATTTTGCTGACAACCAAATTTGTTACTTTTTGGTTACTACAGACGAAATGAGCAAAGAGTAAATTATATATTTTTTCTTTCACTTTTTATATGACAGTAGCTGTATTACCACATGGAAACTACAATTTTGATATTTTAGATATAATACTTTTGGTTTTATGTGCTAAGGTGACATTACATTGATTCTGTTTTCCTCACTTTTTTCCCTCAATGAATGGATTAGTTTTCTCCACCAGGGTGATAGCATAGGGTATCACTATTGGGATTTTTGAGCAGCTTGACTGAATTTTTAACTAAAGGTATAATTATTGGTGGAGCACTGCAGTTCCGCCCTCCATCAGGCGACTAAACAAAATATTTTTTCTAATGTACTAATGGAAATATTATGTACACACTTCATGTTGCACAGGGGATACATAATGTTTTAAAATCACCCCAAGGTGCAGACGTGCAGATCTAATGAAAGCAACAATGACGGATCATGTGCATGCATGGTATGGGTACAAAAGGCCACCTAAACTTTGGGGGGGGCAGGACCTGCTGACCTGCTGACAGTTGCCATGAAGCAAAAATATCCCACCTTCTCCCTCTTTCCCTACAATGCATTGCAATATAAAAGTCAAATTTGTAGGAAAAATACTGAATGCAAAAACATCTAATAGCGTAGTGCCAAAAAAGAGAAAGGCTGTTTGAACATACACAATTCATTCAACACTTTCCTTTCCATAGAAATGAACCCACATAATGTTAAAACTACTGCAAATACCAAAAGCCTTTTCATAGATCACAGAATTGTAAATTAAAAAGCTTCAGAGCTATTATTTTTGTTACCATTTTACTTTAACATTTAATTTCTCCTAAACTAAAACCTTAGCTTTTGTGTATAATTTATTTCCATTACAATTATGTACAGGTACAGAATAAGAAATAGGTGGTGAAACAAGCTGAAAAGCAATGCTTAAATCAACAATGAAAACAAAGAATGCCATACAAATAATTACGCATTACCATGAAATTAAATAATACATTTTTAAATTATGACTATGGATGTGGATTATAATGTACATGCTTATTCAGACATTAACATTCTGGATATCACCATTTCATAGCACAGCTATAGTACAGGGAATGAACAATCCTAGAGCATCCTGTTATCCAACCTTTTTGCATTCTATTTCCTTTTATTGGCACTTTTATGGTACAAATTTGGAATCCTGCTGTTGTACATATTACATTTCATCTTTAATATGAACTTTATTTCTAATGTACTGTTGTGCAAAGTAAATTCCCTTTGAGGGAACTGAATGATCTTTTAAACCTTTCTTTGGACTTCATATCAAAAGCCAGTGGTTACCTCATATTGCCCTTATAACTGAGAGACCAGAGGAAGAAGTGCAGCCCTGGTTGAGGAGCACACTTCTCCTGGAAGCTGACTAAGCCAAATCTGGGGACCTCAGGTTCCATTGTGCCTCACAGAGAATACCACCCATGGTGACCCTCTGACTGCACCCCATGCCATTTTTTACTTATCGCCACTCTCAGGTTCATAGCGGTCACCAGAGAGAGGCTTGCCCATGAGGACCTCATGCACCTGCAGATAATGACACTCGCAGCAGCTCTCCGCCAAGCAGCTCGCCCAGGCGTAGGTGTCGGAAAACACAGCAGAAGCGCGTGGAGCTGCGCTCCGGATGAAAGAAAGATGAAAGAGAACTCAAAGATGAAAGGAGGCCCCTCATTAGACTGCACTCAGTGGTGAAGCTCGGAGATAGAGAGGGCTCCTCTCAGTGACTTGGAGCACGCTGCAGACTTAACCCCAAGGGTGGAAGGCGCAGAAATCAGCCTCAGTCATTTCCTGTTCTTTTGCACCTCAACCAAGACGCAGAGGCAGCTCCACCCTCCTCACTGTGCAGACTGAGCCTCTGGGCTGGACGCTGCCCAGGAGAAAGGAGCAGCGAAGGCACTGGCCATGGACAAAAAAGGGAAAACAGTCTTTGTTCTGGAAAAATCCACATCCACAAAATCACTGGGCGGCTTTAATTTTTGTTATAATTCAAGGCAGCAGCAAGGGGTGGTTGTAGCGGCACAGTGGGAATCTGCAAGCAGCTATTGGGTTAGCAGATGTCGATGCAGCCAGCACCACTAAAATCTTTGTTAAAAATAGAAAAAAAGATTAGGCACAAAGAATAGCAGGGATGACTGAAATTGACATGTCTCATAAATATAAATCGAAGGTGCAAATGTGTTTTTGGCCAAAATAATAATATTAATAAAAAAAACATGTTAAATTTAAATTAACATAATCTGATTTCAGATGCTGGTGGTTGCCCACAAATAATGCAAGATAAATGAAATGGCAAAACTAATCTGGAACACAATGGTGGAAGGAGTCACAAGTCAAATGACTCTGTCACCAGGCCACAGGCAGAAAACACTATAAAATCAGACAGCATTCCCTTATATTGAGTTTTCATTAGAGCAACAACTATTGCATTAAAGCTTAGGTCAGGCAATATTTAATATAAATAAAGCAATTCTAGCTAGCATGTCATGCCATAGCATGGCACATTTTATTCACAATGGGAGAACAACTTTACTACAACTTACAGAAAGAGGAAAGGTCGTGCCCAGAATATCCTATTGTGTATACACACACACATGCACAATCACACTCCTTATTACTTTTCAAAAAAATAATTTCCATCACAACTCTTAACCAGAAGCAACATTTCATCACCAGGTTTGGCCACTGTTGTGTTTGCACAGGAAAAAGACCACAACAGCAGTATAAGTAAAATATACATTATGTTAAAAACAAATTAACTGCTTACTATGTGGTATATATGCATTTTAAAGAATTTAAGTTTTTTTTATCTTCATTATTCATTAAGACACAACCACTGACTGGCATTTTTAATACAAAAAATATGCCTTGTATTAAATCCATAAATTCCTACTCCTTACTTTATCCCCTAGTACACATAAGATATAGCTGAACATCACTTCTGTTCAGCAATACAAAGAATGGCTACATTTAAACATATGTAGTACTATGTATGTATAATATTTTATATCATACCATTGATTCTGTTACTGTTTCCATTTAGTTCCATTTGGTTTTTATTCAATGAAAGGAACTTCATATGAACTGGTCAATAGAGAAAGATACTGCAACATGTATTAACTCAGATTTAAGTAGCACATCATAAAGTGACCTGCTAATGGATCCAGCTGAGGAGAATGCTTGCTGGATCTCCAGAGATGCAGTCCATTCAGATGACATTGTGATCTATTACTATGAAGATACTGTATTCCACCAGATCAACCTCAGGTGGCTGCACAGTGCTACACCTGACTCAACTAACAAAGATAACATTACAGAGCCAATACCAAAGGAAATGACATGTAAAAATGAATTTCAGTGTCAGGGCCCCCCTAGCTAAAACCTTGTTTCCCATTTACCTTCTTTGCTGGGAAGGAAACATCATAATCACACATAATCATAATAAGCCCACATTAACACAGATTCATTTGTCAAGACATGCAAGTTTCTTACGACTCCTCATTTGTTATTGACATTTAATGTGTTGTGATGCACTCTGTGACTGAATTTATTGCAAAAATAATTTGTAAGCAAGCTGCCATAAAACATGTCACTCATTCACTGAGTTCTGTGTCATTCCCTCTTGAATGTAATTTTCATGCTTGCTGTAGTCTTTTATTGAGTGGATCCCAATTCTCTTCAAACTCACAACTCTTTGAACTGTAAAGCCGTAAGAAGCCCTGCAATACATGCAATCAATGTGTATGTAACCACAGTGGCGTGACTGCAGGTTTTGTGCTGAAGCTGTTGTCAGCATGCAGCCTTCCTCAAGATATTTCAAACAGTGGGGGTTCCTTACAAAGGTGCTGGGAAAACAGTATGCAAAACAACTGTGCCATCACCGTGAAAGCCTCATCTGGTCAATTTTTTAATGGAAAAAAATACAAAAATGAGCAAGGAAAGTGCTCAGCACTGTGGTGGGTTTTTACAACAACATGATTTCCCTCTGGGATGGAAGGAAAAGGAGCTTAAGTATTAAAAAGAGCTGTAGAATTGTTTAACTCTTAGAGGAAAACTGAGTGAAAGATCACCAGAAAGGAGGGGAACCCCTTAGCCTTGCCCTGTGATGGCCATCTCCTCTTAAATAGTGACACCACAATCTTGTTCCTTCCCAATCTTGTTGTTTTTCAAGCTAAATTAATATGTATTACTTGAACAGTTGGCTGCACAAATGAATTGGTAGATATTATGACAAAACTGTTATGTGGATGACTTGACCACTGAAAAATGATTATTTTAACCTCAGGGAACATTTAAAAGACATGTGGAAGTCAACCTGATTGGCCAGTGCTGGCATTGCTACGCTACCAAACTTTTCATCAGTGCCTGTTGATTGATTTTGAGCTTACTGACATCGTATCACAACCAGATGCTATGTTTGCTGTTGTTTTCTTTATATCAGTAGCTAATTATATTTTATTGACAGTATTCAAGTTAAATAGCTTTCCAAATGTTACAGCTCCATCTGGAAATTAAATTGTCATTGTGTGCTCTCGCTCTGTCCAAGTACTCAACAATATCATGCCAAGAATGGCGAATAGAATAATGAAATTTAGCAAACTATACTAATATTTATCTGCAATGATATATTAAACCAATATTTGGAAGCTGAAACATTTTTATTCCTAGGTGAAAGTGCAAGATCAATTGATAAAGCTATGGCAATTTAAATAAAAATTTGTTAGTACAGTTCAGCACCTGGATAATATGCTGCACAGAAAGCAATGTTTTTTCAGTCCTAAATATAGTATAACCAATGCGGTGGCAGATGATGGCTCCAGGGTCTAAATATGTAGGAAATCTCAACTAATAATTGCATCCCTGCCTTTATTCATGAGGTTTATAAAAAGAAAAAAAAAAGACGGTTAAGACTTAACCACCTTACATGAGTAAAAGTACAGAAAACAAGCATTTCATAAATACTATTATGGATCCATATAATAAGTATGCAGATCTGGACTTACTGAAATTGAATCACAACCAGGTGTTATACTCAGTGTTATTTTCTTCATATCACTAGCTAATTATTTTGCACTGTTCTGCAAAACCAGAATATGATGAAACAGCCACAAGACAAATCTGAAAAATAATCCATGAAAGCTGGCTCTTGGGGCAAAAGTGTGCAAAAACCTGTTGAAGAAATTACTGGGATTGCACTCAAGAGTGCTAATTATAAGTTAAAACTACAAGTACAGAAGGTAAAAACACTGAGATCAATAAATGCAAAGTAAAAGCTTTAATGGTTAGTGGCAGAAGAAAGAGAGATTTGCTCAAAGGTGCATGATGCATGAAGCTCCAAATGTTTTAATCTTACGTAACCATCCTCAAGGCCGCAATGAAAACAAACAAGCATGCTCTCTTATGCAAAACAGCAGTGGGAGACAATCGGCACATTGACCTCACTGATATGATAAGGTGCTAGTGTTTTAGAGGGGGAGATAGTCAGGGCCAAACGGAGAGCAGAGGAGATGATCTTGCGTGACTGTAATTACTCAAGAGGTGAATACATCTTAGGGTGGCTCCAGAGGAATGTTGCTCTAGTGTTTAACCCTTTTTATTGATGCTGTCAAAGGGTGTTTTCTGTTGGTGACACTCTGACTCCCCCTTTGGGGACTAACAAAGCATATATACCTTCATGATTCAATATACAATACAATTTCATTATTCTTCTTGTTTGAAGAATAGTCAGAATAGTCAGAGAGAGGTCAACCAAAAACAACAATTCCCCTTCCATGCAATCCTTGCTACCTTTAAATGTCTTTGTTATAGACCGAACAATTGAATGCCATTGTTGCAGTATAATCTTTGTATTTGTTCATCTTATTGAGAGCTTAGGAATTGACTCCCGAAGGCAGAATCTAATTAAAAGGTTTGTGCAACAGAAATAGCTTTGTTGAACTTCATTTGCTGTTTAATCACTATAATTCCTCTTTTAATGAGTGAGTAAATGCCCCTGCTTTTCTAATTACATTTTTCCCGCAAAAACATTTATTTTTTCCCCTCACAAACACTCCATTCTCCTTGCTGGTGTCTCCTCTCAAATACGTCCTGAGGTAGTTCTGCACTGGCTAGCTTTCTCTTGACATTTTTTATGCTGAGAGCCTGTTGCCTATCTATAGATTTGATATATGTAAAACATTGGATTTCATGGGCAGTGAATATGTAATTATACCAAACTCTTTGATGCCATGGAGAGGATGTTCATTCCTGTCACTCATCACATGCTTATCGTTCCTTGTCAGCCTGGTTAATTTATGCAGGGTTTTCATAGTGTTTAGGGGCAGGCCTGTAAAACATTCCTCATGCAATGTTACAGCAGCGACGCGGGCATAGCACAAAGCTGTGCGTACGTTATCAGTAAAGAATTGCAAAGCTTCAGAGATAGCTTTTAAATTTGCTGAGGCAGACATGCTCTCCATTCCATGTGCCAGCAGCAGCGCAAAACCAGGAAACGGTTGCTATGGGAAAAGAATGAACATCACTGTAGAGAAGGTGTTCTGTCATGTTTGAATAATTAAATGCAGTAATTCTGTGGTTGACTCACACAAGATAAAAAGATGTGCCCATAGTGGGAAACCAGAGAGAGGCACCAGAGAGTGAACAGAGCACAAAAGCATAAAAATGTTGTATTCCTTGAACAATACTACTTACTTCATGAGGATTTTGTTAGCACTAAAATTTGAGCTTCAGTTTAATCAAACCACATCAGGGTTGGTTTTTATAAGGCGTCTCAGAGAAGGTGTGATCCAAAAAAAGGGATGCTGTTTTGAGCATGGACCAAAAGTCTTATCACATCTACTCATTCCTCTCTTTGAGGCTGAACCTGAGTGAGTGTGGAGGAGTTAAGGCAACAGATTTCAAACTCAGCCCATCCACATCTGTGATGCCCAGATAGAAACAAGCTGTTAATTGCTTTTAATCAGGCAGTGTTAAATGCTTTACAGGGAGTCTTTCACCTTTCCATGCCAAGCTATGTTCAAAACAGGAACATATTTCACATCCTAGTACTTTTTATCAGTTACATTAACTAAACATGCCTTTGAAAGAGATTACATTTTTATATTAATTAAATTTGTTCATATTAGAGATACTTGTCATAATAATACTGTTAGATGCTAATTTTTGAAACTTAATATGACATAACTACAATTTTCTGACAGAAGGCCCTAACATGAATATCTGGAGTAGTTCATTTAAATTGGTGTGTTATTATAAATCAAGAGGAAAGTGTTCAGGTGTGAAGTATTTATTATGGTTGTGATTTATACAGACATGCTGCTCATTTTAAGCTGGAAACAATCCACTTTTCCATAGACGAGAGCCTTCACAAACTAAGAGCTCTCTGTATGAAGCATGTGACTGCATTGATCGAAGAGGACCTTGATCGTTAATGTTTACAAAAGACCGAGTGCAAAGCAAGCAGTCAACTATGCCTGCCAACAGTGCTCAGCGATGCCAAAATGATTCCCCTGTAAAGTGCTTCTGATTGAGCAGCAGATACATTAAATACATATCACAAAGATCACAGGTTGGCACCCCTGCCTTTCCTGCTGACTCCCTAAAATACAGGAACATCTAAAATGTCCCAGCCCTGGCTGGAGGCTCAAACCTGAGTCAAGCCAAGCTTGCTGTCATCTTAACAGGCATGCTCACATTTTGACAACAGAAGATTTTTGACACATGGAGTGACATTTGATTGGGAGTGATGTTATGAGGTTGGTACTTTTTATTCCATTATTCAGTGTCTTTACTGAGTCTGTGTGTGTTGGCAAGCTGACTCACCATGTCAACTGAATTTCTTTGGTAATTAAAAGAATAATACGAAATTTTAATAGTTTCATTAACAGCAACATCCATTTGTTTTCAAAGTCTTTAAGGTTAGCTGGATATCCAGTGAAGCCTCTTCGTGTTGTACCCCACTGGCCTTTGCACCAATGCTTAGCATTGAGTTTGTCATTTGTGATTTGTGCTGTTAAAATGCAAATGTGCTTTTTAAGAAAAAAAAAAAAAAAATTCAGAAATTTTTTTCTGAATTTGTTTTATTAGATTTGTGTCAGTGGACAAGATAAGAGGTCAGTTCAGAATGTACCCCAACAACTGCTCCATGCCATAGGCTCAACCATATCAGCCACTTATCAGATAAAAACAAAATTGCTCCAGTTTTAAAATCATTCAATGTCATAATAATCAAACAATGCAGCCTTGTTTCTGTCTCATGTTGGCCATTGTCCCATCCTCACAGTGATAAAATCTACATATAAATCAACACATAATGCTTTCCATTGGCAACCTTTTTGCCAGCATGCAGTCCACTGTTTTGTAATAATAATATATGAGTATTGGTAAATTATATTTTGAAGTCATGAGAATGGGGTAACACCCCATCCCATACTCCCATACTTATGGTAATTTCCAACATCCCATACTTTTAGTATGTCAGCAGATCCTGTTGCCTCTCTTTAATCCTGGAACGGCTCATAATTGCTGGTTAATTAGATTGGGAACATCACATCATAAGACACAAATGTAAATTCTGTCATATATTACGTAAATGTTATGCTTTGAGGTTTGTGCAGCAGAGTGCTGTAGAGACCTGTGGCAAAGAACAATGACCAGCATATACCAGGATGATTTACATGGTTTGATTCAGACAGAAATATGCTGTGCCTTCGTCATTTCTGTTGGGCCAATCTTAGCGATAAATAGAGGATTACACTCCCAGATGTGCCAGAATTATGCACTTCATCATCCACTAGGCACCCATGCATTGCTGAAAGAGCCTGGTCTGCTGCACTTCACCTGCTAGTCTGGGTGAAGCGCTGCAGGCAACACAGCACATTTACTGGTGCTGCAAACTAACTGAATATATTGCAAGCTCTAAGGAGGAAAACAATTTCACAGAAGCCAAATAGTGCTTGTGTGTGCATGGATGTGCATATGAGCATGTTAACTTAATGGGTGAAACAAAAATAAAAACACTATGACAACACTACCATGGCTAACAGATACATCAATGAACAAACTGATTCAACTGTATAATAATTTCATTGCTGTTTTATGTTTTGCTCAGGTACAGATGTTCCCTAAACATAACCACAGCACATGTAATAGCCTGGGCACTTCTCATATTGCTTTAGGTTCAGTCAAAGGTCACAGATTTCTAATTGACCACTCTGAGTTTGTTGTTTAGTTTTCATTTGGTGCTATCAGGATCAGCTAGACAACAAATTCACTTTAATTCTGTATTTCTGAACTCCCCTATTAAAGCATGTATCCTGTGTAATGTCCTACAGCACATAAGGATTCCTCCTGTGTCAATAATGCAATCTCTGCAGTGCTCAGCAGTGAAAAGCACACTCTGATTAATATAACTCTCTCTTTATCTTTGTAAATCCTATATCTGAAATTGGAAGGAAATCTTGACTTAGAGTCAGAGGTTTATAGATTCTTCTCACACACTCCGTCTCTCCCTCTTCCACATGCATACGCACACACACACACACACACACACACACACACACACACACACACACACACACACACACACACACACACACACACACACACACAGTATATTAGGAGGTTGCGTCTTCTATATCCACTGATTATAATTGTGTTTTTGGGTAAGTGTAATACACTCTATGTGTATTGACGTTAGAGAGCAGTGTGTGTGTGTGTGTGTGTGTGTGTGTGTGTGTGTGTGTGTGTGTGTGTGTGTGTGTGTGTGTGTGTGTGTGTGTGTTATGAAATAGCCCATTTTATTTCAGTGGAAGTCATAACATGTCATGACATGACGCTGCAGCTGCTGTGTTGCTTGGCTGAAGCTCGATGCACAGAGCTTTCTCATTCAGGGGAAGAATCCTGCAGAATCCTTCAGCTCCATATATGGTATGAATTGTTATTAGGTGATACCATTACATGAATAGCATAGCAGTTTTTTCCTGCTTAGAAAAAGGACTCTACAAACTACATGCTGTATTTTGTTTTGCAGGAATTAAAAATATTGACAGTTATTAATCTCATTATACAAATTAAACTCTTGCCATTGTACAACATATGAAGTATACATTAGCCCCCTCAGTCATGTGGTAAGAATAGACATGGTGGAATAGTAACAGAAGTATGGAAGGTAGTGCAGCAGCATTCATGTAAATTAGTTGCAAAAGTAACAAATAGCCAAAATAATTACTGATTGGAAAGTAAAAACAATGGAAACACTAGGATGAAATAAGTTTGAAACATAAAACCTAATTTAATGAGACCAGGCCATTCCACCCAAATGTGATCACCATTTCAGCACAAAATGTTTGCATCTGGCTAAACATTATTTCACACATTTAATTCAAATTTTAATACTGATTGCATCTGCTGTAAACTATTTTCAGATTATTCTTTTTTTGGTCTTTACCTTCTGTAGTGTCTGACAGATGGACAAATGGCTTTTCACAACCTGAGGCAACCAGAGCTTTCCTGTAAGTATTAAAGTGGAAGTACTTTAATATGGTTCTGCTGCCTGTGCTGTTTTGTCATATGGACTACTGTTTATACCTTTACATTGCCCTTTACACTCAGCTTTCCATAGCTGTGACTTATGCAGGCATGTTTAGCTGGATAAAATTTTAAACACCAAGGTCAAACACAACTGTACAACTTTCCAGTGGTATTGTAGCCATACACGCCTAATCCAGGAGAAATCAATAGCTGTGAAATATTAAACAAGGCTAATTTGTACATGCCTTAGAGCAGTTCATCAGAAATGAATGTGTCTCCCTATGGACAGAGTAATGGATCTGATTTCTTCTTTTGACCTTAATTTCCACATCACTTCTCTCAGCTTCTCAGTAGAGGGATTGCTTTTAGACAGCATAGAGGAGGCTCGCTCAGCAGCGAGACTACCATAATCAATACTTCTTATTTTTATGATGAATGCACAGGAGCTAGCTGTAATTTCATGAGTCAGTCCTGGTAGAAAAGGTAGGTTATACAGAACTTTGAAAGCAGAATTTATGGAAAGTCTAAACAACTGCACTCATCCTAACTCTTTCCTGTGGTCAATAGCTCTTAGTAGCTATTTATTAAAGATGTCATTAGCTCAGGTAGACCAGTTGCTCTTTTTGTCTATTATTATCATAGGGTAAAATCTGAGGAGAGTGTTTATTGATTTGAGAAACAACAGCCCATTGCCACACATAGCATTCTAATCCTTTAAATATTTATTGTTGCTTTGAAACGCATTTAAGTGCAGGCGTAGAGTTTGGTGTACTTTGTGAAAATCAATATTGATGACTCTGTATAATTGGTCATAAATGTGTGTGGCAAGTCTGCCATTCAATTTCCTGCAAACGTGTTGTATTCTGCTGTTGTTGTATCCTTTCTGCACAGAGTAACCTAAACATTGTGTGAAAAGATTAAATGCTACTTTGTCCATTCAGAACGGAGAAACCTAAATGATGTTGTAACAGGCAGACCTAAATGATCCCTAACATTGATTTTTCAGTACAAAGCTGAAATAGGCAGTTGAAATCTATGTAATGATTATGAATGGTTATTGTAATAAAGCGTGTATAACCAGGTACTGGTCAAAAAGGTGGAAACACTTGGGAGTGCATGAGGAAAACTAAATATATTGAACAGGTGCTTCTGCACAGGTGTGGTACCTGAGTAAATTAAGCAATTCACATCCTAGTGTCCTCAGGGCAGTGACCAGTTAAATGCCTGCCAGGGGTGGTGGGCTTTGAAAGAAGGCTGATTGTTAGGGCATTATATTATAGTCCCTTAGCTGTTGCTTTAGTCCAAAGCAACTTACAGTAGATTGGACTGACCAGGGGTAAATCCCCCCTTAGGTCAGTGTGGGGTTAAAGGTCTTGCTCAGGGACCCAACAGCTGCATTGATATCACTGAGGCTGCACAGGGGCTTGAACCAGAAACCTGAAGGTCCCAGTCAAGCACCTTAGCCAGTAGCTTTAGTGATCAAGAAATCAGAACTTGCTGATGTTTCAAGGTGATTTTGATAGGGACGTCTATAGAACAGACATCAACAAAGAGTAAGTGTGGTCAGGTATGCTGTAGCATGAGCATATGTATTCCCCCATCCCAGTGCCTAGCTTCCTCCCACCTGCAGACAGTTTTTATTTCTCTACACATCTCCTCAAAAGAGCAAAAAGAGCGGGTTGGGGCTCTTAACCTTTTTAATCAACACTGATTGGCACAGGATGAAATCACTGAGTCACTGAGTACACTGCCTTTCATGCAGCAGGGGCACTTCCTGGCGTGAAGCACCGACAAGAGGTGAAGAAGGTGAATACCTCTAAACGGAGGGAGAAAAACCTGCTGACGGCAGGGTGCAGCAACATCAGAATTGTCAGGGTGAAATAATTCAGATATCAATGCTAAAGAGAAACAATGATATATGTGGGCCTTTCTGCTGTATGTGAAGTGTGTTATATTGTGTTTATCATCTAATTGTGATGGAAAAGCCAATGTACTGTACTCTGGGACTGAAACTTGATTGACAGTTGTATCATGTTTGCATTGATTTTGGTCAGGTGCTGCTCAAATTGAGATGGGGATTTGGCATGTCTGCCAAGTAAGACCACTTTTAATTGGTATGCCGGCATTCT
Source organism: Albula goreensis (assembly GCA_022829145.1). Lineage (NCBI taxonomy): Eukaryota > Metazoa > Chordata > Actinopteri > Albuliformes > Albulidae > Albula > Albula goreensis. Next base: position 10,221,129 of record CM040747.1, read on the forward strand.
AATGGAGTGGACAAACTGATAATATGATAGCTCCTCTCATTTTTTGTTCATATAGTTATATATCACATGACAAAATAAGAAAATGGAAAACAAAAATTTAGCTCTGGTTAGAGCTTATCTAGTCTCCACATTAATCTCTCTTTATTATTGGTCAACTAAGATGGACATCAGTCTCCAATCCAAGTCCAAAAAAATGTTCAAGCAAACAGGCTAGATCCATTCTACAATCATAGTCTCTTCCAATCAAAGTCCAAAAAAGGAACATTGGTTAGTGCACCAAAAAAATCAGATATTGCACAAATGTGCTTTTCACTCACCATATATACTTCTGTAATCACCATCCATGCTTCCCCTGTTCTAGTGCTTTGTACTTATGGCTGTGTTAAGAAGCCTTAAATTGGGCTGTGATTGCTCCAGTGGCTCCAGGTGACGATAAAATGGCTGGCAGGAAAAGGCAGTACGGCTCCAGGAATGGAGCCAGTATGTAGGCACATAGCACCAAGCCAGAGCCCCTCAATTCTTCTGGTTCTGCTGCAACACGTTCAGTGCCAAAGCCCAAAGAGACTCAGCTGTCCAAAGGAAGTTATTAGCCTGAGAGTTTTACCCAGCTTACCCACTATTTCACCCTGGCCTCAATAACTTCGACATCTGGTAATAGCTTCATAAAGCAAAACTTCATCAAACGTGTTAGTCCATGTGCCATCCAAAGCCTTTGAATGCAATATTTTCTTTCATTTTCATAAACAGCGCAATCCCTCATAATAACTGCATTTGTTCCATTTAATTTGATTGCTATCAAGGTTAGCTGTTTGAAAGCAAAGCATTTTATAGTAGGTTTGATTTGGTTTTTTTGTCAATTTTTTATCAGTGTGGGGGACTGATCCCTTTATCAGTAATTCTTTTGATTAATGTGCACTGCAGTGTTTTGTTCCTTTTCAGAGGCTTGACTGTTCTGGCAAATAATTCCTTGTGCTTTTGAGGACAATCAAAAGTATGAAAAAAGAACTGTGAACAACAAACAAGGGTTAGATGACCCTGATATAAGCATATGCATACCAGCAAAAACCCAAGTAGTTGGTGCGCAAACTAGATACTTTTTAAAATATGACCTCGATGGTACATTTGATCACATCAAGTGATGCATTAACAATTTATATCCCAGTACACTGCAAAACACAATGCTAATCCATGTCTGCATATTATTATTTCATGATTTTTTCCCCACACTTTCATCCTTTTTCTCCAAATGTTCCTCCCAGTTTGGAACAATCGAAATGCATGATCACAGCTGAAGTACCCCCCAGATGCACTTTCCAATGAGTCTGTCTCTAATATGCATCCCACAAACCACAGTATTGAGTTTTACTCTTGACACACCAACACATTTGTGGACAATTAGATGGTTGCAGATGTCTTTGGCAACAATGACATTAAAATTTGTACTCTGACAGTGAAATAACCATGAGGCTATCTTTGGAGGACAGGAGGTTTTAGCTGGTACGGTATATAGAAAGATTCAGCACAGAGTGCTTGTATCTGTGACTGTGACCGCATATGCAAAATAGATTATTTACATTCTAAGAGCTGTTTTAGCCTGAATCCCAATGTTTTATACGCCCCTGAAACTCCTGATTGAGGCTTCCCCTGTATCACCATTAGAGGTACTAACAAAGCCAAATTCTTTCATAATGGTCAATCTGTAAAACATTACACAATGCGTACATTTCCCTCTTTAGGAAGGTGATAATGAAATGAAAAGTAATCAAAAACTAGGGAGCTCTGAACATCTCACAGTCATTGAGATTTACACAAACCTCATTTTCATTCTGTTTTTACATGGCTTGTTTACAAGTCTTTGTTCTCATTTCCTGCAGCTCTCTCTTGATATTTCTGCGGAGAGTGGTGACTGTCATGCTAACTACAACGGAATAATGCTTTTAAAAATCTGCCCATATATAATGTGAGATGTAGGCAGTGAATCATGGGGGTGTGGATTTCTGTTGAGGACCGGAAAATGAATGTATTATCCTCCACCAGAGGGACTGAGGGAATGTTCATTTTCTTCCAATGTATTCTGCCTCCAAGTCGGTCTTCAACAGTCAATAAATAAGCTTTTTCTGTAGGGAAACTCAAAAACACATCCTTTCAGCACCCACACACCCACATATGTTGGCACAGACCCCTCCCATTCTCTGACACACACAAACACACAGCACCAAGATGGACCTAGTGATTAATGAAGGTCTAGAGTCATGTCACAAGACTTACAATATTTTATAACCCTTCCAAAGAGCCTTCCCTGCTGCCAGAACTTCCATTGACTTAAACACACTGTGTATTTTAACTAGGAAAACCCATGTGATTGGACATACGAGTACACATCGGAAGACTAATGAACTAAGAATATCTGAGATAATGTGTACTGCAGGCATTTCTTGCTGCATGACAGACTGCAGGTGGGGGAGAGGTATTGATATGGTCAAGATGCCAGTCATCACTCAGTTCATTTTCTCCCATCTCTGAGGCCATCTACCAAACATTCAGTACTACCATGAGAACTGAAAGATCTTTCAGGTGCTCCTGATGAAGCATATCAGAGAAAACATTTCCCTCCCCTTTTTTACATACTCATTGGAATAAAAATGTCAGTTTCCCATACATAATGCCCACTAGACCACATGCCAAATCCTTGAAAAGTGCAATAAGAATATCCTGGGTATCCAGGAACAGATATTCGCCAGATATTCACCAAAAAAGTGGCCAAATCTGTATTTTTCCTGTTTATGTGACCTGTTCACTTTTGCCTAAACTACTCAGGGCTTATTATCAGAGGGCTGTATTATGTCACCAATATGAATTGTCCCTGTTAAAAATAGCAAGAAATAATTGACTTTTTATCAGGCCTATCTTGTCTTAAAATAAACATGATGTGTTACATTAGCTGTCTCATGCTGGTTAAACCAGTTTCCCCCTTTCCTCCAGGCATTGCTCAAATGAACTTGTTGCAAGATTTCATGTATTTTCATTTATTCTCCAGTGTAATACATCCCGTTTGCTAAATTAGATCCAAACATATAATGTATTGATATTCTAATTAGCACACAGACGTTACTACATGCATAAGGATTACAGTATTTTGGTTCATGGACTGTGTACTCATAGTGTTGCACAAAATTACAGCACTTTGCTGAATCAGAATACAAATGTGATCATTTGTACTTTTGGAATGTTCCCAACAAGATAGAGCTGGCTAAACTGCATGCAGTCAAGGTCATGACCAAGCTGTGGAAATGTAAGTGGCCTAATGTTTAATTATGTATTAATAACAGAAAAAAAGAATCAGTTAAGCACTGCTTTTCCCTGGAACACTTAACACAGCATTAAATTATGCTGTGATAAGCCATTCCAGTGCACATAAGCACTCCTCTTGCAGTATTATGCTTTTTTTGCATTTGCTTACTAATGAGAGCAGACCCACAGCCTGCTTCCCAGAGCATCATTTCCACCATCACTTCCACTTATGGGCCATTCATCACTAATGGGCACAATGTTATAATGCCATTGTGTTTTTTTTTCTTCTCTTCTTTAATTTCAAGGTGCATTAATTCAAACCTGAGTGTCCAGCTGATGCTGCACCCAGCTGGGGTTCAGTGAAAGGTTAGTGTCAGTATTTGTTAAGTATTACATATATGGTTCCGTTGGCAAACTTTCCAGATGAGTTCTTCGAAGAAGAACACCCGACAGAAAGTGCTTTAAATTAATTTTTTTTTGCACTGACCTGAATTAGGACAAATGACTTCAAGCTAGCTCTTCCCTTTTTTCTGCATGTTCACAAAGAATCATGCCCAACAGCAGGGGTCTCATAGCAATGCTTAATTCCTGAGGTAGCAAATCATTTTTTGCAAAGACATTAATTTATCTTAATCCATTCATTAATATTCTAACCTGTCATCAGAAAACCTATAAATTAAGTCTTTCACAGTAAAATGTATGGAAGTAAATATGAGAAAATATTAGAAAATATCACATACCCCATTGAATCTCATCAGGGAATACAGTATCTGGCCAGGTTTGCAAGTTATCTATTGCAAGTTATTGTTTTTCCATTGTGTTTCTATGATAAATAATTTTTTATGTTACAGCCTTATTCACCTACCTCCAAATCGATTGTGCAAAAGGACTACTGAAGCCAGGTCAGGCTCAGTGAGGAGCAGTGCAGGGAGGCAAAGGGCAGGGCAGGCAAACTCACAGCAGGTGGCAGCAGGGCTCACAGCCAGCTGAGGGAACCTTCAGGGCAAGGCAGGGCAAACTCATTCTAGGGTTGGGTGAGCAGAGGGCAGCACAGGGCAAGGTCCAGGGAGTGGCGGTCAGGGCAGGCTGAGGACAAGAAGATGACAGGTCAGAGCAGGGCAGGACAGGGCCGTAGACTGTCAGACTGCATGATATTGACCTCTCTCTCTGGGGCATGTTGCCAGTCTGCCAGAGACTTGTCTGATAAGGAAATCTACCTGGTAACAGCTTAGGAATGGTGGAAGCTGATAGCAGACTGCTGATGAGGCAGAGCCAGCACAGAGGGCAGTGGAGAAAGACACCGTTACTTTAAACTACAGGATGCAGCAATGCATGGAATTCTGAATTACTAGATAAGATAGCTCCTTTGTATAAACTGAGTAATTGTATGACTGACACAATAAGGAAATAAAAAAGGTGTTTGTTTGGAAGAGATGTAGATGTAGATTTTTAAACATTAAAATTTAATTATTCTCACATAGTACCATATAAATTGCACATGCCTTGGTTGCACTCTCTGATAAAATGTTCTCTACACTTTAATGACATTCAGGTTAAAGGTGTTTTATTAAACTGTTGGATGAATACACATCTTAGTCAACATCTGAAAGTCATGGCAGCCATTTTATTCCATCTTGTTTCTAACTCTAAATCTGGCCACCTAACCATACAGACCCTTGCATTTCATAATTGCCAACTTCTCATAGTAAGGAATTGTGCCTTCAGTTGTCCTACCTGTTAAAAAAAAAAAAAAAAAGTAAAATCAATATTTGAAGAACAAAGAGCACAGCTCAGCCCTGTTATATTACAGAAATATTGTGTCATTTTCATTGAACTATAAATACATTTAAGGGCCAGAATGATATCTTAGTTTGTCTTCAGAGACCTTTTTCACAATACATTATTTTTGCTTTGTGTTCCTATACCATTAAGTGATACAAATTTATGTACAGTTATATTAACAAGCATGCTGTGTTTTACCTGCTGCCAGGAATAAAAGATAAAATTAATTCTATTTATTGAATGTATGCAGTGAAAGGGTCATGAAGAATTTATACAGGACTACTTAAAAACCCTTTGGTACCAACAAAGTAAAACTTCAGCCAAGTTCAAACCAGCCAATGTGAATTGTGTATAAAATGTCAAATATTCCAACCTTGCTTAAGTCTCACCAGATCTTATGAGCATGTTTACAGAATCTGTTATCAAGAGATTGAGTCTAAATCCAAGTACAAGCAGAAATATGAGTCTGAATACCTTAGTAAGTTTTGCCTACATATATAGACAGTTTAGCATACCGTTATTGTACTCATGGTTGAACATGAAAATATGATAATCCCTAGGCTGCCAACTTTGACTTTCGGTGTGTGTGAGATTTCACCCGAAACTGAATGTGGAGTCAGGTGGGATTTGAATTTTGATAAAGGGTAATACATTTGTGTGTCTAATGTGTGAAAGCTGGCAGCCCTGCACTCTCTCTGTACACCTGTCTTTCCATCACGTTGTCTGCGTTTGTTCTATTATCCAGGTCTGGCACAGAAAACGGTCCTGCTCCAATAGTACTGACATTAACAAGTACTCCTTCAACAAAATAGGCAATAATCCATTTTAAGGAAGACCCAGAGAAAGTTCTGTGTGACATCATGACTGACAGGGCCTGAATTTGGGAGGGACTCCCATTTAAGGATTAGATGTGAAGACTGAGAAAAGTTACTTTGTTCAAGCCACTACCTAATTCTCTCTTCCCTTTTCTTCTCTTGACACTGCCTCCTACTTCACTGTTTCTAATCTCAGAACTGTCTGCTTTTTAAGGACCAATGAAAATATCATAGCTCACCCTTGTAATGACAGTAGTGTAGTAAACTTTCACCATTAAAACAAGACAAATTAATTGCTGAATTCAAAACATACAATGATGTTCTGCAAGTAAGGCTGAGGCAGGAATTGGTTTCCTTTTATGATCCAAACCAACAGCCCCTCGAAGGAAAGAGGATTAGCCAGTTCTGTCAGCGTCAGGGGATGCTGTCCCCTTTGTGTGAATTTCCTTCTTGCAGTGATGCTGTGTCTTATTGCATTATACCAACGTCAATTAAAAACCATTTGGTTTGTCTTGTTTCTATTTTGAATTAAATTCATGTTTCAATAATACTTAAAAGATGAAAATGCACCATGAAATGATATAAATATACAAAAGATGATATTGCATTCAGAAATTTTAAATGGTACAGAAAAACTGCAATTTACATACCAAGGTAAATAAACTCTATTATCAATTAATATCAATTTATTAATCAGTAGTTATTACTAGTTATTAACACATAGGCTATATATTTGCATGTGCCCTGTGATATAGAGATATCTGTGCTCCCATATCTTGATGAAAACAACACCAATAAAAGAGAAAAATCTCTGTTACAAAAATAAATTGTTGTATTCAACAAGAAAATTCACCTCATAAAACTGCCATGGTAACCTTACAGCAATAAACAAAGATGATCTAATGAACACCATCTGGACCATTCAGCAGAAGCTTGCCCAAAGAGCTTTTGCTCCCAGAATGGCTCTCTTTATCAGCCAGTGGGTAGCATAGCTCAATCTGGGCTCTGTTGCATTGTAGATTATGTTGCAGGGATAATATTTAAGCATCAGTCTAGTGCCTCACACTGCACTGACCAGCGGCTAACATCCAATAAAAGCTAGGGTTGTAAACCCAAAACTACAATCTACAGGTTGTATGTATGTGTGAGGTCCTGGTGCAGAATATTGCTTGAGATTACAAATTTGCATTTCAGTTTGCCTGACCAGAAGAGTACACATCCTGTATTGCAGCAGCATCTATATTCACATCTATATTTCTAAATAATCTCCTGTGCCACCTACGCAATGTCTTTGGTAAAACACAGACACTGTGTGGCAAAGAAGCATCTCGCACAGCACTTGTTCCACAGTAGGACAGGAGCGCGGCTATTTCCCCACAGGTCCTCTTCTCTGGGGAAATTGGTTTAATCAAGATGAAAGTGCATCAAACAGAAGCTGTGAACCCTGCAATAAGCTGTCACAGGTTAAAGAGAGATGCAGGTCAGGCTGTGGATGCCTGATGGCAGTAGACACTGAAGGAGATTGAGAAGACAGGCTCCCCGTTTGCTCCCAAATCTTTTATTTTGATTTTAATTTCACTCCAACTATTTTAATGAAAAAAACTAACACCACAATTAAAAATGAATATGTTAAATTTCTCTGAAATTTCTCAGCAGAAGTTGCAGGTGAATATTCAATACATTTTGTTCAAGTTGGAGAAACATTTGTTGTCTTTTGTTCTTTTGAATATGAAAATTTCCCTTGAATCCATAGTGCCACACTGTCAACTATGGCATCTCAACAGTCAGTGCATTATATTGCTTGGGAACTCGGCTGAAGATACTACATTCTCCAAGTATATTTCCCATTACATTGTGTTGTTACCATTGTGTGGAAAAAGTAAAAATCCAACAAAAAAAAAAAAAATTATTTGAAGTATAAGGTAGTGGTTTTGGACACAGAAGTTGAGATAATTCTTCAGGTGGAAATGTCAGACATCAGTAAAAGGTTAATGCACACATCAAAAATCAGATTCAAATTATAGCATTTTCTGACTTCATATTCTTGATTAGTATCAGGGCTTATGGCATTTCAGCGCATGCCAAACATTCCCCTCAATTCTTATATCTCCTCTAAATGTCATTTCCACAATAAATTTTGTATATATACCTTTTGAAACATATTTCAAACTGAATGTGAACTTTGTTTTTACCTGGGAAAGAGGGTATGTGATTTTCCTGTAGGAGTTACATGCTGTTGTTCTTTTATGTATTTATTTATTTATTTGTAATAAATAAATCACTTTAAAACAGATTATTCCTCACATTATTTTGAAGTACCACATGCTCCGGGCACAATGTAGGATGAAATATTATGAGTCATACGCGAGCTTTCTCCTATCAACAAGTGAATTCATTTTTATGAAATACAAGTATTATTTCATTTAATCATAGTTTCGGCGAGACCCGCCAAGTCTTTAAACTCAGACATCAGACATTTCTTTCTGAAATCATACCTGTTTGGCTTCATCTGCTCTCTCATTTTTGGTTTGAACCAGCTCATAAAACACCTATTCCAGAATGTTCAGGAATGTAGACTTCCTTTGGTTCTGTTTAAAGCAGGAACGATGAAAGGCTCTGACTGAAAGGAAAATTTTGCATTTCCTATCAAAATTGAGTTTGACAATTCAGCCCACTTTACTGAATGTTATTAAAATGAAACATCAAAGTGGACCAATGTCAAGCCCGTTCGTTCATAAAAATAAAGCATTTTGACATACTTCAGTTGCACTTTATTGAGAATTTGGTTGCAAACAGCCCTGTGAAAGTGTGGAATCACAATTATGTTTAAATATGTATTGCATTTAACTACATATGATGGTCTAACCCCTTTATATATTAAATTACGTTTGGTTTTGATTTCGGCTTTTTAATATGAGATGTTTTGAGGATGCATTGTTACTTTCACATTGCTAATAAAACTACCACAAAATGCATGAATTGGTCAATTTATTTCATTCTATTATGCACAGATGAAGCAAACAATTTTTATCAGCAGGACGACAAAGTGTGAAAACAGTTTTCTCTTGCACAGTCAGAAACTAAAATGTCAAAGCAGAGTCTAAAAAACCTCAGCTTCATGACTCAAAGAACACACCCCAGGTGACTGTTAGAAATGGAGCTGTAACATATTTTAATTTCCTGGTGTGAGGGTGGAAACCTCAGATGTCATAGACATGGTGAAAATAACCTTAAGGTGAGAAGAGGAATGTTCCAGAATGTGCAATACAGAGTGCAGAAATCCAGTTCAACTGATTTTAATAGTGAAGCACTTATAGTGCCTATATGTGTTAGAATAATGAAAATTTGGGCTTCAATGAAGCATTCTGCAATGGAACAGAGGAACAGTGCCTTGCACCAAAGTAGAATCAGCCCAATCTAAAAGTTCACAGAATCACATCAAGTTCTCCACAGGACACAAAGTGCACAAAAAACTATGAATTTACCTGCCAAGTACATGGTTTCTGAATATGACCAGAGCATTCTCATATCTGCACCTCACTCTATGAGGCCACTTCATCCAGAAGATATCTGACACAGGGAAGAATACGATAGTCAACACTGAATATAATGAATGTAGCTGCAGCTATACAATATACTGAAGCCTAAAGTGATGGGTAGAATTCTTTTGTTAATTTAAACTGTGTGGATTGAATTTATATGTTAGCAGTATGGAAGTTTTACATTGATGCAAGTAGTTGTCAAATCATGAATGGTAGTATCTGTTCTCCTAAACTCTCTGAGGGAAAAATTATATAGTAACTGATTGGATGGAACAGTTAGATTTTATCTGTTTGAAAAATATGCCATATATTTTTATTCCAAATCTTCCATACCCTCTGGGGGCGTCAGAATTTTGACATATGACATTAGCCTTTACTGCCTGAATTAGGATGGATGTTCAGTCCATCACCAGCTGCCAGAACCCTCGTAGGCCCTTGGGATTCTGATCAATCACACTTTACACTTCTGTGGAGCTATGCAAAGCCTATAGAACTCTTTGGCACAGAATATGAAATTAAAAAGTTCAGTTCCAACTCGGAAAGACTCAGCTGTAAAATCCTTGAACAAGTTTTAACCCTGTTTCTCACTTATCCAGCATCCACGCAGGGCCTCTGAGCGTGCACGTTCTCTGCTAGGTGCTGTGGCACATGAATACTGATCTTTATAGAAGCTCAAATTTATGGAGTTCAGATAGGTGTCATATAAATATTAAGGATTCATATAGATTTTAAATCCCAAAGGAAAATTGATGAACATGGAAACTGTAAGGATTGGATTAAGCTAAGAATATATGTATATATTTATATATAGCATTTTTCATATAATATGCCACGACATGAGTACATCTGGGTCAATTTAAATTGATCTTTGTAGTGTTGTTTGAATTTTATAAGGTATAATTATTCAACATTTTATGTTGAATATGTTCTTGGTTATGTGCCATCCAATACACTTCAATGAACTACAGATATTAGATCAAGACTACAATAATTATTCATAAGATTTGGTGGTGAGAGCTCACTGTGCTGTTAAATTTCTGATTTCTGGGCAAATTAATGAAGTAATTTACCATCACTGGAGTACTATCATTAATGTTTTGCTTTGTATTCCTATTAATCAGCTTAAAATACACAAAGCAGCAATGATTTTGTGTAACCTATCACCACCAGTGAGCAGGTGGTGTTTATGCCAATATTTTGCTCCTTTGTTAATCTCCATACTTACAGGCAAAGGAAAGGAGAGCTGTCCTTCCATGGTAATCTATGCCGAATAACCCCAGCTATATTTTCATTTCAAGCTTAATAAATATGTTATTCTTCATAACAGCTTTCTGCAGTGATTATGTTTATCACCCTCACTTTAGGGGCTGTAACATTACCGTAGGGTTTGGAATTAGTGTCCCCTGTCCCCTGAAAAAGAAACAAATGTGACTGAAATAAGCAGCTGCACTGGAATTAGCAGATAAGTGTGGATGATCGTGTGGTATCAGTATCGGCCTTGGAATGTTTTTAATCACTGTGCTGCTTCTGCTGGCTGTTTTCATACATGTAAATTAATGATATAGGTTTGATTGAGTCCTAAAACAATGCTTTGACACTCAATATTGCTTCGCTCCATTACCTAGACCATTTGAGGTTTTTCATAAAATTAAAAATGTGTATTGTAAAACATCTCCTGTTCATAACAGGGCTCCAGTCTTCACAGGGGCAGACAATTTAACTGCCTGTTTGATGAAATTGCTGTAGCTCCTTGATAATGCTCAAACATTGTTCTTCTCCCTTGAGAACATCATGTTCAACCAATTAAATCTTCTGGATAAAATACACAAAATAAGGTCTGAGGAACCATGCTACAATAGAACCATGCGACTGCACCCCTCCAAACCCTGCACATGCTCTAAACCAATCAAAACTGTAACTCACTAAATTATCAACCCTGAGTGACATCCTGCATTAATAATGAAGGGTCAAGGTTGTGATTGGTTTAGAGCAGGAATGCCACTTTAGAAATTGGTTCCAATCACAACATGCTTGTTACTCGGTCAGATTTTTTGATAAAAAATGGGTTTTATATTTCGTACATAATTATGCTTGTGGTTATGTGAGCAAGTACATTTGTACAAATGCATACAAGCATCTTTGTATTCCTGCATGTTATATGTTGTGTTGTGAGAGCACATACTTTGGGCTTTCTTGTGCTAATTTCCACAGGTACATCTTCAGCTGCTCTTGATAAATGGTGTTGTTTTTGGTGGGCAAAACCGAAAGATTACAGTGTTCCGTGTGACCTCAATATGCCACTTCCTTCATGAGGAAAAGTTTGTACTGCAGAGGTGGACACACTTTGCAAAATCTGCGTAATATTTGTACAGCTTGATGTTCAGGAAGATGTTCAGCCTGAGGAAATTGTTATTATCAGTCTCTATAATTAGTGTCTGGGTTATATGTTACTTAGAGGAAAAACTTGAGGGGAAGGGCATGAAATGCTCGGTTAAACCTTAGATTTTGAACCAGCCAATGCACCAACAATGCTTGTCATCCCTGGTCCCCCATTCTGATGATCACTCCTCAAGGAGTCTCCGCTGTTTTATGGAGAATGTATTGGGCCGGTAATGTCCTGCTTTTGTTCTTTGCTAGGGAGTTTGTATTTACTCATCACTATTCAACATGATCAGTAACCATGTGTAGAATTTCCCCAGTCCCTCATTAGTTTAATTAGATTGTCAGTGCATTCATTAACCATGACTGGAAGACCACAGACCTACTTCTAAGTCTTCCAGCATGCAGAGGGCTTTTTTTTTAAATTAACCACATAAATACAGTCACAAAATACCACTTTCAAAATTCTTTGCTTAAATACATTTTAATGCTATTTAATCCAATGTAAAAGAAAACAGAGGGGAAATTTGTGGTACAGTTCTTTGAATTATACCTTTTCTCTGCACAATATTAATACAGAAATAGAAATGGTGCTTTTAATTCACTTGGGCTGACCAGATGGTCAGAACTAGAGAGCCGGGTACCTTGGTAATTTTACCAGGACGGGTTTAACGCCCCTAGTGACGATAGTGAGTCAAGACCTAGGTTTATCTTCTCAACCAAAGGACAGCACCATCTGCAGCAGTGTCCCCATCACTGAGCTGGGGCATTGGATTCTTGTGTGCCCCCTGCTGACCCACCAGCAGCACTTCCAGCAGCAACTTTTTAAAGTCAGTTAATATTGACAGAACTGACATAGGAATTACTGAATGTAATTATGTTGAAATTATATTGTGCGGCTCTTGGATAATTTAGAGCTGGTACTAACAGTTCCAACAAGGGAAGCCAAAATATTCATTTCCATACAAAATCAGTGGTACCATAAATTACAACCTTTTGTAAAACCATGACAGCTTTGCTCAAATACAACAGTGGCATTAAAGCAAAGCTGTCATGCTTTTGCCAAGGGTTATAATTTATGGAACTTCCAATTATATATCACAGTTCATTATAGAGGGTAAAATATAGAGACAATCTTGGATAGATGTGGCTGGTGTGTGTGTGTGTGTGTGTGTGTGTGTGTGTGTGTGTGTGTGTGTGTGTGTGTGTGTGTGTGTGTGTGTGTGTGTGTGTGTATATATATATACACACACATGAGCTCATCAGCTCCTCCCACTGTACTGCTGTCAGTCTCCTGGTTCTCTCCCTCAGCCTGAAGAGGAACTGGAGCTGCAACAGCAGTGGCCTCACTAACAGGCAGGCTCACCTGAGAGTGATTTCTAATCAACTCAGCTGTGAGCACTTGCCTCCAATTAGGCCTTCTATTTAAGCACAACCTGAGAGGCTGCAGGGACTTTTGAACTTTTGGATATTTTTGTGTTTTTGGATGGCTGTGCTGTTTTTTTGTTTGTACCCTATTTTGTGTTTAGACCTTTTGTGGTGCTTCCTTTCCCCTACAAGGGGTAAATAAATGGCCTTTGGGCCCTTTTTGTTCAATCTCTTTTGTGTTTCCTTCCACTCACCACTCTGCACAGTGGCTGCACCTGCCGCTGTGTCACTATATATATATATATATATATACACACACACACACACACACACACACACACACACACACCTGCGCAGTTACAAAGGTCCCTGCTAAAACACCCAGGACCTTTTCCCTGATTTCCAGGGTATCAAATCAGCCTCTTTACAGATAGCCTTTTATGAACCATTTGGCATTTGCTGTTTTTAAGACTATTGGTGAAGCCAAATACTTTTTCACCATACTCCAACGAAAAGCACAGACAGCCTGATCCAGCTGTCAAAGGAAAACAAACTACCTCACATGCTGCAGACCTCCTCCTCAAACATTTTTATCAGTTTCTACTAAAAACTATAATAGATATGATCATCTAAACTGATTCATTACCGACACATCACCCACACAATGTGAGTTTGCATTCCTATGAAAATGTTCACAGCAAACACAATCTGCCTTTTTGAATGTATAATGCAATGTAGCCAGATAGTTCATTTGATTGCGCTGCCTTGTAAACTTGTAAATTTAATCTTTCTGCCAATTTGAATGTTTTAAAAAATATATACATACAGAAAATATTGGTATGAGTTCATGAAGAATCTGGGTAATCAAACATATTAAGTTAGCTTTCAGGTCTTTGATTTCAAATTTGGTGGTGTGGGGTTTTGGTGTTTTGACTACATGGGAACATTCAATAAAAATAGGTCACCTGTAAGTCAAAGAGACCAAAATATCAGCCACCATCAGAGTGTCACTGTTTACATGCTGTTACAACTCTGGCCAAGCAGAGATTTGAAATCTGCCAAAGCTACTGTAAAAAAAAAAAAAATGTTTGTGTCTTTTCATTTTAGTCTGACATAAATATGATGTATCTATACCCTCTATGTTTGAATTACAGATAAAAAGCGTAAACATTTTGTCAAGCTGATATGTAATTCTGCGTTAATATAAGATGATATAATGCCAAGACACCAAGCTGTTGTTCATAATAAATATATAAGTGAAGGAACCCCAGATTAAGGCAACGTCAATGTTAGACTTTGCTGTAATTGTTGAGGCAGGTATTAATATTTGTGGTGTAAGATGAATGGGGATTTCCCCCAGAATTCTTCACCGTTCCTCAATCCATTACTGATGAAGTAATAGAACAGCTAAATGGAGTAACAGTTAAAGAACACTGAACGCAGATCCATATGGCACATTGTGTATATAATATGTTTATGTTGTAGTGTTGTTTGCTTGAACTGGTTATTACAATGTGATGTGATGGGGATGGGCCTTGTTAGAGACACTCTGGTGTGAGTTAAGTTTTTAGTCAACAGTTGTTTTGATGTTCTCTTGGGCTTCTGAAAAACAGATGAGAAAAGAACAGCTATTGGTTATGGGCCCAGGGTCTGATACATATGACGGATGAGCCTGATGCACATTGACAGACATAGACATAGATAGAGTGCATTCCACTGTATTACATTACAGAGATGAATATACTGATTCTTAATGACACAAAATGAAACTCTTCGTTCAAAAAATGTATATATTTTATTATGTAACTAAGAGTGCAAAATTATTCAATGGTTCAGCTGTTTAAAGTTGTGATAGAAGTACGTTTTTGAATATTATTTTATCAACTACAAAGTCCATCAACCCCTCACATATAAAGAGCCAACATACTCAATTCCACTTTTATGGTTTCAATTCCACTGAAGAATGTGCTACTTTTTTTCTTGAAATTTTGGCTTTGAAATAAATCAAACACAATCTGTCAAGGATTTGTTTGTTGTGAAATGTACTTCTGAATACAAAGTAAAAGAAAATGATCAGATTGTCAGAACCATTTTTTAATGTGCTGTGCTAATTCTTCATTGAATCTGCTTTCCTCATGATCTGCTCTGATGTTCAAAATGTTAATTAATTTAAAATTGAGCTGGCAACTGTCATACTTCAAACATACAGTATATCTGGTTTATCACAGTGTTTGGAATTACTGTAAAAAATGCAAAACAATATGGTGAAATAATCTTTTTTATTGAATACATTGCAAAAACTCTTCCAGGTCTGGGTTTAAAGTGCAAGCCCCCATAATCCTTCATGAGCAGAGATTCAGCTGCCAGCAGATGTGTTGTTATTCAGGACCTTCTGTCTACGCATGTTAATGATACAAACATGGATCAACAGTAGCCAGAGGCTTCTGTGTGTCTCACCTCTTCAGATTTGTGTCATGCACTAATCTGACCTACAGCAGAAAAGGACCATTGGAGTTACTGTTCAGTGATCTGCCTGAACAGGTCTGAATATTGAGTCCTTATTTTATTTTATTTTATTTATTTATTTGCATTACTTCATTGAAAATGTCTAAAATGTCCAGCATAAAAAATGAAACTCTGCATAGACAACTGCACAAACAGCAGCAAATGCTACAGTATCCCAAGTGGACATTCGTTTTTTTCGCTTTCAATATGGGGTTCCATGTGGTATCTTGGGAACACCTCTTTTAGTAGAAAATATGATCTTGTTTTCATGGTTCTCTATTCTCTGGTCTATTTCTGTTGGAGTGTAGATACTCTTGGCCAATGACAAAATCATGACACCACCTTCAATGGATGTGCCACTGTAAGCATTTCCACAGATCATTTAATCTGTTCTTTCTGGTTTCTAGTTGCAGAAAAAAAATAATAAAGAACAAACAAAGACACTGTGTTCTCTCAGTGCTGCTGTGACGCTGTGATAAGGCGAGAGCTGAGTGCCATTTCAACTGAGAGTGATCCACTTCATTAAAACTCATCTGTCTTCTGAAAATGCCTTATCTAGATATGTTGCCCAACATTAGCTCCTAAAATAAAAACACAAGTAGGTTATTTCTAAGCCTCCTGGGCTGTGTTTCATTTGGGAATTTAAAGCAAAATACTCCATAATTTCTCAGAAACTGGAGCAGCTGCTTCTGCAAAGCTATTTAGCACTTTCTGTCTGAATCAGCTACTACAGAGCTTTTGGAGATAGACATTTTTTTAATTCATTTTATCACAGACTGAAATATGTGCTATATCATGCAGAAACCATGTCTTTTAATGCCATCCGCCTCGGTGACAGGGAGCCAAGAGGGAAACACAGGAGTGGTTAAGCAGAATGAGTCATCATGCCCACAGCTGCAAAAAGCTGCTCTAGGAGGAAAAATAGGGTACATTCAGCCACTTCTTACTCCATTTCTGACCTGACATAGCAGAACCAGAGATACAGTTAGCAGTGTTTAATACTACTCTTCTACATTATTATTTTCTATGTAGCATATGTATTTTTTTTAAATTATGTGATAGAATTATATTAATACAACACAGAATCAAAATTTGGTTGCAAGAAAGTAAGAAGTAGTGGAGTTTAATTTTTGAAAATGAAAGATTCTTAAGATTCTACTAATTTGATTCCTGTAAAAATTCAGCAACAACTATTTACATGAATACATGTTGCAAATTCAGCTCCAAGGACCAAACTTCAAAAATTCGTAACTAAAAGGTATTTGAACTAGCGCTATGCGATTTTGCAAGGTCCCATAAATTTAATAGTAGTTTTTGAATTAATGTTTTTGAGAAAATTCATGACATGAACTTGGAAAACTTCTGAATTCTGGGTCAGTTGGCATAGAATAACCCAACTGTAAGCATCGTATGCGCCCATTTCTGAAAAGTGAAAGCTATTAACTAATAAATGAGCCAGTTAAAAGGATTCACTTGCAGAATTTGAGTACTAAACTGGTGACACAACATCAGGAGGATGATGAAGTCAACATTTGCTTGGTTTAGGCATCTGCAAACCCCCAGACTAACCATGAGTGGCCGTGAGAGAGTGATGAGACTATCAAACTTAACCAACTTAACAGTTATCTACCCCTGGTGAGGGTGGGCCAATTATCTCACCAATGCGAGCCTCCAGCCAGAGTCAATGATTGTGTGGCTGAGACTTCACGTCCCTGTCACAGGGCTTACATCTGCTTTACAAGTGTTGACTTTACAGCTGTGACTGCAAGAAACAAAACAAGCCCGCTCGCACTACAGGGCACAGCGATGTCTTCCACACTCTGGCCTCACTGTACACTCTACCCTGCACCCTCTAGAGGGAGATCCTTCTGTCATTGTTTTCAGATCCAGATCCATCTCCTCTCTGGTCCCACCAGGTCTTCTTTCTTACTGATAGTTGTGTACCCTCAAAGGAACAGTGCCATCTGAGCCTAACATTGATGGTTTGCTGCCCTAGATGACCTGCCATTATTGAAGGAACCATGAATTCTGTATCTGAGAATTGTATGGGGGAATTTCAGACTATCTGCACAAGAGCTGAAGCAGAGCAGAGTCTTGGAATGCTCTAGTCAAAATGCAAACCTGAACC
Source organism: Albula goreensis (assembly GCA_022829145.1). Lineage (NCBI taxonomy): Eukaryota > Metazoa > Chordata > Actinopteri > Albuliformes > Albulidae > Albula > Albula goreensis. The sequence goes on from CM040747.1 coordinate 10,238,939, forward strand.
CTGTTGAGATGTTTCAGCAGGACCTGAAACGAGCATGCTAGTGTTGGAATGTTCACATTTTTTATGTAAGAGTGGGATTAAATTCCCCCACAGTGCCTTGGGTTATTTTAATTGAATATGCCACTGAATACTGAGATGATAATGTAAATATATATTTTATTAAATATTAATGTATTAAATTATTTCATACATTAATGTTTAATAAAATATATATTTACATTATCATCTCAGTACAATATACTATACTCTTCCATATTTTTACCTTTAAATAAGATATTTTTCAATCTTCACAGGTGAATGCAAGGTAGCACTGCTTTACCTATCTGAAAATTTGAATAATGTTTTTGAATGTTGAGCTTTAAGTAGTCAAAGGTATTATCTCCTGGATGCTTCAGCAAAACTCCCTCATACAGTGTTGATTGAGTGCCCTCTCATTTAATCATTCTCAAACAGAGTACTGGAGTACATTACATTACATTACATTACATTTGTTAGACACTCTTATCCAGAGCGACTTACAAGGCAAAGTGCATAAGAATGGTAAAAAAGTGCAAAGATAACCCTAGAGAGGGGTAAAGTCCCAAGTGCCATAGGTGTCCAAATAGATTACAAGCAAATAACTGTGAGTGTTGTGAAGGCAAGGCAAGGCATGGCGTGGCATGGCGTGGCGTGGCGTGGCGTGGCATGGCGTGGCAGTCCTCATCAGTAAACGCTCATTTGCTTCCCCACCTGTATGCATGAAGGTCTTTCACCTGTATGTGATTAGAGTAGACTTGCAGAAGGTGGAGCTGAAGATGGAGCATTAGGCAGTTTGTAATCCTTCATCTGGGTCCAGTATGTTTTGAGGGATTATCTCAATCTGCTTCCAACCACAAAGTAAGATTAGTATGAGAAGGTTGAAAAGGTCAGCGATTGGGGGGGCGGGTGTTGTGTGGGTCAGGGAGGGCTGCACTTGGCTTGGACTCCATGTTTGAACTTGTCTCACGGGATCCACTTAATCATCTCAATACCTGCGAACAAAGAGATAATGACCATAATCACAGCACAATAGTAGGCTTCATGAGAGCAGGCTTAATTTGGGAAGTTACTGATTGTATGCATAATAGTATTGCTTACTTTTCTGTACTCATTTACCTAATCAGTACACTAAGGTGTCCACATACTATTCAAGCACCCCTGTATACTTCATTATAACATGTTTTGCTGGTGCATTGGTTATAGTTCTCTGCAAATAAAAAGACAGAGCAAAAACAGCATATGAAAGTTCCATTAAAACACCCCATCCTCAGCTCATAAGGAGTTAACAGGGTTACATAATACATAATTACTTTAAAACATAATAAAAAAATCTTCTACCACATTACAGAAAACATTAATCTGCTAGAGGGACATGGTGGTTGTATTCAATGGAGCTTCCTGTTAGTTACTTCATCTTTTCAGTCACACCCATAATTCATAGACATCTGCTTCCATTTTTGTGTAAGACTGATGAGAGAAATATGACTTTTGCCATTGTCTTTGCTGTCACTCATACTGTCGGAAAAGCAGCTGCATTCTTGTACTATAATACTTCTATGTACTGGATTTCCTTATACACAACAATCTGCATTAATGAGAGAAACTGTCTTTGGCTGTCTTATGTAGGCCTCATTTATACCCAGTAATGGAGAGCAACATCACCACTGACGTCTTTTTAAAGGAAATAAGGGCAGCACATTATTTTGATGTGTGCATATAAACTATAAATAAATGATTATGCTAAAAATTTGTTAACCATGAGTATACTTATAAATGCATATATATATATATATATATATATGTGTGTGTGTGTGTGTGTGTGTGTGTGTTTACTCATGTTAATTCCTACATGATAGTTACTGATTTACAAGCACTATACTCATGGTTAACAATTAAGTAATTATTTATTTATAGTATATGAGCAGATATTAAAATAAGGTGTTACCAAAATGGGTCATAGAAATAAGGAATACATGTCAATGGTGCTCAGGCCTGTTTCATGAGCCAGGTGGTCCTGGCATGAGTACACAGCATACAGGAGCAGGACAGCACCAAATGCATACTCAGTCTATATGATTTACAATGACTCTGGTGAATAATGTTAATAATAATGTTATTTTTTGGAACTACTCCCTTTAACCAAATGGGTAAAGAGCCAGAATTAAGATGTTAATTTTACTGTCACACTGACGCAAGCCAGACCAAGTCAAGTGGATCCCCAGTGGCTGAAAGGTATTCTCCTTCTCATATTGGTACACAATTCACCTGGAAATGCATCCATTGCAGATCAGATCTAAAAGCATGAGGGGTTTATAAATGCATCACTATTCAAGGCATAGTCCATGTGGAGTGCATGGACAGCCAGAAAACACTGACTCATTCTCCCTCATTCTTTCATTCCTGCATTCACACTGAAATGTGCTGCCAGTATTAATTTTGCATGCAATTGTTTCAGATATATTACCCAATGGTAAACGGTCATGAAGTGCTGGTTGCAGAAAGCACTGCATGGTTTTCTTTAATGTACACTCCCTAGCCACGGGAAGCTGATCACAGTGAAAGAAACTGACTTGTGACATGGTCTCAATTTGCTGCAAACAGAGAAAAGAAAGCAAGTTCCCCACCCCCCCCCCCCCACCCCCATCCCCCCACACACACACAGGCACACACAGACACACACACACGTCTCCATCAATTAAATGTCACTCACAGAAAATAATACCTAGAGGTGCTCAATATCTCTCTTGCTGATGCAACATTTTATGATGATTTTGATCTCACTGCTATAAGCATTAGGCATGACTATTTTTTCCTGGATTTTGCTGTAAGCTGCTCCATATCTCATAAGTCAGGTCTCTCTCTCTCTGAGGTAATGGATGAACTTCCACCCACGAATGCTGCCACATTCTTCCCAGGTTCAATTTCAAGTCATCAGGCCGTCTACCTCACAAGATCGAATTACCAAGTTAGTTGAGACTTAGAGGCCTCTGAGGACCTCATTTTAACCAGGGAAAGATTGTTACACATTTACCATGGAAAAAGAGCTTTCAGAGAACACAATTACACTAAAAATCTGTACAGAAATTCTTGCTTATTATGACTGCAATGCCTTTGTCCTTGAAGTCTGTAGCCTTTGAAACGTCCCTCATTATCTTCACTCTCCATTAGCTAAATATAGTTTTCTTTTCATCCTTTGGTAACTGTGGATTCTAGAGTTATTTGTATTGTGTTAGTTTGTCCTCTGCTCTCTGTAGACTCAGCTGTACATCACAACAAGACTAAGGTGGGGGGTTGGGGGCGGGGGGGGGGGGTTAGTCAATGTGGGAAAGCACATTCTGCATGACAGCTCTGTGACGCAGCATTGTCTTCTTAGAGGAGCACATTAAGTCTACAAATACTGTTCTGTTAAGATGTCTTTGCCATAGAGCTGGTCTGTAGTGACCAGCTCTATGGCTGTCTGCAGGGTGTGTTTGATAGACCTGGCATCCTCTGTCTGCCTGCTGTTAGCTGATAAGCTTGGGTGGAAAGCTCACCAAGGAGCAGTCAAAGGATTTCAAGAGATGAATCCATCTATAAATGATGATCATTTGTCAGATGAAGCTGATGAGTTTATGCTGAGGTCTTGGGGCAATATTAGTCTGGTATAATTAGGACAGGCCTTGAGTGAAGTTTTGGCAATTCTGGAACAGGAGCAGAAGAGATGGAGAGGAGAGAGTATCTTTTGAAACCCTGCTGAGTAGGTGTTGGCAGAGAGCTGGTGGACACCAGATTCTGACAGCCACCAAACCTCTTCTGCTCTCCAATTTGCTAGGGAATAGACGAAAGCAAAACAAAATAACATAATATGATATAATGATATTATAATAATAACTGACTTACCCTTTTCTCAATTTAAATGTTTGCTTATTTTGAATTGCTATGCACCAATGTTCTCAGGCTTCCCCCAGTCAGCCACTAGCCGAAATGTGATATGCTGGGTCAGGGTTTCTGATTCAGCATGCCGTTTGCTGGCTCTATGTTTTTGAACAGAAATACTTTATTCAAAGTTTTTAGAGTAGGAAAATGGCACCAGAACAACTGTGACTACTGCTGAAAATTGGGTGCTTTTTAAGTTGCTCTTTAAAGGTGTCAATAAAAGGATGAGAAAAAGTAAAAGAATTTGGAGATTGAGCTGGTATGTCTCAGATTAACATGAGATTTTGAAGTAGACTAAGGTAAGGCCTTAATCCAGTTATCACCTTTAAACACAAGGTAGAGTCGTCTCACTAATAAAATATGCTTTGAAAATATGCTTTGAAAATGAACCAGAAATGATTGGATATTGCAGAAATACAATTGGTACCACCAGTTGCATAGATTCATACAACAGAAATGCATGGATTTATATTGTCTTTCATCTTCCTTTTTCCATCACTGAAAGGATCGATTCACCAGATTGACGCTACTGAGTTGGGAATTTACTTGAGTGAGTTAAGACAGTCCATTCATTGGCCAATCTGAGGATGTAACACGTCATGAAATATACTGGATACATACAACTTAGATTGAGAGAGCCGGTTTTGTAAATATTCAAGAGTTCTTCCTTGCCCTTGATGTCTTGTCTCCGCTGTCTAACGGAATCTCAGATGTCTATAAACATCACTGACAGGCGCAGCGACTGTTGTCATGGGATGTCATCTTCAATCACTCTATAGGGATGGAGACTTACCTGTTCAGAGAGAATTCAAGCATTCCTTCATGAAACAACGCTCACGTTCACACAAAGCCTACTCTCTCTTTCTGCGTTGCACAATGTCAAGGACTGATGGTCAAATGTGATTTAATAATTGTCCACACAAGCCATATACCATTTTCATCAGAACGAAACTAATAGGAAAGGCTACCAAGTACCCTGGTGATGACATGAGGAACTTATATAATCTTTCCAATGCAATAAAATAAATATTGCTTAAAAATTCTTCAATATATTTGATCTCGTAGCAATTGATAGTCAGTTTTAGGGTTAACACCATGTTTTTATGATAGTGACAACATAAAGGTCTGGGTCTTCAGAATCTAATGAGGTGGAGATTGAGAAATAGGACACATGTACATGTACTGAGGTCTTTCACAGAGGGCTGTAGGATTCCCCTTTCCCCTTTGAGTGTAGGTTTGCTGTCTCAGGTTTTTAGTGAAACAGCTGCCAGAACAGTATAGCCTGTTTCCAGCCATAATGCTAATCCTCTGGAGATGGTGGAGGGCTGAGATTATGTTCCTCACTTGCAGTGGATTGGAACATAAAAAGCTCTTTCTTGAAACTGCTTTGTAAGAATGCAAAAGCTTTGTGTTGGGTCACCTGCTTCATATCACTTAAACACAAACGCATAACAAGGCAAGATGACATCTAGATGCCATTCAGACCAGAAACAACTTTCAAATCAGTTCTGACATATTGGAGGACTTTGACCAGCACTGTGTCAACTCTGAAAAGCTGAGCGCACCCCATTTCATTGTGAGATCAAAGCCAGCATGTCCTTACCATTAAAAAACCTAAACATTAAACTGATAAAATAACTTAAATCAATCACAAATATTGCTGATACAGACAATAACAACTTTTAGAAGAACATGGCAAGGACCTATGCAAAATTTCAGAAAGTTACTGTACTGCTGTATTGTTGTATTTATGACACTCTTAAACTCGTGTGAAATATTTATTTACTTGTCTGTTCATATTTCTATATCATGACTATGTATTTACATTTGTAGGTTGATTTAAAATTAAAAATGACACATTATATTTGTTCATGTCTGCTGTTTTTTTTTTTTTTTTTTGTTGCTGTATACATTCATTTTTTTTGAAAAGCCATTTGGGAATATGTGACCGAACGCATATTTGAGGGGCACATTCGCAAAATTCACATTTTTATGAATAATTATTTGATATTCAAATGCAAATGAAGGAAACAGGCACAATTTGGATCGAAATAATAGCTTCTGGCAGTGGAAGTTTTCATGAATTTGTCAGAAGGAAAAAATGAAAACCACAAATCACATCTTAATTCAGCAATATAAGAGGGTGATGGTGTAAATATGCTGTAGGTATGCGCTGCACTCATATCATTATGTGTGTTTTGATGTTTTCCATTTTAATGGATCAGCTTGCTGGGTCATACACTATAACAGAGACAGTGGATTGAAGTGTTCAGGTTTGATGCTATTTCTGGATTTTGACGACTGAAGGTAAATGATGAGTCTAAATGAGCAGAATAGCCTGGTCTCTTCATTTTTCATTTTTGTGTCCTTATTGTTTTTGTTTCTTATTAAAGTTAATGAATGCAAATGGCTGTAAAGCACCTGTTGTGACTGTGGCTAATTCAAGTGCAGAGCATTGACGTGGTTAATGAGGAGGACTGCCAAAATGCTGGTGTCTACTGTGCCTGTCAGTTCCTCGCCGTGGTATGTTTCCGGACCCTGCTCACTGAGGTCTGGCAGGTGTTTCTCATTGCTCTGAGCAGGCACTGTAACCCACGCTAATTGCTGCTCTCCACTAATTAACTCCACTAATTAATCAAGCTCCTTTTCTGTTTTCTTTGTTTCCCTTTTTAAACCTTGCTTTATAAGGAGGGACTGGTAAAATATCAAAGTCACCCACGCTGAATGGAAACAATGAATGTCCATTTTTTAAATTAGACCTCTTCTTCATCTTACCCTTGCAGTGCATCGAGCTTGTCAGAGAGACCGATTTCCTTAGGACAAAGATTGTATGACCTTCTGAAACCGTTTATGTCCATTCCAAAGCCTGCTAATGTAATGGGTTCCTATATTGTGGCCATTTGCACCCCTGTTATACTGCAGGACAGAATCTGTGTGCATCAGCCTGCCATACAGAGGAAGCTGGTTATCAGTGGCTGATTGGCTGCTGAATATGCAGTGAGAATTGAGCTGAGTGAATCACTGGTATTTGTAACCTAAGGCTACTGATGCATAAACTGACAGCTCAGAGAAATTGTAGAACATATATTATTTTTAGCTAGCATTTACCTCAGCTTTATACAACCTTCAACTTCAAGAAAACACCACGAGAAAACTTGGCATTTTCCTGTCATTGTTATAGTAACTGCTGCTGTTGTAGTAAGCTAGCAGAATATAGTAACAATACTGAATATCAAACAGAGTTTGTCTCAGGCACACCTTTTTGAGAAATAATAAAAATAATAATATTCATATGTAAATGTTTCCATTTTCATCCTCAGTACTAAACTAGCTGTGTTTATTATTCCTGAAGGGCAGTTTAGTATTGAGTTGACAGGGGCACTGAACACCATGAGGTTTAATGCATAAACTTGCTCAGGTTGTACAAGAGGGAGAGAGGTGGTTTTTGCCTTGTTCAGTGTCAATGCTCTGACAGGTATTAGATGGTGGCTAGGCAGTCTCCGTCTTAGCTAAAATCCTGGTGACAAGCTACATTTTTGGGCAAAGCAAAAAAGGATGAAAAGTTCAATGTAAAAGAGAATATTTTAGCACATTTTGTACCTGCTTTGGATGTCATGCCCTGGAGTGAGACATAAGTCTGCCTGACGGTTTTTTAAATAAAGAGAATAGGTTATGCTGAGCTGCCAGTGTCTGCTTTAGATCTGGCTCCAGCTGGGTAGTTTTGTCGCTCCTTAGAATTGTTAACTGCCATATCTGGACAACATAGCTGCCAGCGCTGTACATTTAACCCTCATATTCTACTGGTATTGGCTTTCTTGTATTTCTGGATGTGGTCTAGGGTCCCCACGACCCCAAACAGAAGGTGAGGGTTAAGTCTCTCCTTATGTGAAAACATTTGCATTTGCAAAGTATATAGCGCACCACAGCCACAACAAAACAGTTTAGCCACCACAATGTTTCAGCAATTAGTGCAGTATGGGGCTGGCAGCTTGCGCATCGTGTCCTCTCCTTCCAGCCCTGTTCTGTGCTCCCACAGTGCCCTGCCTGCCTGCAGAGAGACCAGCGTGCTTTCATCAGCTCCTGCTCCTCCATCTGCAGCCGCCACACCTCCATCTTTGGGGACACAGAGGTGCCCCAGCATGGAAACGCGCTCAGCCGAGTCTGGCGCAGGTGTTGTATCCGAGCTAAAGCTCTCCAACAGAGGAGATGTCCTGAGGGACTGCTTGCCTGTTTGGAGCCCATTTCCCGCTCATAATACCACAAAATCAACTCATTAGGCCTGTGCTTAGCCCAGCTCAATTACATGCTATTTGTACATGCAAATGTAAAATGTGTTCCTTTTACATTCTGCATTTTACTCAGTGAGCAACTTCAATTCTGAGACAACAAGTTTTTCCTTTTATTTATTCAAAATGGTTCTTTTTTTATCAAACATTGTACCTTGTATTTACAGCTCAAATTTGACAGTATCCATCCTTGGGATTCATGAACAACAGCAATACCCAGGTCCAGTGTTGAGTAAACATGAATGCAACCAGAATTCAAATCATACAGAAGGCTTCTCTTGCTCCTAAATCATATGCAGGCATGATAGCTGCTTTATGCTATAATGTCTGCCTCTCAGGCCAAGGTCTGCTGTGTGTGGGTGCAGTTCAGGCATTTCTGAATAAAATCGGGTAACAGGCTTGCTATGTGTACATTTCTGAGAATGGTTTGGAAAATAATCACATATGGCTGAAGAGACAAAAAACTTTCTCCACTACAGATCTGATAATGAGCTCTTCAAGAGTCCATGTTCACAGTGTGACTGTGTGTGTGCACCTTACCTCCAGGAAATTATTTTGTAAGACAAGCCAGAGTTGCGTTTTTAGAGGCTGTTGTTTTGTTCTCACTTTTTTTTTTTTTTACCATGAAAGATTCTGTTGTCTCTGCCCTGCAAAATGCCTCTCTCCCAGTCTGGTTCCATCCTGCTCTCATTTGAAATTCAGATGCCTGGTGCCTTGGCACTCACCCACTCTTCAAACGCAGCTCTGATACACAAACACTTCATCCGCTCTCCACGGCGGAGCAGAAATCAGACAGAGCAGGCCTGGGGTATAGAGTGCAGGTCGCCTTTATTTTACCGGAAGCAGAGCGGAGTGCCACTGATCCATGCTAATCACTTTGTCCATATGAGCGGCTCCTGTCACCACGGTAACGTGTCTAGCAGTCTGCTGCTGTTCTTTGCGGCCACAGACCACTTTGGTTGTCACCCAGCAGGAGATCTGGAGCAGAGCATACCTGCGTTGAGGGACAGCATTGGCAAAGCTTTTTCCCTCTGCCACAAAGCAGAGAAACCATGGCCTACTTTTCAGACAGTGTATGACCCAATGATCCCAGTGACACTAGGGATACGACTAGGCCTATACACAGCTACACAACTCAGCAACAATGATACATCTTCCTCTCTTATTCTTGACTAAGATGTAACTCACATGATTGTTTTTCATCTTCTCTATTACGGGATTTGCATCATTTTGCATTCCAACATACTTAGGTAAGAGCTCAGTGTCCCCTGCAGCACAGTCATGTCTTCAGTCTCATCACTCTGAGTTGGCTTCCTTTGGCCAGCAATGTGCCTGCAAGGTTGGTGAATTGATGATTTGTTGGCTCTCAGCTCCTGTAATGCCATATGCAATGTGTGATTGGTTGTACATCGACAGTGTGGCCAACTGGCATGAAAAAGTACCCTTGTTGATCTGTGTGATTAATTGATGTGGCCATGCTGAATGTGGCTAGAATTGTGCACAACTTTATAATTTTATGCAAGTGAACCTTTGGTAAATTGACCCATCATAGTCTAAAGCATTCAAAAAGGCATGTGTTGAAAGAGTAAATCTATTAAAATTAATGAGTAAAAAACACCACAACTATTTAAAAATGGGAACCAGGGGAATTGATTATTCAGCAAACACATTTCCTGACTGGCAATCAAGGAAAGTAAAAACAAGCAAGTGGAGAAAATATTACTAATCCATTTGTATGCTCTTCGTTTCCACTTTCACAAACCGCTGTTGTGTTGCTACAGTGTTGCAAAAACTAGACCAAACAGGCTGAAATTTAACAGAGACTTTGATTCAAGACTGGTACAAGTGTCAGACCAGCTATGAAAACATGAGTAAATAGGTGCTCAACAGCCTGGACAATCAGTGAATTGATATTGATTCTAAGGAAGACATCACAGATGTCAAAACGTCAGTCTCCCTGTTCATTAAAAATGTCTTCTGTACTGAAAACTCAAACTTTCCATTTTACATGGCTTTATTTCAAAAAGTCTTTATTTAAGTAGCAGCTAGAATCAGTGTTGCACAGCACTATTCTTGGTTCTTCTTAACCCTGCATCATGATCAGAAAACAATTGCAGTTTGAGGATACTGCCATATTAGGAAACAACACTAATACATTGCTGTACTGAAACCTGGTTTCCTGCATTTTTTACACTTCCTAATTGACCACAAAAATGATTCTGTATCAGAAAAAAACCCTACAACATTTCATATTAAAACACACAGTCATAAAAACTGTTATTTAAATAGTTTTTTCAATAACAAACCAGCAGGGACTGAATAAGATATACTTTATTCTGTGACCACTGTGATCTTGACATCTGAAGAAGACCTTTTTGCTTTGCCTCAATGCTTTGCATCATGGGAATAGTGTTTCTTTGTGTCATTCCTATAATTATATTACAGATATATATAGTGCAGATTTAAGCTTGAAACCTCGGGTGGTTCATTTTAAAATACCCCCTTAATCCTTCAGATCCCAGAGCTGCTTTAAAATGATGTGAACTAATGCCATCTCCAAAACAGTGGCTTTGAATGTTTCAGTCACCTCCTGGTGGAGAAATATTTTCATCATGTTACATCATAACATATCTTTAGCATACCTTCAATTTGTGTGTCATTCACTTTCGTACTTCCAAGCATCTGTCCAAAAAATTAATATTTTAAGTTCCTGTCAGCCACAGTATAACTGACCACAAATTCATGCCACCTCAAAAGAAGCTCCTCTCTTCTGACTCCTGTTCCTAAAAGCTAAAGGGGTAATTGGTTGCTGGGGGATAATGATGGATGTCCATTTATATTTTGTGATGGAGAAGCTTGCATAAGTGTTCAAGTCCACTTTCACTGACCTTTTCTATTGAGCCATTCATATATCAACTGCTGTTGGAGAAGGCAGTATGCTGTTGAATCCATGGCTAGCCAGCCTAGAGCTCTTTCCAAACATGGCATAGATCATTGACTCAGGTAAACAGACAGATGCATTGAGCAGTAATATCTATACATCCTCTTTCCTGAGCTCATAAATTCTCCATAATGGTCCATCTAGGGAGTCTGGTCTCTGCTGCCGCAGTCTAAAAACAACACACTGAATTTTCCTTACAGTCATGTTTGACAGCTTGCATTACTTTATAACAGGAAGGGCTGTTGGCTAACTTGTTTCCTCATTACAGATTGGTGATCTGTCTGCTCCTTACAGGACCTGTTCCCTGTCCTTACACATGCTCAAAAGAGTTCTGCAAACAAAGGAAACTTGAGACAAATAATGCCCCAATCAACCACGGAACATATTTACTGAATTTTAAGTTTATTGTTATAGTTTTGGATGACTGTGACTGTCTATTGCTAATCAGTGGCATACCTTTTGGAGTATATAACTTTGGCCCTGTTAGTTTTGGTTTAAAATTTCATCAGAGAGAATTTCTTGACAAATATTCAAATAGTGAGTCAATGACACAGGAAATATAACAGGCCATATGCCGACTGGCTATTCAGACAGGATTCTGCCATTCTTGACTCTATGACCCAGTAACACATCGAAATCAACAGTGACAAATTTTCCAATGACTATATGTATCAGATGAGCATTCCATATGCCAACCCAAAAGGCCATTTTAAATAGATACAAAAATTTGGTTGATGAGTTTTGAAAATACAAACTAATGAATATGGCAACATCAATGATACATACATGTACAGTGCACACCTAATATTAAACACAAAATTCACTCGTAAACGTAAACATACAGTCCTGGATGCCTGTTGATTCAATGGCAAGTTGAATAGTGTGCTTGATGTTTACATTAACAGTTTGTCAGGAATGATGGTAGTTTGCAAACACAATCTCTCTTCTGATGTCACTCACACATCCCTCTGATTTAATGCTACACAAAAAGACATGCTCTCAGAGCAACATGATTCATTCAACTATAGGCAACTAGAAATCACTAAAATGTTTTCAAACTGGAAAGTGTTTATACATATTTATCTGTTAATAACATCTCTTTAAATAGGTTCAAGCATGTTTGTACAATGGGACTCCAAATTAGCTATGTTACCAATGTTGTACAGGATGGGAAAAGTAATATTGAACTCCATAAACCTCCTCTGGAAACCTGTGCAGTCAAATGATATCAGAAATAGTTTTTATCTCATTGCTTCTTCATAAAGGCCCTTGGGATCTTCTTCACATGTAATTATTAAACAGCGGTGTGAAGATATACACAATGTAATTAGCAAATACACCATGCATTATTATTGTGGACTAAATACATAATCATCATACCGGTTCAATGAGAGGCCAAAAAATCTGTAACAGAACATACCAGGTTGTGTAACATTTGCCCTTTTGTCCTTTTATATTATCAAACTGACAAATGTTTCATGAAGGTTGTGTTGTGTTTCATTTTCATTGACCCCCACCTCTTACAGAATAAACATAGATCACAGACATTCCTGTGTGCAGATTAGGGTTCCCATATCTCCATGAGCCTGTCCTGGAGGCCCTCCAGCATGCAGAAAACAGCTGAGCAGAACAGAGAGCACCAGCTGAGACTCAGTCACAGGGTCATGTTGATCTGGAGCACTTAGCATATGCTGCCATGGACAAAGTCCATCACTGGATTGTGCCGACATTTCATTACCCGCTCACACCATCCTGCTTTGGCCCGTGCTGTAGGAGTGCAGCATGGAATCCTATCTGAGCTGGAGGAGCTTTGTTCAGTAATGGCTCCCTGAATTATCAACTTATGGTACAAGCTTATCTAGAGGAAGCTGGAAGATAAGGCAGGGAACCCAGTGCACATATGAAATCTGAACTTTTCAGCACTTCAATTTTTGCATGGTATTCACAAAATGAAAAATATAAACACCCAGATTCCATAGAAGGCCTGATTTTATTGTAAAGCATATTGTTAATGTTTGGTGGGATGGACTGTACAGTCTCATCTGGTTACCATACAATAATTTCACATACTCCACCTCTGTTATTTTGTTGCTGCCATGCCACAGCAATACAGTAATCACATTAGGCCACATGCAACAATTAATATTTTATTACCTGGCATTTGGTCATGGGTAAGAAAAACAGCTATGTGTGAACGGGACCAGGTGCATAGACCTGTTACCACAAGAGGTGTTTTGTTTAGTACATTATTTTTGTAAAGGTAAACGTCCAGAAATAATTAATATAAACACTTTAAGTAATTTTGAATTTTAAAGATTCATTCTGGAAAATACAATCATCTGATCAGTAGTCAAGAATGTAGAGGTATAATAAGCAAACATGCATTGGATTTAATGTGCAGTGAGAAAATATGCAATGAAAATGTCCAAATAAAATGCTAAGCATTGGAGTTCTCTCTGGGAAAAGTGCACCCTACAGGGCCACCGACACCTCTGCCAGCAGCCACTTAGTTTTTCCAAGAGGACTCCTATCCATGTGCTAAACAAAGCTACACCAGCCTAGCCAGAGCAGCTCAAACTTAGAAGGGCTCAGGGTGTTATGGTCACTGGTTGATGAAGGGCCAACTTTTTACACAAGTACACGATTGCACAATTAACAATACATACTCTCATACACTACACACACACACATATATATATATATATATATATATATATATATATATATATATATATATATATATATGCACACATATATAAAATTTGGATCTGTCATTTTAAGAGGTTTGTTTTCTGAGGCTAAAATGAACAGGAAAGAACATAAATTTCCAAATAATATGCATCTATCATTAAGTACAAATCGGTAAGCACAGAACTAGGTATCTATTCGTGTTTCATTAATACCTGTTATTACTCTACTGCCATTTATGAAGAAATATAAGAATATTTTAAGACAGTATTAGTGCAGGAGGCCCAGTGTTTCACATGGAAAGCATAAATTCACCAAGTGAGCACAGTGCCTCTGAACATGAATTGGCCTTTTTTGGGCTTAATCAAAAGACAGATGCCTGAGATAAAAGGGATTTTCTCAGTGAATCCTCCTTTAGTAAGTATATCGCTCAATACTGGGTTTAATTCATAGATATCATAGATTTTGCACAGGAAATTCTGCTGTGAAAGCTGCGACAACAATGATATTGTCCAGGTGGTTAGATGGTTATTCATGCTGAAATATTGTGAGTTAGGTTCCAGGTAACTTATTTTGGGGACTTTGTCCTATACCGCTAGTGAATGCTTAAATACACAAAAAGCTCAAGGGAAAGGGGAATAAAACCACACAAATCCCTGCCATATAATTTAATCCACAATTATCCACAGAGTCAATGCAGCTGCAGGGTAAAATGCTTACATAATGTACTGCAGTAGTCAAAGAAAGATTTGAACCTGGCAGAAACAAAGAAGTTTCAGGAAAATATTTTAGTAGGTTGGTTAAAAGCAAAAAGGGTGGTTTGAAAATCTGATAAGACAACATAGCAGTTACTGTGAAAATAATTATACAGTCACTATGCTCATTAATGTGAATGAATAGAAAAAGTACTGTGACCTGTAGATTAGCTACACCCAGTCTATTCACACACTAACATTGTGGACTTCTACAATCATTACATGGCATTCAAAGTTTTGGCTTTCACCACACTTACAGTCTGTATAATTAATCAAAATGGCAAAGATACAGGGAGTAGAGCCATTTATGGATTCTGGCATTTTTCTTTTTGTCATAGCTCAAAGTAGTGTGTTTCTGCACAAAAACAAGATTCTGGCATTATTCATGTAGCCTATTCGCATACTGTGAACTTCAGGTGCTGCTGATGAAACATATATGTATGTGTATATGAACGTGTGTGTGTGTGTGTGTGTGTGTGTGTGTGTGTGTGTGTGTGTGTGTGTGTGTGTGTGTGTGTGTGTGTGTGTATATATATATATTTTTTTTTTTTTTCCATTCAAACATTCTGAAGCACAAACCCAACATTAATATTCTGAATTCACTCATGTGCAATTCCTCCAGCTGACATGATGAAGTGGACAGTCCAGTCATCATCTCTAATTTCAGAGGCTGGGTAATATGGATGACACATTATCCACTGAGACAGAGTGATGCTGTACTGCAGCAGTCACCCCAGCAGAAACTATCCTACTTGTTAGGAAAACAACATGTGGTAATGCTAATCTGTTAAAGAGATCATTTGTGAATTAATATGTTCTGGCTTTACAGCAAATGTTGAAAACTCTCAAGAATAGCAGGGTATTCTCATATGTACAAACATGGATGAACTAGGACTTTGTGTGAATTTTGAATGGAAAAGCCTTCTTTTGTTATCATATAAAAGTAGGTACAAAAAGACACAAATATTTCTCCTTGGGCACAACAGGGGACAGACTGTAAAATCTAGAATTGGGAATCTTCAATTGCCAGGCCCTTGTTGGGATTGGCATTCTGTTTTTTTTTCCATGCTTATAAACGTGTACAACACAGTCCTATATAATATATTGGCAAAAGCATTGCCAGACTGATTCAGTGAAATATATTGTTTTAGAAACATTGTTGAAATAGAAAACTCTCACGCTGCAGATGAGTGGTGTCAATGTGCCGCATTTTCTTTTTACAAAATCAATTCTCTTCACCATGTACAGCCCCTAAGGCAATCTCAGGTATATAAAAACGATCCATCAAATTTCTGACGCAAAACCCTCTCAGTCAATTAATGGAGTACGAACCATAACTCTCTGCTGTAAAATTATAAAAAAGATATCAGTGTTGCTATATAACCACGTTAGTTCAAATCTGCACACACATGCACCTGTCCTGACATATTTCAATGCATTGTGTATACTTGAACCCTCATATTGTCCTCAGGTTAAATTTACCAGTGATTCATTTTTAAATGCAATATAAAAATTATACACTGAATTGTTTTGACCTGAATTTCCATGGCTTTGGTGCAAATTCACAATTTTCTCACAGCATAACAAATTATACTTTCATTGTTAATTGTCATATAACAGAGGTAATTGGCAAAAACAAACCTTATATGTTAACTATATTGTTTGGAATTGAGTTAAAGACAATATATGTTAATAATTTTATTTAAAAATTTCTTATTATACAGCATGAAAACATTTCCGGTGTTATCCTAGGTTCATTTAACATTATAAACACTCTCAAAGGGTCCACAAAGGAACACAAGACAAGGGTTAAATAATTTTCTTGACAGAGTTATTCAATATCACATTCAAGGTCAATGAGCTGATGCAGGGAATCAGACAGAGTTGTAAATCACATTTCTGAGCACTTTGTTCTCTGTGAATGGAAACTTATGGAGAGTCCGTTCTAACTGCAAGCCAAGAACCATGCCAGCAGTAACAGTTTTTCAGGACCATGCATTATTTTATATATTATTACATTATAATAAACACAGATAAACTCAGGAGGAGATAATCTCATTTGGAGAATTACAATGGCCACCAAATATTAAATATTAGATCATAATTATCGACAATCCTGCATGACATTTCAACTGCTCTTCACCGCAAACTGATTTGTGCCGCTGTCCAGCTAATGCTAGCTATAAAATCTACATCTCCATTACCCAGTCTGAGCAAAAATTTCAACTTTACAAAGCTGATATTTTTGGTAGGGAAGCCAAAGGAAACCTCCAACCCATATTGTATGTTTCGTACGACATGATTGTGAATCTGTTATTACACGGGCGGCCTTCTCATCAGAGTCATTGGCTGATTACTGCTTATGTCTGATGTCTGATTATTTAATAAAGGAATAGGACGCCATTTAAGGCAGCCATTGTTTCCTCAAGACAATCCCTTACTGCAAGATTGATAACATCAACACGCACACTGCTGGACAGAATAAAAACTGGTTGTGTGAAGGACAGGCTGGAATCAAACACCTCCCCAAATCACCAGATATAAGCATCATTTAACCTTTATGGGACACTCTGGAGAATAGAGTGCCAACCCCTGTACATGGCTACTGATAGCATCTTGGAGCTGCAGCACCAGAATCATGTAAATATACAAATGTAAATTATCCAACAACTCATCTCAACACCAGGCCTGGCATGGGAGCACAGAGGGAATATGAGAAGGTCCTGAGAGCCCATTTTGTGAATGTGGATTGGCCGGATTGAATGTTCGTTGGACGGTTCAGCTGGACTCTGGGTACAACAACAGTCCCATCCTTCAGCTCCCTGAAGGAACTGAACACAGTTCTCCCACAGGATTTGTAAAGAAAGAGATTCTTTATTGGATATTGATGGTACTAACTGGATATACAGAGATCAGCCATCAAATGATTGTGACAGTACTTGTTATTTTTTAAAGAGACCTCACCCTACTATTCAGGCAGATAGCTACTGATTGAGAAAAACATGGCACATGACTGTTCCTTCTACCAAAGACAGGGTTCTTGAACTATTGAATCTGCCCTTGGTCCCACATGAATTGCTCTTGCTATTTCAGTAATAGAATCACTAATCTTGCTGTTGACTTCAGCTTCTTCTTTTGCTTTTAGCAGCATGCATATGTAAGTCCATGAAGTCTGCAGATGAATGTAATATGATAATATCAGGCAAGACTGTATGTGTGGGGAATGGGCTTTGGGCTGTCTGTAATCGGTGTAAAAGTGAGTTCAAATAAGGTTAAAGAGACAAACTGTTTGATTTAATTTAGCCCTAAGTGTCATTGATTGAAGCCCTTAATAAAACACTGATGGCGATTTTTTTTCTTCTTTTTTTTTTACAGTTTTTCCATAATTGGAAACACTGGACACAGAAAACAAAGAAAAATCTCACTTCTGCCACACAGCTGGCTCAGAGTATAAAACCCTTTTGAGGACATTAGTATACATGCATTGCATCAAAGTCAGGCAGAGATGAGTCAGACAAACATTCATCAGTCTTACTTAAAATTGAGTCGAATCAAAGGGAGTCACACTTAAGTAATCTGGATATGGTATGGATCAACATGTCAAACAAACATGAGCCAGGCAAAGATACACTCTTCCAGAATGGACTGTGACAGCTTTATTTAAATCAGCTGCAAGCATTAGCTGCTTTGAAACTGTTGTGTGAGTGACATTTGGTCAGTGACATCAAGTATTATTTGCTCACAGTGGTGAAAGATGGGTCTGTTACACCAACAATCACGCTTCTCGTTTCCCATGCTGGTTTTCACACTGTTGATTCTTAAATATATACAGCAGAATCATACCATTCCAATGGCAATCTTACTAAAATAGAGAAACGCTGACAATGATAATTCCATAAGTGATTGGGTGTCATTGCCAAGCTTTCTACAACTTTCACGTATTTCTGCAACAATGCCATTGAAACTATGTTATGATTTGTAGGTTCCATGTTTGGCTGAAAGTGTATGTTTCTCTCAGATAAGACATAAGACATGCCTAGGCTCTGACATACGATGCTTGCAAAGTAATGAAAAGAATATAGATGACCCACAGAGACTGCAATGCACCACAGTCGCAGTAAGAATGTCTAAATGTACACATGAGGTTTAATGGGCTAAATAAACTAATTTATCCACTTAAATATAGAACAAGCAACGAAAAGTAAAAGTAACAACAAAATTCTTTGAAGTTAGCTTCAGTGATCATCCAGAAATGTTTTGTAATCGAAGTATCAATCAGAACATTCTCAATACAACCCCCTAGGCAACAAATTTATCAGCTGACTATTTTATAACACATTTTCATATCAGAATATATATATATATATATATATATATATATATATATATATATATATATATATATAATAGTTTGGTATTCAGTAGCCCTTTTTAAGAGTTTGATTTTGAGGGAGTTAGTTGAACATGGAAGCAATTCATTGAGTATAAATGGCATACATTTATACTCAAAATAGTGAATTATTCTGTCACAATTAACATGCAACAAAAGTTTTAGATTTCTATATATTGTACAGTTTTGTTCCTCACACTTGCTTACACTCAGACAGGCACCTCTCTTTCCCTTCATCCCCCTCTTTCCTCCTCTCCTCAGTCCGATGGTTTGTATTCTATCAAGCACCTCTTTCAACTGATGTAATCATCTTGATTGAGCCAATTTTACATCTCTTCCCCAGCTCAGAGATTCTCATTGATTTGAAGAGATCTGCTAAAGCCTCTTTGATTGTGGCTCTCCAGGACAAGGGTTGAGTCTTGACCTCTCATTCCATTTGTACGTTTCCAACACAGTTTAGGTGAAAAAAAAAATATTATCAAAATGACAAGCGTCAACCAAATGCATTTTCCACATGCACATTTGTTTCAGAAAATGTAATGTGTGTTTCTGTATGGGTTGTGGATAGATAAGGAATAATTTTTCAAAGTTTCAAGGAAATACATTGAAGAAAGGAAACAGGCTGAGGGAGAGGGGGAAGAGAGGGAAGAGGAAAAGAGAGGGAGAGTGCAGGCAGTGTACTGTATGTCACAGATTCAATGGATAGGCTCATTGCCATTCTGAATGCAGGCCTTCCTCTCTCTGTTGAACCCCAGGCACAATGTGATATGTGATCAGGCTGAAATACAAGAAAATGAATGGACTTAGACAAAGTGCTACCAGTGGAAGAGAATGAAGCAACACATTTTCTCTGAATTCCGTGTGTGTGTGTGTGTGCACGCGTGTGCATGTGCGTGTGTATGTGCGTGTGTGTGTGTGTGTGTGTGTGTGTGTGTGTGTGTAGTAATGTATTTCTGATCCATGGCAAGCTAAACCAAAGAGTATGCATGCTGCAATGGATATATAGCCTCTATCAGAGAGAGGGGAGAAGATCAGTACCATGGAGAGCTCCCATTAAAGAGGCAGTGCATAAGGTCAGCAAAGCCCAGTGCAATATAAGGCTTTAAGACAAGCATCCATTTTACACACCAGCATCTCATATTTCCATTAGCATTTTAAGTAAAGTATCATGCTCAAGGACAGAATAAGAGAATATTAGAATCCCAGCCTGGATACTGACCCAATCCCATTGAAAAACAACTGCCTTAACTAATACAAATCATTTGCATATTCATCAACCCCATTCACAGCTACTTACATTGCGTACATTTCCAAGCCTCTGAATCTGCTCAGTGAATTTCAACAGGTCAGGAAGTCTGAACGTCCTTTTCTCCAGGGCCTGCACAATGCTCCTACTTTTTTCATAAACAATCTTTCATTTTATAAGTGGAATAAATCAGGAAACGCATGCATTATTTAAATGGTGTTTTTCCTTATACCTATGCAATTAACAAAATTGTGGGAAGGTAGCAGAGCAGGTCATTCTGCTGTCGGTGCAAGATTTTTTCCAATACTATGGGGGGAGTACGTTGAAATGCTTTTGATCTGTGGTTACATAATGAAAAAAACATGTTTTTTCCTGAACTTTTTTTAATAATGTAGACATGAGGATCATAAGACACATTTACTGGATTTCACCCAAGGAGAATCATGGCTGATTGAGATTGGTGCAAAATCTCACACGATTAACATGCACTGCCGTCTCCCTCATTATCAATAACCCTTGGGAATGTGTTTAATCCACTTTTAATTTGCAGCAACCCCTGCACCAAAAAAAATGTGCCTATTGATTACTACTTAACAGGAAATGTATCTGCGTGTTACTGGGAAATTAAATGGCTGGTGATGAATGATTTATTGAATTGGAGCTGAGTAACAAGGAAGGTTGGATATTTTGCCAGGAGCCATTCTGCACATGAAACACTCATCTCAGAGAGGAGTCTATGGTGCCAAATGGAGCTTCTGGGTACATATTATATAAAGTAGGCAAATTTCCTTGCCAACTTCTTTGCATAGCATTATTTATTTCCTTATCCTGGGATATTTCTATAGCTTACAAGGTTACATAATACATAATACATAATATGTTATATAGTAGTTTACATCTTATCGGCTTGTACATATTGATATTTAATGAAGAAACTCATTTTAATATCCTGGATGGATTTTTGCCATCGCAGCACACTTTGAATGATAGTGAATCTGCGGCCTTGGCTTGGTAGTCTGCACTTCCATCATTGCACCTACTGTCTAACTGCCATCACAATCAGTGACTGCATAGCACCGCTTCCTGCTCTTCAGAAACTCAGTATGATACATCTCCATTTATCAACTTCTCTATTCCACAACAAATCAAATATCTTTCCATGAGAAAAAATGAAGGAGGTGAAGAAAATAAAGGAATGTAATAATATGATCATGTGACCGTGGTGGTGTAAAGGGTTTAATAAAAGCAGAACAATCACAAACACATGCCCTGTCATCCCAGACTGCAGCACAGAAACAGAAAACAAATGAAACCATCCATATATTTGTGGAATTCCATTCCCAAAAGACAGTCCAGATTACAAATCTTTGGTTGGTTTTCTAAGACAATTCATAAACCAGTTTACCACCGGTGGTGTACCATCAAGGGCATAGTGATTCACCTGACAGCAGTATAATCCTCCAATGACAGCATCATGATAATTTTGGTTTGAATATTTAAAACGAGTCTTCTGAATGATGTCAGCTGGAGGAAGTTATCATTGACAGTGAGAAGGAAGGAATTCTGGAGAGTTTTACAGAAAATATACGTTTCGGTCTCTGAGCTGAATGTGTTGAGGGATGAGGTGGTGTGTGTTTGGGATAGCATGGTAAATGTTCAAAAAAGAATGAATGACCAGCCAATTATTTTACAACAAAACATTTGTAATTCAATTTCAGCTATCGCTACCAATAAGATATTACAACCAATGTGTTGTGTCTGTATGAATCATCATAGTTATATGCAAAGGGCAGGAGGGGTTAAATCCAAAGATGGCAGTGTCGGCATACAGGCAGGTTAAAAGTATGTTTATGAACATAAGAATTCCTGATAAACATGTTATGCCGTCCTTCAGCTGTAGAAATCTTCACAGTAATGTTTATAAATAACCTCCACCTCCATTGTTTGTTAGGAACGGACACATATTTCAGGATGATATGTGAGCTGCATAGAACTAGTTTAGATGGTTTTCCTGTAAGAAAGGTGAAGCAGCGGATAAAACATGCAATTTAGATTTGTAGGCGAAGTTTACTGTAGTGTAATTACAGAAATATTTCCCAACAGACTTAATTGCAGGTATGCAGCCAATATCAGGCAATGTGTGACACAGCTCACTGAGGCTCCCTTCTACAAATGTGAGAGGATTTTTGCAGGGCTTCTATAAACACAAGGACAACACATCACAGTTTTATGTTCAAGTTGAGTCTTTTGTGGTTGGGCTGAAGGCTATAAGATGGTTTCAGAGGATAACAAACTGACTAATCACACAATCATAACACAATCATACAGTCAGTGCTCCCTCTCAGGAGTCCAGCTAAATATAAAAGGTAAGAGCTGAGTAAACGAAAGCAGAGGAGACACACCTTACAGTATGCCTGCTGAAGACACATGGCTACACTGCTATCCTTTCTGTTGCAGATAGCCTTATCTAGTATGACAATGTGAACATATTACCTATTCTGAAATCAGTTTAGTATGTTGATTTTATTGGAAATATTATATAATTGTAATTATAATTTGTGAGTATAACACTGATTCTGCATATTAATGTAAAATAGAAAGAGGATGGTATCTACATGAATAAAGCAGACCACTCCCATTTTAAGCATTCCAGAATGAGGGCGTGGCTATGAGTTTACCCCCAGTATCCATGGACTAATTTTGGAGTGTCTCGAATTGTTGTGGTCTCTAACACAGGGGATTGCACTGAATGGGCAGGATCACTTCTCACTAACACAGACTTATGTGTTAGAATCATTGAGGATTCGGGAGGAGAATTCTCAGACAACTCCTCAACCTATCACATCTGCCTTCTGGTTTCATACAAGTACATAAACACAACATACCTCTTTTCCCATCGTGCTTAGCATTTCCAGCATCCCCATCTCCACCATCACCCTCTCCTCTGGTATCTAATATTAACTATTCTCCCAATTTATTTCAGTTAAAAAAGGGGGGATTCTCTAACCTCGAGGCTGGATCGACTCCTCCCCCTTTGGACTCCAAGCCCAAGTTCATTCTCTACTACATTCCTCATCAGTAAACTCGTTTTACACGCATTATCGTTGTCTGAGAGTTTGTGCTACTGAGTGTGTTCTGGAATGATGCCAATTTCTTACATTATGGATGTTGAGAGTGAGATGGAGATGTCTCAGCATTCAACCTTGTGTAATTCCTTCATTATGATTGTGTTCCATCGCTGAGTTCACACACAATAACCCTTGTGATCAGTTATTTACCCATCCAGTATTTTCTCATAACTTTACTCTAAAGACTCCTGCATGGCAAAGAGCTAAGATGTTGTATGATGTTGTGAATGCGTATGAGTAGCATTTACATCAACGAGTATGATGTAAATCATGTTTGCGCTGCCTGAGGCTCTGGTTTAAAAAAAAATGGGTCAGACCGCAATTATGGGTCCCCAGATGTGAATCAGTAATAAAAATAAATTCAGTGAAATGGTAAAATTACTGATTAGCATAGCCAATAAACTTTCATGGTGTACATAATTTGAATTAAAGCATGGGACGTGGAAATATTCTCACTGGGATGAGGTATATCTGGTATAACTGTTTGTTGGCATTCATTCCTTTGAGGGGTAATTTGAGAGTGCAATGCTTTTAGGATCTATCACCACCAGTATGTGTGGTTAGTCTATGGAGGGAAGTAGTGAATATAATTATGGAGACCTGAGTAATATTAATTTCAACAGTGAGGAAGACTTATGATAAACACTCCCAATAAAGAAAACAATTCCAGGGCTGTCACAAATTGGTGTCTAGTGGCCTTTTGCATACACAGACTGACATAAAATAAGCAAACATTTCATTTTTGGTGCAGCTGGCCTTCAACTTAAAAATGGATGAGTATACATTTCTCTAGATGCAGAGAGCATGTGTTCTTTGGATTTGGTCTATCTAGACTGCAGAGTACTGCATCAGAAACATTCCAGTGGTGAAGTTTATACATTGCCGGACCATTCCCTGACGATCCCCTGGTTTCACACAGTGGTTCAATGGTAGGTCTCATTTGCTTAAAGTGGTTCGCTTTTTTAGTGCTTAGCTAACTATGTGTTCCTATGGGCATTATTTGGTTTACAATGGCTTGAAAGCCATTTGGACTCCTACCTTAAATAAGAGCCTGATTTATTTGAATTTGTAATTAACTGTTTGTTTATTACTAAAGCAGATACCAAAAGTTTGTGCCATTTATTCCACAGTACTGGAAAAGGAGAAATGGTTATTCAGAGCCACATGGCAGTTTTATACAAGGTTGAGAGTTGGATAGAGGTGAGTAAACAGAACTGTGGTTTAGCTGCATAAAATGTATCCAATATGAAGGAAACTCTCGACAAGCAAGGTTCACTGCCAGATTCACCCTTTGGATCATTTCTCAGAAGGATGATAGGTGTTTGATCAAAGCTGACAGTGTCCCTCCCACCTGGCACAAACAAGAGCAATCATATTTAAATTCACAGAGGGATTTGTTTTAATGGAGATCCATTTCCCCATCTGGTCATATAATTATTAGTCATAACTGTGTCATAACTGCATCATCTGTGTGTGTGTGTGTGTGTATGTGTGTGTGCGTGTGTGTGCGCACGTATGTGACCACAATGCTATGATTTCTTAAAGAGAATCTATCCAAACATCAATAGCAAGCATATAGTAATAGATGATGCATGTGCCATCTGCTGTTGTTATGTCATGTATTTTATTTGAAACATTTCAAGTTCACAGATATTCCTTTGTATCATTCTTGTTTGATGTTACACAGATTAGCTTTTTGATCTATGGCATCGCTATGATGAAGAGCTTGAGAATAAACCCACACATATGCAGTATATCCTTTTAAATATGAATACAGTCCATGATTTCAAGATGCAGACCAGCGCTCTAAGGCTATTTATATGTGGGTTATATGTTGTTATATGTTACAGCATACATATAATGTGTTCAGCCTCCATTTCTGTCTGTGTAGCCCATGTAATGTATACTTCAGTATGGCCATGCCTTCATCTATGAAACACAATGAGACAGCAAGTGTGATTTAACACATCAACACGAGTGCTTCATTCATTTTTAAACTTCATTATTCAACCTAATGTACCTTGATTTGAAAAAAAAAAACAATAATTAATTGATGGAATGTATGAAACATTCTTGTTAATGACCAAATAAGTCATCCTCAAAAACAAAAGAGTGCACTCGACACCAGTTAAAGGCCTTTGATGCAATAATCTGTTTGGTCTCACCTAATGTTCAATTACAGCGTGTTGTGTGAAGTTACAGACCAATAATATTGATTAAAGGGAAACACATGGAAATGTGTGTGAGGTAAGTGAGCATCATGAAAATGAAGATGGCCATCATGACAATGATGAAATAAGCACAATATTTCTCAGTATTCCAGTTTGGTTGACATTAATATTCAATGGCTTCTGTTCAAGCAAGTTTGTTTTGTTAGCTTGTGGACTTGATTGATAATGTTAGCTCTGTAAAAACACTATTTTGAAAACAAAACCCTGAATTTAACATATTTTTGTACACAGGTACCCATATTTAATGGAGTATAAATTATTATGATATTGGAAAACATGTTCCCTATAAATGCTATATTCATTTCATATGCCATTCATTTATTGTGCTTGAAATGTGCATTTTTGTACCACGTCTGATCATTTCAGTGTTATGTTTCCTGTGAATGTTTTCATCTAACATCTCATCTGAGAAAATTAAAGGCTAAAGCATAATGAATTTCAAGGCTTATAATTTATGTGAAAGGGTCATCTCCTTTGCTTAACAAAATTTGAAAATATTCATGCTGGAGAAGCTCTCGAATGAATATGCTGAAATGTGAGTATTTGGATCATATTTGGGTGTGTAATTATTTTTCTCCTTTTCTGAAAGGAGAAAAATTACATTTACGTTAATCCTCAAAAATATTTCCAGTACATAGGGAATTTAAAAACCATGGTTATCTAATCACCTAAATTGGTTGGCTTAGCTGCAACCAAATTGGAGATGTCAAAAAACCCTCTTAAAAAAACACAACTGGGAGGGAGACAAGAAAATCAATTTAAACCATATGTGTGCTACTCCTTAATGAAGTGGGAGCTCTGTGAATGCAAGAGATTTGAATGAGATTAAATTTTAGCTACCATGTCCTGTGCAGAACACTAGTACTTTATCCATTTTGTGAGTGACTGAAACAATGTTTTATGAGTTTGCTTTGTTTTTCTAATGGATTTTTTTTTGGAGGCAGCCTCATCAATTACCTCATTATACATTTTCAGGAAAATGAATTACTCCTGCCCAGTATGCTGTTAATCTATGTACTAAAGTAATGTAAGAGTAGCCGCTGTCCTTACAAACAAATTAAAACCAACACTGGAATACTGATGGTAAAGAAGGGCAGACCGATACAACTGTCCAAATAGTTTTGCAGTATGACAATCAGAATGTATTCAATCAATTCAATAAATGAATATTAAATCACCTTGAATACGAAAGCCACAAAATATTGAATTTAATTTTAAAGTGTTAGGTTAATTTAATTGGAAATACAGGATATTCTAGAGTCACTGTAGCAATTTCAGTTTCCATACGCCTCCATGTTTTAAGATGTCACCAATTTAACCATCTGCGTACCCAGATCATTTGAGTAGTATTAGGAAATACTAGAAAAGAAAGTTTTAGCAGGTGCAAATCAAAAATGAGTTTCAGCTGCAAGCTGGCACTCTTGGGCAAGATGTTTAATGGAATATCTGCAGTGAATATGTAAATTCAGTTGTATATGTGCATTACATGGAATATCTGCTACTTCAATAATCCTGGACGAGTGCATCTACTAAACAAATTAAAAATAAGGTGCCTGAAGTAAAGCCTGAATGACTGACAGTAACTATTTCAATTTTTCATCGTTGCTGTTTGTGGTGTTACTTGGTAAATCTGAAGGAATACTTCAAGTCCTAGGCTTATTTTATTGTCCACTTGCATATTCGTGCTTGCTGATTTAGTACATTTTACTCACTTTTAGCTGGAAAATAATGAAAAGACAAAGCTTGTATGACTTTGTTGCAAGGGCAATTATAGAAATGGCTGTAAACATCATTAAGCTGCAATTCAATGTACGCCAATTGGTGTCCTGCAATCATAGACGAAACAAGCCATTTCAGTGACACTTGCCTTGTAGATAATCAGTGCTACCGACTCATTTACACCTCTGTGAATAGAGTCTTCCAAAACACTGCTCTGCAGTGTGTGTCTGCAGCCATGCATACAGATGTCCTGGTGCAATAATTAGTTCTGTTTAAGCTTTGTCACTAAATGGGTGAAGATGTGCATGCTATAAGGATCAATTTGTGCTTGCCAGAAGAGAAAAAAACATTGATTTGGAATGGGTGCTTAATCACAGGGTATATATTTGGTGATGCTTTCTCACCACTCCAAAATATACATGCTAAGGTGCCAACATCTTCACAAAATCTTTGATTTCAACAAACACTGGCCAATAAAAAAACATTTGCACAAGACTGTCCATTCAGTTGTGAACCCTCTGTGGTTATGCTGGTGTAGTTCTCTTTTGATGGTAGCCTTTTAAATATCCTGGAGAGTGATCTTGACCTGTTGAACAGTTGTACAGTGGTTCTTCTATACCATCTCAAATAGTCTTCTGTCATCCACTGCACTATTCTTCCATGGTCTGCCAGGTTGTTTGCAGTCATCAGTGTGTTCTTGCTTTTTAACAAGGTTCCAATTAGTTGATTTTGTCACACATGATATATTTTGGGTGTGTCTCTGACTGTTTTATTCTATTTTTTTCTGCCTCATTATGGCCTGCTTTACAGGAGCTGACAATTCTTTGGGCCTCATTTTGAGAGCCAACAACAACAGACTTAAAATGCAGATTTCACCAAAGGAATCATGTCTAGACTTTTTGCTTGCTCTTTTGTGCCTGAGGTAACAATGAAATAAGACACAGCTGCCCAAGAAACATTTGAGCAGCCAATTGCTTTTGGTCCCCTAAAATGGAGGTTTCTATGTGGAAAAGGGCTACAGGTACTACACTGTTAACAAAATATGGATGTAAATACCCTCAAATTAAAGCTGGCACTACCTCATTTTGTCATTTAAAATCCAATGTGCTGGACTTCACAGCCAAAACAACAAAAATGTGTTACTTTCCAAATATGTACTGCACTATCTTTACAGTCCATGATCACTTCTAGTTTAACTACACACACACACACACACACGCACACACACATGCGCACACACACACACACACACACACACACGCGCACACACACACACACACTTACTCTAGTGCAATCATTGCAGACAGTGATGAATCACAGTCACAAATACAATGGGAGATACTGTGTGCTTTCACAGGAAAAGCATATCACTTTGCTGGGTGACAGAGTGTCTATGTAGCCATTGTTCAGGGATATTTAATGTTCCTCTCATGTGCCAAAGACTGGTGTGTTTTGTCTGATTGGACTGAGGGGACATATGCAGATTCCAAACAGAAACTACTCTCAAAGAAATGCAAACATGAGTTCTTACAAGAGGACAATACACCTGGAACACAGACACAAAATGTAAGTTGAAGTGAACCATCACACTGGCTACTACATGCAATAAACAATGGAAGACAACTATAAATACTGTATACTGCATTCAGTGAAGCTAGCTACCCACTTGGTTTAATTTAAAAACTGAAACGTACATAATTAACACTGGATGCATCCTTTTCGGGCAAATGAGAGGAGATGTAATTTCTGCATCATATTCCAGTTATCTGACTTCTGAAACAACTTGATGCAGGGATAAATTAGAAAACTATGGATAAGTGTTTTACAAATATATCAGTTTACCAAATATGTTACACAGCTGTAAGAGAGTACAAGGGAACCTCAGAGATAGAAGCCTCAACCGTTATGGACAGACTAACTGACTGAGATAGGTAATAGAAACCATAAGTAGCTCAACTCAGGTATATCACAGTCCTTATCGCACATGCTACATGGAATAGGCCAACATAATGAGAGCATCAGTGCAACATTATGGTTAAATGGAAATTGATATTTTTACAGGGAGACAAATACTGTCTGTGTACTTATACAGTACTTACTTATGAGAACATCAGAAGCCTTAGATCAAGACAAGATACAAGATACAGTACTATGCTAAAATACACTGTAGATAAATTCAACAATATTTCACATCAAGAAGGGTCAGGTTTGAAAAAAAAATCTGAATTGAAAATTCAAGCTACTAAAAGATGCCAAAGACAGAAGGTCACTGAGAAGAGAGTTAAAATTCAGAGGGTTTCCGCAGAAAAATGTTATGTATTAATGAGATCTCTGTTATCCCAGGTCTCACTATTACGTATCAATTTAAGGTGTAAAGCTAAAAGATGGGAGCCATACCCGATATGCCAGTCCTCCCGCTTCTTCTAAAGATGAATTCCACGTCTCTTTACCTCTCATCTCTCTCGTATTTTTTATCTATTTACAATTGTGCAAGTGCGTTAAAGACACATTTAACATAATCAAATGATGTCAACGTATGTGCAAATCCTCTTTTAGGTTATTCCCCATGTTTTAGATGTAACAGGTAGAATTAGATAGAGATTAACGAAGACCGAGAATTTATCCCTTCCTCTTCTGAGGATGAAAACTGCTCGTAAACACTGGCCCGGGTCCAGCAACTGGAAGAATTTTATTTTATTTAATTTTTTTTTTAAAGAGAACTAGCCACAGACCAATTCCTATATGGGAATGCCATTCCAACGGAGTTCGATGGAGGGACAGAGACATAGCGTAAAGTGACCTAAAGTTTAAAGTAGACATCTCCCTTACTTTCCAAGGTTACAGTCACCGTAACAATACAGTCCTGAAAAACCCTAGTTTGGTTGAACTCACATCTTAACTGGTACAGGCTAGCTCGTTGTGCTGTCCGTTCCATCGCCACCATAGCTCTTAAAACCAGATCCAAACAATTAACAACGGTGCGTGATAATAGTTATAAGACTATTAAATTTCATGCAGAATAGAGGCGCTGCTTCATAGCCAGACAAGTAGATGTAGACGGTTGCATGCGCTCTGTGAATCTGTGTAATGAACAGCATGCTTCTCTCCCTTCCGTGCGCGCATGAGACAGACCAGTCATGCCATCTATAGATGTGACTGAGCTCACAGCAGCTGACTGATGTCCCTGTTTCAGGTCTCGTGCATAGTTTTTCTTGCTTCCTCTTGATCACTCTTGGTTTTCTTCTTTGGGTATTGTTGAAAGTTTGGTGTAAATGCAGTTTTAAAACATCGTATCTGTTGAGACTGATCCCGTGGAGTTCCGGGTAATTTATAGTTTTTGAACGACCAGGAGGTGCTTTCTACTTTGAAAGGTACCATTTGACTGAGATCGAGAAGCGCGGAATGTCGCACTTCTGGCTGTGGAGAGAGTAAGAGAACGCAACAGCAGACACGTACAGTGAACGAACTATCTGCTGGATTACATTGCATTTCCTGTCCGTTTTACGAGTTGGAATATGTGTGCACAGAAGACTCACTGAGATTTTTTTAACTACACTCGGGATGAAACTATAGAATTATTTTACCGTTGAAGGTCCGGCTACCATTTCGCAAATAGCGCTGGTAACCCTTATTCGCATTTCTTTTAACGCGTGAATGAAGAATGTACCTTGTCAGTTTATTTACATTGGATATTCATTAAGTAAAAGAAAATGCCTTGGATTATTCATGGAGTAAAATTCGTTCAATGAGAATACCACATCTGGACGCAACACAATGGATGAACATCTAAAAACCAAGGTAAGGAGAAGGAACTCCTTAAAACATGTATTGATCAGGTCGAGGCTTTTATCCATAACTAGAGCTCGTCTCTTTTCTTTTGAACAGCAAGTCGAAACACAGATCTCTGAATGTCTGACGATTTGTGCATCATATATGTTTGTTTTTTCTCCGACTGTTGTGCCAATAGCTTGATGTCGACAGCAATGATGTAGCAAATATTGTGAATGCATATTTTTAATCTTGTCTGAAACGCTGCGTATGGGATAGCTGTAATGTTGGGAACATAGCTGTTTTGACTGAGAGTGAATCATGTCTTTTTATCTGAGTCTATAACGGGGTTTGTCCTGTGTATAAATGTGCAGGTGCGCCCGAGGCACTTAGTGAGTCGGTATTGCCTCGCTTGCAATTGATTATTTTTATCCTCTTGTTTGAATAGTGTACAGTATGTTACGTGTGTATATTAAATTTCACACACTATGTCTGAAGTGTAATGCTGAATTTTCTCGACTGAAAAAACACTTTGCACTGTAATTTACTTTATAACTATCTTGTTTCTGTGGATGTAACCTTATATTACTTCCTTAATTTTACTTACAAGCGATGAGGTTGTAGGACTTAAGGAATGTTTTTAAGGGTTCACCATTATCAAAAACACACGCTACTCATTTAATTCGTCCATCTGAAAATTTTAAATGCTGTAAAATACCAGTAGAATGGTTCAGGGTGGAATCGATTCACAGGACTAAGCTCGGGATAATTTTCTGTAATGGGTATACGAGCGAAGCAGTCTACCCATTTTAAATGCACAGTGAAGTAATGTCTGTCGTGTACATATCGGAAGTGTAAGATAATATCATACCGTAGCATAGCGCGCGACATGCGTGTGTGTTAACGCATTTTATACAAGGTACTCAGCTAACAGAAATGCTTTGATATGGCGTTTACCTCAGTGGCCAAGTCGGTCAAACTTTAAGGGAATTCTAAATGCATAGAGATGGCTTGATTGTATGCACCGTAAACCGTTGTATTGTGCAGTATAAACAATAAATTAAGCATTTAAACTGCCATTTAATGTGACTACAATTTCTGGAGGAAGTGTTCGCACAGGCGCTGCGGGGTCTGTGTTCAAATTAGTCTGGAATCCAAAGGGATGACGAGTCCAAACACATCCCATCTTATGGTCATTTAATGATTTTGTTTAAAAATCCGTCCTCTCATTAGAATTATTGTACAGACGTGTATAGCATGTTCTCCACCATTTATGGAAAACTAGTGGTTCTATGGGCAGTTCAATCCCGCGGACAGTTCAATTATCTATTATTTAACAAAACGTTGCGATGAATAAGAGCGTACGTTTGGAGCTATCCATGGCCATGTTCCATGTTCACATGTCTTTATAATTCCTATGAATGATTCCGTCAGTCTACCCTGACTGTCAGAACGCACTCCGTGATATGTTCATTTTTGCAGTTTCTTCCAGAACTGCACAGTGTTAGGAGTTTTCTTCTTGCTGGACATGGATTAAACTGGTTTTACATTTAGATATGTATATAGTTGTACACGCATGAAAGATGTCCAGCAGCATGGATGAATAAACAAATAAATTAGTAAATATCCCAGGATAGACCAGAAGGCCTGTTCTCTCACAGTGCCACGTTCAGAGCAGATACGAGCAGATAGTGTGGTGTTTCTGATTGGGTGTTATTTGCATTGACCTCTTCAGGGATTGATTTTTGACTGTCAGTCTAACAACAAGCAGTATTTGGTTTGCTTTTTTTTTTTCTTGAGTATCTATTCACATTTGTATAAATTCAGAAGTTAAAAAAAATGTAATGTCCTTGACTGGTTAGTTGAATTAATTCATCTGGTTGTGTATTTTTCTCTGTAGCCTTTTACTTGCTGAGCCTGGGGCTATGTCGGAAGTAGAAACACTCTCAGCAGTGTGATCTTGATTGGCCATTCACTAGAGTATGTTGCACAGGGCCACAGATGCATGGGAGGTATTTGTACAACATGTCCTGGAAGAAACATTTTTCTGAAAGGACAAAACGTGTTCTGCTAAGTTAATATCTTCTGTGGATCCCAGGGCTTTAAATCAACAGCCATTGCATAGCTGCTAGCATGCAGCATGCTGCTAAGATAAGAGAGAGAGTGACCTGTCTCACATAAGGAAAACAATCCATCACATTTTATTTACCATAGCAAACTCTAAAGACTAGTCATACACTAATACAATACACAAAGATGGCACGGAATGCAACGCTCATCTATAAATACATTTACAAATGTGATTGCAGAGTATGGTCTATGTTAATAAATAGATTACTCAATTTAAATCTAGATTAAGAGTATGGAGCAGCATATAAGTATGCAGTTAAAAAAAGACTTTTCATGAGTTTTTAATGGGGCCTGTAAATAAGAAAAACCCTGTAATATCCAAACTGACTAAACCAGAGGCATCAGCACTGAGGAAAACTGGCAAAGGAGGAAGAAAGCCCATATGTAGTCTACAGCTAATATTTGAGCTGGAGATAACCAGGCTTGTAAGGGATCTCTGCGGGAAACCCTGACAAGGGAGAAATCTTTTTGATCAAGATTATACCAAGGTGTAAATCAATAAAATGATCTCATCACATCCTCCACACATACTTTGACATCCTATGAAATTAAATATTATATAATACATAGTTCCAGATCTGTTTTTATCACATTCAGGGTTTCCATCTCCAGAGGTTCTTTATGGTTCATGGGATAAGATAATATAAGATAATGTAAACACTGAACAATATATGATTATATATTTACTAAAAAGGGCCAACTGCATTAAATATTCTCAAAATGCAATACTACAACTTTTGAAGTGTTTCTAGAGGAATATTGGATCCGTCAGTTCAGCTCTTTGAGGGATGATGGAGGTGGAGAACTGCCCCATAGTGTGCATTCCAGAATATCCCATACAGGTGCAATGATGTGTATATGTGGTGATTATGGAGACCATGGAGGTATTTGACTCCATCCTGGTGTTCTTGAAACCACTCACAGTGTTTCTGGGCGTGATAATCCTGAAATAAAGGAACATTCATGAGGAAACAAAGATTGCACCATGGGATGCACCTGGTCACCCAAAATGACTTTGTATATCACAGTAATAATTGGACTCCCACATGATGTGACTTCCACATGATCGTTTCCCATACGGTAATATATATCTACCACCACATTTTGAAAGTGTGGAAGTGGCAACCCATCTGGATTTAGGAGAAAAGTAAATCTGATCTAATTGTACCGCCTTCTTCAGAACATACTCCATCATTCCCTTTTAATTAAGATTTAGGTACTTCAAATATGAGTGTTGGTGTTTCAATTATTGTGTCTACCCCCTGTGTGTGTGCATGTGTGCACAATATACTCACAGCCTGTGTGTGTGGTGTATACCTCATACAAGGACAAGACAAGAAGGACAACACAATGTGCCTTTATTCCACTGCAGCTCCTTTTCACTCTGCACCAGCTGAGCTGTGTTCAACACTATGCAGTTGATGTGAAAATGTCAAAGGTGCATGATTGACTTGAGGCATCCTTATTGAGTCATCAAACAGAGTTTACCTTTGTCCTGTATGTATGTTTTGCCTGTCTCAAGCATTATGAAATAGGCATTCTCCTTGTTAAAGAGAGATGCAGACCAATGAATCAATATGGATGATGAAATAAGAGTGATAGATTTGGCTTTGTTCCAGGTTTTCATTGACCAGCACCTCTAAAAGAGTAAAAATACCTGCCATTTGCATTCCTGGACACACATACTCTGGACACACTGCTAATGGAGTAATCCAGATATCACCACAGAGATGGACACGCACTCTCAAATGGCATGCACACTCGACCACAAAACCTTTCCCACTAATCTTGCTGCCTGCTAGTTAAGCAGCTGCCTTGGCCTTGATGGATTAGAGGAGTGGCCTCAATAGACTTACAGCTATCCTCATCACCCACTTGATCTATTTGTCCTAAAAAAACACCACAGTTCAAACTACCGTGATGCATCAAACCGGCGGTATGACAAATGGTGTGAGAGCGTCTACTCCAAACCACCTGTTTCATGCTGTTCCATATATGTAAATACAAGGGCGAATTCAGTTATTACAAACCTAGTGATAGTTATGACTGTTTGTGACCTGAGGAATCTTCAAGTACATCTGTGGTTCCTCCCTTTGAAAAGTGGTAGCATTACATGCATTGTTTAACATGAAGCATATATCTATAAAAGACATGTTTTCTTGTAATGTGGAAGGATGATTAATGAAGACTTAACACACTCAAAGTCTTGCCCTGGGTTCCTTTTTTCCAAAGAAACCCCAGCAATAATTTTCAGCACAGTAGCAAATCAACAAGAACATGTCTTCACACCCTCAGTAACCAAACTGCATGGAAATGGCTTCCATAGTCACAGCATACATTGGCACAATAGCCTCAGTGGAAGAAAACAAATCCAGATGAGCAGTTCTGGATTCTGGCCTGAGGCTGTAGGCTTGGATCTGAGGTTAGACACTGCTTGCACTTTCGAGCTTTAGCCTCTGTGGTCTTAATAAATATCCAGCTGTATGAAAGGTTACCGACAGCGTAAGATACAAAATCATAAGCACTGAAAGCTCCATGGATTATGGCCTCTGCAAAAATAAGTATTGTAATGTTGTGGAGCCGTACGGGATTTCAACCCCCCTTCTCTATCAGAGGCTTTTTAATGTACATACTTATTGTTTTATGGACTTTGTAATCCTCATATGCACATTAAAATGTAGTTATTAGTCTATTTATCTCATGCACACCAGGAAGTTTCTCTGGATTGGATGGTACCCAGGCAGGTCTTGGGGTTTTCGAATAATACCTCCCTAAGCAGACCTTGGTCCTCTCAGCGGATCTAAAGGCTATAAATACAGGCACATATGTCACAGGATGCCTAAGTGACGTGTGCTAAGTCCCTCCTGAGCCGCACAAGAGCCTGCTGTCCGACTGCATGTCCCAGGGAGAGGGCCGGAGCCTTCACCTAAAACCCCTGCCTTTCCTCACTCCTCTTTCACATCCCCCACCTGCTTTCTCTCCATCCTTTATCATTCACATCCACCTATTCTTCAGTTCACCAGTTTTCTTTTTCTTCCTTTCACCTCGTCTTGACCGTTTGAAGTCCTTCTCATCATCAACTTAATAATCATCCTCTTTCTTCGTTCCCTACTTTTTCTCATCCACTTTTTCCCCTCTTCTAGCTTGTCCCCTTCATCCTCTTTCTGCTCTCTTTCTTCATCCATAGCAGGTCTCAGTGACCTGCGTCACTATGCATCGCACATTATTATCTAATGGGCGATGGTGCTGCATGATGGCCGTCAGAATGGCTTATGTTCATGTTTGTTTTGCCAGATTATGAATCCCCAGCATGTCTCCGACTTCAGGCCGTGGCTGTGCACTCAAGTGGAATAACGTCTCAGGGACAAATGACTACTGTTTTCTGGCAAAATACAACAGCAAAGCCATTAAAGCACCATTACGGCACTAAACAATCAGATGGTGTAGGCCTTCAGCCACAATGCAGATACATCAGTGTAGTGTTGATAAATGCTGCTTAGATGAGACAGACCAGGAATCATTAAAAACAGCTCATTCAGTTATCTGCAAGACTTCAGCACATACAGAACATTCTCGCAAGCATCAGATATCCTCTATATCACCATAGAACCATTGTGAAAATGAACAGCGGTAACCAGGAACTTGGAAGTACATATTTAGTTAAGTGTCATACATTCACTTATATTAAGTGGAAGGCCTCTATCAGGAATTCACACTATTCTATTAAACAACTACTTGCACAATGTCACATGTCTTTAACTTGACTCTAACTGCCATGATGTAGTTTCAAGGGCTTCAGCAGACAGAGGATAAACATTTCCAGTAGTGGCCATTAACAAGCTAAGCGGGAAAATCTGTCAACCCCTTCTCAATACATTTCTTCCATTTCTGAGCTGAGAATACTCCTCTTTCTTCTGTCCAAATCAAGTGTTCCCTGCAGGTTAAGTGATTTGGCTTTATGTATGTAGGATGCTTCCAGTTCCGCCAAAATCCTGATCTGAAAAGATGCCAGAGGCTACGACTGATTGTTTCTGGCGGATGCTCTTTTTAGACAGTACCATCAGAAGAGGCAATGTCTGTGCAGGGCCCAACAGTAGTGCATTAGGTTCCACTTTAACTTTGACTCCCTGCCTTTGCTTTATGATGTCACACAAGACATCCTCTGCCTCTGTCAATCCAACCACTCCCACGTACTTTCTATTACTATCGATTCTGCTGACAGACAGTGAAAAGCCCTCTCCTCAGTGCTCTCTGCACCAGGGTCTCAAGCAATAGGGCTCCTGCTGCTTTCGCGGAGTGCATATAATCGCTTTTCCTTGCAGAGATGTTCTAGAAGCTTTCCGTAATATACAGGGCTGGAGTTTAATTGTACAGAATGAATAGCTGTTCAGTGTCTGTTTCTATAGGTATGGTGATAACCTGTGATGTTCTAGTCATAAATCCAGTTGTTTCTCCATTCTAGTGTCATGCCTGAGAGCAAGTAGTCAGGTGTCTGCCTGCAGAATGTAACAGAATGGTACATTCACTCATTCATCCTGTACTCTGCAACACATGCCAAGAAAGGGTTACTCAGCCTAAATCCAGTGGCCAAGTGCCCTGAGATGGTTACTGGCAGGTCACAGTTGTGAAAGCCACTTTCCAGGTCTTTGTCTAAACTCAAATACTGGTTCATAGTAATGGAGCAATCATCATGAACGCTTACATAAAAGCTGTGAATAAGACACAAACTCAGTGACAGTAGTTTTTATTTGTCAGTCTGTCTTCGCTAGATTGTTTTGTTTTATGACTTAGATTGCTATTCTTTATATTGGGTTTTGTGATGGATTTCTCATCAGCATTGTCATGGCATTGTTGAATGACGAGTGGGCGAGAGAAGGGGCCCGAGATCTCAGGGCTGTCTCAGATAAAGACCGCTGTGTCTGCCGAGCTCCTTCACAGCCCTGAAAAATAGAGCGTTCCCGGGCACAGATTTACAGCTCTTCAGGGCTGGCCTTTGTGTTTCTCAAAAGATTCATTTTTACCACAGTAGTCAGGAGCCGAATGGACTCAGTGGCCCTCACCAGAGAGGATAGGCAAGACACAAAGACAGAGGGCCAGAGACGAATAAATAAAGCAGAATTTGAGTGAGATACAGAGTAAAAGACTGATGACTGGCCGACTATTGATGCAGGTTAACAGAGCTAAATCTTGCACCTCTGAGAAACCAGAATACATTAACACTAAGAGACAATAGTGACTGTGTCTAAGATCCATGTTTTTACATGTGTGAAACACACATCTGGCAATTAAAACTAATATATACAAAGTTACCAATTGCAAAAGAAATAAAAATAGCAATTCAAACTGCTATTTGTGGTGTTTCTCGACTTCCAGATAAGAACTATTATTACTAATGGAAATCCCATTTGTAAAAGAAAATCTATGCTTCAGAAAATGTAAAAAATAGATGTTAACCATCTCTGAATTAATATTATTTCTATTATTACAAATATCAATATTTATGTATAATGTATAATTATTTGTGCTTCTTTTACTTTATGTCTTCTTTGGAACACCATTATAGTGTCATTCTAATATAATGCTTTAAAATACACTGAACAGACAGAGTAGGAGAGATTGATAATGGAAGAGACAGACACTGAGAAGCAAAAATATGAGGAGGACGTGTGTGTGTGTGTGTGTGTGTGTGAGAGAGAGAGAGAGAGAGAGAGAGAGGGAGAGAGTAGGAGAGAGAAAGAGCCCTGTTTCCTAAGAACTGAACACAAAGTATAAAGCAGTACACATTCTACCCCTTGGCCAGCATGCAGTCCCAGGGGCACTTTGACTGTGTCAGCAGGCTGCCTCTGGCGCAGCGCCACACTCGTGCCAGCTCAACCAATCAGAGATGTGCTTGGTTCTGCTCATGTTCTCAAAGCAAGGCCTCTGTGGATTTCGATGGGTAATGAGGATCTGTTTCTGAAATTATGCTTTTTCTCTATTTTCCTTCCATTTTTGTGCGTTGCCGTTACATTTTAGACATGAGGAGCACTGCATATGAAAAACAACATAACACGTCTGTGTAACATCAAAATAAATTACATAAGAGGGACCATGCCTTATGAACAGGTGTAGAAGCAGGGGTGGTCTTAGAGTCAAGTTAGGGGATGCTACCCAGTCCTGGTAAAGTATTTTGAATGTCCTCCTGTTCTGCCCCTGCACAACATCTATGAGAATGACTGAACCCAGGAGCAAAGAGTATGAAGGAGGGGGGGAACAGTCAGCAGGTATGTCAGGAGCAGCTCAAAGGGTGTGGTTATGGTAGACTGTTATATCATAGGAAAATAAAAGTAAGGCAATTGAACAAGGTTTTTACAATAACTGTGGAGATGATGATTTAGTTTCCCTGAATTCTTTTATGAAGTTATAT
Organism: Albula goreensis; assembly: GCA_022829145.1. NCBI lineage: Eukaryota > Metazoa > Chordata > Actinopteri > Albuliformes > Albulidae > Albula > Albula goreensis. The sequence goes on from CM040747.1 coordinate 10,278,560, forward strand.
TCCATTTTGATGTTGCTTTTAGATGACCCAGTTTGTGCTGGAAGCACGAAATGGCATGTAGATAAAATCCCCTAGACCTCTCCTCACCACATTCTCTCAGCATGCATGCTTCCGTGCCTGCTCTGTGCAAGCGTGAAGACAGAGCAGTGCCCTGCAAGCACTGACAGAAGGACCGCAGTGTGGGAAAGCTCAGGACAGATGCCAGTGGAGCAGCACAGTCACACAGCGCTGGTGCTGATGTCTGGTCTTTGAAGCCCGATCGTGATGGTGCTGCAGCTGAGCCTGACATGATTGCTTAAGCACAGCCATGAAAGGGTGGCCACCGCTCTGCACAGCATTGTTCCTATCAGAGATCTCTCATGGAAATACAACCACCAGATTATATGACCAGCTGGGCACCTGCCTTTGGCTGGCAAGCTAAGATTGAGTGATACTCTGTAAAATTTAGCCAAATGGTAGAAAAAGCAAGGAAATTGAATGTGAAAAACTTGAATGATTTATGAGAAATCCAGGAAATATTTGACTTTTAGTTTTTTTCTCCCTTCAGCATGATCAGCAGGCCCTTTTGTCTTGCAGCAGTGGGTGAGGAGAGCCAAATCTGTTTCCCAGTTTTATTCTAACTTCTGCTCTTAAATATTTTATTGCATCAGCCTTTCACATCTGAACACTTTTCAGCGAAAATTTCTTGACAATTTCATGAATTTCATGTATGCTGAAATATGTGAGATTATGGATTGGGCCTTAAACAACATGTAGTTGTCATATGTTAACAGTTCAACATTCCAGAACTGAATGATCTTGACTTTGCTGTGGTCTGGTACTGGAGCATTCCTCTGCTTTAGTTTTCAGTGAGTTGGACGTTGTGGTTTTCTGCAGCTGTAACATTTTACAACTAAAAATTCTGCCACTGTGAGAGTCTGACTCTTTAGCATTCTGTCGCTATGCTACTCCATTCTGCCCTGACCTTGTTACTGTAACATTCCGCCTCACCCATGTTCTACCACTTTAATGCATTGTCTCTATTACTGAATGCTCAATTCTGGGAAAGTTCTGGTAGACTGCTGAATGGCATCCTCTCCCACAAGTCATATAAAATCTGTGGGAGAAGTTTTGCTTTCAGAACACCTCTGTGTTGCTGAAATCTCAGGCAAGATTTTCTGATTTGCACAGTGTGCTGTCAAAGAACATTCATGTTATACTGAAACATCCTGAAAGATTCTGCAGTTTGCAGATCAGCCCCCCCTCCCCCAGCATCTCCTCCCTCCCCACTGTGCCAAAACAATTTCCCCCTGATGTGTTTCTGAAGTGCACCCCTGTGTTTCTCAGAATCCATTTTTCTTAGATGAACTGTCTTCTGTAACATTTCACCCATTTAATAATCCAAATCAATTAGAATCTGTAACAATTCACCTACTGTAATATTCCCATCTTTATTTATTGCTCAGTTAGGTCTGAACTACACACATACCTTTGCTCTATGATACTCACTACCTGATACCAGTTTAGATATGCACCTTTTAAAAACAATGATTTTAACTTTAAAAGTGGCCTGATCAGCACATGAGAATGGACATTAACTTCTTTCATAAACCTAACCTCTCCACAAAGGTGCACCACGGGAGCACATATATAAAGGCACTGTGATGAATTTACTGCAGCTGCTTCATCAAAGACAGTGGTTGCCTTATATGGGCCAGTAAGGCCATGTGGCATTCATGAATGGGCAGAACTTGCATTTTAATAAGGATTGTGGTAGCTTGTTTTTGCCTTTAATCATTTGCAGTGGAAAACTATGCCCGATCAGTTATGGGAAAGATAGTACAGTAAAAATACCCCTGCTTTAAGTATACATTATTTATCCTGAGTGCTATGTGAAATTAAAATCAGAGAAGCTAAATCAATTACCAAAGTAAAATAATGTAGCTGTGGATAGTATAAAAATGAAAAAAGAACAGAATGGATACATGTTGTTGTCCTGTCACCACTGTTAGTTTGTGATTATTCTTTGCGTCAATGTGCTTGCCTCTAATTCTGATTCTAATACTCTAATCCAACACCAAGAGAATCCCAGTCTGATCTCATTGGTATCATCTTATTAATTAATCACCTTTCACTGACTCAAAGGCATGCTGCTTTGGACAACACTTTGTGCTTTTGTTCTGTCCTTTATAATCTGCAGAATACAGTTCATTGAAACTTCAAAACCTCTTGACACAAAATACTCAATACATTGGGAATCCTATTCACTACTCACAATTCTGCCATTGTATCAGTGATCTTAAGCAGGCCTAAAAGGTGTATGAATTATCTAATGATAAATTCTTACACATACTTTCATATTTTCTCCACATAATTGTTATTTGGCTAAGAATTTGAATAGTGATTTTCCCAGTGTTGGAAATAAATGACCATACATTCTTTAAACAAATTAGAGGGTGACACCAAAGATTGTATACATGTGAAAATAATACTGACAGAAAAACGTTGGTACAAGGACAGAATTTAAAACTCCAATAATATCAAGTTGTTATTCTGCCATATTTTTACTATTTGCTGGTCACTACTTGATATGGGTATGTTTTTATGTAAATGCATTTATAATTTAGAGTATGAGAATATCAGCTTGAAAGGTTGAATGACATTGTATGCAGATGCATGCTGTTCTTACTCTGTATGTACCCATGTTCCTTTCTGGGATACTGAGAACGTCCTTAGAAGTTTTAAACCATAAAGAAAACCCACACCATCTCCCTTGAGACAGCTTTGCTGTATTTGTTCCGCATACTCTTAGCATTATCTGTTGAAGTGGAAAGCAACATTAATATATTTCTTTAGAAAGCTTGCCAAACCAACAATATATGATTATCTAAATGAAAATCACTGTATTATAACTAAATCAATTACATTTAAAACAAACAGTACATTTGTAACTGGAACAAAAACATGCAACAGTGTGTTATTAGATTGTGTACAATTACCGAAACAGGAATATAAATAATTGTATAGGCCATATTGTAAAGGACTTGAATTAGAGTAAGACAAGTATAAATGATTATCTTCCCTAGACTTCAAGTAATTTATTTTATCTCTGGTTGCAAGCATCAGTTGAAATGAGCTATGTTTTGCCTATAGCTGCTCCAGTTCAATGCAATCCAATATAATGAGCTGAGATAACAGTGTATGCCCATTTACCTTAATTCATTTCCTGAGAAAAAAAAGCAGTTTTCAAAACAAGTATTATATATGTGTCAATAGTGTTGTTTCTTATCTTCTGGTACAATAAATGAAAAACAAAAACTTCAGTACAATTGTCAGAATTGGTTTTTGCCATCATTTCACCAAAACCCTAGATAACCATTACAAATATTTATTATTTTTCTAACTTAAAAAAGAAAATGAAAGCTGAAAATGATTTAATTTGGTTTAAATTGATGTTTTGCTTGCTTATTGCCTCCATTGATTTCCAATAAAGGATAACTAATCTGTGTCCATTTTTATTCAAGCTGAAAGTGAAACAAATTATTGTAATTGCATAATTTGAAGTTTCCTAGGTGAAGAGCGAATAAGTGCAAACATGGACAAAATGCCAATGAATAAACTTTCATAAAACGTGTGGTGCAGACATACAATTACATATTGAGTTTTGCACAAGCATATTTTAAAATTGTCAGAAGAACTAAGAGATATTTTGATTATTTTTTTGCAATATGAAACGACTTTTTCATTTGCTCGCTTGTGTAGAGAAAACATAATCAATGATTAATTAAAGAGAGCAATAAATATAATTTGGTGAGCGTTAATTGTGGCACTTTCTGCTTAATTTTTTTGTTAACTCGTCCTAGTCAGTTGAGGACTGTCTGCATAACACTGTTCTGTTCAGCTATCAACATGTAAGCTATGGAAATCCTTTCAAATTGTTGTTCAAACATACTATAGTTATATTCAGTCAAATTTAGGACTGACTAACCATCCTAGAGGGACAGAGACTGGGATCATTCATCAGAATATGGATGTCTGAGTCCTCAAGATCATCAAGTCAATGTCTTATGACTGATATAATGAAAATAGGTCATTCGCTGTAATCCTTTTGCCCTTATTCAAAAGGAAACAATCTTTTTATTATGGTGTGACAGACAACAGTGCATGTCAAGCAAATTGTATGTTTGAATAGAACAAAAAGCACGACACCATATGTTATTAGAACATTAAAACATTAAAATAGTCCCGGCTGTAATCTGAATAGAAACAATTGTATAGGCTACTGTAAAAAAAAAAAAAAAAATAAAAAGTATTGTAAGACACAAATAAGTTGTTATCTTCCCAGAAATCTTGGAATCTCAATCCCTGAGGAACCTTCAGGGGATCAGCACTGTGGTGGAACCCAAAAGATTCCTCATGGAACCTCTCTACAGGAGTTCAACTGGAACTTTTATATGGGTTTCCATTTGGAACCATTTCAGTGGGTAGGGGTTCAATACTATGCAGTATAGTAATCATAATAACAACAACAACAACAATAATAATAATATTTTATCTGAAATATCCTACAGATTATACTCTACTAGACTTTGGCTAGACAACTGTAATTATTCACTGGAGTCAGCCCCATTGTGTGCCTGTACACACGTAAATGAAGTTAGTGCTGGATTTTATGTTAGCTAAGTCAACTGTGCGATCTGCACAGTTGCTCATGCATGACAGCAGCGGGTGGGACCTAAACCCATGACAGCAGCGGGTGGGACCTAAACCCATGACAGCAGCGGGTGGGACCTAAACCCATGACAGCAGCGGGTGGGACCTAGACCCATGACAGCAGCGGGTCGGACCTAAACCCATGACAGCAGCGGGTGGGACCTAAACCCATGACAGCAGCGGGTGGGACCTAAACCCATGACAACCCATGAACCCAGGTCTCCTGTTTCATTGGCTTTATTTTCTTCTTTTAAAAAAACTATATTGTGACAAGTGAAGTTTTCCTAAATGCTGCAAACAGCCCCTGCACCACAGATTCACAGCACAAACTCATACTTCCCTATGATATGAAATATGAGGTAGCTTAGGCAAGATTTTGGGCTCCCAAGTAATGGACTGTTTTTCTTGAAGGTACCCAAGTAGATTTCATCATTTCATCATTTTTAGAGCAGTATCACTGATGTTTCATGAACAGTGCTGTCTACAGTGATGGTAGCATGAAACCCAGTGGGAAAGAGGCAGCACAGGACAGTTCAAATCCATGATCCAGTATTGTGACATTCATGAATTGCACTGAAGTGCAAAGAGTGATGTGGATTAAATTATATCATATACTCATTCACTGTACGTTACAACTGTCATTATATTCTTGGTTTTTTTTTTGCAAACACACTCATTACTTTTGGTGTGAAAAAGAATGGCTAACTTTTCAGAAATCATAACTGAAAGTGTGAGTGGATTCTAAATTCTTCAAATACCTGGAGGCTGCAACCTTTGTAAGAAGCAGTTCTTTGTTTCCTGCACTGACAGTGGGTGAGCAATCACAGCTGCTCCACATCATTCACTCATTTACAGGTTCTCATGTGGTGGCACACCTGGTATGTGACGTCATGTGAAACCAATTAATGTTCAGTAACCATCATACACAGTAATTAGCAGACTTCAAAATATACTTACGCGAGGATAAAGAACAACCAACATGCTCCCTGTAATTGCTGCCTTCCATTATGTATTCACAGTATGCATCTCACCTCAGGAAACAGCAGCCATTGTGGATCTAAATAAATAAATGGACCATCTTTAGGGCGTTACTGTCTGTTTCGTGGCATCAGTGAACTGTTTTGTGTTTGCACTGCAGAGATCTACTCTGTCTTTCAAGTTTTTGTGCTTGATTTGATTTTCAGTTAAAATAAAAAAAAAAACACAAAAAATCGCTAATACTGCGTCGTGACACATTGCCCTACGGTTTTCCAATTCTGTGGAACAAAGATGAAACATTCAGTAACTGAACAATTCAATATTACTGTCATTTTGCTTTCTACTACAGCAGGGCCTGTGTTGAGTTGATGCAGTGCTGTTTCTTCCATTTTGAGAATTATCTGCTAACAGGGATTTTTCACACCGAACCAGATGTCATGATCTTTCTCTTATCAGTGCAGGAGAATAAAAACAAAGACCAAGATTCTGTAAGTTACTGATAAACTGTCAAGACATTGAGATATCTATATCAGTCCAAACACTAAGTCACAATAGAGCCTTTCTTGGCTCAAATTGCACATTGGTCATACTCGTGGTAATTTTGCCCAATGTGAAATTTACCTTGGCACAAAGCTCCACCCATACGGAAGGCTTTTCCACTTTTGTCTAACTTATATTGTGAATATCTGCAGGGCTGATGTAAAGTGTAGAGAAAAAAATGTGTGTGATTTGGGAATTTGTGTATGCTTTGTGCTACTAGTGGTTGCTGCTTGATGCAAACAGAAAATGTTTGAAAATTAATGTAGCCTGGGGCACAGACCTGTTTGCTTTGCAGACCATTTTTTTTTACTCTGCATAAGACAAGACTGGAATACAGATTGTGATTTGTGAGCACTGGTATTTTATTATTGTTCTCTTGGAAGATGAAGTGAAGAGAAGAATCAAGCTTCAGCTTCAGCTTCAGTGCTCCCAGGGAGTTGGTGAGGGTGGCAAGGTGTTTGTTTGAATGAAGAGATCTTCCATTTGGCTAGTCATTTGGGTTCTATCTGTTTTAGCTTTTGTCTTGTGCAGGAGATAGGTTAGGCTAGATTCTGAATATATAATATATAATATACAATCACAGGTGTTAATGGAAACACTCCAGTTATGATATCCCCTTTGTGTATGGTGGTTCATCTACAAGAAAATGGCCCTACAGGTCACCTACAGAGTGACCTCTAAGTAGAGTGTTTATCATTAAGCCTATAACCTTGGGAATCCTTGTGTGCTGAAACAGGATAGCAGACCATGCAAGGCTCAGGCAGAGCTCTGACAGTGCCTATTATGTTCTGGCTGTGAAAAAAAACATGTTTCCTCTTAACACTTTTAAAATGTGGTGGCTCCAGCTGATCTATAATAATTAAATTACAATGTGCGATCTTTCATAACTACAATATATCAACAGTATCCCTACAGTTAAATAATACAGTAGCACTTAAATGATGCATTACAACTGTGCTTATTATCCCATTACTAACTCAATTATTAAACATTTATTAAATATTCATGGGAACTACAGTAAACCTCTGGCTTCTGTCCTTATGTGTTTCAGTCAAATTTCATGGACCTTGCAAACGTTCTTGCACTGCATTTTACATAAAGATTTCCTCCTTCTCAAATAACGGAGAAATGTCTTTGTGTTGACAAAACGAGGCTTTAACAGCTGTCATTGTTCTATTCTGAGGACACTGATGCTGGCCTTCAAAATGCAGCAAACATGGCTGCTGACTTCCCTCTGAAGTATGAAGCATGCAGGATTTGATAGTGATAGTATACGCAATAGCACCATAGAAAACAATGCGTGCCCCATGTCTTAATTATCGTGAAGAAATATTTCATCCTCGTTTTATCCCCCTCCTTCTCTACCCCAGGGTATTCCAGGGAAGACAGCTGACACGAGGCAAACAGAGAGGGGTTGCAAAAATATCAACAAACAGATGAAGGTGACAGTAAAAAGACACAGATGCAAGAAAAATGAAAACATGTCGATCTGTCAGCCACACTGAGAGCGAGAGGGCCCTGGAGGCCCCCCCTGTCAGCTCCCGCTTCATGACAGCGTGTGTTTGTCGTTTGCTCCCCAAACAGCTTGTTAAATGAATGACAAAATAAAAGTGGGCTCCTTGGTAAAAATGCAATGACTTGAACAGTTGTGCCACCACTGAGAAAGTGAATGCATGAAGTGTGAAAAGTTCCAGGCCATTCCCTCACAAAACACTTGAAAATGAATTCAGGAGTCTTTGTATTTTTCTTTTCTCGAATGTAACAAGATAACTCAATTTAAAAAAGTATACCTATACATGAAAATGCCCTCAACAGGCCTTTTTCTGATGATGTATTACATTTTCTCAATGGTCTCCCGGCCTTGTCACACTCCATACAGAAGGCTGTAAATTTGAGCAAATGGCACACATCCACTAGGTAATGAGCAGCCAACTGGAGCTTCACAAAGTATTCCATGTAATTGCTTCTTTAATGACTGAATGATTCAAGGACCTGGAATCTGTCAAATAAATTAGTTAAAATCACCTCATTGTTACTGAGCACTTTTTATAAATTGATTACTATGTCATGAAATCCTTTTTTGTCCATAACTGCAGGTGTAACATCACGGCTTTACGTTGACCATGCCCTGCAACGATAAATACAATGGCTGCAGCCGCACCACGGCCTCAAGATTCTGTTCACCGAGGAAGTATAGCCCATGTAATATTTATAAGATTTATTAGCCTCTGAATTGAGGCCAGCATTGCTGAGTTTAATCTGCAGTTCACATAAATATCAAGGCTACATGTATCAAACCCACAGGGAAATTCACTTTGCTATGCCTCTCTGAATGAAGAATTGCTCACATTTTCAGTGCATCATGCTTTTGACAATTATGTTGCACTAGAAAGAAAAATTATGCAATAGTGGCCTCAAAATATATTTATACCGTTATAAACTGTGGTTATAGAGGGAGTCAAATGAATTGAAATGCATATGTATACATTTGTAAGTTATCAATATTTAGCTCGGCATTTAATTCCTTTTTCAACAGTTAAACCAATGTCAAACAAACAAATTCAATTACTTAGGTAGAAACACATATTATATGGTTTGCAGCTGGGAAAATATGGATGTAACTGTGGCAGCTGTCAATTTTTTCTGCACCTCTGACTCGAGGAACATGAAATCAGTCACTAATTATGACTTGTTTGAAAAATCTGCAGCTGTAAATTGTCAATTGGATGCTTAGCCAAGAATGTTAATGTTCAGAGACAGGGTTCTGTGCCCCAAGCTCAGATCAGCTGAAATATACAGTTCTACCTCATAAAAAACTCCCTAATCCAACGCATGTATTTTCTCCTCCGGTTCTGCTGCTGCTAGGTTTGCATTTAAATCTTTCTTTGTCTCCTTCCCCACATCAGAATCCGTCTATTTTTGCTTACCAAGCTGTGGCCTCTTAGCAGTGGAAGGAGCATTTTGCAAATACATGCACAAAGCACTAGCCTCCCACATCAGTTATCCCTGACAACCATAGCTACACACACTGTGCATTACCATGAAACATGGCAACGCTGATGGGTACCAACAAATCTCAGCTCATCCCTCTGAAATCCCATTCATAGACATTCACCTGAAATGTGACCATCTTACTAAGTACACATTTTGACATAGCCCTTGTTCAGAACCACCAATATATTTGTTTTTGACATTGATATATGTTATGAACATATTATATAAAATATCTGCTCTTTAAACAGCCTGCCTCCATATAGCACACACCTTTGTTTTTAATTTTAATTCAAATTGTCTGTGCGGTTTAGTAATTTTTCAAGTTAAGTGAGTTAAAGTGAAGTTGTCATGTATGTATGCATACATTACATTTTTTTTTATTTTACTTGTGGTGCTCCAAAGTGCCTCCTCTCCCAAAAGCGAACCCTGTCTCTCGTAACACACTCTGTTAATGCCACCTCTGTGAGTAAGCATAAGATTCCTGATCAGCTGTGTCACACTTTTGATGCAGCACCAGACTTATGGATGGATTTAATTACAACTGTGACCCAATCACTAATCAGCATTATCACACGCTAAATTTAGCACTGCTGCGAGAGCCTGCTATCGGTGCCAGGGCTTCCGGTTTACATAGTGTGGGTCACTTCTAATCCCTGCTAAAACCTTGATTATCTAATTGAGAGGTTCCCCTCACTCCTCAATAAGGGGAATGGAGTGAGTATGTGCTTTTAGATCAACAGTGTTGTCTTTTGGAGTTTTTTTCTGAATCACTACTTAGAGCTCATGAGACTAACAAAAGAGAGCAGACTCCCAGATATGTACAGCTCGGTAAAGATAACCAATCCATTTGTCATTCATGTATGGATTGCACTGTCCAAGGAACAAGTCAAGTATCATTCGTTGTAAAATGAAAACATGTCTATACATTAAATGCCATGGGCCTTCAAACTATACTTTTTAGCTGAAATTTGAAATTCTGTGCCGTGTAACTAAGAATTCGTCCCAGTTGAGTGTGTTTAAAAGCCTTATTCCTAATGGAAGAAGAGAGCTCCTCATGAATGAGGTGATGGGTGTAGTGGGGTTGGCAATAAAATATGCTTCCTCCCCTGGAGGAATGGAGGACACGGAGGAAATCCGCCTCAAGGGTTTCCTCCATTAGCAGGGTGCCAATTAGTGAATTGTCATTTACAATTAATCATTTTGGAGGAAATTACCAATACTTTTCATTGGATGTAGTTTTAATCAGCAGACCACATTTACTCACAGACAACACAATTTCTAATTCAAAAGACTTATATATAAAATACTTATGGTTTCAGTTAAATTTTTAAGGGCATGAGCAAGTCAATAAAAACACTGTCATTATCAATATATTTTTGAGTATGTTGTATTTTATTGGAGGTGAGCAAACATGTTCTTTGAATGCTTTCATGTGCCCTTTGAAATGCTATGTGCATTGATTGGGTTAAACTAGGCTGATATACTGTATCTCAAGTCCTGGACCCTTAGCTTTTGATTTGGGTTTTTTTTTGTTCAGTTTTCCTAGTCGGTATCTCAAGACTGAGATTTCATACTGACACTAAGGGAACTGATGGTCCTCCTGTGCAGCAGATGGCCACATTTTTAGATATTACACTAAAGTCGATGTCCTGATGAATCCTGGCTTACACTGCTTGATTGTCCCCTGTTATGAAAAGATCATAGCAAAGGCAAGGCTTGGCTTCATGCAGGGTCTAAGGAAAAAGATGTAGAGCAGAGGCACAGAGCAACTCCAACTCAATTAACACACCTGTGCTTTGTGTGATGGAGCCCTGTATATACCTGTTCAATCATTGTTGCTTGGCTCTTTGTGAACAGAAGGTCCACCCAACAAAGCTACTCTTTAGCTTTGACATTACTCAGAACAATTTATTGGCAGGGGTGTAAGCCCCCTCTTTAAATCCCAGAGGCATAAAACTTTGACGGTTGATGTGAGTTTCTCCCTACCCTAATTCTGCTGTTAGGCTGATATTCTATTCAGGTATCTGTTTTTTTTCACAGGATAAATTTGATTCCACAGAGAGAATCACACATTGTACTGGGTCCTGATGAATGTCTGTAAACAGGATATCCAGTTTACATATGTTGCTTTGGAGAGTAGAATTTTGGTTCATTATATGTTTTACCTCAGAGTCCATGATGAGAGAGCTCAGGAGATGTGTGCCACTGTGTCTCAGGAAGCATGGGTTGGCATCCCTTATGTTAAAAATGCTTATACAGTGTACAGCAGTGTGCTTTTTTCTTTGAGCATATAACTAGATATAGAGGAATATGCTACATGTAAACATGAATATATTTCAGGAATGTTTTCATTAGGGGCATTTCATTTCAAATTTTTCACTCACACCCATTTTTAAATATAATTTACTGTTGGCTTTGCAAGATACAACGAAAGAATGCAAATCATGCATACACACCATATACATAACTTTTTGTATTAGCTGCTGTATTGCTGTATTGTATTCACCTTTTGTGTATGACCTATGACCTGCGTCTGCAGTGAAGGTGCATAAAGCAGGGGAAGAGGGTAAGAAGGTCAGATTACAGGAGATGTCTTGACAATGCTGCAAGCACAGAGGAGCTCAGTGAATGTGGGTTAGCTGGAGCCTGCAGAACACGTGATGCCATCTCACATGGTGGCTGACAGTATCATTCTGGGGCTGGTCCCTCCCTCCTCCTCTCCACTCATGCTTTCCCCCCGATTATAAGTGCCAAGACCATAAACTGCTGACAATGGGTTAAACCTGCAGCAATCAATCCATGAGGAGGCAACAGAGGAAAAAAGTTGTGGTGCAAGTCACACTTATTATCATACTAGCCTAATTAACCATCTATTAAATGTTTGTCTTAATGAACACATAAATTTTGCAAATATGCTTCCTTTCATGGATTTATAATTTTATGATGCATATTGCCTTGATAATTGAACTTATTAATCAAAAATAGCATTTTACAGAGTGAAGAATTCTTAGAATGCTGTGATTACAGGCACACGGCAAACAAAATGACCCTTGAATAGATTTTGAAAATCGCTCAATTATATGCGATGACAGCGGACTTGGCGGTAGTAGCTTACTGGCGTGTTTTGCGTGAGTGTGAAGAAAGAGGAGAGTGAGAGGAAAAATCCTGGGATAGGTCAGATCAAAGGCTCACTCAGAACCGCTGTACCACCTGTGAAGATCAGCCTTGGTATGCGTGTGTGAGTGTGTGTGTGTGTGAGTGTGTGTTTGTGTGAGCGCGTAAATGAAGGCTTGTTGGCATGCATGTGTGTGCAAGAGGGAGGGAGAGACTTTCTGTAACTGGTTCAGTCTCCAGCTTGGTGTGGGTTGACATACTTCAGTTTGTCTGTGCGCTGTGGGCGTGTGGAGGCCTGGGATTTAACGGTAATAATCAGATAAACTTTGCATGGAAGACAAATTGCCAGCAGGCATTACAGTACTTAACCTACTTAAGCATTTATTTACAGTAACAGGCTACACTTCAGTGTAGTGTGAAGACCAATTAGCAGCCTATTATGTTGCTTTACCAATTGGCAAACTACATGCACATAATGTAACAATTACATTGAATTGTCGCTACCAAAGGCTTTCACAGAGTTGTACAGGATTTCGGCTTTAGGACCATTCTCTGTAATCGGTCTATGCGTCCACCTAAACCCTTGCCTCCATGGTTATTAACATGTATTTCAATTTCCATTGTAATCAATGTATATGATGACACATGCAAGTGTTGTTATATATGTTAAATTACTTTGGTAGTATTGTGTTTTATTTATTGCATTTGTATTGGCTGCACACATAAAAACCTTTTTTGTAAACCATGCAACATGGAAATGTGCCTTTTAAAACAGTTTAAACCATTACAATGGCTGTTTTAATGTATTACAGTATTACAGTGCAGTGCAGTGTAATTCACACAGTTTTGCATAGGATTCTACTAGGCCCACTCAACATTCCTGTATCTTTGAGCTGGTAATAATAACTGTTTTCCATAGCCCGTCCTCTTAATACATTTCATTCACATGAAATCCTTTTCCAAAAGTTTAGGCTTTGCAAATGCAAATCAGATTATGTCAATAGGATCATATTACGGTATCCTTAAATCTTTGTCAGAATGTGAAATGCCAACAGATGAAGAAAAAATTGTTTGTTTACCTGTGTCTAGAGCAAATGATTCCTTCATTTCAGCTTTGAGTAGGTGACTGTAATTTATGGCAATTTAATTTAATTATGCAATTATATGACCTCGATATAATTTTTGTAGCACATCAATGGGGGAACATGACAGAAAGGCTCACATAAAGATATCTTCATAGCTACACAGATTTAAAAATTCATAATAACAGTAACTTGATTGCATGATTATCACAAATATTCCTTATGTATCATTGTGTATCACTTTTTTCTACATTTTAATGTTTTGGAATTTCATAGTTTCAAATCCCTTCTTTCTCCTTGCACTGTGTAAATTGCAACACTGTGGACTCATCCTTCTGTCAAGTGCTTTTCTTCATAAATAAGTTTCATCACAACATTTCACATTGCCATTCAATGTTGTGATTCATTAATTTTTATATTTGTTGGAAGAAGAACATTTTTATTCATTTATTTTACATCATTAAAACACAATTTAAAATGTAGAATTATATAATTTGTCAACAAAAAATCTACATAGAGAGTAGCTTGGTAGCTTAATGATTGTATTAGCAGTGGTCCACAGTTTATTTGAAAATAAGATAACGTTTTTTGTCCAAAAAATATGGATTTTTTTGTATTATTATTTTTGTATTTGGAAATATCTACTGTGGTGTGAAGTGTTGATGGTGTGTGATTAAACTCATTTCCTCCTCAGTCTTGTTTAAGTCACATCTTTGTGTAAAAGAGCCCATATCTCATCCAAACCCTTAAATCCACCTTGAGATGGATATGGATTTTTTATATTTCTTTCACTCCCAGCAACAGATGTCCATTTTATCTGTGGCTCAACTCAATCCCCCTCCTTGTCTCAAAAAGACTATTTTCTTCATTAGATTAGTGCAATTTGAACAGAATCTTGTAAATCCGACAGCTGGAGTGGATTTGCATAGTGCCGAGTCTCATTAGGAAGTTTGATTCACCTGAGAGAGCATGCACATAACGCAGAGGGAGAAGGTGGATGCTTATGAGAAGACAGGGGCTGTGAACACTTTGGATTAAGCTGATATCTGCAGCACTAAATACCGATGAGCCGTGGCAATCAGGGGATAGGCGGGAGCAAAAGTCTAAAGAACTACTAATGACACCAAAAAAATCTGTACATAAGTACATAAGCGGTGATGTATCCGCCCGTTTGCTAATGATTCTCTGTAATCCCCCTGGAGATGGGTGGCCTGTCTTGCTCCAGAGCTGGGCCCTCATAGTTGCTCTCAGTGAGACATGCTGGGAAAAGACTCTGATGGGCGGAACAAGCTGCCAGTAAGAGAGGATTGAGGTCAAAGCTGGCGTCAGTGCCTTGTAGACCAGAGGATTCTTTGTGCTTGTTAGAAATTTATTTTAAAAAAAAAGAAACGGGAGGGTTTACAGGAGGCCCAATCTGAGAATAGAGAGCTGGAACAGAATTAAATTTTTTAGTGCTGTCCAAAAAAAAACGGACAGCTCTGTAAGCAGTCAGTGCTATTCACACAAAACCACAGTGCTTGTGATTTGTTTTGTTGAGGATACCCTTGAATTCTTGAAGTTTATCAATATGGGTTTGCCAATTTTGCTTGCGTGGTATCCATAATTTATATAGTTGTGGCTAGATGTAGTGTTTTTAAAAAAGAGAGGTATACAAAAGCACATAAATTATCTGTCGGTATGCTAACCATTGGGGGTAGGGTTGCTCACAGTTGTTTGGGGGGAGTGTTGAGTACATTATATTTGATCTTGTACTTGCTCAACTGGCATGATGATGTCATCATGCAGTCACCAACTAGGCAACAATATCCAATGGGAAAAAGAATAGAGGGCATTCGATCATTACATTTTATGGCTCACAAGCAGAAGCACAAACCTCATTTCTGATGCTTTGTTGCCCCCTCATTACATAACACTGTAGATATCTCTTGTGTAGCTAGCTGCACAAGTTTACACCACCTTAAACATGCCACACTGATTGGATCACATCTTCTGAAGCTTATCAGTCTTCCTCATGAGTGTTTTATCAGTACCCTTTTCCCCACATTAAGTATTCCACATGTATTTCCTCTTTGGTTTTAAGGCCACAGGAGAAGTTGAAGCAGGTGATAAGATAGCTGACCTGCTTGCTGAATCCACTATTGCTCCAGAAGGCTTGGTCCAGAGGGAGAGTGTCTTGGTCCATTTTCATGTGCCCAGGTTTTTCAGGAAGAGGCTGAGTTTGTATGCCTTCATTTGCTGATAAGCTTGGTGAGATAGACTAGTCATAAATGAAGAATGGACTGGATTTTGGAATGCAAAATATATGTGCACATCAATCATGGTGCAGCATCTCACTTGTAAGATCTTACTGTCAAATTACGCTACTTATTTCTTATGACCATATTAGAAGAAAAATCATGCATGCCTTTAAAATTATGTATATCTGTGTATGGATTAGCAGTAGTAATATTATCATTTGAGTGGAAGATAATAAATGCTCAGCTCTAATTTTTAATTACTGATAGCACCAACAATATTCACTTGATGGCCATGTTGATGATGCAGTCTTTTTATCTGGTCTTTTAAAAATACAGCCATACATAAACTATAATCAAAAAATACATGGACCAACACATAAAACTAATAATGGGATTGCCTCATTTATTGAAAGTGAGGCTCTATTTTCAGTAATATGTTCCATTTCCATTCTTTGAGCCCGATTATACTCATGCTTGTAAGCTTGACCATAACGAGGGGAAATGTGTATCCCACGAATCAAATAAAGACAGAGGTAGCGAGAAGCAGTGGCCCCTTGTTACCATGTCTACAAAGTGGCCCCAGCATAAGTGACAGATTGCTTTGATACCTTCACGTTACTCTGAGGCCGTCTGAATCACGCTGATATGGGTAATAACACTGACGCGATTTGACAGCACACAAGAGATATGTTTGCACCTGCCATTTTTATGGCATTCATTTTTCTTGTACCTTATACTCTTTTTTTGTAACTTTCTTTCGGCGATTCAGCATGGTCTCCTCATTAAGATGAAGAGCAATTAAACACCTTACTTACCAATTTCCTGATGTTGCATCACAGAGTTTACATTAGCGCCACATAAATCATCTAATGACACATCAGAAGTATTCAGTGTGTTATTTATCTTCTCCTAGAGCATTTGAGAGATTTCCCAGCTCTACATTGAAAAACATTTATTGTCGTAAAGAGAGCAGGGAAAACACAATGTAATCACTGCAGAATCTGACCCTTTTGGACCCCCATTATGATGTCGTTTTCCTGCTTGTTTTTGTAAACCTGTATTTATGCCTGAAGGAAAGAGAGAACAGAGGTTGATGTTTAGTGCACACCCTCTGCTGATGCCAGGGCTTCTCAGGGCTATTAGCCCAATCTGTCTCTGGAGACCTGACTTCCACGTGTGCAAAGCACTGCCCTCTATTTTTTAAAAAGCTGTTGCTAACATGTTTTCAAGCACTGTATTACGGTGATTTGCACCTGACGTGCAAATCACCGCGTGTGTCCTGCAGACACAAAGCGTAACATGGTTGACTTGTCCAGAACCAGAAAGTATATGGAGTGAAATGATGCTGTGCCTTCACTTGCATAATTTATTTGTTCCTGACCGATGTTGCCTGCCCTTAAGAAAAGAGCCTTTAGGTTGTATCTTATAACATCTTTATCCACCTTCAAAAAACCCTCCATCCACCTATGAAATATGCTGTTTCCTGCAATTTAAGCACGCCATACAACCTCCCTCCACCCATCATCAAAACTGGCTCAGAAGAGACTAATAAGCAGGTGATATCAATCATTTCTGTAGCAAATGCATAACTAGCTAGTCATTCAACACTATTTTTTACAACTGTTAGGTCAACAGAAAACTACTCTCCTAATGGTGTGTGTTTTAAATATCACAATTGATCAACTTGGCAACTCAAATCAGTCACCCATAAGTGGCAGAACACATCAAAAACCAGATACTACAGTCCTCCAGAACCATAGTACTGATCCATGAGCAAAATGATGTGTAGTGACCATTCCTAGGTGGAGCACCTATAGCGAATGGTGCTCCAGGTGTGTGCCTGCCAGTGTGGACTGTGTCAGATTGGCATCTGCATCCTTTCAAAACATTGAAGAATCTCACTCAAAACATTGAAGAAATTCACTGCAATGAATGAGATAACATTTATCTTACATCGTTCTACAAATAGATGACCGGTCTCATTTTCAGAAAAGATGATTGTGCAATATACCTGTAAACACATCTGTAAAATATTCAAATTTGCAGCTGTCTGATGATGTGTGGCAAGATATTTTGCCACAAACGGAAGTTATGAGCCCCTCCTAAAACAGTAGTTTTACCACAGTTCATTTCTTTCTGTTTTGCTAATTACCTCAACT
Source organism: Albula goreensis (assembly GCA_022829145.1). Taxonomy (NCBI): domain Eukaryota; kingdom Metazoa; phylum Chordata; class Actinopteri; order Albuliformes; family Albulidae; genus Albula; species Albula goreensis. The sequence continues at coordinate 10,296,356 of CM040747.1, forward strand.
GTCTCAGCTTTCTAGCCCGAACTTTGAATGTTTTACACAGACGTTTATGGGCTAGTCATTTATCCCTCACTGGAAATGTGAGGTAGCAGTTAATGCTACAGTTAACATTAATCTCCTTTGAGTCGTTTATCTGTAACAACATATCTTAAAATACTTTCCCTTTATAGTGACTATAAAATAGATTGAGAAAAATTAAAATGTGGCAGCAAGGAGTTTTGTCTGTGAGAGGAGTTAGGCTGGAAGGTGGATTGTTAAACCAAGAGGTTTTGTCAGTGGAGGAGGGAGTATGGAAGATTGTAGGGAATTGAGAAGGTGGACGATGGAACATGGAATGACGGAGCGTGGTTGTGGGAAGGAGGGAGTTTAAAAAATATGTCTTAAATTGCTGCCGCGAAAAATGAAGGCCATACCCATTCTCTGATGGATCGTTTCAGACAGAGTTTCCAGTGATACAAAAAGCAGCTCAGAGAAAAGATTGATCAATGCACTTGCACCGTGGTGAGAAAGATCACAAATAAATGCCGTGACAGAAATTACTAAGCACAGATATTCAAGTAGTCAGTCAGTCAGTATTTTGTGTTGCATACAGTGTAAATGACTCATTGTAATTAGCACTAGAACAGAACTGCAGTGTTTCCCATACTGCAATGTGCAGACAGGTCTGTCCTGAAATGGAAAAGACGAGGAGAAGAGCTGTCATGGTGTTCCATTTTGACAGTCAAGGCTGATGATAGCAAACCCTGGGATATTCAGTAATCGATGTATCATCTATTTTAAGATTAAACTTTGAGAGATATCTGTCAGGCCAAAGTCTGTTTAATAGCAGTTTTGAATTTAACATTGGCAGCTGAATATATGTCACATTTTACTCATGTGACTCCAATACTTAATTGAACTCAATGATTCTTACACTCTATGAGCAGTGCACTCCATTTTTACCGTTGCTGCATGGGTCGGGACCATTGAGACACAGCCGGTGGTGTCTCAGTTGTGGCATGCAGTGTGAAAGCTACGTTTGTAATGTGGTCAGATAAACACATTGGTCACAGGAGCTTAACTGGCGTCACCTGAGCTGCAGTCTTCGATGGGTGTCAGTGAAAGAGCTGCGAAGTAAACACTTCTCCATCTACCAGAGCGATCGAAGCAGCCCCACTGCCATACAGTGCCTCACTTACACATACAGCAGAAAAGATCCTACTGTTTCTGTGAGCTGGAATTAGCTTAAGTCTAAAGAGGTAAAAACATCATGCACCAGGGACATATCATGCAGCAATGCCATGTGCAATTCCATGGGCCTGACTAGAAACATGATCCCTTTGTGATGGAGTTACTTTCGTTAAGGGGGATGGTGGCACTACTCTCTATAGATAATGGGTCATACATTAAATATGTTACTTACATGTAAAAGTGATCTGTCAACTCACTGAACATCCACTGGCCATTTCTATTGATGTGAGAAAAAATGCTTGAATGCATAAAATACAGTACATTTTAAATCTGATTGATTCAAATATGACTTAAATCTGAAGTATATTATTCACATTATAAATAAATTCATCATGCGGTTCCAGTTGGGGTTTGTTTCTCGACTTTAGCCATTATGACCTTTGTCATTTTTGTGGCAGTTTATTCCAGGCTGGACATGTTGTGTGATGGATCAGATCTCATACATGCAGAAGTGTTATCCATGGGTCAGAACATCATTGCAGTCACATTAGCTTCATGCTTCAGCATCCATAAACTTAATGGAATCATATCTTTTAATATAATTTATTAGCTTGGCAGATGTGATAATGCAATAAGTACTAAAAGCAGAATAAGTGCCAAGTTACATTCTGTAGATGCTAACGGCAAAAGATTCTCTAATTTGTCTTTTAAAATTGTTAAAATGATAATCTAAAGAGACTGAAATAAGAGCCAGGCTACAGAAATTTAATCTGTGCAGTTAATATATGCTAGGACCTAAAAATCTATGAGGCTGATTGATTTTGTCAGTGTGCATGTATTTATATGTGTGTAACCTGAATGGGAAAGTCCATGCTCCTATTAGCCACATTATTAGAGACAGTGGTAAGATACTTTATAAACCTTTAAAACCTCTTACATTTAAAACATTATTTAACCGTAATGGTGCTGTTTAAATGAATGTGAGCTGCTAAATAAATTTGGTTCTGAAACAGAAACAAGGAAGGAAGAGACAGGTGGACTCCTTGGATTTCAAGAGTCATAATGCAGTTTACAATAGTGTGAGGCACTCCAAATGTGAAGAGGAGAGTAGGGATGTAATGCCATATAGTAATGAATTTTATTTGGATGGTATTTATGTGAGCCATTGCTTAATGGGAGATCTCTATACATGTACAGGAACATTCATATATGTATCTCCACACACATCTTTTGTGCAGACATAGATGGGCATTTTTCCATAGTTACGACAAAATGTCAGGACACAGCTAATAATTCAGGATGGTGGTTCCCATGTTAATTGTTAAAATTGAAATTGTTGACAGAAACTTGTATGGAAGGTTTTAGCGTAATTAATACAAAACAAATTGTCTGTTGCAGGTGAAAAAGTGATCCAATGAAGTGCATTGCTGCTATATCACATGACAGGAATAGACGTGTCCTGAGACCACCTATCAGGAAGAAGGGAGAGACTATTCTGATTGGCTGTTGCCAGCGTGACTGCAAGAAGGTTAGTACTTACAAAGAATATCTTTGGGTGTTTCTTTGTTGCTCAGTGTTATTATTTTCCTTGTTTTTACTTTTTTTTTCTATGTTCATAGCTTAATCAGTTGACATGGCTAATTTTGCACCATAACGCTGGAAAGAAAACACAGTGGCACAGTGCCACTACTAACACTCTTTCGGGAGAACCCTGTTGCTTTATGGAGGTTTAAACAACACTTTGTGTGTATCTAAAATCAATATAATGTTGTGTGAGTATTTAATACTCAATCGATATTCTATCGATATTTTCTCACACCCCTATCAGCAGTGGTTGATTTAGCATCCTTGACTTCGACAGACTGAGTTTCACCGAGAGGAAGGCAATGTACCCATGAATAACCTTGAAGGGGACTGAATATTAGAGAGAGGAGAAAATATTTGGGTCATCAGTGTTGTATAAGATGGGAGAAATGCATTGAAAAACTCACTTCTGTTTATTTCTTATAGAAAAGCAGACTACCGTAGAGTTAATCAGGGCCTTAGATACAAATCAAAGAGGGGTATTTTATTGTAGTGACCTTGCAAGGGTGATCTGGCTTTAGCAGTGTGCATCAGCACTATGACTCAAAATGTGGCAATCCATGTGTGAAACAGTCATTACTATGACTGGTTAAGTGGCTGGAGATCCATGATCCATGATAAAAATAACTCCTTATTATATAAATGCCAGTTATATTTTAGTTGATTTAGCAGCATCAAGCTTCTCTCTTTTCTGGTGTATGATAAATGCAGCTTCAAGCATTTATAGGTGATATAGTTTGTATTTTCATTTAGCATGCAAGGGTAGCTGTTGCACTTCTTGTACATTTTTTCTGCATTGTGTCTCTGAACGATGCAATGAGATAGGGGTCTCTTGCCCATTAAAAAGAAGGCATTAAAACCCCTGCTACAAATTCTGAGGGCAGAAAGGTCAGACAAAGACAAGGTCTGATTGGGAATCATCTTTGTTTTAATCAGCGGCAAGGGAGACAGTATTGGGTTGATTGCTTTTAAAGGTGAAACGTGCACACAATGCACAATGGCTTGGGCTGGGGCAAGGGAACACAACTCAGAAATGACTCAGACCTTTCCGCAAGGTTGAAGATAACCTGGTTTATTCGTTGCTGTCAAAACAGCTTGATTAATGGATGTATTACATGAAATGTTTAATCACCACTGCACTAAGTAGTAGCTGTGTGCAATTTACGGATCTTACACTTACATATGATTCTTATGATGCCTTGTTTAGACCTTACAGTGTTGATTTAGGGAGAAGGCACCCATATGGACTGCTTCTATAGTAATCAGAAGAGTTGATGGCCACTTGTAACACAACTAACATGCTCTCAGCTTCAGGCCACTGGCTTCCACACAGTCTAAAATCATGTCTGCTACGCTGTCTGATGTGTTATGAAGCCTCAGGGTAGATCCTGTGGAGCATTGCCATGGGTCAGTGTTTCCTGCATCTTAACCCTTCCTTGCTCTCCATCTGGAACACCGAAATGTGAATTACAGAATGAAATGTAAATGAAAGATATCTCCAGGCTGGCATGCCTTAGGACATGAGTTTGATCGATGATTGCATTTTTCTCTTCTTTTTGTATTGTTAAAAAAATCTCCCCCACATCTGCCAGTCTTTTTGTACAGCATTATAATTTTAATTATTATTATTATTATTATTATTATTATGCAGAACTTTTATGACTCTTGTGATGTTATTTCACCTTAGTTTCTCCCTAAATGTCATCACAATAGGGTGCATGAGCTTTCATAAGCTTTCTCATTTTGATATCATCATTGTTGTGATTTTGGCATCATTGTCATCAAATCATACTTGTAATCATACTCTAACCACATTCCACTATCCAGATTTTCATCTCATCAGCTTTTAACATCATTGTAACTGTTATCGAATCCTTTGCATCAACATTTTAAATATCCATTATATTTTTGTCGTGCTATCAATCTACATATATATTTATACAAAAACTGTAAGAAAAAAGACACTGCAGTCACACTGTATTAATACTGTTTTTAAAATGAGTGGATTCTGTAGGATTCTCACACCATTGGTACATGCAACACCCAAAAGCAATAAAAACAATATGTTTGTGTTATTTTAATGTGTATTAATAATTTAACAAGCCCTCCAGCCAAGTTTACCTCTGAAAAACAGAATGTGTCCATTGGCCTTAAGTAGTAGATACAAAGATTCATACCTGGTCACATAATGATATAGAATTCATAAACATTATGTCCCTCTATCAGCTGTGATAGAGAGACAGAGCGGAGCTGGTGAGGCTGATAGCCAATGTTAGCTGGAGAGGCTGTCAGTTCTCACCTTCACAGGCTGCTACTCAGCCCTCACCCATTGGTTTCTTATACTTCCTTACACCCATCTGACTCACCCTGTCATTGGCTGGTTACCTGCCAATCATCCACCCACAGACCACATGCTGCCTGCTAACAGCCAACAGTCCTACACTGAGATCTGAGAGTGGCAATCTGTCAGCCAGTCATTATGTCCCACCATCTGGCATTACATATGGAGCACTTCTGAAGTCTCGACAGGAACTTTAGAACCACAGGAATTAGCAGTAATCAAGTGGATTGCATGTCTGTGTGATGTGTTTTTTAACACTCCTGTTTGGCTTCACCAGAACAGTACAGACTAGTTTTATTACTGTATATATATCCTGACAGGGCATTTTAAATACCCTCCTTAATTGCATGTTAAGTATGTAATCTCCCGTTGGTTTAATCATTAACCAGAGGAAAAGAAATAGTGTTTTTATATTCTGAAAGCAGTTATAATTCATGAGAACATTTGCCTAGTGCAGTGTACAGCACATACTGCAGGCAACATGCTTTGTTTAAATGGATTTAGATTTCCTCTTGGGATGTGATGAAAATCAAAGTCACAAGTTGATTTATTTTCTGTATTGAGTGAAATGGAAATGTATGTAAGACTATTCCAATATCTGTCCAAAAGAGGCAGGCTCGTATATAGTATATCTTTTAATAATGCAATGTTAATATGCTGGAACAAAATTTCACAATGCAATTTTGAGATAATATTTCAGTTATGCTTCAAAATACAAAATCTGATCTCATTGTAAGATAATGCCAGAATAAAAGAAGGCATTGACTCAGTAAATCAAGAGTAGATTAAAAAAATAATTCCACAAAACAGAAGAAGAACCAAATGCAGAGGTGAGGCTTTCATGCCTTTTCTATCTCAATTACTATTGACTTAATGAAACAGTAAGTTATAATGTGTAAGTACAGTATATTTGCCACATATTGTACCAGAGTGACTCATTACCCAAAATATTCTGTAATAGTATGACAACTACATTATCATTTGTAGCCCCAACAGTTGAAACAGGATGAAAATGCCTGTAATATCCATTTTAATATTTAGTATGTCTGCTAAGTAGCGTACAGCATGTAGTTTCTTGACCTGTTTTAATACATTCAGCTCGTAGTGACTGGAGATAATTAGCGTTAAGTTAAAAGCCAACTGGAATGACAAACAGTGGACACAGAAGCACATAGTGAGGGGCCAGATTGAGCATATCCGTTATGACATCATTTCCTCCATTTGCTGATCAGCAGATGGTACAGCGCTGGTGAGGTGGATGATAGGAATTAAAGCACAAGTTCAGCTCTAAGTCAAACAATGCATTAAAAAATGGCATAGGTCATTTGTGATAGTGAGACCATCTACTTCTGTCTATTCCCAAAACCTCAATTCATTAAATAGGGTGTTTGTGTGTGTGTGTGTGTGTGTGTGTGTGTGTGTGTGTGTGTGTGTGTGTGTGTGTGTGTGTGTGTGTGTGTGTGTCTGTGCATGTGCTTGTGTGGGTGTATGGGTCTTTTTGTATGTGTGTGTGTGTGTGTGTGGGAGTATGTCATAAGGACAGGAATGAGTTTCCATTCTTTTGAGGGTGGATATCAACTTTCATATCCCATAGTGCCACATCTCTGTTGATGTATTAACAAATCATACTCACACTATTCCAACACAGGATGAAAATATAAGACCTGTTTTCAACCTTCTGCATGTAGAGAGCCTTTATATTTCCGACATACATTTACAACGTACTTACACGTTAGTTTACTATCCGTTAGATACCCAGTGTTGGGTAATAACTAATTGCATGTAATCTGGATAATATAATCACATTACAAAAATAAAGTAACCATAATCAACCCACACTACAGTTATAACCCCCCATCTCCTCACCCCTTTGGTTGAGCCCCAACACTGGCATGGGACTCACTTGCTGTAGTAAGAGCCTACCATAAATATTCTCTTTTGTCTGAAAGTTTATGTTCCCAGGGAGATATTTCTTTGAGTTCTTTAGCTGGTAATACAGCTATTTCTTTGAGTTCTTTAGTTGGTATACAGCTATGAGAAAGTAAAACTCTGTTTACAGGAAAATGCTTGTTTCTCATCTCATCTCAACTCATCTGTCTCAACTTTATGGTTTTAACTGGTGTATTTCCTTGTTTTAAAAAGAGAGTGGCTAAGTCACAGTCCTCATGTATTTGTTCTTTATTCATACAGTAGGAAAGTTGAGAGGGTTACAGAGAAGTGGAGGTATAGTTGGAGGGGGCAGAGCCAGGACTTGAGCTCTGATCTCCCAGGGATCCACAGGTGGACGAGACGGCCGCTAAGCTATCTGAGCTATCCGTTCTCCAAGTTGTCCTTGAAAAGTGGGCTGCTTATCACTCTGAATTCATCTTTTGTCAGGCTATGATACTGTACAAGCACTGCAGTGTGCTTATATGAGTATCCATGTTATTAAAAAAAAAAGTAGAGTCTGAAAATGTGTAAAGATAGCAAACACATTTCTCTATAGCATAGACATCTGTCTGATCTTCTATTGAGACACACAAACTGGTTAGAGGATTTATACAATGAATGGGTTTCCATTACTATATACTTTCATTCTGAATTGTTTATTCATTTACCTCTTGACTACAGCACAACATGTTTAGTCTGTACTTAATCCTGTAAGCTGCTTTGAGTGCAGTAGATAATGCCTACTACTGTATCAGCTATGCATTTTTATTTATTTATCTCTTTCATTTTGATCCTCAGTTTTTACAGGCAAAATTACTGTAATATTGATAACTGATAATATTAGACTTGCCTCCTCACTGATGGTACAGAATAACACAATATTCACAGTTTCACTGTTGTGTTAACTTAAGAAATTATAAATGGAATATTCACAATTTTCTCTCTGTATCAGAACATTTTTTTTATGAAGCATCATCTGCCCATGGCAGCCATTGCTGGAAGTTATATTTACTGCAGTGTGTGCTGTCTCATATTTTATCTGGTGAAATTGGACCCAGCCTTTTGTAAAGGCAGAAACACTTTCAGTCCTGGAAGATTATTGTCTCTGAACTGACATTGCCTTAAGTAGATCAATGGACAGGAGTGTGGGTGATTGATCCTCTCTCTTGACACACTCTCCTTCCTCATTACTGGCGGTCTGTTGTTTTAGTTCACGAGTGGGTGATCGCCAGTTGACACTCTGATACACTAACAATGCTTCACAGGTCTAAGTGGTCAAATAACCTAACAGGATAGCTTCCAAAGAAGGTGTGTGGGACTTACACTCTCCTGTGCGAGAATGATGGATCTTTTCAACCTAGCAAGCTGAATGCTTTACCTGGTGGCTTAAGAGCTCATTGGGTCATGGCCTGGTCAGCGAAGCTTGGGTCGTGTTGCCTGTTGACAAAGATCTTTAGATCTGTATTTCCTCTCTTATTTAGCTGGTGAAACACTTTCTTAATGAGTTAGCTTTTTTCCATTGCATCTCATGCTTGTTTATTTGTGTACAGTTTAATGAATGGACACATGCTGACTGAACTCATCATGTTTAATAGATCAAAGGGGCCCCTAGAATTCAGTAGAACTCTGGAGACCACAGCCTCAGACCCCTCAGGGCCTCTCCGAGGGAAAAGATCCATGGGAAACATAACAAGCGACTGTAGGGCAGCAGCTAATTTGGGTTGCAGACAAATTCCACTGTGCTTTCTATAAATATAACTGGGCATGTTCATTAATGCTAATGAATGTGTATTCTATCTGTATTCTATCTATGTGTAACGTTGTTCATATTTTTAATTCACATTTTGCATTCCCTATAGGAATCATATGTACTCTGTCAGAGTTGATTTAACACAGGGACAAATTACTGTGCATATGAATTCATTAATTCGTTCATTTTACACATACATGATACTAGAGTGGCATTGTGGAATTGCAACAGTACTGTACTGCAGATATGTAAAAGTAAAGCTAGATTTAACTATCGAGAAAATGCCTCACTCAATCATAAAGGATAGAGGCACCATACTGTAGCTAACATATCTAATATGAACAGACCTGACAAATAACATAGAAGCTATGGTGCCAATCCCTCTGACTACATATTTTCATCACTCATAATTTCTAACTTCATCTGCTGTAGACAGATACAGCACATTAAACATACTTTATTGAGATATGGAGGATTAACTAAGGACGGTTTAGTTTGATTTGACTAAATAGCAGGGACTAAGTGCATTTGATTGAATCCCAGCCAGTGTTTTAATATTAGTACATACATTGTGGTACTTGAGTGCAGCTCCTTATGATGGATTTCGTTAGTTGCAGTGCTGTGTATCTCCCTTGGTCTCAAATGATAGATGGTGTTGCCCTGGCTGTCTGCCTTTCAACATTTAGTTCCTAACACCCTAAACATTCATTTTTAGAAATAATATGGCACTGTATATTTCCTCATTTTGTTGATAAGCCATGCCCCTTTCCCGAGGCAGCTGGCCAGTTCTCACATCTCCACTTAATGCAGCTCATGTTTTCATTGTAGTATTCAGAGCATGCCAGTATATCTCAATGAGTTGTGTCCTGCCATCCATAAATTGAGATCAAAGGTGTAGCTAGCTAATCAAAATTAAGCATAAGTACATACATTTTGGTACCTTGCTAACTTGCTAATCTAATTTTATATTAGTTTGCTAGCTTTAGCAGTTGTTAAACCTTGGAGGCAACTGCCCGGTTAGCAAAATGAAAGAGGAAATCTTTCATTTATATGTACATACATATCCAGATTTATGCCCTCCCAGTGGCCAGTTCAGCAGCTATGTATGTGAAGGGCACAGACACTGAAAAAAATATATCTGTGTAAATTGGTTTCCTGCTACACATTCAGGGAAAGATAGTGTAGAAGTTTATCATGCTCTGTGTGGGAAAGGGACTAATGATAGTGAAACTGTTATCTTTTTCCTGAAAAAATAATAAAAAGTTAAAAGCAGTGCCCTACATTGTAATGCTTATCTCTTCATATTCACTCACTTTGCTCAACTGCACAATTTAACAATATTCCAGTATAGTTTAAAATAATAGTACTGTTATTACACTGTCAACCAGGTATAACCATAAAGCCTTACATTCAGCAATATTACATAGAGTCTCATTATCCAAGGTCTGCACAACTTGGTGAAGACATAGACTATATTTTTCCTCACAGGCCTTTAAATAATTGAATTGTGGCCCAAACAATGTTCTTTTCTTGCAATCTCCTGCACACTATTATGACATACATGGATTTGGTGAAATACTTCCCTAGAATACTACAGATTCCCCGGTGTGGACAATTCACATTTTTGATTCTAGAACAGCTTAATGTTTTGCAGTAATGTCTATTCCTTCATCATAAAATGCCTTTTATTGGGTTTATGACATTCAGTGCATCTGAAAATTTCAGTAAGTTTTATACTTAGTATTTTTATCATTTAATTCACAGATCAATTTCCTCTGACAAATAGATTAATATCCAAAATTAATACAACCTCAAATAAACTATTTATTTACAACATATTGAACAAACTACATTCCTTGCAGCTGTGATAATAAATATGAAATATTGAAATAACCCTTAAAATGGCATGTGTATATGAATATGTCTGAATGTAAGCATGTATTAATTTATTTTATATGAATTAAAATGAAATACAATACATGCATTCTTATGTAATGAATTAAATCCCAGTGTGACTGGCAGATTTACTTTCTCTTCTTCAGCTTCATTTCTATGACAGGTAATCCTCATGCTTTGGGATTCCCTTTTCATAATAAAAAAAAATATGAAAAGCAGTCATGAAAAAATTGTGAACAAAGGAGCACTTTTAGGAGGAAGATAATAAGGGTATAAATGGCACATGAAAATATGTGAAAGTGATGGCCTTTTTGTCTCCTGTGGAAAGAAGAACATCCAGCCTGAAATAAGTGTGTTGGCTGCCCAGAGGAAGGCCATTTTCTCTATAAATTATATCATGTCATTTGAATATAGCTATTTGCACATCCACTCTCTTGAAAACCTAATATGGGTATCACAAAGTGAGGCACTCTTTCCAGCCTTCTCACGTTTTCAATGAACTGTCAAGTCTTTCTAGTCCAGACAAAGCAGTCACTGAAAAGAGAACAGGCCCATTAATATGTTCACCATGTGTTCTAAGACACAAACAAGATATATCCCCTGGAGACGGATGCCATGCAATCGAGCAATTAAATGTATCATGCATTTATCAAACTTTACATTGCATATTCCGTGATACAAACAACATAAAATATTTTATACAATTATATAATTATACCACGTGGCCTTTTCAGTTGCATCAGAAATAAATAGGTATTTTGTGGCTGGATCATATATTTAATTAACAGAGTGTGTGTGTGTGTGTGTGTGTGTGTGTGTGTGTGTGCGTGCGTGTGTGTGTGCGTGCGTGTGTGTGTGTGTGTGTGTGTGTGCGTGTGTGTGTGCATATGTGTGTTTGTTTGTGTAGGTACCCAAAGAAACTTGAGGTGAGAAAGGTCAGACCATACCCATGTGAGCTGACCTTTTAAAATGCCATTCATTATAACTGTAAAAGGCATGCTCTTCCATCTTGGGTATATTTTTTACAGACACTATGGAACTGCACTGCTGTCTGTTCATATGATGTGTGTGTCTTCAGGGTAGAACATTCCCCTCCCAGCCACCACTCCACGCACAGAACATAATGGGTAAATGCTGTCAACTGGCTGACATGTAGTTGGTTTTGCAATATCTGTGGTGAAGATGTGTCTGGTTCTTCACTATGTCTCCCTGATTAAAGAAGCATGTTTCCAGGAATGATAAGCCTGCCTCTCTCTCTCAGTGGAACTGTATGCTTTTGAAAAGAGCCACTGTGTGACATTATGTTGTCTGGGTGAATACCTAGCAAACATCCTTTATGCATACATAGAGGACAGAGGCACCATACTGCAGCTAACTGTAAAAGCTGGGTTCATCTACAGCATGGATGATTTTATTTCACTGATGGTAAATCATTGCTCCTTATAATCCTCTTTGTCTCATTGCAAGCCCTAAATACTCATCGCCACCAGATGCGAGACTAGCAAGCTTCCATAGGTTTACTTTGGAAATTACTGGCAGATTATTTTACATTTTCTACACTGTGATCTCCTTCTTTGGTAATACCAGATTGAGACAATTTAAAAGAAATTATAGCATTTTACGCAGAACATAACTTCCCCTTTAACACACAGTTAAAGGGATGAAATGCAAATTAAAGGGGATGGGTTGCGTAATGTAAAGAAATCTCTGTCTGCTTCTCTTGTAAAGGATAAAAACTGCATATTTCTCATCTAACCCACAATTTATCTGGACATCGTCAGCCATGCCCTCAAATGTACATTCACCGTCAAGCAATTTAGACTGATTGATCTTTGAATACATGTGAAAATCATCTCGGGTTTGCTAAGATGAGAAAAAAAGATTAAAAAATGTGTTTTAGAGTTTGATTGCAGCTGTTCTAAGCCCCATTCATCTGCAGAGGCTGGAGGGTAGTCTATATTTCTCATCTCTTAACAGAGTGGAAATGTGGGTAATACTTTATTTAGTTTTGTATTAATAAGGAACTAATTATGTGCTAGCTAATACCCCAGAACAGAGAGGGTAATATGTTTTTGTCAGTAATTGTTAACAATGTCTTTGACTGACTAACAAGTCCCTTACTAGTTGTTAATAAATGGAAATAAACTCTAATTAGAAAACTGGGTGGCTAAAATGTCATGATTGATAGCTTTGCACTGTCTTATAGTTAATAATTGGTGAACTTGAAACCAATTTGGGGAAATAAGTGCGATTCATGACTAACTAACACCCATATTGGGCGTTTATACCATGTGTTCAAAGCATAAAGAATAAACTAACTAAAACTGCATGCATTTAAAAGCACTATTGGGCTTATTCCCATTAACAGCAGTCCTGCCAGGGATACGGCCGTTGCAGTGAAACTGCACTGTCAGCTCTGAGCCACAGTGAGGATGGTTCACCCACTGCTGCATTTTTGAGCACAGTAATTAAAGCAGAGCTGTCTGAGCCAAATGTGCTTGCACTGAGCAAAGCATGTATAATAATTCATATGTGGCTACACTGGGACATTATTATCCTCCGAAGGAACCCTGATGCTCGCTGAACAGAGCCTGAGAAACGAGGATTAATTTAACCATTCTGTGCCAGAGCTGTCTGTACTCACTGAAGTCTGTCAGAGATTTAATTCCATCCAAGTATTTGCTAATGCATTGGACCATTTAATGACCCTTGACCCAGTTCACAAACACATGTATGTTGGCGGGAAGGATATACTTATATACTTACATGGCGGCGTGGCAGGAAAACAGATGTGGTTGCACACAGCTGTATATCTCAACATCAGATAGATGCTTTATTGCTGTTGTTATGGTTTATGCCATTATAACAAATGATATAATATTTCCTGTTGACTATTTATCTCCTCGGTAGACAACTTTTAGCTTATCTTTATAGATTAGATTTCACTGTAATACATTTACAGCAACAGTACACCACTTGCGTCCCACCTCAAGCTAGCAGTTGGCCAACAAAATGACAGACATTCTCCTATAGCACACTAAACAGTGCACTCTCTTAACATTTCATACTATCCTTCAGATTTTTTAAAATTTATTTTGCAATGTAAAACATATGCAGATATGAATGAACATACAGACACACACAGACATGAAAGTGCAAAACTATGTTAAAGCATACATCAAACATACATGGATAATTTCATTAGTGAAAAGTCTGGTAAAAGAAAAGGTTAAAGCACAAGTATCCAGACGAATTAGTCAACAGGCAATGTTTTAATTTATACTTAAGAATCCTCATCCTTGACCTCTCTGTCATGCTGTTAAATCTCTACAGCCCAGCAATGGCAGAGCTTTCCCTGGTCATGTGACCATGGGCATGTCTGACTCAGGGAACGTCGATATTCAGGTATCTGCAGGCTGCATTGTGGATCGTCTCGTTGATCACACAGAGCTATCCAAGCCCCAATGGTAGCTGATTCAGTGATTGATTACAAATCCTGCCTACATTAGCATAAGGGTGCAGTTTTAGTATGAATACATATCAACATGGCCTTGGATATCTAGCCTATAGATTTATCCTCAGGCATGCTGGTTATCCATGTAACCAAAAAGTGCTAGTGTAACCAATGTTACTTTTTCAATACTGTACCATACCATTGTTTAGTATTTTCTGAATGAAACATTTTCAGTGCGATGTTTTCAACACTCAGAAGCCCCACTACTGTACAGACAAAGTAGCAGATGGTAGCATTTTGCTGATAGTATAGCCCCTTTTAAATCCTCTTTGATATTTGGAGATTTGTTACATTTTGCTCTGGACCCAAAAAGCATTGCCTCGGTTTTTTCTTAGATGTAGTGAAAGCCTATTATCTGACATCCATGTGCTTACATTGCTCAGTTCTGCACTTTAAATGCTCCCAAGCATATCGTTCTTCCTGGGAGATGCTGAGAGTTCAGAGTTGTTTGGATAAAGGAACAGCTGGCATGAGCATGCAGTTTTATAATACAGTTAATATACATCAAGAAGAGTAGGAGGCCTTCAATATTGACAGTATGCTGTATACTTTTCTTTCTGATTATGTAGTGACATTGAGTGATTTGGATAACTAAGTTTGTACATTTCTTTTTTAAAGTCTTGGACTTTGTAGATTGTGATTAGTGCATAGGGACATTTTATCCATAATTTGTAAGAATTTGAAGTTTAACAGGGGTTGGTTGACAGTAAACAATGCTATGTTGATAAGGGAACAAATGAAAACAAATGTGCAACATCACACGTTCATATTACTTAAGTTTAGATGGTGTGAGGACCCAAAGCAGAAGAATGTTGGTTTAAAATAAAACAAGCTTCTGATTATCACTCGTTTTAACTGTAAGGCCTGAAAAATATTGTGCTGACATCCTGCATTCTAAGCTTATTCACTGCAGAAAAATGAAAATGTGCATAAAGGAATGTTCTGCTCACTGGTTTTTTTTTTCCATGACATATGCTTGGATGTATTTAAAAACAGTTTAAAAGGGGGCTCTGACTGGCTTACACTGAGCTAAGGTAATTGTTCTTACAGTAGTGCACCCTGTGGTTTGGACTAAATTCTATCCATGTCTGTGCTGGTTGTGGTCAGAAGACCCATAATGCATAAGTGGCCATAGTGTGGCCCAGGGAGGGTATCCCTTGCCTTGTCGCTCAATAGTTACTCCCCTGATGAGCTGTTAGCCTGCGATCTGCTTGGATTGCAGAGACAAAAGAGGTGAAAGTCACTTGGGTGGATGAATGTGCAACATGCACCCTTCTGAAGTGACAGAGGACACTTTAGGAAGGGGAAGGCCGTTACTAAAGATCAGTCATACTACACTAGAAAGGAAAAGTAAAAGGGAAAATTGAATACAAAAAGTCAATGCCGGAGAAAGAAGTCCAATAGTTGCCTATAGGAGAATGTACCCACTTTCCCCTCATGATGTGCCTCTATGAACAGAAGTATCTTCTCAGCCACAAAGACTTGCTGAGTGCCCAAAGGAGCTGTGTTTGACAGTGATGGACAGATGGATTCAATCACGTGACATAGAGACAAAGAAGCTTATATACAGTTCTTTGTATAGAAGCAACATATATACATGTAATTCACTTAAAACCCTTTAATACCATGATATCAGTTTCATCACTGATTTCAACAAGGAAGATGCGTATTCCCAATGCTGGTAGCCAGATCATGAAACTAGGTCACAGGTGTCTCATCAGAGCTATTATTAGTGATAGTGAGTTCCCCTGAGAGTACACTAGCTGGGTATTTTATTATTACAGTATATATCCTGTTAATATTATTAAAATAGAAACTAAAAGTAGGAATGTATCCCCATTACTGCAGACAGGTGGTGAGAAACCCAGTGGTAAGCTCCCATCTCATTGCATGCTGAAGACTTTCAATGGGAGTTATCTGTCAGGTCCTCCTGTAGTTTATCATACTGTACTTTCACGGCTTTGGGCAAAATCAGATCGACAGGGTTTTCATTCCCTAACCGACTTACAGAAAAACAGCTGAAAATGCTATAATTGGTTTTCGATGCTCTCAGTCTTTGTGATGATTCTTGTTTTCCTGGCCTCCCTCCTGGACATGGTGCCTGTCAGTAATCCATTTACATGGCTTTCCATAGGCACTGAAGGTACTTTTGTTGAGTTCTGGCTGGCTCTGTCCTCCCGGGCTTGTTCTGATGCACTAGTCTTCTACTAGCTGGAAAGGAGGTAGAATTAATGTCTATGGTTGTGTGTGTTGGTGCACTGTGTTTTGTGTTCTGTGTTTCTATGCTCTTTTTAACAGGCTGAGGTAAAAAAATCACCTCTCAAACACCAATGAAGTCCATCTAACAAACATACTGACTCGTCTAAATGAACTAGATTAATATATAAACAACACACCCATTCTTTTTGATTAATTTCTGAGTAGGCTAAAATCCTGGAAACGATCACTAGCCATAAAAAAAGTATTATGTTCTCATTATACTAAAATGTCACAGATACAGTTAATTAACCTACATATGCACTCAAATAGATACTGACCCTGCCAATTTGCAGAATAGCAGTCACCCCAAGTATAAATATTCATGAATTTTAATAAATTATACTGTTTTTTTTATGAAGACATTATGCAGGCTATGGAAGATCTTTCATAAAGTGAATTCAAGATGTCGAAACAAATCTGTGTGTATGATCCTGTTAACATCTTGCTTTAAATACTTAAGGAAACAATGCTTGCACCATAGGGTGCACACGCTTCTTGCCTAAACATGACTTTGTATTCCTTAGCAGTTTCTCTGCCAAGGAGATTAATAATCTGACCCAATGACTGCCATGAAATGGCTGTCCAAACCACAGGTCCACCATGTTTTACATTTGTGAATAGGCAATGTGGGTTGAAGGCAAATGTTTATTCCATATTTTGTGTTCATTAGGCCATCTTATGTCATTGTTTGGCATAAGCCTTGGTTACCAGCCTTATAGATTCATTTATGTGGTAATTGGTGCTTTTTCTTGTGGTGGTTTTTAATGATTATCCAGTCAAGTGTCTACCCATTTTTGTTGGTGAGCGTTTGTTTTGTTGGTGAGTTTTGACACTGTTATCCTAGGATAACTAGGATCATTGAACACATGAGTGCTATTAGGAGACAAGATGAGACTTCCCCTGTTTTTCAGCAATTTCAATCTGCAAAACACTCTTTCAGATTTGGGTTTTTTTGGTATTGAGAGAATTTTGCCACCTGGGAGAGAGGGAGACCAAAAAATAAGATTGGTTTGGATTTTGGACTTTTGAACTGAAAAGTTCTCTAGCTCCTAGTGGCATTCATGAGGACATGAACCATAATTTCTTTTTGTAAATATACTGTCTGTCTTTGTGAAAGAAATGTAGTATGTGACCTCTGTGCATTTCCTATTTTGTAAAACTCTGACTATTTAAGCACTGTCACTTTAAAGGGATTTCTTTTGACCTGACACAGGTGGTTATAATTCCCGATTAGGAGCCTAGTAAAGGTGTAGGTATTTCAGCTTGACGGTGAGCTCTGAGGATAGCCATGTGCTGAAACGTTAGCTCCCAGGCCCCTGTCTAGTCTTTAAACTCACTTGCACTTTGCACTTTATTTTTCACCATGCAAATGTAAAATTAACAAAAGTATTTTTGCTTGACAATTTGTCTGATTTTTCATTCAGTGCAGATACCATTTTTTCCCTTTTGTCAATTTTTTGGCATCACTCACCTGATTACAATGACCTGACTGAGCACAACAATACCTTCTGTTATTTTAAATAATGTTGCCACTTTTTTGACTGATAAATCAGTAATGCATGCACCATCTATCTGACCTCCCTCAAAAAAGTCAGTTTTCTGATGTTGTTTTAGAAACTTCCACATTGAAGTATTGATTTTAAAACTTCTTTTACAGAGGAAACGTCTTGGCAATTATATTGACATTATTTTGAATCTGACATCAGTTTGTAGACTACAGTTTGTGATTTACTGTCTTCCAAATACATACACAGTTTCAGAAAGCACAGAGGTCATTCCAAGAATTTCAGTTCTGAGTTCATTGAATTACCAGAGAAACGATATCTGTCATATTTAGAGAAAACGTCTGCACCATAAAGTAAAATTCCCACCAGTAATTACTGATATTTAGCCAAAGGATGCAGGGTGTTGTATACTAAACTGCAGGAAGTCTTTGGTTGAGTTAATGAACAGTAAAAGTGATTGATGCACCCTAGGCAGGCCTTCTCCTTGACAGGCCCTCACCCTGCTGACAAATTCTGTCCCTGAGATGGGAGTCTGTCTGCAGTGCATGGGGCCCCTGCTCTGGTGAATTATGTTCAATCTCCAGCCCTGGCGTAAGGGAAAGTATGCTTTTCAGGCTCCAGTCAACTGGCACGGTAGCAGTGTGGAGAGCCAATTAGGGAACTGGATTCTGAATCAGCAGTGTGGACTAGCAGAGAACAGAGTGGGGACCCCAGCAAAGCAATTTTAAGTAGCAGTTAGATAACACAAGATGAAATGAAGGATAGAACCTCCTGGCCTGTTTGCTGCATCATATTCCATTTTTGAGTACTTGATGATGTTTTTCAAGGTTAAGCATTCTTAGCCAAAGGTTATTCCAATAAATTATGTTGAACTCAAGCTTTAACACCATAAATTCCATCAAGGAATTTTTGGAGGAATATCACTCCGTTACCATATTTTTCACTTCACACACATACAGCACTGTTTTATTTTAATGAGTGATGAACCTTTTGTAAATGTTGCAGTTTTATGTGTCTAGGAAAAGTTTAATGGAGGTAAAGTCCACCACTTCTCATGTTTGCCATTATTTCTTGTCGCAGCTTATATTCAGGATCACAGATTGCGATCAAAGCCATTGGGTGTGACGTCATACTGTTGGAGTGGGGTCGTGTCACAGTCAGTATGACCTCGGCAATGGTGACCCTACGGAAGAGTGAGGATGGAAGCCTGACCTAAAAGGATCCCTTTCTCACAGCCCTCATCATTACACTGTGAGTGTGACATAACCGTCCATCACCCAGTGAGAGATCCCACTGAAAAACCAGCACTGTTATTTGTGAATGATTGGTCACATAGCACTTCTTGGCCGATGCTGGTAAGGAGTCCAAAGAATAATGTGCAAAAGCCATTCACTAGAGGACCAGGTACCCTATGAGCCTTTTGGGACAAATGGCTGTGCAGTCCCAGAAATTGGATTAGGGCCATTAAAAATAGCACTCAAGAAGATGCAATTACATCTGAGTAATCATGCCAAGTGGTAACTCCTCTGTAATTAGGATTGGCATTCCTGCACAGCCAAAGAGGCCTTTCCAGGAAATTAAAAGTCATTTCAGAAAAAAAAATACTCTCTGGGTTATAATAACTGTACCTACCTGGTATATTCATATCTTGCCAAAATCTGGATTAAACCTGGTGCAATGGAAATGTTGATTTTACTTTTGAATAAAAACAGGTATGTGCAGTACACTTGAACTAATGGAAGCTGTGATAAGTAAGATGGCAAATTTTATCTTAGATTGAGATTAGCAAGCAAGAGGCAGTCATGTAAGAATAGCAGTTCCTCTCAATGGGTGTCTCACAATAAGCCAGTGAGTGTCAGTGACTTCCATTTAATAGAGGAGTGAACTTTAGGCTAATGGCTCCCAGGTGGTACTATCATCAAATCTGTTACTAATGTCATTGATAAAATATTTGGCATGGCTTTTAATAAACAGCCACAGAATGGCAAGGCAGACACCATGTCATTAATGTTAATGAATTAGTTATGAGCCCTTTTTGTAGACCTATTAATTTTGTGGCCCACCAAATATAAACAAGTCATATAAGTGGAGTGGCATGATCCATATGTGGAGAATATAGCAACAAACTATGTGAGAGTAGAGTGTAGGGCTGGGTGTCTGTATTCATCGGTGAAACAGCAGCTCTTTTCTCAGGCAGGGCACTTTCTGATGGTAAAGATCAGAAACTGTCCTCACAGTTATATGTGATGTGTTAAAATTTCAGGTTACATTACCCCTTATATGTGATCACTCAACACAAAGCTAGAGTCTGTGTGAAGTCTACACCACCATGGCTGGTGTCATTGCACCTATCTCTATCACACAACTGGAATGAGTAATTGGGGCTGTATCACCATGTAGGTGTATTAATTCTCGTAAAGCTAGGGAGGACAGAATTGCATCTGAGCATGTTTGCCAGGAAGAAACTCCTCTTAAGTAGGTTTGGCAGTTCTCCACAGCTTAAATTGACTATCCAGGAAACACTGATATGACAGCCGCAGGAAAACCAGTCACTGTTTCTAGTCCCCCTTTTTCTATTAAGGGGTAACACTATCATGTTATTGGTGAATAAAGTTTGAAGATAACAATACATAATGGGAAAAACATGTCACTTAACACATGTACTCTAAGTGTAGACTGACTAAGGCAATGTATAGATTTAAGATTACCTCCTTTGATTTATATGTTTACCAGTGCTGGTTTCTATGTATCCTTGTATCCTGGGATTCACTATATATATATAGCACAGTATGTATATATGTGTGTGCGTGCGGGCGTGCGTGCGTGTGAGAAAAAGCGAAGGCCCCAACAGTGCTCCTTGAGGGACTCCACTTTGTACAGGACCCTGCTCTGATACCAATCCGCCTACAGTTATTCTTTGTTTTCTACCATTAAACCAGTTTCAAACCCACACTGTAACAAATCCTGTAACTCATACTGAATGCATTTTGTTTGAGCTTCTCATGTTGGTGATTTATCAAATGCCTTTTGAAAGTTCAAATATGATGTAATATGCCTGGTCAAGTGAAAATACATGGTAGCTTTCCCAAAAAAGTAACCTATCCTTAATGCTCCCTTTTATACTGCAGTATTGAATGAACTCTAGCTTTTAGCCTTACTTTTTCACAAAAAATGTTTAACCTTAGTATGAATATTCTGAATTCAGACGACCCTCCAGAAAACATCATCTTACTGCTTCTGCACAGCTGCATGACTCCTCTAAGTTGGTATGTAGTTCAAGATAATGGTTACTCTTCTCTTACTGTATATATGGCAGGTGATGTGCTTTACATACAAACAGACGCTGTATTGAGATGCCAGAACTGAATACTGTGATACAATATGTTCAAACTGAACAGTAGCTTCAGTTGACTGTGTCTTTAGTTTTTTTTTTTGAAAGACCATGGTAATGAAAGAGCATATCCAGACTATGGTTCAGGGATATCCTTCAAGTCCTTCTTTCAAAACATATCAAGGATGTAATGCAGCCTATTTAATGCAGGTCTCAAGGGAAATTATCATTTCATTTAGATACATTGAAATTGTCAGGTCTACAGATCAAAAAGTTTAAAAATCTGTACTCATAAAATATCCGTACTTACACTTCTTTTGATCCAAACACCAGCTTTTTTTAACTTTGAAATAAATAAGACCATGTGTTTATTTATATATTATATAAAGATTTTTAACTTTTTCATAAATTCATTTGTAATTCACATTTGTATTCTGCCTTGCAAATAAGTATAAGGCATTGAATTAAAATTCATTTCTAATTAACTTCTACAGCTTTTGGTGATATTTTATAGTTAGGCATAACACCAGCATAACAACACAGATCAAGGCAGCATGGCAAAAAATCTTTTTTAGCCTCATTTTTTGTATTAAAATATGCTCTATCTTTAGCATATTAGTAGCTTATTGTATTTCTGTTGAAAATGCACATTGCTGCTTCAAGTTGCAAACTTGCTAATCACATACTGTAACTGAAAAAACTGAACTGAACTCCTTTCTAATTGGGATTTGTGCATTATTTATGTTCCTATTATAATCATGTAAATTTCTTCTTGAGAAACACAGATAAAACATATACATGAAATATGAAACATATGTAGACACCTTATTATGTGCTTACACATGTGCATTCAATTAACAAGTTTCATTTGTCATTAAATTTGATTTATGTACCTATAATTTGTATCACGTCAGTAATGTCAACAAGCGGCAGACAGACAGATATGAAACACACAAGCACATACACACACACACACACACACAAAGGAGTGGCAGTTTGAATTTTAACTTGTGGCTATAAAGTGCTTGGCTCCAGTTGAAAGGAGAGACACATGAAGCAGATGGAAGTGTAAAGAGGCCAAGAATGAGTATGCATTTCAATTGGCAGGAGTTCTTCAAATAAACAGTTATTTTCAGTAGGATGGCAGCAAGATGGATTCACACTCTTTTAACATCATGAAGAACCATCCGCACTGTAAGAAGAATGAAAGGGAAAGTAATTAATTGATAAACACTGGTCTCCAGTCTCTGACAACCAAATAGAGGACAAAATCTTAGAAAATTTGGTTCAGTATTGATTTATGGAAACAGTAAGGGGGAAGCTACATGTTACTTGAATTATATAATTTATTTATGACAAAAGACAAAAAGAAAGAGAACAATGAAAAGAAAAACTGTTCAGCAAGTATACCTGAACTTTTTAAATACTTTGCAGAATCTTTTGAGTAGAAACAGAGTGTGCTGAAAATACATTGATGAGAGAGAAAAATCTGCATTTTGCCCACAAATTTGAGGTTTTGTTATTTAGTTGGCTTGAAGCAAGTCATGTTTCACTCATTCGATTAGGCAGGGGATGTATGCCTTCTCTGTTGTTGATCTCCTTCTTTTTGGATCACCACCCACTTTTTCATCTGAGTTTAGTGGAACAACTAGACAATGCTCCACGTCTGTAGGTTTGTTAGGAATTGTAATTTAGCTGGATTCACCAAATGTACGTGTCCCCATTGGTCCATAGTGGCTGGACCTTAGCAGTTGCTACATCAGTACAGATACATATCCATCTGTTAATATCTAGTGGCTATGCTGTATTAGCGCAGATACCATCAGATACCATCTTTTTTTGTTACTACAGCTTCAGCTCTACTCAGTGACAGTTTGGCACATGGGAGCAGGCATTTTATGGCTAGCTATGTCAACTTGATGGTGATGTTTAAGCTGGTGCTATTAAAGAACATTCTTAAGCACTAATAAAGAAGTGCCTTGGGGTGTTTTGCAGTTTGAAAGCATTGCTTTCTGAAATAGGGTTTTGCATTGACTGTTTTGGGAATATATATCCTGTTTTTGCATAATAGGAAGTCCTGGTCTCCATTTTTCCTCATTAGCAAATGTTTGCTCCATGGGCCTCTGTGAATCAATAGCATGTAAATCACTTGTGATTCCAGGTCTGAATGGGAAGCTCTGTGTTAAGTGCACTGGAGCTCCAGAGGTTTGTCACATTAATTGCAGCCATGGATTGAGAGTCTGGAATTGTATGGAGTGGGATGCTATTCCTCAGGGTCAGAGTTCACAGCATCTCCAGTGTCACCTTTTTCAGGCCAGGCTGAGAGCCTGGTGACGTGCTTTGATAACATGTTAGTGCATGTGTTGAATCCTTTCACTGGCAGAATTGGTAGAACTCAGTCGAGAGACAGGAAGAGAGATGGGCAGCAAGGAGGGCTTAGTGTTCCAGGGCACTGTAATTATGAAATGACTCATCCAAACATGTTTCTGGGGGAAATGCTTTGACTGCACTGGGGTATATGCAATGACAAGTATTAAATGAGCTGGCATAAAACCAGACAGAGATGTTTACTAATTCACAGGTGTGTGTGTGTGTGTGTGTGTGTGTGTGTGTGTGTGTGTGTGTGTGTGTGTGTGTGTGTGTGTGTGTGTGTGTGTGTGTGTGTGTGTGTGTGTGTCTCGTGGGTCATGTGTCAAAAATAAAGCACAGATATGTCATCTTGTATCCCTGGCCACTACTAAAGACTGGGTCGTACCTGCAATCTGTGACACCCTCATCTCAAGCAACACTGTGCTAGCAGCTACGCTAAATATATTTTTGGCATATACACAACAAAGGCAGAACCAGAATAAAAAGAATAGCAGTATATGAAATATTTGTTGAAATTGGTTTCTGAAATCTGTGAACACCTGGAACTAATAGTTTAGTGTGATTTTATCTTAAGAGAACTGGTCCACATCCACCACATAACGAGAAGTGCAGAAGGAGCTCTTGCTTTCTTCATAGGACTCTTCAGAGGGGGCGTTTCAGAGGTGATGTCTCCCCATGTGTAATTTTGTGGCAGGTGTTCAGCAAGTCCCTGTCTATAGCTCTGGGCCTCAGGCTCAGCTGAGTGTTTCTGAGAGACTAGGAGTCGAGCTCAGTGATAATTATGGTCCCTCAGAGCAGCACAACAGTCCGCAGTGCACCTGCTCACCACACACAGTCCCAGCTTCTGCAGACGCACGCCTCTCTTACATACGTCCTGCAAACTCTTTATGTTGGCTGTAAGGAAATGAGCCGTTGCCTCTGCGTAATTTCCTCTTTGTTTAATATTCACTTTGTATTCTATATCAGTGCTGCTTGACTTTGGGCAGGTCAACAAAATCAAATGTATTTGTTTTAGCAGGTGCCAAAACATTATCCAATTGAAGGTGTTTTATTGGCATGTCATTTGCATTTGAATTGTTGAAGCGTGGTAAGGAACATGTAAAATATCATAACAAAAATTACAGAACAATGTGATTGTACATATACACATACATGTATATATACAAATACACAAACAGTAGTATGCCTAAATTTAAAATTTGTTTATAGTTTATTGAACTGTTTCTTCAGTATCCAATCTTATGTGTGATGCTTTCTTAGCAAAAATGTTAAATTTCTTGTTTATCCATAGTTCTGCAAACTCAATATCTAGAGAGGAAAAGGACGATCTTGCAAGGGCACGGAGGTTGTTTTAATCTTCTGTTTCATTAATGACATAGCTGGAGTCATTGATTGACAGGGACTGGAATCACATACTGTCCCTGGTGTTTGTTGCTTGTTGAAAAACAGCTTTGAAACTTGCAGAATATAAAAATCTCTGGAGTTCTTGTTCCTGAAGTAGCTGTATAAAATTGATCAACACATGATTTGTCAAAACTGAAGTTTGAAAAGTTCTTTGTGGAAACACTTTTGGCCTGGCACAGTCATTTTTCTTGGCAAATGAACAGCCACTCTTTCTGGATTTTTATATAAACTAAAATTGTATATGTCAACAGAGTCTTATGAATGTTATGAATCCCAATTATGGATAACATAAAATACAAAAAGGGGAGAAGTGTAAGTTTCATGCAGTATCAAAAATATATTGCTCTAAATGTAACACCCTAAATCACTGAAACATCTTAAGTGTATGCAGATTTTTCATATTTGATTGTGGGGTATACACTGTATCTGTCAACTTACCAAGATGAACAACAGTGTAAGATAAAAAGGTACTCAATCATCTTCTGAGCAAAACCCTTTTTCAATCCACATGTCACCCTGTCTTTTCATTCAGTTTTAGTCGTTGCTCCAGACATGAAGGGTTCAGTAGGTAGCTTCACACAGGGATGCATGTGTGTTTCATCTCCACAAAACACCTCTCGAGTATACTGAAATACATACCACAAATAAATGATCAGTCGTGCTTTATATTTACTGCAATGAAATAAAACAGATTATTTATTCAGATTAGAAATCCTGTGATTTACAGCGGTTAGTGTTGGATTTGCTGTGGCATGACAGCGCATTATTGGAAAGTATTTACCCGAAAAGAAATGTACCTGAGAGGAAAGACAGATTCCAGTGCCATTCTTAACAGCAGATTTAACTGTGTTTAATGGATCTCTCCATTGATTCTTAAAAAAAAAAACAGATTAAAGAGTTTACTCAGCAATTGCTGGATACTTACTGTTGCAATTCACAATCCTCAAGGGGCGAATGCAGCATTCCAGGCTCCCAAAAGCATACTCTTCTCACCATGATGAGTGAGTTCCCTCCAACGCAATGGGAAAGAAAAGTCACCAGCAGCAGGTTTCTGGGCTGATGCTTGTCAGTGTTTGCTGTGCAATACGTGCTACTTGCAGTTCTAATGTTGGTATTTCTGGATTTGCTCTCTTAGTGCGAGTGCAGTGAAAACGTAAATCATACAGCTGTACATCATATACTTCCATACAACAGTCTTGATAGCAAAAATAGTAAACAATCAATAAAAAATAATGCAAGTAGTTACTGAGATTCAAATTGAGACAGCTCTCATAATCCCAATTGCTTCTTGTAATTGCATACTCAGCTAACTAAAGAGGATTCATAGACATAGTACATTTTTGCAATTATGAAACATGAAAAAAATTATGTTTAGAGGGCACAGCATGAAAAACATAATGCTGACTTACCACATAGAACTCAATCAATTTATACCATGGGAGCCCAATTTTTCTATTTGGGGAAGTATCTTTGTCATTTAGAATTTCAATGTGTTTATTAGTGAGAAAGTGTATGTGTATTAAGAGGATTCCAACTTGTATATTCCCCCAGTTTACATGTGAAATGCAATAAAAGGTTGCTTCTGTATGGAAGCTATTAAATTTAAAACTGTTTTTTTTTTCATTGTAAATCATGTCAATCCACTGTATGCTTAAGTATGGCCATTCTGTGATTCCTTTTAGAACATGTAATCATTGCTATAAGGCTTCTGTCATTATAGCATGAGGTATTAGAGTTGACTGAGCTGAAAAATTACTGAGAAAAAATGTTACTTGATTTGAACTCAAGGGCCCTGTATTGTCACTAGAAAATGGTTTTTACTGTTTTGACTCTGTTCATGCTGATTGGCCTGAATTATTATTATTTTTTATTTTATTTTTCATTTATATTTCTCATTGGTGATCCTTTTAGCAATCTTTTGTGCCTCACAAGTTCCCACTGTGCCACCTGCACCTCAAACTACCAAAATGAAGCTAAAGGGAAGCAAATGAAGCTGCATCTGACCAGCTTCTGTTTTCACACTACAGGACACGCTGTACTACAGGAGAGCTCAGGTCATTTGGAGGAGAGGTGTATATAATTATAAATGGCAGGCTGTGGGTGTCTAATGCACCATATGGTCAGTGTTTTCATAGCCAGCTTGATTCATTTTGACGTTTTTTCAACTGATATGTGACATTCTGCAGATTGACAGTGGTGTTGATCTGTTGATCTTCAATGATCTAAAAATTGACAGTTCAATGAAGCAATGAGTATTTTGGCTTTTATTCCCCTTAAAATGATTACCCAAATTTGTTCCTAGATGTTTTACAGGTGTGATGTAGCTATCCTGTTCATAAAATTTTAAGCAAATGCAGGTTCCAATAACTACTTGGTGTTTTTGGAATATTTCTTTAAAGTAAACTAGAGTGTAAGACTGGGTGGAAGGAGTTTTTATCATCTCTATTTGCCTCTATTTGTATGATAACTTAAGCAGAAATGTATCTGGCCAGTCGGGAATTGTTCTCCGTTGTCCCATTTGTCGTGTAATATAATTTTATTCACGTCCACCCAAATCATCTTGTAGTGCATGAAGGCTGCATAAATGTTGACTAAACAATTTGGCTACGATTGTGCTGACATACTCAACATCCCGAAAACATTCTTATGTGACGGAAGATTTGCCTGTCTGCCCCACCAGCTCATATGGGTCCACTGCTTAAAATCAAATCAGCACAAAGTGGCAGAGATGGAGTTGAGCTCTCCACACTATTTAATAATCACCCTGAATTATGTTGTGTCTACACCTCTAAATATTAGTAAGTAAGATAAGAGTAAGATATGCATTTGTTAAATAACTATACAGGCATCCCTGGATTTGACTGGATCTTTTATCAATTTATTTTTAATTATTATTTTAAGCTAAAATGCAGGTTCATTGTCATTAAACTACTGGCAGGAACAGGCTACAGATACAACTAATCATGAGCAGTTTGTCATAAAATGGTGTTGTGATGCCACGCCTCCCAAACAAGCATATTCATTTCATTTTGTGGGAAGCGTTCTTGGCTGAGCCTCTTAAATCATGATGTTTACTCATCATCACCAAATGTGACGTAAATATAAGGCTTTAGTTCCCCAGGATGAAAGTCAAAACAGTAACTGAACTGATTCACTATACTTAAACCACACCCATGGCTAATTTTATTTTTTTGAACTATGCTCCTTTGCTTTAGTGCTTTAGATGCGTTATTGATAACCTTGATGAATAGACTATTATTTGCCACCATCCTGATTTACCACTAGTGCCTTTAAATTGTTAACTGTGTGAATAGAGGTCCTAGTTTTGTGTCAGAACCAGGATACACATATTGAAAAAGAATAAAATTGAAAAAACCAAACATGAGAATCTGATATTGGGTTTCAGCTGTCCTCAAAAGTAGTCATGAGATAGATAGAGTCTAAACCAAGACTGCTAATCTAATTCCTCCTGTCTTCTGAAAAATGTGTTTTGATTAATTTAGCATTGACATTTCCAAACTCTATACTGATTTTTGGTAACACCCCAATGAGTTTCCAAAGCTGAATAAAGTGGCTCATTTTTGAAAGGTCAGTGTATAAGAATATGCACAGATATAGCCATTAAAGGAGGGTTTGGCAGCATTCCCACTGCCGCCAGTGCGCTAAATCCATCTCCCTTAAGGTCTGGTACTGCCTGCCAGTGGTCCCTAAGTGTCAGTCGCACCTCAATGTTTGGAGAATGTCATATGCTGGCTGTAGAAAGTACAAAAACTATAGTGTGCAGCCAGTATGGAATTGTGCTGTGGATTTGGTTGGATATTCAAATAACAGTCCAAGTACAAAAATTCACATCAGCAGAATTTACAATCATCAACCTCATATCTACACTGAGCTCTTTATTTCTCCATTTTGTATACATTCAACCAGTCAGTCTGATCAAACTGCCAGTCTGAGCCTTGTGTGGAGTTGTTAAAAAAAAATCTTTCTGCACTCAGCTGTGTGTGCTTTGACAGCTCTTACCAGGAAAGCACAGGGCTTTCAACATTTGTACTGAAAGGCAGACGTGTATTGTCTTGGTGGATTAAATGTGTACACACCATATTTACAGGAATCCGTATTTGTCATAGGGAAAAATTGCTGGTTTCTGTGTTGTGTTAACACTCGTCACAGAAACAAAATAATAAGACTTGCTGTGTTTGTCAGTGCTTTTTTTTACGAAACAATAGCACATATCTGACAGATTTCATTTGATGAAGCCAGAAGATAGTGGAAGTTCTTCCTTGGAGGCCTACCATAGTTAAGTCTCTGTGGCAGAAATAATATTATGTTGTCATAACACTGAGGCAGCATTGCACCACTGTTTTCAGGAGCTGAAACAGCCCGCAGTGCTATAAGAACAGTGTTGTCTTTTTTTATTCATTTCACAGCCATGTTCCTCATTTCACTTTCACTTAGGGGCTTTTATTTTTCACTGCAGATGTTTGTGTGGAGGCCACTTACAGGAAGTGTATAGGTGGTGAGAGGTTTTATTCCAACAATATGGATGAATCACTTGAGAACAGGGTATTGAGAGTCAGTTTACTGGATGTAAAGGAGTAGCCGGACAGTTTAACGGGCTTATGGGGTCCGTAAGCCAAGCAGCTCGTTGACATTATGGGTCACCGAGGATGAGCACACCAAAAAGCCCGTCACACTCCTGTTCACACAAAAATTGAGTAAAGTGTCCAGGGAGCACACACACTGCCCGTCCTGTCTCTCTTCACTCTGTAGGACCGTTTAGTATTCACATTGCTGCGTGGGATACCCACGGTGATATCTCCTCAGCAACGACTGCCTTTACTTGTTGATGTTCCAAGATGTTCTATTGACAAATTAAACCACTGGGGGCGGCCGTAAATAGAGCCTTTTTATAGGATGTTTTTATAGTTGATCTACCAAGCAGCACATAAACATGGTATAATACAGAATCTGTGAAAGGGGGCATCTGAATCCAATCATGATCAAGCAGCTCAAAGGACAGGACAGGGAAGATTTTTAAATTCCCCTTTTTCCCTTACAGGAGAATTTCAATTAATACAAAGTGCTTCTATGCACACTTACTGTGTTTTTTGTATTTTTTCCTTTTGTGTTAGTAAAAGGAATTTCAAGAAGCCAAGCTTCAACAGATCAAAAACTATATTGTTTGCCACAATAATTTATGAATATTTGAGAGAGAGGGTAGAGAAGGTAAGACACAGACTTAGACTCGTACATAGACTAGACTATATCTTACATTTTGCTGTCGGTACAATCTATGAAGAATGCAGCATAATTATTGCATTCAACAAAAGCAGTTTTTTGGTTTTGTGTAATTTCAGTCAGGTTGCAGAAAACATAAATGTCTCATCCTCCCCCTACCTGTTCTGTATTTTGATGGGTTTACATGCTGGAGCTGTTCATCTTTTTTATTATTATTTAATATCTTTCTGTTTTTATCTTAACCACATTAATATAAATGCTTAATTTACTTGTTTAGATCAACAGGACATTGTCACAACCTTGTGCCTCTTGGTTACTCTCAAGGTTTTGAACTAAATTAAGTTACTAAATATCTGATCAACTTGTGTGTGTATTTATCTTATTTTGGTAATCCAGACTGGCATTGTCTCCTGGCCCAGAATCAGGAACCAGCACGCAGTGATTGGGAGTCTGTGAAGGACTAAGCAGCATCAAGCTACCAGCCAGCCGTTTGAGGGAACCTATGGCACAAAGTCAACACAATACAGGTAGGAGGAATGCAAGAACCTGAGAAATGTTTTCATGCACAGGGATGATGATGATGATGATGATGATAATAATAATCATATACTTCACTTGTATGGCACTTATCCAGTCTGTGTTACAAAACACTTCAAACATTAATGCAAAGTGTTGCAACATTAAAAAAATGAAAGCTTGATAATGAAAGATAATTATTCATCAAGAATAATATAGGAAAAGGATCTAAAAAATCTAGGAACAAAAAAGACTCTACACTACAATCAAAAATGAACAGAAAGCAAAAGGTTGGGCAGCACACAGCCATGGTAGAAGCCCAGAGTCTCAGGTATCACACGGATCCTCTTAAAGAGTGTCCTAGAGGCACAGTCTATCCTATAATCTGGAAAAAATGGCAATGAAATCCTATCAAATAAAATTTACCAACTGACAAGCATGAGTTGATAGAGAAGCCCCAGATTTCAACAAAATGGCAATGTCACGGTTAGATCACAAACAGGTTGCTTCTGTTGGTTTTTTAAAAATGGTTTTGTAAATGCCTATGGTAAAATGAATTAGAAATCATATTTCCTGGGTTCACTCACATATCCCACTTCACTTCTCTATGACATAAAAAATAAACATTACAAAGCAAAAACAGAACAGGTGTGCAGTAAAAAAAATAACACAGAGCAGCTGTCAATATTTGGACAAGAACAATATACAAATGAAGAAACAAAAATAAAAAATCAAATAAATAACTGGACAGCCCACTGCACAAGCAGACCTAAAAGAAAACAAATTAGCTCAAAAACAATCACAAAAAAATTAATAGGTTTATAAAATTAATGTTCTCTTGAAAATACCTAGTCAGTGTCTCATATGAAAACACTGCGTATGTGTCTTATTTGAAAGATAACCCAGAGAGAAATGTTGTCAGACACATCATGTGAACTGCAGGGTATTAGACTGTCATGGAGCAAATTCACCGTTCCTGTTTTGTGTTACCCTCAAAGACTGTGCATGTGTAGAACTGAGCCAAAACAAACACTTTTAGCAAGTGAGTTTTGTTGAGTGCATTGTTCAACGGACACTGTAAATGACATGGTTTTCCATGCTTCTTTGTCACTGGTTGTCTTAAATACAGCACCTACAAGACAGAATGGTAGGTTGTATGTTTGAGTTTGCATGTAAAACCAGCATTTAACACAGGTTTACGGCGCTAAGTCTTTCAGTGTACCATTGCACACTTTCTCTTACAGTTACTATCTGTACAAACTGTGTTTGAGCAAGAATGGCTGTATAATGCAACAAAGTACTGGCGGTACTTATAAAGGCGAGATAGTTGTCATTGATGTATCGTGATGTGTACTCACCTGAAATGTTTGTTTGGCTGTTCACACACTTCAACGTTCCAGGAGGAGTGTCTCGCGGGGTTTTAGAAGCTTTTTGGGTTTGCTTAATTCCTGTGGATAACTGGGGGAGGGGAGTCATTTCCATTTTGGTAAATTATTGTGTGTGACTTTGCATTTTAATCATGATAAGTATATGTATGTGTATTATAATTGTTATAATTGTGTTTTGTATCTGTTAATGTAATTATATTGTACAGATGGTAAAATGTATTCAATTCATTAATTAATTGTAAATGGTAGAGTCCATAGAGGGAGTATCTTGGTACCCCCTCTCTGTATTTTAGCCCATGGTGTTTTGGGCCTCAAGAAGGACAGTAGTGAGGATTGCTACTTGTGCTAGGTGGCAACTTTTTTCTTTTTACTTTGGATAATTATTGGTACGCCTT
Organism: Albula goreensis; assembly: GCA_022829145.1. NCBI lineage: Eukaryota > Metazoa > Chordata > Actinopteri > Albuliformes > Albulidae > Albula > Albula goreensis. The sequence goes on from CM040747.1 coordinate 10,328,943, forward strand.
TTGATTTGAATTGCTTGAGTTTAATTAGTTTTCTTTATTTATTTTGGTTGTTGTTTAATTTTTGGGGTTTATTTACGTTGAGTCAGTTTAATTTTGGACGACCTGCACAATTCTTGAGAATAAACTTTTTCACCTTGGGAGGAGCACTGCTGTTGTCAGCTCTCTTTTTTTGGCGGGAGAATCCACTCCCTTCAGCTGGCCCTCCAACATTGACCAAACACTCTTTCAAGGTTTTTGTTTTGCAGAGCTTGGTTGCTCTGATCGCAGTAGGAGAGAGCGCTAACCTGCTATTTGAACCACTTTCAGCGGATTGATTTTTACTTATCAAAACTCACCAGGGCCACTTTCAAAAGATTACAGTTCATTTTTGGCTCAGACCACATCAAATCAAATCTTTGACCCGCTTCTAATGCCAAAATGAAATCCAGTGGTGGATGGTAAGCTTCCTGAATGTGCAGAGAATGGGAATCACGTCTGAATGAAAATGGGATGCCCCCTTATGCGGAAGCACTTATGCTTGACAGTTTGTTCTGTAAGGACAGAATTTGGGAAAGACCTGGCAATGATATGGAAAATCAAATGTGTAATCTGAGGTTCAGACAGGACAGCCTTTTGTGGTTTAGCCCAGCCGACATGCACAAGCAATCCAGATTGCATAATAACCAAAAGTAAAGGGATTATTATAAAACCATTTTCCAGCTGCCAATAAAGAGGGGTAATATTTCAGTTTGCGTTGTGGGTCATACAGCTTGCCAGTTGAATACATACAGTCCCATGTAACTGCTAGCATCCTCGATGAAGATGAACAAAAAACGTTTGACAAATAAAGCACAGGTAATGAGGTATATTTTATGCTCGAGCATGTTTTATTCAGAAAAAGTGTTTTTTTTTCTTTATGAGTCTGTTTTTCCCCAAAATAGATGGCAAACTTAATGATGACCGAAAAGATTCATTTACATTAAGTGAAACAAATTTGAATCTCAGATTTCTCAGACTTATATAATTTCAACTCAGGCTTGAGGATCTGAGGCCTTCCATGACTTCCATGAGGTATCTTTCATGGCAAATTCGGTTTTCATCCAACACCAGAGGGGAAGGGAAAGAACTGAAAAAGAAACAAGATATTTAAGCATGATATATGTTATTACTCTTATTTGTTGTTTATTTTGAAGAGCCTTTTTTTCATTTTTATCTCAAGAGACAATAATTTTGGGATGACTTTTTTCAAGAAGAAGTGCTATTCTGGACAACTTCATAGATACAAGTATATATTTTCATTCCTCCTTGATATGTTTTTGGTGGTAAGAAATTCTTTTCCTGCCACCGTGAAATAGTAAATTAAAATTATATCTCGACAAATTATTAGTCCTTTGGTACAGCTAATTAAAATTCAACTGTGTAGTGCACTTTCTGCATGCACCATCAAAGATTATCATTTAGGCAATCCAGTGATACTTGGCCATCTAGTGAACCACTGACCACAGACTTGAGACTTTCATCTTATTTAGCAAATGCTGAGCTCTTAGTCTTATGCCCTGTTTCATTCACCAGTCTTCCTTTTGTTTATTGGACCAGCGGATCAGCAGGCATTTGAGGAAACCACAAGCATGCCCTCATGAATGCCTACCATTTTGTGATATTAACGCAGGAAGTGCGGATATGGATTTTAATATACCCATTGGCATTGTGGATTAAATATAATAGCTCTTGCATATACTGGCATCAGCACAGTTTATTTCTGCATATGACAGAGATTCATACAGAGAGCCCTCACAGGGCTATTGTCACATTCTGGGCATAAGAGTAAACCTGACCTTGTTAAATTGAATCAGTACAGAATGCTGTATGTTCAGCATCCACACACGTGAAAGCGCTCAATAGTGACAATAAACTGTCCACAGCTGCATGATATTTTGAATGTGTCAGAAACACTTAATATTTCAAATAGATAATACACATCACTGTTTGATATTTGTCCGCCATGGATGATTTTGTTAGTCCAGAAGTGTGTGCTGTTCTTCATTCATTCATTCATTCATTCATTATTGTGGTTATGAAAATGTTGCTGACTTGCCTCGATTACAAAATAAAAAGAGTTGGGCAGCCCTGAATAAATCTTTTGATGATCTTTAGTTGATGAAGCCCATAGCTTCCTCTGCAGTAATGAATGATACTGTGCCATGAGAAGGCAGAAAGGCCACAGAAAGGCCCCAGCCCATTGAAGCTTATCTGTCCAGGTCTCATCCCCTGCACCACGGGTCCTCCTTTACCCCGTGCTTGACATTTCCACCAGCTCATGGCTTCAGTCTTACTCGCAGTCAGAGGTGCTGTGAGGGACGCTTTGAAGAGGTGGCGGTAATGATATTTACCTCCAACGCCTTCATCCACAGACCTGTTGGGCTGCCTGCCTGCCTGCTCTGGGGCGGGGGGATGAAAGCAAATCCCTGGGTGAGCTGCAGGGTACGGCATGAGGACTGGGGCATGTCCTGGAGATGAACAGGCCATGATCATTGGAAGGAACCTCTCCTTTATAATGAGACTGCAGTTGTGGAACTCTGCATGTTCTGTCTGTGTTTAAAATCACCTACGATTAAGGAAACAAGCAAATCATCCAGTAAAAAGAAGAAATGATTTTGACATTGAAAATTTGTAAGGAATGTGACCTCCTCATCATGTGTACTTTGGTGTTAACGCTGTGAAGTATTATGCTGTGGATTTTTTATACTACTGATCATTGGGTTGCTGTAGTAGCATAGGCAGTTTAGAGACCCATATGGTCTATGAAGTGGGAATTGAAAGATTTTATCTGTGGGGTACAGAATTTGCTGGATCCTGTTCCAGTGCACTGCTAGGGTGTTTATAAAAAAAGGCAGAAAATGTGGGCATTTTGAACTGAACCCCACATTTATGTGGAAAAGATTTGTTTCCTATTCAGAGTTGTCATGGGGATGCTAAAAAAATCACCTAATAATCATAGAAAAAGTTTTAAATACTTTTACATCGCTTGTATGTAAAAGTCCAGCTTGTGGAGAAGAGTGTGAGTCATAAGACCGTTCTTTCTGCATTTGATATGTGTAACAGTGAAGTATTAGCCTTATGGTAGTATACAGCACATCAGCAGTGAGGAAAGGTGATATTTACTTTACGTGGGGTGGAGATTGTGCATTCAATTTATGGCCAAGAGTTGAGAGCCCCCACTGTGTGTTTTTTGAGGGTGACACAGAGGTTAGACTCAGCGTGGGTTACTTATGACCCCCTGCTGCACTTGCCTGATGACAGCTGAATCCCAAACACACAACTGCTCCAGGCTGCTTAGCTTTTTCTCATGTTTCCCTCGAGTGAACTGCAGAATTTACTGTACCTTCTCCGACATCTGCCCTGTAGCAACAGAAATCACCATGGGAATGTGGTGAACTGTGGAGAACCTACAAAATGCAGTTTACTGTATTGACAAGTTTAATTAAAACCCTTTGTTAGGGAATGTAGAAAATCCAATATCTCCCTCCACACACAATCTCATTATTGACATCAGGAATTGAGTTGAATGGTTGAAGAAAGGTGTATACTAGTGCATGGAATTTACTCATTTATAACCAGATGCAGATTTCACATGGCATCTGTTTCCCTCTGGCAAAGACATTTAGCAAGCCCTCACAGATCTTTGTCTACATGTGTCCTCTCTTCCAGATTCACAACCTCCCACTTTTTCACATCTTTTCTTGTCCAGTTTCAATCAACCAGTGTGAGTATGTTTTTGTGCTGTCCTGTGGAAATTGCAGCTGATACTGTGAGATTCTTCCAGTTTAACCAGGGCATGAGGAATTGCAGGCAGCAGTAGCAAAGCCTGCACAGAGTCCTGAATGTCGCATTCCAGATGGCAGGAGTCCTCTGGCGTAAGTGAAATGCCACTTCACAATTTCACATAGACTCACATGAGCTGAATTAGTCTGCCAATTAGCCTTCATCACTGATATTGCAAAGCTTGTACTGAACAGTCTGGATAAGGATCCTCTTTTTCTGCTCTCCTTCTCCCATCAGCATCTGGGGCTGCTCTCCCAGAAGATGAAAAATAAACCCAGTGAAAGTATGTTTCACAATTATGTGTGCTAAGGGGCAAATACCTAATTTTCAAACACATTTAGTCACTTTAGTGATGATTAAGCAAATATAATTTCTAAAACATATTCATATCTTAATTTAACGCTAAAACAGTGTTGGCTGCTTTACAGAAAATGCCCCTTATTTCTTATTTTTGTTTATCATTCACTCCTTCTGCTGCCTGTAGTCCCTGTGTTTCTGAGGTCCCTCAAAGAGAAACATAATAGATTTGAACTGGAATAGAAGAATTATTGTCCATGTTTTCCGATTTACTATGGCTCAGGGCCACTTTCCATGGGAGTTGGCCCATTTAACTGCAGCATATTTACCACCTCTGTGGGAGGCTCTTGTAAAAATTTTTGATGAAACAATATAAATATGCCTGGTCTTAAATTGCCATGAAATGGCCTCATGCTTTTTTGCAGAAATATCTGTGGACTTTATGGTTCATTGTGATATCACTGTAAGCAGCAATCTGCCACATGAAGAAAAATGTGTCATTGCCTTCATATACTTAGTAATCACCTAACCTGCTCTCAAACAATCAGCTCGTTGTCTCAACCTGACAACACTCCACATATTCGGTTGTGAATTGTGTGGTGATGTTTCTCTAATGAGGACTGGATACTTACTGCAGAGTTATTGTGCTTATTGGAATATTCTGTAAGGATCTGGGCCTGTTGTGAATGTAGTCCAGTGGTAGGTCTAGTGTTGTAGCTGTGATCTCTAATCCCTCCATCTCTGGCCAACTGTGCGGCTCCTCTGTGGCCAGCCAATGAAGGGCTGAACGTAGCAGAGCTGAGTGATAAACAACAGCTGTTATGGAAACAATCTTCAAACCCTTCAGCTTTAGCACAGAGAACAGAGAGGACTGTGTCAGAGAACAATAATGTTACCTTTGAAATGGCATTTTAATTGCTTAAAAAGAGGTTTGCATCATACAATAATTAAAAAAATATATATCATCCATCATCTCTGCTGGCATAAATTTGCAGGCTGTCTTGATAGAAGTCAGCTGATCGTCACAAGAGTTACTCAAAACTTTCTGAAATGAGGGAAATGTTTTCTACCAGCTGTTGTTGCCATCATTACACAACAGTTTAACCAAGAAACAGCCCTTATACATGCATACAAGTGTAAGATTGCTTGCAGTTCATGTGTAAAATATATCATCTGTGAGTTGGTGTGTGCAAGAATGGAACAAGCAACAGTTCACAAGTGAGGAGTGAGTATTCACGAATGACATCATGAATGACTCGTTATAAATAAGAGGCTCACATGAACAGTGCTGGAGAAGCTGCCAGAGAGGGATGAAACATGTAAATGGTCTCTCAGTAAGGGTCCAGTGCAGTTTTAACGGGTTAACTGTGTCATAAGTAGTCAGAGTACTTACATCAGTACATTAGTAAAATTTCTGAGGTTCATCACAGTGTATTTCATGTAACTGTAATACATTTCTCTGGTCAGTTTACATCATCCATTTAAATTCCAGTTTATTTTTTAAGTGCTTCTCAAAGGAAATCATTTGATACCTTGTAGATGAGAACAAATACCCAGGCCAACAAGAATGAATGGACTTAAATTCGCTCTGTATTTACCCCGGCTTTGTTTTACAGCAATCATTATTAGATTTGTACCTTATTAGATTTGTTCATTGAACTTTATTCATTGAAAGAAAAATCTTTCTGCTTTGATCTTTTTGTAAAGTTATCTTAAGATATAAGAAGTATAGCACAATTTGTGATTAAAAAGTGCCTGTAGCATACTGTAATTACAGAATCAAGCAACAAGGGGTCCACACATAGAAAAAAAAGACCACAAACTCAGCATAAAAGCATTTTATTTATTAGTTCTGGTTGTGATTATTATTGTAATGATGGTAATAAATGTATTTATTGGGCAAATCTATAATAATTGATAGAACATTTCATTGTATGGTGGATTATACCTTTTTAATGGACTTGGTTGCTTTTGTGACACATGATGTTTTAAGCATCTTAGTGCATTTTTTGAGGGCAATGTGCCATGTTGGAAAAGGTATTACGGTACAAAAACCCTTCTAAAATGAACTCCAGTGCTGGGCTGAGGAGGGTGGATTCCCTTTCCCCTGTTATTCCACCCTGGAAACTAACCTGCCCTCCACTTGCACCTATAAGTTCATGTCATTCTCATACTCCATTTTCAGCATCACCAACTCAGTGGTTGCCAAGTATATGTGTGCTGACTGGCCTTTGTTAGTTAAAATTTGCACCTGTCAGATAAGGTTGTATCTTGTGGGTTTACTTGCTTTCAGTCGTAAAAAGATTAATTCATTTATTTTAACAATGCTAACTTGATTGATTGCTGTGTCAATGGCAGAGATGTGTGTTTGTTTTGTAAAGAATGTGCTTGACATTTGCATTATGTGGAAGCAATGAAAAATTGCATAGTTCTCCAGTGCAATGTGTTACTGTTGTTGTTCAGACATCGCTCTGAAAATGTAGAAACTGTTTCAGGAAATGCGTGGGATCAATTAAGAAAAGTGTAACTGGATAACCAAAGTTGTCATGTTAAACCTAGCTGTTGGAGAATGAATTGCCTGAAGCCTTCTCTTGCTCCCTAATAACAGAGACACTAAAAATGGTTTGCCTTTTAACATAGCTTCTGCACATGATTTTATGTTGATTTGATTTACATCATGTCACATTTTACTGTCAATGGTAGAAATCCAATCAGTACCCAACAATGACCGTCATACTCACCTGAAGCTGATCAATTTATGTGTTTCTGATATGGACACAGTGCAATTAGTATATCATATCAAATTAAATTGTCACTGGCCAGATTTGATATGGGATCCATGAAATTATATTTCTGTTTCAAGTTGATTTTGTTAGAATGAAATACTGTTAACAAAGTATCACAAAAAATAAATATTATTCATGTATGAGATATAAATCTATCATTTTGACGCATATACTTCAATATTTTAAAGCAACAGTTTATTCCTTTATTGATTGTATGTTGACTGCTTTGCCAAATTTCTAAAAGCAAAAGTATTTTTAAGAACATATGCTACTCAATGAAAACAGGTCCACTGAAATGTATGAGTACCATAAATATTAAAAGAGAATAAAGTCAGTTTTGATTGAATTCCAAAACCCCCAACAGAGGCACAGCACATTTGATTGAATCTAGCTTCTAGAGTTTGAAAGAGTAATGACCATGAGAAGGACATTCATCTCATTCTGCTATTCACTCACCAGCCTATAAACTGGAGCGAAATTTTTAATTTAGGTAAGCAGTTATTACCATGGCATCCTCCAGAACATGTGTCAAGCTGCCATCTCTTTACACATGCAGCTGCACCCACACAGAAAGACATGCAGCCAGGCAGCCACCACTTAGTCTACCTGTGTGTCCCATCAACTGAGCTGTGCTGTTATTTCATTGGAGGACTGTACTATTTACCCAGCTGGCACAACTTGACCACAGGTGGGTAAATGACCCAAGGAGTCTTTGTTGTGCAGCGAGGTGGAGAATACCTATCCAATCGAAATAAAATCAAATCTGCTGCATCTACAGCCACAATTTCACAAAAGAAGGAACTGGCCACCAGCAACATGCTTCACCCTGCCAAGTTTCATTTATTTAGCTGTCAGCCAAACTTCTTTTTTCATTATAAAGTGAAAATGATATGCCCCCTGTCTGTTTTATGCTTCTTTGCACATTTATAAAATTGAACATGGTTGAATCTCGTTTTGAGTTCGAGCTGTAAAACAGGTACTGTGAACAAAAATGGCATCGGTGCACTATACTGTGCAACATAATCAAACCATCAGTTTGTTGAGTTGGAATAAGTTGTGCCCCAGGTCCGGTTAACTCAAGCCAATTAAAGGGATAATTATGGTCGATTGTTTAAATATTTTGGTGAATAATCAGAGATGGCTTGGGTCAGCTCTTCCCAGTATAACTCTGACTAACTTTCGCCTTGAACACCAGATTCTCAGCACAGAGCGTCTAGAGGCATATCAGGTCATGAAGACCACCAGAAACAGAGTCATGCCTATCAGCCTGGAAAACAATACAAATTGATTCCTAAGACTCTGGGACTCCACCAAGCCACAGCCGCAGCCATAATATCCAAACGATGAAAGTTTGGAACATTCTTCATTCCATCTTCTGAGCAAAGTGTAAAATTGTTCAGGAAGGCACAAAGAACCTTAGAAAGACCTCCTGTGGCTTAGGTCAGTGATCATTACTCTGCCATCAGAAAGACAGTGGGCAAAAATTGGATTTAAGGCAGAGTAGCAAGAAACCGGTATTCACTAAAGACCCTTGGAATCCAATGGAAATATGCTGGCACACTATGCCATTTCCCAGCAAATTTGCCTTTGTGTATCGTTGCTCTGGCACATTGTGGCATCAAAGTTAAGCCCCCAACTCATTTAGTGTTCTTCCTAGCATGGTCCAGCATGGAGATTGGTTTTAAAGACCCACTTTGAAGATGGTGGCATCATCTGCAGCTGTTTTGTCTTGTTTGCACAGATTGTGAGGCTGATGTGGGAGACGGAGAGCAACGCTTCCACACAGACAGACAGTCCCCCTCAGTAGCAGTCAGACATTACAGATGGCTGAGCTGCTAAAATGGGATATTATTTGTCACACTCTAAATAATGGAATGCAGATTATTTTCAGTTGGGCACTTGGTGTCTAAATTTCAAATGATGCAAATGGTGTCATTGGGTAACTGTATGCGGTGCACCTTAATCACTGTCCTTAAACTTAGAATGTAAGAACAAGCAATGTGACAAACTGTTCTTCAAAATCCAACACTTATGTCTTGCCAAAGATTTAACATTATATGCCTTTTATGATTCTGTTTAGCTTTTTTAATTGTTTAATCAATTTGGGTGTCATTTTCCTAGTCCAAACAATTAACATAATATGGTAATAATATTAATATAAATTATCACATTAACATAATAGGAAAAACTAGTCTTTTGAATGTTGTACTCAGGAAAGCATTGAGTTTGACTCAGTAAGTAATACATTGACCTTATCAGTATTTCATCTTGGGTTAATTGCTTTCATTACCAAGAGATTGTTCTGTGCTCTGTTGGGTTAATTAATCACTCTCAAACTGTATCTGACAATTCACCAGATTTACATTCCTTTTTACATCACAAAATCATAAAAGAAAAAACTTAGAAGGTAGAGCTCTTCAATATCATTGGCTGTCCTCTCCAGAAAAAGCCCTTCTGAGAAATGCATTGATCTGCCAGTGTTGCATATTTCCTAAAACCATGTACCAGGCTAACATCTTCAAATGAATTTGTAAGTTAGCAGTGCCAATTAGCAGTCTGTGTTCTATAATGAGACTTCTGAAATCATCAATGCATACATTGTAAGTGTATCAGAAGGTCAAAGAATGTTAATGCTCCTGCAAATTATGTGCATTCAGCTTTCTGTCTTATCACTGTTTCACCCCCTACGAAAGTGTTCCCTCTTCTTTCTTTGATATCTATTCATTATTTTCCCCCAATGAATTAAATGTTCAGAGTACTTGTCATAGGAAATTACATTACTGGAAGAGTGTTCAGCCTAATTTTCCTGGGGTCATGATGCATAGGGAAATTGCATACAATTTCATCATTTTGAAATTGAAATGTATTATTGATTCTTTAAGCCCTTAACATTGGTAGTTAGTTGGTAGGGCATTTTACCATCTTTCTTAAATCGAAAATTACAGGCATGTTTGAGACTGTGCTCATGTAACAGGAACTGTGTGTGTGTGTGTGTGTGTGTGTGTGTGTGTGTGTGTGTGTGTGTGTGTGTGTGTGTGTGTGTGTGTGTGTGTGTGTGTGTGTGTGTGTGTGTGTGTGTGCACTGTATAGTAGGCGCACTCATTAGGGCCATTACAATTGCATTAGGACAACTTTTAGAGACAGAGTAAATTCAATAACCACATATAGCTGCACACATCTAATGAGTTAATCATATTATGTGGTATATGGAAAAACACTTGTCTTTTAATGTGTTTGTAAGCTGAAGTTCAGGTTTGGCAAGTGCATTTTTCCCATAGAATATACTTGTTCTAAGACATGTTTTCAGGGTATGGAATCCCTCAAAGCACATTTAAGTACAAGTGGATACATTGAGACCCATAAAATGCTGTAAATATCAGTTTGAGAATGGCTGTGTCTTTCTACTAACAACCACTAGAGCTAAGATTCTGAGCTCGCAGGGGAAGTACGTTCACAGCTGAACACAGGCTTGGGAAAACTGTTGATGAGGTCTTAAATGTACACGCAATGTGATTTCAGAGTATGCCGTCCCTGCTTTCCAAATGTCAAAATCTGCATTTAAATCAGATTGCTTCCAAAGAGCAGCAAAACAAATCAGGGGTGTGGACTGATTTTAATTTATATCATTACATCAGACATCATGTGAAGAGCAGAATTCCGGTCAGCACTTGAGTTCCTCCTGTAGATTTAAATCGGTCAGAAGTGGAATTTGAGAGAATGAGGTTTATTTTCTTTGCAGAAATTTCTGTTTGTAATTACTACAAACTTTTTTTCATGATAAATTCCCATTTGTCAATTATGATTCAGTCATTAGCTCCTAAGACCCTTGTGCTTTGGATAGGATCCATAATGATTGCTCCTTTTCCAAAAGGCAGCCGTTAAACTTCTCAGCTTCAGTGCACATTGCCTGCCTTCAAATTTGACCTATAAAAGAAAATGGCAGCTCGGGGAACAATGAAGATAAACACCCTTCTCCAGTTGTGTCTTTTCCATACGTACAATAAAAAAGAGGAAATAGACCTCTTATATTGCATCAGTGAGTGCTGGGAAAACCTTGCCATTGCATTAGTCCAAGCTGTTTGTTTAAATTTAGTGTCCTTTGCTGTTTTTGCCAGCTCTTAACGCTCAATTAAAATTTCCAGACTTTTTTTCACTATAAGGTTATTTTACCTCAAATCAATCTACATATTACATTATCTACATATTTATATTTGGTTGACCCAAGTTTCCTGAAGGTCAGGCAATAAACTTGCAATACAAATATTTGCTTCTGTAAGGTACAGAAACTGCATGAGCACAAAATTGTTGAAAAAAATTGAATTTATTTGAAACATTGATTGCTCTGGATCCATTTTAAATGAATACTGATCAGATGTTAATGAAGTTGTTTGAAACAGTATTTGTCCCAAACTATTTTTCTGGGCTTTTTTCTGCAAAGTGGCCTGTCATGCATTAATTTGTAGTGGCATTTTGGAGCATTTTTGCAAGAAATTCGATCAGACATTAGGAAAAACTCTGTTTTTTTGTGTGGCAAGAAAAGCAAGTGGATGTGTTTTGGGTTGCTTGATGTGTCACAGAGGTCTATGTGACTCCTGTTCTCTAGAATGGTTAATGATGGGAAGTGCTGCTGTGGCTGTCTGTGTTTTGTTATATGGTATGTGACATTTAGTAGCTTCACCATAGTGGACATCTACATTCAATTACAAAACTCAATTAGCTTACCAGCATAGGCAGCAGCTATAACAGGCCTGGGCTGGACCAGCCACTTATTACTAAATTAATGCGTACAGTGAGTGTCTACTAAATAATTACTTTTTACTTGTTAGATTACTGCGAGTGAGCTCAAATTGGATTGCACCATGTAATTGTACAGTATAATTTAACTTTTAATGTGTTAGTTGAATAATAATAATTATTATTATGGCAATAGCCCATCAATTACAGATAGCATCTGTTTTTCTATTCCCTTTATGAGTAATATTAGTAATTCCATATCTGGACCACACCCCACCTCTGTGCAGTAACTGTGTTTTTTGTTTTTGAAGGACAGTTAAATGTCTCTACTTTTCTTTACTCCCAACCACATGAGTCGTCCATTTCTTTGCATTAACATCCCCTGTAAATCTGGGGCACATTAATGCACAACCTCCAGGACGTGCTGGCCATGTCACTGACACATCCTTTCACTCTGTACTCCACCGGCTGAGCTGTGCAGTGATAGAACTAGAGAACTGCATGTCATATGCAGAAATTTTCAGTTTTTCTTTTTCTTTCAGCTGTTTTCTTTGTTGGTTTTCCTGCCCTGTCTTTTTCATTCTCTCCTCTCCTGTATGACTCTCTCTCTCTCTCTCTCTCTCTGTCTGTCTGTCTGTCTGTCTGGTTCCCCATTCCTCCGATGTGAGTTTCTTTCATGTGGAGGTGTGCCTTGAGGCTTTGTGTGGGAGGCTGAGGGGACGCTGTCTGGCAGTCGCTGATAAAATGATGAGCTGGTCCTTAACATCCTCTGCATACAGGGCAGTGCCACTGGGCAGTGCTCCCGAGAGAAAAGACATGATAAGTTGAAACGCCACTGTGATAAAGCCAGGGAATCGCCAGCCAGCAACGGATAACAATAGTGGCAAGAGCTTGTGGGATGTTTTTGCTTGAAGTGTTAGTGTTGAGCAAGCTTTTACGAGAGAATGAGAGTTTAAGGTGTAGGAGGAGGAGGAAGATGAAGGTGAGCACAAGAGGGTCAGAGCTATGACTACTGTAAAGGGAAACTCCTGTAGTAATAGCACCTCCATACAGCTGTGATCTTGGAGCTGGGGGTCATGAAAACCATATACCTTACAATTTCCATAGTGCAGGTCTTTCATCACATGCGTAGGATTTCTCCTTCTCTAGTGCTTGTGTTTTTTTAGCCATTAAATGATGGGATTTTCTCATTGTATGACTCATTTATTAATGAATTATTCCATGAACACTGGGGAGCATATAAATATGGAGAGTTGACAGACAAGTTAATTGCAGTAAATTGTTGTGCTTGGAAAGAGTGGAAGCACAGTGGTATATTGTAGGTGAGACTTTGCCATTGGTTCCTGCAATACGGAGGCTGTCTGTCATGATTTCATAAATAGAGGACAGGGTCCTCTAATATTTACAGCTTTATAGGGAGCTATGGGTATAGCTATCTTTTGTTTGCAGGTAAGTCTAATTTCTGTGCAACAGAACAACGATTCCCATTGATATATGGTCATGTCCAGTTAAGTTGCAGAACCACACAATAACAGAACCTAAAACAAGTCAGTGATGTGTTGCAGTGCATGAAAAATGTTGTTAGTTCAGGTCAGGATGTTAAAATGCTGCTATGCTTGCGAAGGTGTTTGTGTGTGTGTGTGTGTGTGTGTGTGTGTGTGTGTGTGTGTGTGTGTGTGTGTGTGTGTGTGTGTGTGTGTGTGTGTGTGTGTGTGTGTGTGTGTGTGTGCGTGCGTGCGTGCATGTTTTTGCTGGTGGCCATTTTAAGCTTTAAAAGTGAAGCTCAGGGATTTGTCAGTGATGTGATCTACCCATGATAGAAAAAACAGACAGCTGAAGTGAATAAGACATGCAGCTCTGTTGGCCTCATTAAAACTGGCCTTGAATACCACTGAGTGAGACGTTTCCTAGATGTTAACAACTCTGACATAACAAACTGATAAAACATTACTGCAAAAACTAACAAAAAAGCTAGTGTTTATTTGGAAAAAAAATGCAATATGGCATCAATAATGTAATCTGGTGGAAATTTGCTTCCATTATACCTAACTAGAACAGTTCATAACCAAGACATTGTCTTACAGTCATCAAATGATATAATCAAATGATTTTTCCTCTTCGTCTTGCACAATATTTTTTCCCAAGTTTCATAAATGAGTCATCATTATGTTTTCATTTTGTTATAATAATGAGACATTTTTAGATGACAAATAAAGAAGCAGAGGGGCTTGGTTGTGTCTTGCACAGATAACACCATCTTGCTTCAGACCGCAGAGCTTATATGTTACAATTTAAATTTTGTTGTGTACAATTATCTGCAAGTACCTTGAACAGTATTCTACAAAGGCAAAAAATAATAGCTGCAAGTACCTGGAGTATACACAAGAATGGTTAATTAGCAAGACAATGAAACATTCTTCTATAGCCTCAGTGCCTGAAAATGAATTAATTCGGTTAATTATGCTTAAGTCCTTCCTGAAGCATTGATAAGGATGAGGCCCATTCTTTAACAGTTGGGAGGGAAGAACAGCGGCTGCTTAAGGGCTCGGGGTGATTAGCGCAGGACGCAGAGCCCTGCGAGCGCTCTATGGCATATGTTTTTAGCTTTTTTTTCCCTCTTGTTATCTGAATACAGTGGCCTTTACCCACGGAGACTGCTAGGAAAAACTCACTGTCACTGCTGATAAATGAGAGCACTAGTGCTGAAAGAAGACAGGCATCCATGCGGAGAGAATTAGAATGGCATCGTATCAAACTCGCTTCAAAAGCACCGCGAATGGAAGGCTTTATATGGAGATGTGTGGCGTAAAATGCCAACTGACCCTCAGAGATAGAACAGTACTGTGCCTCCTCTCTACCTTTCCCCATGGGAGTTTCTTTAATATCAAGACAGTAATATGCTGAATTTGGTTTTAGAAGTGTTGACTCAGAACAAAACATTGCAGACGCTGCAGCCCTCCAGGACCAGGAGTGGGAACTTACAGCTATTCACAGAACTACTACTGCAGCTGCAACTAGCACTGCTGCAATTACCACCTCTTCTACTATTACCAAACAGTAATAGTTGCATTTACATTTGTAGGCTTTTATCTTTATCCAGAGTGACTTATGCATTTTAGCTCACTACCCATTTATAGACCTCAATATTTGTACATGCAATTCAGCTGAAGTAACTTGTTAAATGATATAAAGGCAGGGCCAAAGCTTGGAATCGAACTGAAAGACTTTTGAGTCAAGACTTGAGCTCTCTGACCAATAATATTGTTAAGAAGAGGGAAAAGCCATGCTGTCTGTGCCTCTGACATTATCATATGTCATACCTTCATCTTCAGATTCTTCCATATTGGACACAAAGGCAAAATGAGTGAAATATTTATGATAATTGTATAATGTATCGGATATGCCAGAACCGTTTCTCATCAGGTTTACAGTGCTGTAACTGTATCTGTCAGTGTCAGTTTTCACCCTTGTGAATCCAACTCACTCAGATGCATCTGAGATTGAAATCTGCAGAATAAGTGCAGGAAGCAAGTAGAGGTGGAGGTCAGTGAGCAGAAAGATGAATAACTTAAAGACCTTCAACTAAACACCTTGAGAGGGAGTCACGAGTCTTTATCATATCACATATTAATTACCTCCCTTTCTCTCTCTCTCTACTTTTCTTCTGTTCACTTACTCCATTTATTTAATTTTCCACCAGTTAACAATAATGTTTAGATCAGCTGGCTGCCAGAACTAGGGTTGAGGAGCCCTCCTGTCTGAGATGTGATGACTATTTTGTATGATGGTGGGCATTCAGATTGGAGTTCAGTCCTCTTTGCAGTGGACAGCATTCTTGTCATCAACATCAGATTCATAATGGTGATCTCTGGGAAAACTTTAAAGGCAGTTTGTGATGAGGAAATGTCTGGAGGACTGAGGAGTGTGTGTCTGAACTGTAAAGAAGTGCGGTCTGCCATGTGACTGAGGTCATACAGCTTCCCCAGCAGAATGAGTCCTTCATATCACCTTCGTGTCTTTTCAAACCAAAATGATTACACCAACTATTTAATGCGATGGAAGGACACATACATGCGTTTTAAACGGACTTACTAAGGTTGCACTTAAGGTCAGTCTTGCTTGTTTTTCTTCCATTCAGCTGAAAGATGTTTAAACTGTTATCTGTTATTACAGGTTTCAATCCATAATGGCTGCTGTATCACAGTCTTCACCTTACCAAGCACAAAAAGGAATATCCCGTCTTCTAAAGCTTTTTATGCTTTTCTCTGCTTCATTCTGCATTGTAGTTGTGTGTCTGTGTGAAACTCTTGGAGAGCCTCTGTAAATTCAGGCCAAGTCTATATAAATATGTAAAGTGCATCCATAAACCCCTTCATGACATTTTTAATTGATTGCATGTGCAGGAAACATGGATTATTTATCTTTTTCGGCATATTTGAACAGCTGGACATTGGCTCAGAGTAGCACAGCCAGCGTGTCAAACAGGATGCCCCGGGAAAGCCACGGATCGTTCAGGCCACGAGTCCAGCTGTCTCATCCGTACCTCACAGAGCCACCCCGTACCTTGGTACTGAAAACCCACAGAAAAGGAACGCCCTATTTAGTTGGCACCACAGTTACAACCACAGTTACAGAATTGCAAAATGATTAATGAAGCATGCCACAGAGCAAGCATTCCAAGCTCAGAACTGGAAGGGCATAAGAAATGGTAATGTATTAAATGTGACTACCTGGTCCACTGGAACGGGGACATGGAAGAGTGATTCAATTATTTGCGACAGTGTCATTTTTATCCTTCTTTAATTTTTTTGCTTACCACAGCTCCGCTTACTTTTTGTTAAGAGTAATTATACAGCATTAGAGTATGAAGCATTGGTCTTGTTATGGTATTGTTTTCCTCTGATAACCTAATTATAAGGCTACTTCACCGGAGTAATAGCTCCTCTGTTTGAAACTTCCATCCATCACTAAAATGGTCAGGTCTCCACAGGTTGCCTCATGAGAGGAATGGTGGCCTGTGTGGGTCAAGAAGAACTGGGGGTAATTAATAAGCAACCACCTCTCAAATTTAATGAGTTATTTAAAAAGCTACAAAAATAAGTGAGGTGTGAATGGCGCTACTGACTGAGGAGCCAGGCTTGTGTTTAAGGGTCATGGATTCAGTTCACAGACAAGTTAAGTGTTTACTAATGAGCATAGTACTTGACCTGAAAAACTTAAATTAAACATACAATTGTATAAATGGATAAAATATGAAACTGACAATAGGAATTGGGCAAGCCTGTTTTGTTCACAATATTCTTTCTTTTTTTTTTTTTCCTGTGATGTATTAAAAAATAGTTGTTACTTTTTGTTTATTTGGAACAAACTAACTATAAGAAAATAACTGCCAGACAATATTTGCTTGAACAGACTTCCACATTTCTTCTGGTATTATTATATTTGATGTACAGGACATACATTGATATTTCAGATGTGAAACAGCATTCATTGCATCAATATATTAATTTAATTTTATTTGATAGTGCACTCCACAGAGGAATTGCCATAGAACCTCTCAGAGTAAATTTGTCAATGTGTCATTCAGCCTGACATTTCAAATAATTCAAGGCATGGCAGACATAAAGCAGGAGCAGCAGAACAGAGATCCCCCAGAGGAACAGTAGAATAGAATGAATGAGATGTGGTCAATCCATACTTGAAATCAATGTCAAAAATGTCCTCATGGAGCACTGTACAGATGCATATTGAAAAAAAAAAAAAAATACAGTTGTGAGGATGGAAAACCACACACAGGCAAAATGTTACAGTGGGCAGAAGCTGATCCCTTTCCTACAGCTCCTCATGACAACCTATGATATATTGCAATAAATCTATTCAGGCTTGTGTTGTAAATAATAGCGCTGAGTACCATAACAACAAAGAAAGGAAGCAAAGCTGCAGCAGATGTAAAATTAACAGCACTAGCTACATTAGTAGCTGGATTGGAGGAGAGCAAGGCTAAACTTAAATGTAAAATGGAGCTGCTTACATGAACAGGGGTTGACTACACAGAGCGATAAAGTAGATTTAGTGTTTCCAGTACACACAGAGAGACTTGTGTGGGAAAAAGAATAAGAGAGAAAAAAATGGAACCCACAGCCCTCCCTTTCCACAAGTGATTTCTAGTAGGGACATGATACCATTATGATGCAACAATTCTACCTGCATGATAATTATAGACCCCTGTAGCACTCAAACTGATAACTGTAAAAGGGAGTAGAATTTGTTGAGTACTGTCATTGAAGAGTATATCATTTAGAATTTTGAAGGTATTGCTTTCCTTAGATTTGCCATGATGGCTGTTGTGGTGATTCCATTTGTAGCCGGACTTCAGGGTTCAGAATGAGGGCAGTTAATGTGTCCTCATAAAGAGGAATGCTGTGTCTGTGTGTGAGTAAGAGGAGTGTTACCACGCAGAGCTGACAGACAGCCTTCTGTTCCTTCCCTCCTTCTCTCTGCAGGTTCCCGTGTGTGAGTCGACCATGGACAAAGTGCTCTGTGGCCTGCTGATCCTGGGAACCGCCGTGACCATGGCTCGCGCATGCCCCAAGTACTGTGTCTGCCAGAACCTGTCCGAATCGCTGGGCACCCTCTGCCCCTCCAAAGGCCTGCTGTTTGTGCCGTCGGACATCGATCGCCACACGGTGGAGCTGCGGCTGGGCGGCAACTTCATCCTCCGGATCAGCCAGCAGGACTTTGCCAACATGACAAGCCTGGTGGACCTCACCTTGTCCCGGAACACCATTGGATTCATCCAGCCTTTTTCCTTCTCCGACCTAGAGACCCTGCGTTCACTGCACCTGGACAACAACCGTCTGACAGAGATCGGCCCAGACGACCTACGAGGGCTTGTCAACTTACAGCACCTCATCCTCAACAACAACCAAATGGAGCGCATATCCGAGAGGGCCTTTGAGGACCTGGCGCTGACACTGGAGGACCTGGACCTGTCCTACAACAACCTGCGGCAGCTGCCCTGGGTCTCCGTACGGCAGATGGTGAACTTACACCAGCTCAGCTTGGATCACAACCTCATTGACTACATCCCAGAGGGCACCTTCGTAGACCTGGAGCGACTTGCACGCCTGGACCTCACCTCTAACCAACTACAGAAGCTGCCACCCGACCCCATCTTTGCCCGTGCCCAGGACACTGTGGTGCTCACCACGCCTTACGCACCTCAGCTTTCCCTCAGTTTTGGAGGGAACCCTCTGCACTGCAACTGCGAGGTTCTGTGGCTGCGCAGGCTGGAGAGGGATGATGACCTGGAGACCTGCGCTTCACCTCCCAACCTGAAGGGGCGCTACTTCTGGCACATAGCAGAGGAGGAGTTTGTCTGCGAGCAGCCCCTCATTACCCAGCACACCCATAAGCTGCTGGTCCTGGAGGGACAGACGGCCAGCATGAAGTGTAAGGCCATCGGAGACCCTGCACCCACCATCCATTGGATCGCCCCCGATGACCGTCTTATTGCTAATTCCTCACGGGCTGTGGTATATGGGAACGGCACCCTGGACATCCTCATCACCACGTCCAAGGACTACGGCACCTTCACCTGCATCGCGGCCAATGTAGCCGGGGAGTCCACCGCCACAGTGGAGCTCTCTATTGTTCAGCTCCCTCACCTCAGCAACGACACGGGCCGCTCCTCGCAGCCAAAATCTCGGCTCTCTGACATCACCAGCTCCACCAAGTCTAGCAAGGGAGAGCCGAAGGCTCAGCCGGAGCGGGCCGTGTCTGTGACGGAGGTGACAGCCGTGTCGGCTCTGATCGGGTGGTCGGTCAGCAAGGCAGCACCCAAAGTGAAAATGTACCAGCTTCAGTACAACTGCTCTGATGATGAAGTCCTGATCTACAGGTAAAGAGGGAAACATGGCTAAAATGGATGGGAAAATGAATAGATAACACTTATTGTCCCCAAGGGGGCAATTTTTCTCATGACATGAACAGAATATAGGCCAGTGGTGACAAACAGGGTAGCAAACACAATTTACAAGGTACTATTATGAACGCAGTTCAGTAAAAGGGTACACAATGAATAACAATGTATACTATTTACTTTAGAGATGGATGCTCCCTCCATCTGCAGGTAGCCTTGCATATCCAGAGAGTTGCTGAATGGAAAACAAATAGTTTTTCTATATTTCTTATCGGTTCATCATCTGACATCTTATTAACTGACTGTTTTCCCTCATTGCCTTGTTCAAATGGAAGAGGGGATTCCTAAATTCATTGAGCTATATATTCTATCAAGTTGGTTACAGACCATGAGGAATACATTATGTATAACCATGCAGAACAGTTTGTGGTAAATGTGAAAACAGCCAGCGAAGGAAACTGGTCACTAAATAAGGATTAATTTCTCATTTTGAAATCAGGTAAAAAATGCAGTGTGAAATATTCAATTCTCACCACATTGGACCCAGCAGTTCTCACAGACCTTTTAACCTGGTCTGAACTATTTTACTGACTGCACTTCACAGGCATTAAAGCAAACAATGTCACACTATTTCTCTTTGTATTGCTTTTTTCAGGTTTGAAGTAGGATTGTTGGTAAATAAAAAAAAATGAGAAGTGTACAAACATATGTGGAAACAGTGAAAGCTCTATGCTACTGACAGGGACACATAAAGTAACACATAAAGAAGTTCTTCAGTCCCTGATCTATATTTCTATATGAGACAGGGAAGCTCAAGCACTGTATCAGGGGGTGTCATGGTGGAATGTAGGGGTGGCTGATGTTTTGGTTGATTGTGTGTGTGATAGAAACACACTCTTGTCATGACACAAACACATATAAAGTGGGCTGCTTACCGTCATAGTCCCCCCCCATCAGAAAACATAACCAATTGATTCCTTCAATGTTTCAATGCAGAAGTGCTTTTGGGAAGTGTAGGGTAGAATATAACATGGAGTCTGGACAGCTGAGCTCACATATATTTAATATGAAACGATGGTACAGCCAAGAAAGATGCGGTGTGAGGAAAGATTTGCAGTTTGGAGCGATCTAATGATGGCATCTATATGAGCCATAAATGCCTATGGTAAAGCACAGATGGAGAGGTGTGCATCAGTTTCAGGCCTGCTGTAATATTTTACATTGAACTGTAATGCAGGCCCTCGGCCGTACCTTACCCTGTAATGGCCCCAGTGTCTCACAGTTAGTAATGGAGTGCTTGCACTTACCTCAGACTGAAATGCATTATGTGCTGTATTTCATGTCAGCAGTTTTGGGGGAGCTATGGCGTTGGCTATAATTAGGTCACACCAACACTGTGACAATAGATTTGTTCTTGTTTAGGGTGTCAGCGTGGAAGTACAGAATGTGCAAGGAAATAGAGTTATGTGTGTAGTGCTTCTCCCATATCCTCCCAAAGGCCTCCTCCAACCAAAAAAACTTCCTCTCTTTATTTAAAAACACTCAAAAACAGAAGCAGAGAGTGATGATGTATTAGTTTACAGAACTTGTCAGAAAATTAACACCTATTCATCCACCCGGTAACTTCAGGATGTGCCACAATACCTCTGTATAGTGTGAAGGAACATACTACAGCACATGGGAAATCATTTTAGGAGGAAGTAAAAGAAATTCATTTGCTGGCCAAAATACTCATGCTTCTCCTCTTCTCCTCCTCTTCTTCTCTTCTGAAATTTCATTCGGTTTTAGACCTGGATCATTGTACAACATCATCGTCAAACCACAGGTGTATCAGGGAAATATAAAAATGTGTAAAGTGGGCCTTTAAGTTAGGTATTTAATTTAAATGTTCTCAGGTAAATATATCCAGCTATATAACTGGATATTATGCAAGCAATGTATGTCACACTGGAAAGTGTATCCACTACCTCGATAAACCTTGGCAAAAGCTGACTGAGAGCCTTTCAGTTTTTTAAATTAAATTATTTGTTATTCTTTCCATTATAATGTGAGAAAGAAGTGTTCATTATTTTTTAACATACCTGTGTATGGAGGAAGCCAACAAATCAATAAATATAAGCCTTACAGCTACAGTATATAGGCCTGAAATTGTTGATGTTTCTGTAATGAAAATGTGATTATCTTTTTAAAATGTTCAGTGTTTTCAAGTGAGGATATGTGTTTAATCAGTTTTCTCTGACTGGCATTACACTCATTTTAAATGGAGAATACTAATCTTGGCGTGTCTGGTGCAGCTCCTGTCCGGAGGCAGTATTTTGGACTTGCTCTGATTATTGTTGTTGCACCATGCTGTCTACTGAAATGAAGCAAAGCACTCCTAAATTGCCTTAGCTGCCCGGAGACAAAAAAAAAGAAAAAAATTTAAGATAAGCATGGCCTTGTATTTTCCAGAGCTGTGCTTTGTTCCAATGTATGTGGATGAAACTAAATTAATGCAATGACGCTGACAGCCTGAAATCAATCAAAGCCAGCACTGAAGATAGGCAGCCACAGGGAATTGGTCAGATAGCACCCCAGCATCTTCTCTTGCATGAGAAAAGCAGTTATGTAGGGGTGATAGATTGGATCATGAGGAGGCCAAAAACAGAGAAATGGAAAGTATTCAGTGTTGAAATTTTGCCCCAGAGATGCATTCCGGTGCAGGGTGAAAGTAGTGCTTGCGTAGTGTTTAGTTACAGTAGCGTTAGCTGAAATCCCAGGAGAGCCAGAGCAGCAGCTGAGTTCTGAGCATGAGCAGAACATACACAGATGGGCTGGGGCTGCTCATTAACAAAAACATGTTGACAGGTATATCCCATTGGTACATGGTATTCATTTTTCTAGAAATTTCTGAAAGTTAGTTATTTCTTGTATGCTTTTTTAAAGACCCTAGACAGTGAGCAGTACACGGAATGTTCCCTTACTGTGGTTTAAAAATCCTGAGCTTTATTATCTCAAAGAACAGCCCTAAGGCTGTTATTCTGGGGTACTTGTATTTGTATACAGTGGGGTCCGAAAGGCTGAGACCACAAATGGAAGTGCTTCTGTTTTGCATTCTTTTATAATGTGATACTTTTTTCACTACAAATTATATGAACAAATTTAAGGAAAAGTTGAATCTTTGAAAAATGTGCATGAATTTCCAAATATTTTAGTTTTTGGTTTGTCCCCCTTTTGCATTAATGACAGTGTGGACTGGAGATGACATGGAGTCCAGAAGTGTTTGCAAAACCTGATGATCCATGTTATCTCATGGTCCTCAAGTGCCTAAGACTTTTTTGGCCTCTACAAAGAGTTAGCGTGGTCTGTGTCTCATAAATTTGACCCTGAAATAGTTCAGAATCTTGAATATTTCTCCTTCATTTTGAATGTCATAACTTTTCATTGTTTTAATTTTTTGAAAATCCTAAAACTTTCTGTTTGTTTCCAGGTTTACATGAAAACAAATTTGAAAAAAAAAATTCAGTGTGGTCTCAGACTTTTCAACCCTACTGTACATCGATGCATGCCTTGGGAGTACATTTGGTAAATTATAAGATGGTGTATTATATTTCATACAAAATGCATTAACACATGTATATATCCAATGTACTCCAGTAATTAATGTATATACACAATAATTATGTTTTCTCAATGTTATTGTAAGATTTACAGTTATATTTCCAAATGCATACATTAGACAGTTGGATGTACTTATACCAACCAGATGACAAACTGGATTCAGTCCCAATCCATATGACCAATATTCAGTGCATTGCTGCTAGCATTTATCTTCTAATAGGGTACCATGAGGGGAGACATTGGTATAGATTTCAGTATTACTGTGTGAGAATCCAGTGTGAGAGGAAGATTGAGGGTGATGAAAAAACACCATGTTTCAGATTTCAAGCTAATATGATCATATTATGAGGATCCTTGATTGGTTTATAGATATTGGTGAGATATCAAAGCGCAATCAAAGTCTGATACGCCATTGATCCATATAGTTAAGAAATAATGGTTTTACGAAGACAAATTCAGAAGTGTGAAAGTGAAAGGGTGAAGGCACGTTATATGTTATATGAGAGAAACTATAAGGAAAAAATGCAAAAATTATTAAATGCATTTTATCACCTCACAGGCAGCCAGTTGAACAGGTGATCTGTCACATTTTTCATGTTTTACTGGCAGACAGAAATATGACGAGGGTAGAAATTTCAAGGCTGGCATTTATGTGACAGTCCAAGCTTGCTCCACTGTATTACAGACTCAGGGGAAAGCCGACATTAGCTGTAGCCTTAGGCCAACCACAGTCCCTTTGTGAACACTTACTGAAAGTCTGTCCATTGAGAAGTTAGTTGGTGAGAAAAAAGGGGTAAGAAACTGTTGATGAAAATCCGTGGAGTCAAAAATTTTAACCAACATGAAAATCCATTCTTTTTGCTTACATTTCTTTTCTCTGCATGTCTTCCAAACCTGCTTTATTTCTACTATATACTACAACAGATGGCTTGCAGAGCAACTGCCAATCACTACTAGCTCTTAGAATGCAGAAAAAAGAAAAAGGCCTGGACATGAGGGCTGACATTCTGTTTCATGTGAGAATAACTGGCAGGAGTTATAACACCAGCTTTCATTGCCACCTTTTTAACACCCTTTATATAAAAAATGCATCAGAGGGCATTTCTTTCCTTATTACTGCTTGGTGATTAAATGGTCATGCTACACTTTTATGCCATTGCTGTATAATTAAATTCCAACGACTGTTCCCTGGTTTTGCATTGACAGCAATGCCGACACAGAATTAAATGGTGAAGTGATTCATTATCTTTTGATTCACCTACTGATTGGCCATTGTATTGCTTATGTGATTTTGATATGCATTCACAGTACCCTGTGAATAAAAATGACAAAAGAACTCTCCATCCTGCCTTTAGGCTGTTACCTCTGAAATATTAATGTTATTCTCTGTTTTTTGCTTTTGTTGAAGGATGATTCCGGCATCCAGTAAAGCTTTCCTGGTGACAAATCTGGTGTCGGGGACTCAGTATGACCTGTGCGTCCTGGCTGCCTGGGAGGACACGGCCACCACCCTCACAGCCACAAACGTGGTGGGCTGTGTGCAGTTCTTCACCAGCGACGAGTACCCACAGTGCCAGTCCCTCCGCAGCCACTTCCTGGGAGGTACCATGATCCTGGTGGTGGGCGGGGTGATCGTGGCCACGCTGCTGGTGTTCATCGTCATCCTGATGGTGCGGTACAAGGCGGGGGGTGAAGACGACCCCCCGTCCAGCAAGCTGCCCACCGTTAGCGACACCTACTCTCAGACTAACGGGGGGCGCACGCTTCGCAACGGCCTGCTCCCGCCCAAGACCAAGCCCAAGGTGACGCTGAGGAACGAGGTGGTTGAGTTCAGGTGCGGCTCTCTTCAGAGCAGCCTCTCTTCAACTTCCTCCTCCTCCTCCTCGGGGCCAACGCGCGACGGCGACAACTACAGCCTTCGCAGCCAAGAGGGGGCGCTCTCCAGCAAATGGAGGACCACCTCCTCCTCCATGGCCCGACCCAACCTGGACCACCTCCTGGGGGCCTTCACTTCTCTGGAGCTGAGGGGACAAGGCAGGGACCCCGGGCCCTCTGGGGGAGCCGCTGCGGCAACTGTATTGCCACCCACAGACAAGGAGCCCCTGCTGGGCCGGACGATGGACTCCACGCTAAGTCGCCTTCTCATGCTGCCCCTGGAGAGCAAGCCCAAGAGGAGCCACTCCTTCGACATGGGCGACGTGGCCTGTGCAGACACACCCTCGCAGCCCTGCAGCTACCCCAGGAGGATCAGCCGCATCTGGACTAAGAGGAGCCTGTCGGTCAACGGCATGCTCCTACAATACGACGAGGAGGGGGACATGGACGGCAGCAAGGGGGCGCTGGAGAGCTCTGAGTGGGTCATGGAGAGCACGGTTTGAGAGGGACAAATGTGGTCAACCTCAATGAAATAAACCCATGAAAAACGCTGGTGACAGGAGAAGCCAGGCGTCTTACGCTGGGGTGGGCGAGGAGCTGGGCTAGAAATAAACCCTGCTGCACCTCTCCTTCCCCTCCTCCCCCACCCCCAACCCCCTTCCCCCTTCTGCATGAAGTTCATCCGTGTTAATCCTGTCAGCCCTCTGTCATGTGACAAAGACTAAGCCCGCGATCAGCCGTGCCGCGTCAGGGTTGGTCGTGTGGCTGACGGTGTCCGGCTAAGGGAACTCGCCAGCTTGGCGTGCTCGCGTGTGCGTATGTGGGGCAGGATGCGAGGTGGCAGGGGAGAGAAATGACAAATTGAAATGTGCCAGGGTCAATCTGGCATGATCACAGGCATTTCAGGGGCCCATGCAGCTGAGCGGATATATCTGTTCAAGCAGGATTTATGGAGCGGTGGGCTCCATGGGCAGATCCATTGGTCCGACAGATTGGCTCCTATCATAGAGCTTCAGACTCTTTGTGCAACTGAAAATCAAACATGTAATGAATTCATTTTATACATTCCACTGTCTTTTTTTATCTTGCAGGTCAAACGCACATCAGAACAGACTGGTTATGCCCTCATTTGAGATTACGGAGCATTTTTTCATAATAAAAATTGGGTTGTTGCATGCGCCAATACATGTCTTATTTAAAATTTTCCTCAAATGTTTTTTGATTGCAAGACCCAGTCAGATGGCCCAAATGTGCATTTCCAGTTGGAGGAATGAGTCATAGTCACGATTATGTTTGAGTGACAGAAGCACTATTTTTTGCTTGAAATCATTTACCTTTCCGATTGCAATTCTGTAATCTAGTACGGAGAGCAATGAAAAAATATAATCAACATCATGACTGTGGTACAATTGGGGAGTGCTGGAATATGTTTATAGATTAAAAACCAAATTCAATTATTCATGTGAAATGAAAAAAAAAAACATCTGTGTCCAAGTTATTTTCCTGTTTTTATATAATTTCCTTGATATTTGAGGTAACAATAATCAAGCACAAGGCATTAAATCAATTTCTCGATTGACCGAACCACAAAGAAAAATTAAAATGAATAAGGCCGAGGAAGATGATCACCCTGGTCATTATGAATTTTTGCTCATGGAATTTCATACAAAGTTATAAACAGGTATAAACAAGTATAAAGGATGTTTTCCAGGGATCCATCAGATGAAATGCAAATAATGCCTGACCCCTCCCCCCAGCACACAGCGGTTAGGAATATATTACAGTTTTTCTCGATTGCTTGAGCATGTTCTTGTTCTCTTTTCCAAATGTTTAACATGGCACCCTAAACTATAACTAGCTTTGCAAAATTCACAAGACTCACAGAACAGTATATATCACAAAATCACATTAAATTGTATCACTTACCATCTAATGGAAAATTTTTGTCTGTTAACTATCACAGAATGATTAGTGCAATGATTAAAATTAGTGCAATGTACCATAACACGACTATGAAGTCTGAATCAGAAATAATTTAATTCAGTAGCAACAAAATTTACTGTATTCCACTGCAACAGTATGGCCACATATTGTATGATCCTGAAAATGCTTTAAAGTGAGGAAAAATGTAAGTACAGGAAGCTGAAAAAGTATAACAGTGGACAAAAAACAACTCAATTACTGTGTACAGTGAAGAAGGTTTTTTTGTTAATGTCCTTTCATATAAAAAAACACTGGGTTCATGCTACACTGCACTGGAAAACATGCAATGTTTGTCTGATTGGCAAAAATGAATGGACAGAATTTGCAGTAATGTAACATAGTAACTATTTTCATTCCTGAATATTCACAATGTTGATGCCACACCTAAGTGATTGAGATGAGACTATACCCATTACCCGGCCTCCATCATTTAAGGCATACTATTGACAGTATGACATAATCAATGATTGCAATGTGAATTACATGACAATCATCTACTCTTCATCTTCCCCTTTGAGCGGCTCCACCAGCACGTTGGTCATCTCCTCTTCCTCCTCTTCCTCCCCTTTAACTTTGCATCTGTACTCGTTGGTTTTTTGCCATGCACAGCAAGTTGCATTTACTGTATTGCGAAAGCATGCTTAGACTTTCTGTTCTGCAAAAGCTTTCATTCGCATTGTCTTAGCAATCGTTAAAAACTGTAAAATAAGATTGTATTCCATTGACCATGCATTGTTAACTACGCACACTACATAAATACTCTACACTTACTTTTTGGTGTATAAGACTTAACCTTGGAAAACCTGATAAGTGAAATGCAACTCCTAAATACACTTTTTTGTATTTTTGCCAATATTTTGCCGGTGAGACCAAATCTCCACTGATTTGGGGCTTTATTCAATATCCTACCTTGCCACTGTCTTTGGTTCTGAGTGGTTTCTTTGTTTAATACTCTTTGCTGTACAGTTCTGTATATTGACATTTTTGTATAATAACCGAATGAGAGTGTATGATGGGAAAACTATAGTCGTATTTTTATTTTCTTGTTCAGCAAACGTAAAAAGGTGCTTAACTGTATTGTTACAGTACAACCTGTTGGTGTATGTTTCTCATTTGGAGTTGTAGAAAATGTTCCTGTGGTCATACATTTTGTTTTTGCTACAAAATGATAAATATCAACAATTCCTAAAATGCATTTGTGAGTTTTTTCCCTGTAATTATCTTTTGTCTGTAGCACAGAGCATGTACCGTATGTGTCATCCCATTCAGTCAGCCATGTTCTCTCTCCTCCATTGCAGACCCTTGTCCAAACCATATAAGCATCCTGATCACATCACAGTGCCTCATTACATAATATTTGTCATTTCATGAATTCCTGAAAAGGTGATGGTTCGACGCGCCAGAGATAATCACCCCTAGGATGTTCCAGGCTCAAAATGAATTCACTGCTCACACTCACACATTCCTCTTGTAACAGGGACTCATTTACCACAAGTGTTTTTTTTTTAATGTCTATTAGAAATTTTCAGGGGATGAAAATAATGTTTTCACTTTCTTCAATAAATTCTATTTCAATATGGGGAGTACAGTCCGATAATTAATGTGTTTGGACAAGGGAAAGCTGCTGGTTAGATACAAACAGAGATGTGGCACAATGAGGACAGAAGGCTTGTTAAGGAGTAAATCCTGGGAGGAGAGAGACTAGGTGAAAGTGAGATGCCTTTTGAGCAGAGGGTGCATCAGAGAAGCAAGGATCTGTGGGGGGTGGAGTGCCAAATGGGTGCGGGGGTGGGGGGAATTACCGTGAAGAGAGGAATGCCTTAGGGAAAGGAGTATTGCATGAAGCTGAGTTTACTGACCCGGGCCAGCAGCTGGTCCTCCTGCAAATCTTAGTGCTGTCGTCATTACAAAGCAAGGGGACAGGAGGATGGCCTCAGCCAAGAATAAGACCTTAATTCACATAATCTGTCAGAAAAGGTACTTAACAGCAATACTATGCAAACAGAGCCTGTGTCTGGCAGCTGTAGGGAAGACCAATCCACAAGGACAAGTGTGTCTTCAATTATTCTGCATTTGCTTAGGACAGAAGAAAACTAAACAAGATTTTTGAATGTGGTAATTGTTTTTTCTTTGGTAATAATGACATGATCCAAGAAATCTATTAACAGTTTGAGACTGCAAGCTCATCATAAAATGAAAGTAATGAAATTGCCCTCCAGCAGTCAGTTACTGTATGACTCTCCTTCATTGATCACCCAATTGTGAGCAATATGGTAAGGGAACTGAAGCTGTGCCCAGATCATTACAGGATGAAGTATGGAGTACATACATGGTTGAGTAAGGAATGCACCCTGAAATATTTAGCTTCAGTACCCCAGTTTAAATACCCATATTTAAATGTGAGTGTTGTCTATTATGGAAGGCACTTAAAGCAGCACAATTCAAAAGAATACTTGATGTTTTCCAATGTTTCCAAGAGGGAAATTTGTTCAATTTTGAGTTGAATTCCATGGATTTCTTTGAAACCCACTTTCAATAGCAGTGAATATTCAGATAATCTGTTTAACCTCTTGGAGCAAATACTGACAAAAGCTTTTCATGCTAATATTTCTCCTTTGTTCACACACCTCTGAAATACACATGCACACTCACACACACACACTTGCACAACACCCCCACAGGTGAATTCCATAGGACCTTATTTAAGATAGGAGCATGTTCTCAAGCAGCTGCAGAGCTTGTACAGTCCTCTCAGACCTGGCGCATCCCAAAAGCAATGTTCTGTGGTGTTGAAATCTGTGATCCATGATCCTTGATCTGTAATCCTTCTCTCCGGAAAAGTGCTTCCAAGAAAATGGGCATCATATTGCAAGGTATTTTCAACAAATCCTTGTCACGTCCTCTCTGAGGAGAGGTCCATGGTAGCGGTCTTTGTCAGCATATGACTACCACTGGAAAACCTCTGCACAATAAACAAAAGCACACAGCACCTTGTTTCTCCCATGAATAATACACAAGTAAATGCAACAGAAGTAAATTAGGGTATAGTGTTGCTATGACATGTTTGTATGTTTTGATGAGTGTAATGTGTTCTGGCCGAATGGCCTGAACGGTAGCATACGAAAGAGCAACATGAGGAGTAATCAGGGTTGTTACGGTGATGATGTGTTTGGGTTGTGTGTGAGGAGTATGGCACATGTGCCTGCACATGCATGCTGGACTGGGCCCGTGCAGATGAGTGGGACAAAGGCAAAGCAGCTTTCTTCCAGACAACCTGAAAAGCACAGGCAGCTATGGGGGTTATTAAGAGATGATTGGCTGGCTGTGTGCATGTGATACTTTCATGTTTCAGAGAGCAGTGATGGTGGAGTGGAACAGAGAGCGCCATCTGTGTCAGTTTCATCACAAACCTCCTCTGAACCGCAGTGTGCGCCTGCTTACAGACCTCATTCATTAAAGGTGTATGAGGTCAAAGACGTATGTAATTTATTTGCAACTTACTTATTTATAATTTATTTAAAAAAACAGGAGAATTTGAAGACAGAATTAAATTAATTAAGTATGGAACCATCCAAAAAAAAAAACTTTGGTGTGCTAAAAGGATGATACAATTCATCTGGCCAGCCCTCATTATACAGTTCATTCCACAGGAAGCCACAAGGACCCAGAAAAGTTTGTTTGCAAATAAATTACGTACGTCTTTGATTTGATCAAATCTATAGCTTTTGCCAATCATAGTATGAGATGCCAAATACATGTATAATCGTAAAGTTACACAGTAATGAGTTTGTGTTAAAGAAAATTATTTTACAATATCCATGAAATTTCCATCCAACTTCAACTCACTTAAATATGAGTGATATGACTCCTTTTAATCAGTATCATTTCCTTTAATCAACAGACACTTAAAATGCTTTATTGGTATTTGTGATTTTGTACATGTCCTACACAGTCAAATGCTTCTACTCGTGCTGAAACGAATCAACTTGGCATGTTGGTGCCACTACGTCAGTCTTCCATTAAGGCATATTAGTTCTTTGAGGAGAGAGTACCATGTCAATATTTTGTAATTGTATATAAGAATGAATGGCATATCCCATTTATCCTCCAGAATGAGAAAAAATAATGTATTTTAAAATATGACTGTCAGTCATAAATGTCAGCGAATATGAAGACAACTGTGAAAAAATTGTCATAAAAGTTGACAGTTTTAGGGGTAGAATATTTACTCTTGTTCAGAGCAAGACAATTTTTCTGTGCAGATTCTGATTCAGAGTGACTTGTAGTAACAATATGTTTTAAGGACAAACAGATTCAATATCAAACCACACCAAATTGACCATAAATTAACGTTCTCGAGTGCTTGTCTTCAGATGAATTCCCTCTTTTCTCCAATGCAGTTTAACATGACAAAAAAGAGCTGCAACTTGTGGGACAGAATGTCTTTGTTAGGAGTCCAGAGTCATCTTTGCCCAAAGGGAGGTGCATTAGTGACTGTTTGTGACAAATGGAATCCAGGACCCTGTCTGTGGAGTTTGAATTTTAATAGAATTTATTCAGGAGAATTCCAGAAGCACTCCCATATTCCCTCATTGAATTATTTTTTGAAATGATTCAGAAGAGCATGCATTATTTACAAGGTCAATAAACTGAACTTTTTCAACAGTTATTAAAATGAAGAACTAAACTGGTCCTCTGATGTCTGTTGTGTTCTTCTGCTCTTTCTTTTCTCCAGTAAAACACTGAGATTATCACAAAAAAGAGATCGCTTTGAAAAACACATTTAGATGGAATAAACTGACCAGGCATGTGACACTTTATGTGAAACTTCAGAAACACAATCCAAATCCACCTGTACAACATTACTGTGATATTTATCAACGAATGTGTTACTTCATAAAGAGATAAATTAGTTGATTTATTAGCAAGTGAAGTTAAAATTGTTTTTTTTTATTTCATTTTATTAAATATCATTAAAAGTTTTAATAACTCTTTCACTATACATATTTCCAATATGTTTTAACTCAGTTTATTTCTGCCATAAAACCTGTTGTGTTTTCATTCCTCCTCATTAGTAGTTTTGGAAATGAATAACTGATTGGAAGATATAACTGCACCTGCAGGCTTGGTTGAATGTTGCCAATATCTTGGTGGGAGTAACACAATGAGGAGGTGCAAAGGCCGTCCTGATACTAGTGGTATAAGGTAAGTACTGTATTATTAACTGCCATATATGTGTTTGAGCTCATTGTTCTCAGTAGTGATGTGCAGTTAGTGTTCTTGTGCAAAATGGCTGACATGCATCACCAAGCTGCAGCACATACAGGAAAGTATTTCTCCCTCTCTGTGGAATTCATTGGCATGATTGAAAAATAGAAATGAAAGCATTTATGCATGTGTGTGTATGTTTGTGTGTTCTGCACATGAAGTTACAACCTTTGCAACACAGCCGCAAAGTCGCTTGCGTAACTCAAACACGAGTGCATGCTGTAGCAGTGCCATCTCCAATTTTAAGCTCAGGATGCCCCCTGGCGGTTACTCATAGGCACTAAACAAAAGCCTTTTGAGCTTATTTGGCTGTGAAAGCTTGCGGTCAAGACAGATGTGGCACACAGATGCCCCCTTTGGGTGGCTTCAAACACTGCAGGTACACAGCTGCGTAGCAGTCCTTTTGCTAACAGCTCTGCTGACCCAATAATAGTAGCATGTTGGTATAAATTAATCTGGTTTAAGATGGGTTTTAGTCAAACACAGCATATGAAACTGGTGATCAGTAAGTAGTTCATTCACCAGTGCAGCTCTTTGCATTAATGATATTCATGATTAAGGTCTGATTTTTTTATCAACACGGTGGCAAACACCTGTATTATTTATGTGATATGTCGAGTTTTAATAAATCTATATTTAGCATCAGCAAGAACTTTTAATTTGCTTTAAAGTTTCTCTCTGGCCCAATGAATGAATGAATGAATGAATGAATGAATGAATATAGCTGGTCTTGCTGATGACTATTGTCATGTCACTCAAATACGGTTGGTAAGTAGCAGAGCTCTTTCTACAGACTTCTAAGCAGGTGCATTCCTGAGGGTGGAGAACCTTTCTGAAACATGTATCTTGGGTTGATGGTGCTTGTGTGTTCCCAAACCTTAACCCACTCTTGGGGTTGAGCTAGTAGAAAGGCCAGCTAGCATCAGCTGGCATCTTGGACAGAAAAGGAAAATCTTTGCTAGATGGAAATTGCTTATGAAAGTTATGGAATTCACGCTTCTAACCCTGCAAGGCTTTAAATCAGTCTTGCAGTTACCTCACGTTTATCACAGATTAGTGCTAATGCCAGAGGGGTGGCTGATGAGCAGGTGAAGGGGGAGAGGCAGGAGTGACATAGTCAGGGGTAAGAGAGACAGGAGGGCAGAAGGAGGCCCATCACCATGGTTAATCACTCACCTGTTGATTACACCTGCTGTAATCAAAGACTGTATCAGGAGCAATTCTCATTTTATATAAAGCAGAACAAAGATAGGTTGTTTTTATATACTGTACATAAATCATTATATGTCATTAGTACATGCAATTAACAATTTATTTATAAGACCAGTTGTACATGATTTATGTATGTCCATGTTTCCATATATTTAAATTCTAAATTTCATTGCAAATGTTCCCCACCTGTTATAAATGAGACTATCCTAACTATTCCTGTGATTTCATTCTAGATATGGCAGTCATACATTGTTCCTGTCATTGACAGACTTGTGTGGACCATGGTAATTGCTAAAAAGTGGTCTATTCACAGCAGGCACACTTTTAGACTCTCACTTTCATACTTAAATGTGTATTTCCTCTCCGCAAGTGCTTGTCTTGGTGCTGTGAAATGAAGTGTGAGGAAAGGGCCGAGATTTTGCATTCCACATGAGTCTGGCCCCAGAGCAGGGAGCACTACACGAAGGAAAGATAATTAGACCTGACACTCCACAGGATATGAGCACTGGGGTCAAGGTACTGCTATCAATCCACAGTATGTCAGGAAACCCACCGCGCCATCCACACAGTGCATTTAATTATGTTTTAAATGCCAGGTGGGAAAACCATACATCACATGATTATCTGAGGGATGGGGCTTGGGTCTAGAATGTACCAAGGAGGGCTCTACACTCAAAGCAAAGGGAACTATTTCTCACCACAAGACATAGACCGCAGTTTCTAGTTTACATTCTTTGATATTTATACTAAAAAATGGCCATGCCAATTGAGAAAACAAAATAGGTTACTGTCAGCCACGTCTTCATTTCATACTCACAACTTGATAACAGCTGTCCTAGTTATGGTACAAAACTGCTGCTACTAAAACTCCTTTAGTCAGTGGGCAGGTCAGCATCAAGAGTGGAGTAAATCTTTTGTGCTTTATCCATGAACAAAGTCAGTACAAGTAAAGGCCAACTGGCTTCTGGCCATTTCAGACTGTTTTCCACTTTTTCAAGTGTAAGGAAATAGAACATTTTAATCTCTCTATTGCAATATGTATGTGTTGAGAGTGCTTGCGCAAAACCAATCTTGGAAAGGTCAGAGGCTGTGCATACATCAAAGAGTATTTCCAGTGGCAGTACAATTTGATCTGTATTTGTAAGGTAGAGCACATGCAGTTTAACACAAGAAGCTATTTGTATTCTGAATGTACAAAGTTCTCAATGTACTTTTAAGGTATCCTTTATTTGTGGAATCCTTAATTTCTCATTTGGGAATAAGTAAAGTGTATTCTCAGTTCAATGCAGGGATAAAATTAGCTGCTTTCTAGCACTTAGGCCAGCCTCAAAACTGATGTGCCAAATTTCCAAGCAAACCATCAAATTCATATAATGGAAATTAACAAACACCTTAACATCTAATTAAACAAGACTACATTTTTGAATCACATAAAAATGATTTACATATGGATGTACGTCATGAGTCAATAGAAAGAAATCTTGCCCTAATTACTTATAAGTAACAACATAAATCTTCACTCCTCTGCAAGGATGACACATTGACTCCAGTTAGAGAGTATTTAAAACCCCTTCCATCCATTTTAGGACTGTGAAATTTGATTGATTTATCTGTGGTGAGAGGGCCAGTGTTTGTTAGCTGGTTATTTAGTTTGTTTGTTAGTTAGTTTGTTTGTTTGTTTGACTATGCTCTGTTTCCTCCGGCTGACAACAGTCTTAGACACGGTTATCTAAGGTAATAAATTAATTGTCTTGGGTCTTGTCAGTCCTGTGTCTGTTTTCATTATGTGGACTTTGCAGTTAATGTGGTTATGTGGTTCATTGGGTAGACTGACAAACAGGACTGGCAAAGCACTTTTCAAACACCCAGGAGACACTCCAGTAGATGCAAAGAAAAATTAAATGATCTAAAACAAAAATTCATTTCATGATGTTCATCTAGAAAAAACAAATAAAAATAAGTGCTATTTTTCTGTCAGCCTGAAGAGGAATGATCTACAGGCAGGCTCCTTCACCAGTGTTCATCTAGAAATGATGAACTTAGACTTTTTGTGTTTGGATGGCTGTGCTGTTTTCTGTTTTGCCCTGGTGTTCTGTTTTGCCTTGGTTTTGATTTTTGTAGTGTTTTCTTTTCCCCAAATAATATATGCTTTTGTTTGTTTTACCTTCCACTCACCACCCGGCACAGTGGCCTCATGTCCTTGAGTCCATTTGCTGCTCATATGATGTTATTCCCTGGTACTTCCACCTCCTCCATTCAGCTATGACTATATCTTACTATAATGTCACAAATAAGGTTGGCACACAAAGTGAGGTTGGCACAGCCCTTGTGGATATGCGGGGAACAGGATGGCTCAAATTATTCCAGGGCATATATATAGCAACTGCACTTTGACCAGACTTGGTATCCGCTGTTTTTACCCAGAGTTTTCAGATACATTTTGTTAGTTTAATATGGGCTGCTCTATATGTGATCGCTTCATTTTTCATCTTACTCATCTTTTGACAAATGGCTGAAAACCTCTGACTAATCGTTTTTATGTTTTGCAGGGAAATCTTCCTGAACTCTGAAGTGCCAGCTAAGATTATGTCAGACCAGAAGCGACAACTGGGAATGACATCTTCACATGAGCGGTGGTATGAAGCTTTCCTCCATGTTAAATCTTCATTCTCCTAAACTAGTTTTTGTTTGATTAACTAGTGAATTTGATACCTCAATTTGTCTCAAGCTATACCAACACAATTAATTTCCAAATTCCAAATGGTATATATGCAAGCTGTGTTCTCATTACCCAGAAGAATTGAGAAGCATTTGTCATTCCCTAAACTCAATGGTAGCTTTTCAATTTTATCTCCGAGATTGTTGGCACAGACTTATAAATGAATGTCTATTGCATCACTAGTTGAGAAGGTTATTGTAACAACTAGAGAGAATTTCCCTTTCAGCATGTTGTATAAGTTCCCTGTAATAGACTCACTAGTGGCCATTTATTTTATTCTAGTAAACAAAAAGTGCATTAAGGTCTCCAGCTATACAGGCATGTCTTTTAATGTTTTTAAATGTATATATTTTTGATTGTACCATCTTTTAAAGTGCTCATTTTGAATTTGATTCTGTGTTTAGAGGAGAGGCAGCAGTAATCAGGAGAGATTGCATGCAGGAGACAGGTGGCAGGCTGTAGGTGTTTGCTGCATTGCCGACAGGAAGTGGCACAGGACTCATGTGTGATACCCTGATAGACTTAAGCCCGTCATTCCCAAGGAGGGATGGAGCCAGTTGTTTCCAAACTGTTGCACCATCTGCATTCATAGATGTGAGTTATTCTGCTATTATAATTGTCAAATAGATGAAAAGTTCCCCTCTTCTGATCCCCTCTATATGACCCCCTCCCTCTCCTCTCTCTCTCTCTCTCTCTCCTCTTTCTCTCTTACTACTCTCTCTGTCTCACTACCGCAACCTCCACCACCCCCCCCCCCTTTATAATTTGGACCAGTTTATTGATGAGAAAGATGACACATTTGCTGTTATGTATTCACTGTGACTTATTCATCAGGGTGGAAAGCTGTCATGGTTCGCACAGTGACCGCTCTTCTCTGTTAGATAGGCTTGTCATCTCCAGAGAACATCAGATACACAGATGGAGGGTATCTATCTGACAAGCAAGTACAAATCACAGAGGATGAGGCCTGTTGTGTGCACTGGTACATTTCTAGATAGCTTCACTTTCTGGTGCCTTTCTGTACATGACCCAGTATGCAAAAATGTGCTGATTACTTTTCTGTTTGGCTGAAGCATCATGGGAGTAAAACATATAGTTTCCATACCCCTAATTGCTTATGTAATATGAAATACAGCCCTCCTCATATTTAGTAAATGTTATCCACTCCTTTAAAAAGCATTTGTGTGTTCAAACTGTGTTCAGTTATCTTGCCTTAAGATATCCTCTGGTGTATTTAAAACTCCCCTATGCTGTTGATTTGATGAAAAACAGGGATTGTAAACATTATACATTCATGAAAATAACACACACTGGCAGCTGGTCATTCCTGAAGTGTAATAGAGGTGGTAATTAAAGCATCCATGGGAATCTTTCACTGTTTCACTGATGGTCTTATCGTTATCACGTATGGTACAGACATGGGTCACTCATGTTGTCCCTGTCATTCTGATGCCTCACTTTTTTGTTGATTGCTGTTTTTGTTGTTGGTTTGTCATATTTTTACTGCATTATTTTTTTTTTGTGTGTGTGTATCAACCATTTAACATTCATACTTGACAAATAAATGTTAACGAGTAGAAATAATAGAAATAATAGAAATGCTTGTAGTAGAAGCATCAGCAGCAACAGAATCAGAAGATAGTAACAGATTACTGTTGTCCTTCCTGGAGATCATCCTTGTGTTCTTTGCAGATATAAAGTTTCACTGAAAACATTGAGCTGAATACCATTGGAAGTGCATTCCTGCTCTTTCCTTACACAGTCCTGCCACACAGTGGCCAAATGTTTCATTGAGTATGAATGGTCCGAAGGTTATTGCCTCCCCTTGCACTGCTTCAGCTTTTGCTTGGGAAAAATACATTGTAACAGTTATTTTCCAAACTGTTCATCTTAAAAAATAAAGCAAGTTGGTCAAATAAAGACACTGTCATATAAAAGTCACCGTCCTGAACTGAAGTTGTTGTAATTTTAGCTCAATTAAAAGCCAGATTTGATTTCTTACCACACAAATAATAATGAAATTCAGCAGCTATTTTGTTGTTTACCATACTTGCCAATATGTGCTTGTGAAGAAAAAAAACTTGGTCTTGTATTTATTGAATCAACACCACTGTTTACGTGCATGTGTGCATGGATGGATGGTGGCATGTTAGCATTGTTTTTCTGGTGTTAGTGCATGATCTGTTGACATGCTTGCCATTTTGTGGTAGCACATACATGGATATTCTGCTCATATGTGTTTTTATTCTCTTCACATTTTGATTTCTTTGAGTTGCATGGATAAGATTCAACACAAATGTGAATGGTCTCGTCATTGTGTTTAATAACATTTTAGCTCATATGGGCCTTGTAGTGTGTGTATTTTAAGTGTGCACGTTGTATAGAGTTAATGGTCATTTGTTAGCATATTTTTTTGATTGCTTCATCAAATATCAACCACATGGATAATATACCTAAGTGGATAAGTGAATCTTATGATCCAAAATAACAAGAATGTCCTATTTCTGAGGCAAAAAAGGTGTAAACATATTTGTCATATTTTCAGTTGTTGAGTAAATGTAGCTAACACAAAATAATAATTCTCTGTTGAAATGTAAATGTAGCCTATCAGATGACCAAAACTCTGCAGGGCCTACTTGCCTAATGTTTATGTGTGTTCATTTTTCATGTGATGTTGTGTTTGCTTGATCTTCCCCTCTCTTTTGGAGCTTGGAAGAGGGTTTTGGCCCTTTTACTGCCTCACATGGGTTTCATTACTGTCCCTGACGGCAGAATCTAAGCAGCCCCTGTTCTCAATTATTCAGCTGCAGTGTGAACTGATCCCAGTCCATGGAGCTTGCTTACAGATCCCACTATACTTTTTTTCCAGTGTTGTTTTATATTTACATTACATTAATGGCATATAATGGTTTGCTTTGTTAAGTCTTTGCAACTATGGTAGTTGATCAGCATATACTCTTTCTTATTTTTATGAAGTGGTAGACATTAATGCCTACAAATAAATTACCAGTGATAACAGGAGGCGTCATAAGAAGAGACATTAAACAAATACTAACACAATTATACCAGGTTCATTTCTTTATCTCATAAAACATGTAATAAGGCATTTTGCTGTGTGAACATGTATGTGAGGATGAATGTACAAGTGAATGTTAAAACTAATCTCTTACAGCTCTGGGAGCATTGAGGCGATCGTTTTATAAAGAAGTACTTGAATTCCAAGTCTTGAACTGATGGTTTGGACTAACGTCAATAGTGTGTTCGCCAACGTCGACTCCGAGCTAAATAAATAAATAAGTGTTCTCTACCGCACACACATAGTTAAATATCTGGTTGTGGCGCCTGCGTAGTCAGACTGCACTGCAGAGAGATTCCACGCTAAACGCTGTCAGGTTCGCTTGTCCGTGTTGGTGCGTGAGTGTGACACTGTGTGTGAGAGAGTGCATGCCGTGTGTGCATCTATTCTGACACATGTTAAGCGAATGGAGAGTATGAGTACACAACTCTGACGAAAAATACGCGGCGGGGGACGACATCTATGAAAAAAGTGCGAACTCTTGGGACACGAGTGAAACTGGTTTTGTGCTACTAGCATCTTTCCCACAGGAGGACGTTCGACCACGACCTTTTTCACATCACGGCACCATGTCTGCTACAGGCACCAGCAAATCTGGCAGGCTTCAGACGGAAGATAAGAGCCGACAGCGGAAATTCCTCTCTTTTCTATTTTATCAAGCGGTGCGGGATCACAAGCCAGTGTGGATGCTAGAGGACATGCGGACAATGGAAACGTTTTACTGGGAAGAGAATGCCAGTCAGAGGACGTACACTCCCTCTGAAGCTCTTCTGTATGCCATAGTACATGATCATCAACCGTATGCACAGTACTTGCTTAGTCACTATTCCGAGGAGGCGTTGGCCATGCCAGGTGAGCGCTTTTGTTGCTGTCCGTCCTCGGCCCCGCATCTGGCAATGGCTGTCAGATATGACAGAAGGGACATACTTAGTCTTATTCTCCAGGTGGCGCATCGGCTGCCCTCTCTCCGATCGTACCTGAACCGCGGTGGATGCTTTCATTTGGAAGATGGGAAAACCCCACTGCATCTGGCCTGTGAGCTCCTGCGGTCAGAGGCAGTCATTCTGTTATTGGGAAGCGGTGCCTCGCCCCGGGCTGAGGACAACAATGGTATGACGCCTCTGGACGTTATTTTGGAGCAGCTTTGGGACTCCAAAGTTAACGTGGGGGCAAAAAAGCTGTGTCTTGACAATCTTCTACTCTTCATGCCCAAATTACGTTTCAAAATGAAAGAATCCCTACAAAAAGATCCTGCCTGCTGGTCAAAGGTACTTGGAGAGGACAAATTTAACCACCTCATCGGGAAAAATCCTGCTCCGCTGTTTCTCATAGCTATGCAAAAAATTCTTCTGATGCTGCCCCCGGAGCAGTTTTCCAAAAGCCTGCATGACCTCCCTATTCCGACCTCATTGAAGCCGCTCCCTGCATCCTGCAAACAGCGGTTGCAAGTGCAAGTAGTATAGAGTATTTTAACGTTTTGCGAGGTTTTAAACCATTAATATATACTGATGTCTCGATGTATGTATAGGACAAGTCTTGCATGGTGTAGGAATGTGTCTTAAGCACGTCATATAACTTTGATCATGGTTATGAAGTGAGTGAAAGCCAGTCGAAATTAAGACTTAAGAAATGTAAGCCGTGTCATCCATTAGAAGGAAAAGCAATATTGTCTTCAAGTACGTCTGTGCTTTGATTATGGTTCTGTCAGCATTACCATCATGTTCCATTTTATTCCTTTCAAGCAGGAGCATTTTGTGAAATTATGTAATAATGATTGAACTTCCTGCATCGGCCTAAAATGTTTTATATTTAAATGTATATGTATATTTTAAGATCAACTATGAATATAGCAGGATTATTTTTATGGCAGTATCAGCTTTATATATGCAATTTCAGATTTTTGAAAATATTTATTTTGTTATTTGTTCTCAATGATTACCTCCATAATATAAATAATGAATTTTAATTCATCATGATCTTTGAAGCATTTTAAAACAGTATTTTAAAAAAAAACTGGACTTAAATATACTGTGGAGGTTTCCTCACGGTAGTAGCTTAATTAAACTTCTGGTAGCATGTGGTGGTTGTGACACCACAA
Organism: Albula goreensis; assembly: GCA_022829145.1. NCBI lineage: Eukaryota > Metazoa > Chordata > Actinopteri > Albuliformes > Albulidae > Albula > Albula goreensis. The sequence goes on from CM040747.1 coordinate 10,370,313, forward strand.
CCTTTTGCCTATGCTAATGCATGTGCAATTTCTCTGAGTTTTTAATAAAACGGTGTCCTGCTATATTAATAAGTATTTTGTAACGCAGTTGTTATTAAGTCATGTTTGTCTTGAGTCAGTTGTGTTTATTATAAACGTGATGGATTAGTTCTGTCTCTCTACTCAGTTAATTACAACAGCGGTGTAACTTTTGCCTTAAGCAGTCTGAACAAGTCCTTGGTGACCACAAATGTGTTAAACAGGTTTGATTACCTCTAGAGTGGTCATCTGTTGTTTGCCCCATCAGCTGTTGAAAACAGGTGCTAATCATTAATCTCACACCACCTTTGGCTAGGGAATGCCTTCCTTTTTTCCTCATGGATTATTGATTCATGTTTTTCTGAGGCAGACAAGTGTTACATATGCTCTATTTTTAGCCAGCCATATTTGGAGTTGTCAGTTTCATTTCTATAAATCTTACCACTATGTACTATTTACCAACTATTGCATTTTTCTAATCATGGTTAATCTGTGTCTTGAAATCGACTTTAAAAAGTTAATTTTATCTGACATAAATAGAAGCAGGCTATAATACTGATATTTTCAGGTGAAGTAGTCATTCCTTTAGGACCTGAGAAGGTATGGCTACATTTTTAAATTACCTGAAAGAAATAAGAAGACCCTTTTTGACACTCATTTAGTTCAACAATTGCTTAACAGCTCATTATGTTTTTGAGGGTAAAACCATGTATTGCTTAAAATGTGATCAGTACAATCAGAAAATGTATTCTGAAACTGGTAGCACATGTATAGAGGGCAAGAATAGGCTCCATTGTCTTTTTTAGGTTAAATTCAACAGCTTTGTCTCAGCAGGAGATGAGATAAAGGCCAGGATTCAATCAAAATCACATAGCTACTTTAGGGACGTAATGTAAGAATTAACAATCATAGGGTGCTAATTACAGATTCTTTATTTTTCAGATATTCCTGTTGATAACTAGTTTTAAGAAATGTATAATGCAGAGCCATTGTATTCTAATGTATTAGAATGCTAATTAATCAAATATGTTTTAAGTCAGTCTAGATGCAGTCAAGTCATTTTTATGGTCATCACGATCAAACTAATGCTGCTTGGAATCTGTTGTCAGGGCTGAAGATCCGGGAAACAGGAACAGGTATTGGTTGAAACGTGTGGTTTTCTGGCACCCAGAGCACATGAGCCTCCTCCCCACTGTCCCCCGAAGGTACATTTGATTTAGCAGACTTCAAAGGTATGGCACTGAATCCAGAGAAATGGTACATTTATGAAGAATAGTTTATGAAATAGTGAAAAAAGTAAGCAAATCTATACAGGAATCAAGTTGAAGCAAGTTAATAATCAACAGTCTATGGAAATCAATAGTATACTGTATTTTATTATTTGTTTGAGAATTTATGTAATGGTAATACATTTTAAAATGTCATTTATGAGACCCAACACATACATGGTAAAAAGCCTTGAAAACAAGTGTTAGTATGAACATTTCTCCTTTAAAGCTTGAGCATCAGATATTTTCATGGCCTTACTTTACATGTCGCCATTCATATACTTTCAGCATTATTCACTAAAGGTGGGCCTTTTTTTTTTTCTTTGAACATTATGAAGATATTTTACTTATCATTTTGTGTGCCTTTACAGTTTTGATAACAGTTTAAAATAAACTCTTAGTGATTAATGGTATTTAAATCACTTTGGTTTATTTGATTTAATGTTAATAAAATAGAGCTCGTTGTTCTAAACTGATCTAAGCAGTCGATGTAAGTGTGTATGCATATGTACTCCCATAATCTGTGCACATCATGAACCATCAATAAAATTTTGAAAGCAGCAGTTTGGTTTTTTTTTTTTTTTTTTTTGATTGATTGATTGATTGATTGATTGATTGATTGATTGATTGGTGAATAAAGAAGTTGTAAGGAAGGAAGTTGAAATGGTGTAAAGGAAGTTATCATTGATGTAAAATCACATAAGAATCTTGAAAATATTAGTAAATCCCATTTTCAAAGATGTCCAGTCATTAATATAGGGTTTCATGGTGTTGTTCAGTGATATTGTTTACCAATGAGACATCTTGTCCATCAAGTATTTCCCTTTACCTGTCCTGGAAACATTAATTTACCTTTAGAATTTTTTTTTCATTATCTTGATCACACGTATTATTATATAGTTCGAAAGATAGATAGTTATGTTACTAATGAATACGTTACACAGCTGTACCTCGGTGAAGGAAGGGTTGAACATTTATAAGACGGACAAAGCGAGAAAAGTTAATAAGTCAGAAATGAATAGGGAAACAGAAAAGTAAAAGGTAAAGGGCAATATGGAAACGACAAAGAAAACATGAGGTACAAATTCTTTTTGGTTCTCTTTTCCTTGATGTTTCGTTGTTGTTTTTCCTTGTTCACTTTTATTTTATTTGATACTATGAGCAGTACTTCTTTTTCATTAGATATACTACTGCATCTTTCAGTATTTTTGCCTGACCACGAGTGTAAACTTTTTAATACAACTTTTAAAAAGTAATTAACTATGAGCAGTACTTCTTTTTCATTAGAGATACTACTGCATCTTTCAGTATTTTTGTCTGACCACGAGTGTATGTTTTTAATACAACTTTTAAAAAGTAATTAACAATGTGTGTATAGTGTTCTGCGGTTCAATTTCGGTTTTCTGCCAGCTGGTGGCGGTATCTGCAAACTTTCAATGAGCGCGTGGAGTGTCCGAATTTTACAAAGTGCTGGCCGGAATTTAGTGAACGTTTGTCCTTAACGTTTACTTACACATGAAAAATAAGTATTATTACTTTTCTCTGCTAGAACAATTTGGGTAGTTATCTGGCCAAAGTATGTCGGTAAAAATATGGACACTTGCATTTAACAGTAAGCCAAATTTGGGTACAAATGTTGATTGAGTCTTCGACCCTGCTCTCGTACAGCTGTTACTTGGCACCACACCGAGAAAGAATCATTGACCATTTTACAGGAAGCTGTTCTATTTTACGTTTGAATTTATTTTTGGTGTATCTTCATAATCACTTGTCTGTTCATCGCAGAATTATGTGAGCATTGTGTATGCATTTAATAAAACCTGTGATTCGCTTTCTTCAGAAATGATAGGATATCGCGTTTAATCGGTTTGATAAAGCAATTAGTCCGTGGTAAGTCCGACCTCAATGTGGGTATAGTGACCGTTGGTTTATTGTAACAATAAAAACGGGATTAACTACAGCTAAATGTTGAGAAATAAAGGAATAGTATTATCAACCTTTCTTAAGAATATATCACAAGAATAAAATACTATATTAAATGTGTTAGACCTAGTCTAAGGCTGAGGAACTGTATATTTAATTAGATACCATGAGCTCATTTTGCATTTAGTGTATTGAGTTGAAAGATGACCCTTTCAAAAAATGCCCCATATGCTTTCAGTTTCTATGTGTTTATGAATTTCCAGGAATACAAAATAGTACCAGATTTCTCTTAAAGATCATTAAATGTGAACCAGATAATCAGGTTTTCTGTCTCTGGATTCTGAGGCATGCAGCTCACGACTCTGGCAGGTGCAGTGATATACTGTTGTTTCTGCCTTTCAGGTATTATGGGAACTTCCAACAAAGTAGTTGACACATTCCAAAGTAAAACGTGCGAATCGACTTACTACCTGATGTCACGCAATAGGTTAGAAGTATGTAGATATATTTTTTTTTCCACAGTTGAGAGGACCCAACAACAAAATCTGAGAGCTTGTGTCAACTGCTGTGCCATTAATGAAAGCATGGTATGGCAGGACATGGAGGTGAACACTGGAGCTGAAAAAATTATTTGTACAATGTATTTGTCGTGTGAGGTATGGATATGGCATTAAAGAGAGATGATTAAAGAAGAAAAAATTGATGTTAAACTGAAGAAAATGTGATGGCTTTCCCAGTATGCTCTTGATACTAACATTCACAAGGTTTCACACAGGGGAAACAATCCAGCTCAACCAGAAATTACCCACTTGTTGCCCTGACTATTCATATTTAAATTGACATATATATTTTTTAGTTATCTCTGAATTCTACTCCCCATGAGCAGACAGCCATGAGCCCAGGTCAGATGCTATTGTCACTGGACGTACCTTTAACCTTGAACCCAGACGGTGAATTTTTTTTTCTTTTCTGAAAAAGGTTTTTACTTTAGATTGACAGATAAAAGGGGAAGTAATTTTTTGTAAGTTAGCATACCTTATAAGAATTCAATCTAAACCTAACAATGGCTTGTAATGACCCCTTTCAATGCTAACGTGACCTCTACATATGCCAAATGATGCGGAGAACAGATACTTATAATCACAATCTAAAGATTTACTGAACTGTGAAATGTCCTTTCACTTTCCCCTGCAGCTTCCAGAAATGAGGAGAGATCATAAAATAAATGATAGTCAACATCAGACAGTGAAATTATTCTTATTGGTACTCTAATTTCAAAGAATGGCATAAGGACTGGGCAGGTATTTTTTGCTCTTGAGTCTCTCAGCTATTGTCTATAAACTCCTTAACATTTCAACATTCCAACTTCAAGAGGGGCTCAGTGACAGGGGGAAAAAAAACAAAAACAAGTAGCTAGGTCATGAGTGTATAGCCAAGTCTGGTACCCAGTTTACATTTGACCATTTTAACAGACATTCTTAGTCTTATATCTTTACATACAATAAAATAGAGGCACTGTGCTAAGCATCATCATGTGTATGTCATGCAACTTACAATACGTGATTAATTCATTAAAGGTGTAATGGCATCAAAGCAAGGCATGGAAGTGATGCTGCAGCAAACAAGCAGGGATTGTTTTTAGTGTCAGGGGAAAGAAATGGGTCCCTTTCTGTCAAATTCCTTTTCCAAGATGCAGTGAAAAAGAAAGGGTGGTTTGGGCGATGGGCTCGACTCTTTTCAGAATACGGTTGATTACAATGTTCAGATAATGACACAAATATTTAAAGGTATTCACCCTTTAAGCAAAATATGTAAGAAAAAATTTTTCACTAAATATCCTGCTGTGTATGCTGAAATGTTCTTTTAGTATGTGTACTTCAATTAAGAAAAATATTCCATACATAACTATGTACTGAAATATTTATATATCAAAACCACTTCTGCGTCAGAAAATGCTGCCATCCTGAAACCCTCAACCAAAATTATATTTAGCCACTCTTCAGATATGCCTACTTCACCTGCGTCACAGTTCACAGACTACAACACATCCCTAACTTTAAGCGGTACTTTCTAATCTCAGTATTACCTTCATCTGCCCTGATGTCTGTTAATTTTGTTGTTTGGCCTGTTTGTCTAGGACTTTTCTGGGAGAGATGGTGGGATTTACCGTAAAAACAAAATGTACTCAAACCCCGCCCCCAGCTCCTCCCCAATCTCTTCATCTGTTTGTGCCGATACAGAATGTCGAAGAGGCTCGTCCTCTGAAACAGCAGCCCATATGTTATTTTGTATACGTATTTTGTTCTTGCTTAAACATGCACAAACAACACTGACACCTCCCACCCCAGGTGGATGTCTATATAAGAGATGTGGCGTAACACACACTTAGGAGCTAAGCCTGTGTGCTCACCATGGAGTCCTCTCTCTACCAGTGCATCCTTGGGGTGTGTCTGCTGTTGAACCTGGGGAGATGCTGTGATATTTCACTCTCCACCTGCGGTGGGCAAGCACCTGGGGACGTGCTGATCGGGGTGCTGAATCCCTGCCACGCTAAAGTGGAAGCGCTGCATAAACGGATCCAGCCTGAAGCGTACAACTGCACTGAGTGAGTACAAACAGGCTATACTGACCCAGAAAAATAATCAAAAAAAAAAAAAAAAATCAGGGTGGGCCAGGAGGATTGCTTCTGTTTCTGGATTTCATTCCTCCTTCATTATTTTATTCAGTGCAATCATTCATGTTCTGACAGCTAAGATTCTTGATAAGCACAGAAAAGGCTCTTTCAATATGATCATATGAAACATTTTACCATGGCCAACTATAAAAGTGAAACAGCACTGGCTTATGCAGCTAATTGCTGAGCTGAGGTAACTGGTAAAAAGGGTAGAAACAACAATGGTTTAAATTAGAAATTTCCTGCTCCTTTCCAAAAATGTGGATATACAGAATTCATCTAGATGTACTTATCATTTATATTGTCATAATTCATTATTTCAGTGAACACCATTCCGGAAAGAAGAATACAATTTATGAATGGAAAAATAAAGCCTAGCACTATCAGTGAGAATCTAAATAAATATAGGATAAAATATACTTGTTTACTTATAAACATTACATTATATTTGGTGTTACATATTCAAAATAGAATGCTGTTAAATTATGGTTTTGTTACATATTAATCTTGTTTATTTTATCACACCATTACAGTCAAATTAGATGAAAGGTTATATATTATTTATCATACTTATCATACATATTTCTTAACTTTTTTCCACTAAGCTTCGATTTGACACCATTCACGCGGACCCTTGCTGCAGCCTACACAATTGAGGAGATCAATAACTCGGGTTTTCTCCCAGGAGTCCGGCTCGGGTATGTCATTTGTGACACCTGCTCTGATGCCACTAAAGCTATCCACGCCACTGAAAACCTGCTCTCCATCAACGGCTCACTCCCTGTACAGTGCGACTACATTGACTACAGACCACCAGTCAAAGTCATTATTGGATCGCGGTACTCAGAAGAGTCCATCCCTGTGGCCAGACTACTGGGCCTTCACATGGTCCCCCAGGTAAGTAAAAATGGAAAACAACGTCATCAATTTGTTGCGTATTGAGTTCTTGTATAACCAGCTAATTGCTCTTCTGATAAATGTTTTAATTGTATAGCTCCCATTACATTCGTATAATATTCTGTGCTGCTCAATTCCATACATTTTGGAATTGAACTGCATGAAAAATGTATTCATTGTGTCACCTACCTCACACAAATATTGTGTAAATATTTAAAACTTGCATTTTAGACTCATCAAAATCATTGGGCCTCAGAAAAGTCCACTTATAAGCAGTACATAAAAATACATACTTTCTAAGGTTTCATTTTTCATAGAACCAACAAAATGTGTTTTTACATTGACTTATTTCCCCAGAACATTGCATGTGAAAAGTTGCATTTTTTTTTGACTGTGCCCTGCTAGATCAGCTGCACAGCCTCTGCACCAGTTCTGAGTGACAAGCTGCGATTTGGGTCTTTCCTGCGCATGATCCCCAGCGATGTGCACCAGACGCAGGCCCTGGCTAAGCTCATGACCCGCTTCAGCTGGGACTGGATCGGCGTGGTGTCTGGGGATGATGACTACGGTAAGGCAGCCCTCCAGAGCTTCTTACTGGATGCCGATAATGCAGGGGTGTGTGTGGCCTTTCAGGAGGTTTTACCACACTACTTGGACCACACCCACACCAACCGTCGGATCCAAGAGGTGGCTGGGCAGATCCGCTCCTCCAAGGCCCAGGTGGTGCTCCTAATCGTGAAGGGGGAGCTGGTGGCGGAACTGTTCCAAGAGATGATCCGCACCAACACCACTCGAACATGGATTGCTAGTGATGCCTGGTCCATTTCACGACAGCTCGCCAGCATGGAGGGAATCAATGAGGTGGGGGACATCTTTGGGTTCACCTTCATCACTGGGGAGATCCCAGGGTTCAAAGAGTACCTGCTGAAGCTGCAACCAAGCCCAGGAGCGGTGAACCACTACATTCAGACGTACAAGGAGTTGAGATTCAAGTGCACACCTGAGCTCCTTCAGTACAGAGAATGCCTAAAAAACAACCCCACAGAGCTCTGTGAAATGCCTGACTCTATAAAGTACAAATCCGATAGGGCATGCCACGTGCCAGACCCCCAGAAGGCTGATGATGACTTCCTGGTGCAGAATGTTGACCTGACTGAATTGTACAGTGAGAAAGTGGCTGTGCTGACTGTAGCTCATGCCCTGAAGCGACTCTTGCAGTGTAACGAAACTGCATGTCCAGGAGAGAAGAACTTCCAACCCTGGAAGGTAGAAAGGCTATTCTTTTTACCAGTACAATTCTACAACAAAGAATTTGATAAAATTACGCCATCATGCTTAAATTAAAATAAAACATGAATATTACTTATTTACAGTAAAGTAGCTCTTGTAATTTCCAACTTTATTTTTGCTATGGCAATGATTAAATTTTACTTTTCAAAATTGTTGAATGCTTTCAATTATAAATAATGAATGATCAATATTGAATTTTTCACAATGTCTGGCTGCTTTTTGTAGCTTCTGGAAGAACTCAAAAAGGTCAAGTTTCAACTAGACAATCGTCTGATCTACTTTGATGAATCTGGAAACTCTGTGAATGGCTATGACCTGATTATGTGGGTGAAGGCTGGTGATAAGAGAGAATTCAGAGTGGTGGGATCATATGAAGTCTTGAAAGGATTCGTGGAGATAGATGAAGATAAACTCCAATGGATGGACAACAACAACAACAATACGGTTAGTTGGGCATGTATCATTTGCTTAAAGTAAAAATCAATTTTATAGGCAGTCGGTAATTAGCGTTGCTGTACTAACTATATTTTAGCTCTAGTAAACAGCTGTTTGTGATGTAGGTGTTATGGTCAGATTGCAACAAAACTGTAAATTCAGTCAAATGTTGGGGTCCTTCAGGTACCAAGGTCAAGATGTTCTGAGTTGTGTGGACCTGGTAGTAGGAAGGACGTTTCTAACATATCCTGCTGCTACAATTGTACAGCATGTGAGGAAGGAACTTATACCGATGACTGGAGTGAGTATGAATCAATCAAATATACAGTACATTTCTACTCATATATTTACTTCATTTTCATTCTAATTTTGTCAATCCATAAAACTAAAATAATACTTCAAAGGAACTTTGCACTCAGTGCTTGGTTTGTTGGCATGGAACATCTGCTTCAATGATTTGGGATATGTAATCGTAGTATGAGCAGGGCATGAACCTTTTTTTTTCTTGCTGTGATTACGAGCAGTGACATCATTCTCTGATGCTGTGTTTTGCTCTCTATGGTCTTTCTGCAGATCAGCATGACTGTGAGAAATGTCCCAACGGCACTTGGTCTTTGAAGGGGTGGGACCATTGTGAGGAACGGAAGGAGAAGTTCCAGAGGTGGAACGAGCCCTACGCCATTGCCCTTGTGACCGCTGCAGTGCTGGGGTTACTGCTACTGATGGCAGTCTTAATTATCTTCTTAATACACAGAAAAACCCCAGCTGTGAAGATAGCTGGAGGGAAGCTGTGTTATGTCATGATTGCTGGGCTCTCTGTAAGTTTTGCAAGTGTGGTGCTTTTCGTGGGCATGCCCAATGACCACCTCTGTCGAGCTCGCCAGGCCATGTATGGCCTGGGCTTCACCCTTTGTGTCTCTTGTATCTTGGTAAGGGCATTCCGTACTTTCCTGGCCTTCCTGTTTGACCGGGACAGACAACACAGGCTGAAAAAGTTCTACAAGCCTGTTGCCATTGTTGCCATAAGCACTGGTGTCCAAGGGCTCATTTGTGTTTTCTGGCTGATCTTTGACTCCCCAAAAGTGACTTATTTTTTAGATGGTATGGATAAGTGGCTACAGTGCACAGAGGGCACAAGTGTGGGTTTTGGCATCATGCTCAGTTACATTGGCCTGCTGGCTTTCATCTGTTTTCTGCTGGCCTTCAAAGGCAGGAAGGTCCCACAAGACTTCAATGAGACAGGTAACATCATCTTTGGCATGCTAATCTACCTCTTTGTGTGGGTGTGCTTTATCCCTATCTATGTCAGCAGGGAAAAACTCAATGAGCGGTCAGTTGTCCAAGCCTCTGCCATCCTGGCCTCAAACTACGGCATTATATTTTGTCACTTTGTCCCCAAGTGCTATATTGCACTTTGCAGAAGAAAGGAAAATGTCAATGAGGTGTTTAAGAAAAGGTTGAGAAAGTTTACAATTGGCACTACAGTCAATGTGTTTGACATCACCATGAGGTCAAGCAGTCCTGGAGGTATGAGCGCTGCCGGCTCCCAGAGCGACAATGACTCAGCCTTTGCTGAGCCACAAGAGCCTCCTGTAGCCAGTGTGGGTGCAGCTGCCAATGTCTCCAGACACTCAGAAAGGGACGCTACCCACCTCAGCCGGAGGAAGAGGAGGCTCAGAAGCCAATCCTTCTGAGAAACACCCAGAGCAAACTGATGAGAAGGGCCCATGTTTTATAAGCATGCTTTTTTTAAAATTACATTTGTATATGCTTACCTAGACCTATAATTCATAATAAAAACAGTATAATTTTGGTTTAGTCCCACAGGGCAGGACATAGCCAAAGCACACCCCATAAAGGAGGCTTCAGTTGAATGCACAGCACAGCTGGTGCTCCATAGAGTTGTAAACAGCTCGATACAGCACACATTAAGGAGATTGTGGGTGCATATTGGTAAAGATAAGCAAACATAGTTTAACAACTATCCTTTTAATGCCTGCAGGAAATAATTTTGCAAGATGAAAAATGCTGCATTGTCATGGTAATTCATTGTACAATACAAAAGGTCTGTGTTAGCTCAATGTATGTTGCCCTTTGTAAGGTGCATTAGCCCTTTGGATACAATGTGTCTTTTGCAATATTGACCATATATTGTTCTAGTTGATCTCAGATTTTATTTTGTATTTTGAATATATTGCTTTAAATACAATGAGCATTAATAAATTAAACATGTGACCTATTTGGTTTTATAAGATTAGTTCTAATGACATTATTGTTATTCGAAAGAGTAGTTTACTTGGAATCAAAGCTTGAAACAAAATTATTTTCAATTGAGTTCAAGTGATTGATTTAATAAAGCACTTGATTATCATACATTTTGAATAGGTAATCCCCCAGTAAGTCTTCAGCCCCAAGTTTCAGGATTCAGTGCATGACATTAAATTCTGAAACAACCACATTACAGGATATTTGCCCACAAATTAAATTCTATGCACAATACTGAAAAGCAGAGCAGGACTAATATATCTTTGTAACTTTCTGTGTAGTGACTACTTCACTCTGCTGAACTAGATTCATGTCATTTTAAACATGAATGCAGTTACCATCAAGAGTCTTCTTATGGAACATCTCTGTTGTATTTTTACTTTATTACTCAACTGTACTTTCTGTAGTTTTTTTACCCTTTTTTTACAGTGTATATGAAACCAATCTGCTCAATAAATTGCTTCTGCCTAGATGTTGTAATTGCATGTCTATAAACTAGATTCCAATACGGTAGGCTATATTTGTGTTATTTGTGATTGTGACAGTCGAACCATTGAAACTCATAACATTGAAATGTGTGTCCAAATATGTATACATAGCAGACACACAGAATCACATATGGTCTGATAAACTCAACTGTGCCATGTTCATGTTCAGCTGTCATACTATGATTGTCATCTCTATTTGTACTGTCCTTCTGATAATGAATTAGAACAACTTTCTTTGTCTAGCAACCATCATAGAGTAACGCACATCACAAGGCGTTTCACAGACACAAAAGTCACATAAAACAAATAATGAATCTTGCAGAAGATAAAATTAAAAGGCTATAAATAAAATTAAAATAAATAAACATAAAAAGAGGGAATGGCAATGAAAGTTAAAAATAGCTTTGTTAAATTGATTATTTTCACGCCATACCGAATTTGAACTCCGACCTGTTTATATGAAAAACTTGTAACCAGACAATATGTTATAAAGCCACAGTGATTGTGTTTAGAATGTACACTTACTGTGCTTATGATGTACACTTACTGAAGCACTTCATGTTTGCATAGTAGTTATTATCTGATTATCTTACTTACAGTATAAACGGTTGAATCTGAGGTAGAATCTGTCCTGTCCCAGAGGACTTGAGTTCAGCAGAAGCTTTGAGGAAGAGGCAGTTATGGGTGTTATGAGATATGACTGGCTTCTCTGTTCGGGTTTCTCTGAGCTTCATCATGGCCTGCTTATGTAACCCTTGGGTCAGTGTCGGGGACAGTGTATGAAGCCACCAATTGGCAATTGTGTGCTTTACAAGCTTTCAGCAAGACAATTTCTCAGTGACAAACAACTAAAGCAGTGATTTGTTGTGGAAAAGTGCAGATTAGAATGTTCTCTTGATGGATTATAACTAAAAAGGAATCAACCCAACTCCTGAGAAAACAATGTCTGTTTACAGAGAGAGGGACAGCGAGAAAGAGAATGAAAATCAAAATAAGTTACAGCACCTTAAGCATTGTATCACTGAAGAAAATGAGTTGATATCAGAAGCTGGGTAATATGGCATTGGAAGCACAAATGGAAAATCATATTCGTAATATAAAAATGAGAATTGCTCACTGGCTTAATTATTATGAATATAAGGAAACAAGTGTATTTATATTTATTAAATTTTGTCCTAAAATGAGTTGAGGGTAGCAGCCAGTAAATAAAACGTACTGCAGAATGTCTGTAGAAAACTGAAACTAATCACAGTTTTTCCAGCAATGTCAGATGGTAAGCGAAGCACGTAGAGTGAGAATGAGACTCTTGGACTGGCCTGGAATTTCCCCTACAATTCACAGGCAAGCATTAACTACAGTCAGTCTTTGCTCTCCTGATGCAAAAACCAATTTTCACTCTAAAACAATACCTCCCTTTTAAGAGCAGTCATTTGTTTATCTCGCCACTGTTGAGCTCAGTGTGTAGGTTTCAGTTCCCTTTTTGTTGTAGTTAGAAATAATCTCGCATCATGCTTTCCTTCATCAGCTCAATGAGCAAGGCAAAGCCAGTATGCAGCAGAATTGGGAACTGCAGCCTAATTCCCAGCTCTCACTCACAATGAATAATTATACACTTATCTACATGTCTGCAGTAGAGACATGGGTGCATTCCAGATATGCACAACATGCTTTTATCCCTAAACAGAAGCAATATATATCTTTTCATTCTGAATGTGATTTCCTATTCTTCCATGAAATATCAATTGGTATCTGCCCTATTCTACATTTGAGTTTCCCCATAGCCTTTCTTGGTATCAAACATTCACAGATTGCTCAATCTTTTGTCACCAATTTTTTAACAACTGCCCTATAGTTATTCAAGAAAACATTCAGTGCACAGTAGAAAGCAGAGTGGGTAAAACAGCATTAGCAATCTTTAGCTACCTTTTTCGAAATAACAAATCTCTTTTCACTTTTCAGAATTCTTCATTGTGTTTTACATTAGTCAATACTTAGGCAAATAAAAACAGTGTCCTATGACTAATTACCAAGCATGCTAATAATTCACTAACCAAAACCATGTAGTGGTGTTTGTGACGGAGAACTGATTTATATTTTATTCTCCGCTCCAAATATCAGCGTCGGCCGCGGGATGGGGAAATTTAAACCGTGACGCGTTTATTAGGGGGGAAAAAGAAACAGGGAAAAAAACATCAAACTTTGTGTATGTATGTTCATTTATTTTTTGGTTTAAAAGTGCTGTTTTGTTCGTTCAGGGTGAGTATCGGTGTTTGTTGTCTGGGGGAAAAAAATTTACTTTTCAAATGTAACCGTTTTTAAATAGCGAACTACATATTCATTTAGCGGGTGCACACGTTATCTGTTTTGTTAGTTAGCTATGTTCACATTTCACGTTCATCATTCATCACTCGAACTTTCCGTAATACATAAATCCCGGTTTACTCACTTGTGCGTCTGTGTCTGTTTCACTGGGGTGTCAAAGGAGCGCACGGGGGAAAACATGGTGGTTTTAAGGATTGTGGGTAGAGTAGTTCATGTTGGTTTGTAAGGTAGGGGGAATTGTTTCAATGTTTTGTGTTATGTTATTGTATTGGTGATGGGGGGAAAATGTATTTGTTTAATGTATTGTTTGTATATACTTTTGTTGTTTGATCATGAAAAGAATGGGTAGATTATTGTTCCTTTGTAAGTTAATTGATTTATTTTTGGGATGGTATGGTCGGGAGGGGGTAATTTTATTTAAGGCCCTCCTGCTCTTTATTGGGGAAAAAGGCTGTGGGTGAGGTAGGACCCGGGAAAGCCAAAAAGGACATAATTGGGAACTGATTGCCCCAAATGTTTTTTTTTTGTAAATATTCACTAATAATCAGGACTTTATTTTGTGTACAGTTTTTTTTTTTGATTTATCACTATAATAAAACCACCATTCACCCTATTTTTCGGTGTTGGCCTCTTGTTGACCGCTCGCCATCCTCACAGTGCTAAATATTTTACATGTTGGCAGTGGCACTTGGCAATTTTCCTACACCCAGATCTCCACAGCTTTTTCAATTCCATTACATCCTTTCCAGCTATTGGACATCACTGCCCAACTCCCCAACCTGCTTTATATTTCCCCCCCGTTGATCCACCTTTACCAGAATACTCCGCTCTTACGTCTTCCACCTCCCCCACAACTCCTGTTCTCTGATGATAGCAGTATCTGGGGATCACTCTAATGAATATCCACACACTTGCTGATCTAGGTCTCCAGGCCAAGCCAGAGCCAATAGCACATCATGACTCACTGGCCTGATGGTCTGGTCAGACCTGAGTGACAAAAAAGTAAACATGACTGAAAAACAAAGGTACAAAAAATTTGCTTATAAAGAAAAATACATTTTGTGGACAGCCCAGCTGTTTGTATTATTAATTTTGGAAAAAAAGAAAAGAAAGCTCTCAGATGTGGATTTGGAAAACCGTGAATTAAATGCAGACACAAAAACTGTTTATGAATTTTTTAAATATTTCACCCAAACAGCACATCAGTATCAGCATGCCATGCGGGAGGAAATGCTTCCCTTTGAAGATAAAAAGATGTATGTCAGAAGATTCATGTGAAAGGTCAGATTTCAACAGACATCCACATTGCTACCTGCCTTTTCATTACAGTTCCTATAAGACAGTAGTTAGACAGCAAGCCTTAAGTAAAAAGAAGAAAACAAACACTTGCAGGCAAAAAAAAAAACTTCTTTGGGGTCTGGCCAGGCACAGACCTCAAAGAAAATCTCTGATCTATAAAAAAAAAATTGTTTCTTCATGGCATAAATAGCCACTTCTATGTCTACAAGAACAATTAAAAGCTTGTTACAATTCAGAGTTTTATTACTGTTGTTGTTGTTAAGTTATTAGTACCAGTAGTAGTAGTTGTATGGTTGGAATGAAAACAAGCATGGTCAGTGGTCTCCAGACCCAAACTTGGGAACCACTGCAGTGAGATAACTGCAGTTTTTTTAGCCACAGATCACTGGGCCTGGCACTGGTACTCAGAGCAAAGAGGATTAATTGAGTGTGTGTTCATGTATGTGTTTGTGTCACTGTGTCAATACACACTACAGGGCAATGGAACGCTGAAGTAAAACATATCTCCTGCCAGTCAGATATAGATAGTCTTTTACTATGCTTTCTACATATAGCTAAATACGGCTAAATATACTGTACATAATATAGTGTAATAATTTTAAGAATAATTGCCATACTATGCTATGTGGGAAGCTAATATAGAAATGTACGCCACTGTGGAGGGTAACTTGGCAACCATCTGACAGTCCTGTGGCAGCATTCAAATTTAGATATACAAAACTGAAATGTTTTTCAACATACCATAGAACATTGTGTGCGAGTGTATACTGAGCCATTATTTCCACAAAACATGTGAGAATCTGTCATTGACTTAGCGCAATCTTAGATTGCATACCTTACCAATTATAGTTAGATTCATAGTATGCTATTCACATATTTTTCTAATAAACTGTAATGGCAACCTGTTCAAAGGGCCCAATAAAGTGCCACAGTAGAGTGGTGTGAGGCTATAAAAAGTTACCTGAGAAACAAGGCAGCTGATTACCATGATGAGCTTAAGGTATTACGAGTGCAAGGTCTTACGTATTTTGTTTAACACGACCATCTGTGCAAGTAGGGGAGAGGAGGAAGCCCAAATCCTCCTTTATCCCTTCAGCTGCTGCTCTGATAGGTATGAAGGACACTGCGCTACCAAAACCGTGAGTTCCACTTATTCCTTGGGGGAAGATGACTGAGACATGAAAATGTAGAGATGGAGTGAGTCATTTCATTGATTCAAGAAGAAAGAGATTGTTACTTTGGATGTATTGTTATGATACAAAGTACTATTTTTGCTTCGGACTGTTCTTTCAGTGGATGATTCAGCAAATGGACCCATCTGGCAATGACAGGTGCAGCTGAATTCTTACCTTCTTCTTTTTATGCATTTAGTTTTTGTCTTCTCTACCTGAGTGGATCTCACAGTGTAGTATTGCTCTATTTTATGTAGTATTTTATTATTTAATATTACATTTTTAAAAAAAGAGCTGAGCACACTGTACACACAAATATGGGTTGCTCTCCATCAAAAGGCCATCGCTGGAATGATGGTACAAGCCCAATCGATGACAACAGGGGTTTTATAACTAGTCCTCTTGAGAACGACAGGGATCCAGAATCTGCTGAAAGTGGACACACTGGCATAGAGAATGATACAGTTGGAGAAAGGACCACAGTGGTCCAGAAAGAGGCCTCCGTAGTACTCCAGGAGGAGAGGAGGCTTTCTCTAGCTGATGTAGCCTCTGGGGAGTCCACATTCCTGGGCAAAGTGAGCTCCCAAGAGGTTGAGGTTAATGTGGTTCCCCAGGAAAAGGAAAAACTTGTTCCTTCCATTGATGACAGTCAAAGTCAAACAGTGGGAAGGAGGCCTAGAAAGGGTAAAGGGAACAAGCAAGGCAGACAAAAAGACAAAAAAGTTCCTGGCAGTGAGCTGAAAGTGGACTTCCCACAGGCTATGGTGAAAGCCCACCAGGCAGCATATGCCTATCTGAATCCCAGCATCTCCAAATATGAAGCCCTTCTGGGGCTGCTAGACCAGGCTGCCAACACACAGATGTCCCTGCAGCCCATGGTAGCCTTCATGGTTCTGCGCTATGAGGAGGTCACCCGCGATCTGGAGGACATTGCCACTGAGGGTGAGCAGATGCTGAGGGAGCACAAAGCCCACCTAGCCTGGCCTTGCCCCCAGAATGACCATTCCTCCACAGCTTCAAAAAACCCTGGGAACCCTCCGCCAGACCTTATGCAGCAGCTGCTTCAGCACTCCACTGACAGGATGCGGCTGGTGGGGAAATCAGTGGGTGAGCTGGGGGACTCCACTCTAGAAGAGGCTGCTGATTATTTTTCCTCTCTCTCTGAGCTGCTGAATGAGAAGCTGAAGGTAAAAAAGGCAGCAGAGGGGCGGTTGGCACAAGTTGTAGCACATATTGAGGCTGCCGCCTACCGAAAGCCCAGCCCTGAGGATAGTGCTCTGCACAGTGAAGACAGTGGCATTGGGGCAGAGAACGAATCACTAGCTGGGTCTGAGAGGCATCGGCATAGGCGTGAGAGTTCTGAGACTGCTGGCACCACATGCCCCAAGACTGGCAGCCACCCAGGTCATGATGCCAGCTCAGCCCAACAGCAGAAGATCAGAAGTAAGTTAGCTGGAAAAATGAGCACCAGCCTTTCGTTGAATTCCCTCGATTCCCCTGGCACCAGTAAAGAGCAGACAGGCATAGACTGTCCACAAGGTATGGAAGATGATGACGAAGATGATGCTGAAGATGATGAGGATGATGATGATGAGGAGGAGGAGGAAGACAGTGAGAAGAAATTCAGGCAGAGGTCAAACTCTTCCCCACCTGATCCCAGTCAGCTGACACATCGCCTGGCAACCACACGTATTGAGAATCCACAAAATGTAGAAATGACATTTAGGATGAAAGATGCCATCAGTGGCCGGATCTGCTTCGTCCCTTCTCAACGTCCCATCATGAGATCCAAAAGAGCGGACAGCTTAGGGAACGGCACCCTCCAGTGGACAGAGGAAGAGGACAGGCAGCCCAGACGACCCCATACAGCTTCTGCCAACTTTAGTGAAAAAAGGAAAAAGGTGTCAGCAGGCAGGAAACGACGGTCACAATCTGCAGAATCATTACGTAGCCAGGCTGAGGATCCCACTCTTCTGCAGCTGGAGAGGATACAAAGGGACCTGAACCAGCGGATGGAGAGGATGAACAAGAGCGAGGCAGGAGGAAAAGCTAAACAAACAGCAACTTTAAGATGTGGAGGAATAAGACAAGAAGAGGTCAGGCAACTCCTGCATCTTCGGCCCCCAATTTCTAACCGTTTACGTTCATCCTTGGACAGAAACTTTAGCATCTTGCCCAGTCATGACAGAATTGGGCTGAGGACACACATCTTAAGAGATCAAAGGTCAGAAAGTGAGCAAAAAGAGGAAGAGAAAAATAAAGACAAGATGGTGGGGAGGGACCCCCTGAAAGCCGGTATTCAGCCCACTCCACCACCTCAGTCCAAGGCAGATACTCCTGCTTTTCATGCAGGCAGGCATTCTGTCAGAAGGCTAATTGACACCTTCAGTCAGAAGAGTGAAAAACAACAGCAAGGACCCACAACTATCCAAGGCCCTTTTTCTGCAACCAGGAACTTCAGTGTTCCTATCACTAACAAGACAAGAAATAGGAATGCAGTTCTCATCAATAACGGCAATAACAACAACAGCTGTCAGGTGGACCAAAGGGTTTCAGACAGACCAGAGGACCTTGATGTTGACAGCCTTCCACCCCCTCCCCCTGAAGTCCTGATGGATAACTCGTTTGAGTGTGAACCAGGGCTCCTTGTTAGAGAAACCGGGGATAAAGTAAGAAGCAGAGGACGTTCTCCTCTGCCTCACAGGAGTGCGATGTCCCAGCGGCTGCGGGTCTCCCTGCCATCAGTGACCACACCGCCCACACGTGACAGTCTGAGGCGCAGCTCCCTTAGCTTGTCCCCTGCCCGCCCGACAAGACAGGATGTTGGGAATGATTCTCTTCTGCTAGGTGTAGACCACAAGAATGAAGAAGCTGCCACTCTCTACGGCCAAGCTCGAAAGATTATTCATCTTCGTCATGCTGCAGAGTCCCCAGTGAAGAAGCCCCTGGTAGACATAGAGCCCAGAACTGCATCTATTGCTCTTGGAAGCAGCATCCCCACAGAGATCAACTGTACAACTCCATATGCTAATGTCAAACCTCCTACCACCCCTCCTGTTTCAAGAGCCCGTATGCCACCCTGCGAACCATCCAACCAGAGACTCCCAAATCTTCCATTCAAATGCCAACCCACTCCCCCTTCCCATGACAAACTTCCCCCTTCACCAGCAGATCAAATGAGACTTTCAAACTCATTTAAGATCAAGCAAGAAGAAGGTTCCAGCTTGGTCTCATGTTCTGTTACACCTCCCTCACCTTCAGCTTCTCCTAGAATTGAGCAATGGAGCCGTCCTTCCTCTCCCTCTCAGTCCTTCACTGAGGCCCGCTCCCTCTTCTGTAGCACCTCACCCTCAGTATCTGAGCCCCCAGCCTGGACCACTTCCAGCAGCGGCTCACTGCCACAGCCTTGGGGCAAGCCCTCCTGTGGACGGCTTCCGGTGTCAGTGAGAGGACCCCAGCCTTTTGTCAAACGAGAACAACCCGACCGCTGTGCTGGCCTCACTGTGCCTCCCCAACCATCCGAAACACCCACAACCATAGTGGCCCAAAGTTGTGGGAAAGAGTCCACCATCAGTACCCAGAAGTAAGTGAAAGAATTCTGTAATAAATAAAATCCAAAATGAAAGAATGTTTAGTTCAACATATCTGTGAAATATAGAATCACAATCAGTTTAGTCCCAGCTGCCAGGCACAAACTAGTGTAACTTTTATAAATAAATTTGTCCTGAGGTAAAACAAACAAGCTAGATATTTCTGGAACAAATTGTCAAACTTGTAATCTAGGTTTTTGGTGAAGGAGGAAGGAGACTTCTAAGATTATACACACACAATGCAAAATAGACTTTACACTTTAGAAGCCTTTTCTCAAAACCATGGACACTCCATGCTCCATTTGCTTGACTTTGGGAGTTGACAGCTGATATTATGTATGTGTCATTGTTACTTTGTTTTGTTCACTAACTAAAAACAAAAAAGGTAAAGGTGAATCCTGTACACTGACTACACTCTCCCATATAAAAGTAAATAATCTAATTATATTTTATAAAACGTACATGTTGTGTTATCTCTGACCTGATCCAAACTTCAGTATTTAATCAGTAATCTGTTTGTCTGTGTCTTACAAGCCTGTTCTACCATCTGTGGGTCACCTGTGTTTGAGTGTATCTTCTGTTTTGTTGGTGTGTCCCAGCTGTCTGGTTTTTGCTTGTTGGTGTAAAGCAGCTGTCTGGTATTTGTTTGATGGTGTGACCCATCTGTTCGGTGTTTGCTTGTGGGCATGGCACAATTCAGTTATGGTAATCAATTAATTTTGTCCTGGAGCTCACTTATCAGTAGAGGTTTGTAAATATGGACCTGAATCAGAATCAAGTCAAATCAAGACAACACAAAATTTATACTCCGACATAGCTTATGGGGTGGGAATTTAGGGACTTTTTGTACTAATGCATGCACACTATTTGCTTCAGCAGCATTTTCTGCAACTTTGAAACAAGTGAGTCTGCATTCTTCCCAACTAGTTGAGCTATCACTTGGACAGACATTTACCTGATCATTCATCAGCTCAACTTGCCTGTTTATGTGGGTGAACTGATTGCCCTGTGTCTGTATAGTATGCAGGTATTGACGATGTGAGCAAAACAAGTCGACCTACATTTACTCCTGATGGCTGTCACTGAAATGAGCCAATTCCCTCTGTGAAAGCAAATGTGCCATTCAGATGAAAATGAAAGTGGGTCAAGGAGAGTCAGAAAGAAATGCCACTATAATAATAACAACATATTTATGAATGCCAAAAACTATGTAACAGCACTGTATTAATGATATGTTGGTGCTGCTTTACAGCCCACAATGGCTTGCTGTATGTTTTTATTCTATAGTCACATGATACAATTGTGTTATTTTGAGCATCATATTGTTTATATTACATTAAGCAAGTGTGTGTGACCCATGGTAAAATTCCCCATTGTGCAAAAAAGTGAGAATGATGCCATCAATCAGAGGATGAATCCTACATTAAACATCATAATAAAACTTTCCTACTCATGTTGTTTTGACCTCCATCACATTTTTCATCGGAGCTACCTACTAGTGCTCAAGATACTGCCTCAGGCTGATTTGTAGAGTCACAAAACCACCAGCAAAAATCTCTGTACATCAGAGGTATTTGAGGTTCATGGTGACATCACACTGTGAGGTATGACACACCAAACCTTTTAGGAATTTAAACCAAGACAGCTGCATCTCAGCTAGAGGTCCTGAAGAAGCCTTGCTTCAGTTCTCACTCAGTGGCACAGACCACTGTAGCAGAACAAAAATGTGAATTGTACTTGAGCTCAGAGTTGTATATGAACAATACAAATTATTTTGTGTGGGAATTAATATGATGTGTTTATAATCAAAATGTAATCAATGAGAAAAGTGGGTGGCTTTGTTGCCAAGTTATTTCTGTATGTAATAGCATACACAACATTTTCCCAACTGAAAAAATGCTATTTTATGTTATATAAATACGTGGTTGTAGTGGAGTTACCAAGATGAATAACTGTAATTTTTCCATTAGCACTAATACTAAAACATTAGGTGCAATACAGAGGGAAACAGCAGCTATGTGTTATGTACCTTATTTGTACAGTTGCGCAGAGGAGGTCATAAAGGGACAAGAGTTTTTTTTTTTGGAAGACTTCTGTCTTGGACAACAGATTAAGTCAAGACAGCTGTCTGTATTTGGGCATATGCCAACATTCCATGTGTCATTGTGTGGTTCAGCTCTAGTTTTTTAATGCCATTTTGTCACAGTGGGTCAGCCTGCTTTGGCTCCAGCTTGTGCTGGCCTTTGTTCAGCTCTGCAGCTCTGAAAAGTGGATATGGATTTCAGTTCTTCCCCCATTTCTCAATGGATTTGTGAAAGCACCTGTTTTGTGTCCACTGTTTTCCTCATCCAACTTCTGTCTCAGAAAAATTATGCAATACATTACCTGAGTGAACTGGAAAGAATAATCCTCTAGATTAGACCTCTCTAGCACAAACCAGCTACTTCAACTCATGCTAACCAGTGCTAATAAATCTGGCCTACTCTCCTAATCCAGCTCCACACCTATTATAATCCTTCTTCTTCTCTTCCATAGGCTGGAGCACAGCCCATCCATTGAGGATCATCCTTTGGAAAGCCAATCAGATCTCACAGTTGCTAACTATTCAGCCTCCCCCCCAGAGATGTGTGATGTGGGCCAGGCTTTGGAATGTAAATGAAGGTGAGGGAGACCTCACAGGATTAAGGATTATCTGGACTTTCAGATGAGATTTTTTTTTACCTCCAAGATCAAGAATTCTCAGAATGTCTCCAAAATTGTGATACAAACTCCCTGAAGACTAATCAGATGTGGAATTATTATTGTCAGAAGTGAGGGAAGAAATTACAAGTTATATTTGTGTAGGCATTTGTTTGTAGTTGTGGTTCATTTTTAAATGGGGTTTCCCTTTTGAATCATATTTCCATTACATTTTTGACAGAAATATGCTATATTTACATGTATATTACAGCACAAATAAAAGCTGTATAATTCTAGGGGAAATGGCATTAAAATTAAATAATTTAATTAAAATGTGAAAATCAAATTATCTGTTATTTAAATGTATGATCCATGCGATCCATATATATATATATATATCATATTAAATTGTATGTCCACATTTGTACGCATGTATCACAAGACATATATTCCTATGGTAGTAGGATCTGGATTGTGTATTTGAAAACTATCATAAGTGTTCAATAATACCTGTGTAATTTATTTTCCAGACTGTTTAAATAATATTTTACTGCATTTGTGGTTATGTGTTTACTAAAGCTAAGAAACTAAATTGTAAATCTTAAAGTTCTGACACTAACCTGTACTGGATATGATTCTGCTGGTATTGGCATATTGCACTGCACCACACATTCAGCAGCACTTGGTTGACAGTGATGCCTTGGTAGCTGTAGTATGGGACACAATATGGGAAGGCTAAGGCAACAGCCATGGTTGATCCCATGTCAATTTATTGCCAATGAAGGTGTGGCATTGTCATTAAGATCACACCAATATGTCTGCCATTGACTCTCTTTACCTTGGTATCACAATGGCCTCTTTACTGATATCTTACATTAGTCATTGCCTTTTCGTTAAGATGAAACCTTCCTCACATTATGGGTGAATAACTAACACTTTAAATATCTCATGCACACTCCTATGCACACAATCCATGCCTCCAATTTCGCCAGGGAAAGAGAAGGATTTTTCTAAGCTAAGCACTGTTGTTTACAAATGAGAACAAAACTATTGGACAATGTCTTGTCTGAGGAAATACATATTCATTTGTTTCATAATTTATAATTACTCATAATTACCATTTTTTAGAATTACTGGAAGCACTCTTTGTCTTCATCACACCATATCATAAAAAGTTAGTTATTTACTTATGTTGTCTTATTTGTTTGGTGTGACATATTTCCTCTTCATCTGTATGTTTTCTGTCTTGTGATGTTTTCTGTCTGGTTTGATGTTTTATGTCTATTTTTTATACTTTCGTGTTCAATAAAAGTGCACATTGTCTGCAAATGACCCGTTTGTATTCTTAATTCTTAAATAAGTTTTTAAAAAATGCTAAGTTCAGATGATCTCTGACATTTTAAATGAACGCTCCTTGCTGCTCAGCCCAGCCTTCATATCTTGGATCGCACATGTTCTTACAGACCCCAATTCTTGTGTTTAAAAATTTTGTAACTCTTGTGTATATGAGTGTGGGACAGGGATGATAGTTGTCGGGCCTTTTCAGTAGGTATACCACCGAGCAGTACACCAGCAGGTACCACCAAACGTACACTGCTTGTTGAGGAATTTAGATCTTTCACTTTCAAAAAGTTGCTTCACCTCAGGTTAACGCTAGTTTCTTGAAATGCATATGTATTACAACTATGCATGATGTCGTTGTTCTCTCCTATCCGCTAATTATCTCCTCTCCTCCCTTTCACCAGATATTTCCGTTTCGGGGAAGAGTAGTGGTGTAGAATGAGAGCATGAAAACTGTGAAGTTCGAAAAACTGACTCCCAGTCCTCTCCACAATTTTTCTTTAGTTCTTAAAGGAACGCATTCTTAGACCATTTTGTATTTGATCATTGCATGTAGCGATTCATATGTCGTATTAAATTTAATGAGCAAGTAATATTTTGATTAGTTACTTATTCTTACTAACTTGCTCTAGTTCAGGATTACTGGTTGGTTTGTGTGTAGGTTTCGTCGATACGTCATTCTTACGCTAGAGGGAGGAAGAGGATTGCCTGTTCCTGTGGGGCTATATATATCCATAATCTATGGCTGGTGACCGTTGCACAGCTCGATATAGGATCATTTTTTTGTCTTATTATTTTAAACTCCTCCCAGAAAAGCTGAAGGTCCAATGTTTCGCTGTGTGCTGTCCCGACTTGCCGGCGTCAGTTCCGACCTTGCATGGAACCGCTTTCCTAGACCACCGGTATACGGCGCGGTGATCTGGAGTCCACGACGGTACAGTATGACTGATCAAGGGCTCTCCAACGAGGCTGCTGCGTCTGCCTGCAAAGAGGGTAACCCAATAACTAAGGTTAGAGTTGTAGGGGTTTGACTTGCTCCGAAATTAAGACTGAGGGCCGCATTTTATGAAACTTAAATTGAGCGAGATAACTACATTAGCCTACACTATCTCAACACGTTATGCGTAGATCATTAAAGTAGGGTACGAATAAAACCGTTACAATATGTAATCAACGAATCGCTGTCACAATACAGAACAAACTAGTTAATCGTTACTTATCTTAATTACTTGATCTAGCTGATTGCTAAACAAATAAAGTAACCTATATTCTCTAATTGTTAATTCTGGAATACACCTCCAACATGTGCAAAAGACAGTTTAATTTTCTGCATTACATTTCACTATTGAAACAGCTCTCCCCAAAGCGCAACTATTTAAGTAAAGTCAATGTTAAATCAGTCCACTTGGGTTTTCTGCTTTCTTTGACTTAAATTATATTTCATACTTTGTGACCGTTGAAAAAAGGAGGCTTCAAGCCAGCACAAGTTAAAGGAATGATGGATGGTTTCATTTCAGAACTCCTGGAGGAGTGCATCAGTGTATGGAAGTTTAAGGAGTTTTGCATACAGTTTACATTCAATTGTTATGATTTTTTGTTTGTAACTGTGAAGCAGATTCTCTGGCTGAAGACCATATTATTGCATAACAGTTTTGTGATTATATGTTGGACATGATACATTGGAGGTACTTTATGTATTTTGTATATACTTGGGTTTAATTATTTCCAGTTTGTGATCCACAGAAGTCATGTTTGTGTTTGTACCATTCAGGACTTCATGATGCAGCAAACCATGCTGAGGGTGAAGGACCCAGTGAAGTCACTGGACTTTTACACACGCATCTTGGGCATGACGTGAGTCCACCCTCCTCTACACTTACATTGATTGTTTCTTGTTTCTATTGTTTTTCGTAACTGAACAATCAAAATTCAAAGCATTTAAAATGTGAAGAAGCTGTGGTCTAAATGACACTAGAAAAAACATACCACCACTACTTTATGCAGCCTCATTACAACATTGTAAAAAGTTGTAATAATGTCTTGAGGTAGTTAATCAGTATCTATAAAATAAATTTGACCAGTCTTAATGTGTTTGCATTCCAAACATTGGACCTGCAAAGATATACATTCTCTGTATGTTTCTGTCATGTATTGGTCTTTTGACAAATATAGGAGTTGTCCCTGTCTGACATTACCTTCATCATGCATTTGCTTGCCTAAGTGCTGTAACATTCTCTTCAACACATTCATATGTTTTCCTGTCTGTGTTTCAGGTTGCTCCAGAAAATTGACTTCCCCTCCATGCACTTCTCATTGTATTTCCTTGGCTATGAGGAGAAGAAAGACATTCCTGCAGATGTGAAGGAAAGAACAGCATGGACCTTCTCCCGACCAGCCACCATTGAGCTCACACAGTCAGTCTGTCATATTACTACATCAACCATATCAATACAGTAACCTCCATACTGCAGTAGCCTTTCATCACACTAAAACATAATGCTCAGCAATACTGTCTTCATAACAGTGTCATGACAACTAACATATATCTATGTGTACAACAGTTAGACTTGATGCATAACATACTAATACATGCTGTCATTCAGCTCACAGACGGTGACTGCTGCTAAGATTAACATGTAAATAAACTTAGCAGAAAGTTGTCACTGCAGGTAATTGAGGCTTTGTCTTTTTCATGGTTTGCGTAGAATGTATATGATTTTGTGTTTCGCTCCTTCATTTGTCCTGCAGTAACTGGGGTTCAGAGACTGATGAAACCCAAATCTACCACAATGGAAACTCTAATCCTCGTGGCTTCGGTAAATCATTAAAGTTTTTACGAAGCATTCGCTACAGTATGATTTAATGTTTTGGATGTTAGAATAATTGTAATGTTTAATATCAGTCAGTGCCTCTATAGGCCTGGAACCAAAATTAATTTATAACAGTGGTCCCATCACCCTGATCTCTAAAACAACTACTGTGTATACTGAGGACTGCAATTCACTCAATTATACTTGTGTTTTAAAGGCTCAGTCTGAAAACAAGTTTACTGCATCAGTCATTATATAAAATATGCAAAGAAGTAACATTTTCTGTCTTCTTCCTGTCAAAATCTTTCTCTCTCAGGACACATTGGTTTAGCAGTTCCTGATGTCTATGTTGCCTGCAAGTTGTTTGAAGAGCAGGGTGTGACTTTTGTTAAGAAGCCTGATGATGGTAATTACAGATCTATGACATTCCATCCCCCCTGATGTTTGCATGTGTTTGAACATGCTGTAAAAATCCCATAATCCTCGTCTGTCCAACTTCATACCACAACGTCATGCTTCTTGAGTGTAAAAATAAACATTTCAGTATTCTTGAGGCTTGCCAATTCATGTTTGCATGCATGGAATAAAAACACTAGATGGTGTTTGTGTGTGTGTGTGTGTGTGTGTGTGTGTGTGTGTGTGTGTGTGTGTTCAGGTATGCATGTTACCGGTGAAACCTCTAAATCTACCGTGTGTAATGTCAGCCTTGCTTTCTGCTCTCTGACTGTGTTTTTAACATCTCCCTCAGGTAAAATGAAGGGACTGGCCTTTATACAAGACCCAGATGGATATTGGATTGAAATTCTGAGCCCTAACAACATGGTCTCCATCACCACACAGGAATAGACTGAAAGAACAGGAGAAAGAAATGGGGTGCGCAGGGGACAGAATTTTAGCATTAAAAACACAGTATAACAAGAGAAAGAAGTATAGCCATTCAGGATGCTCAAGATCTGTTCTGACTGAAGTCTTCATCTGTTATGGTTTCATTAGGATGAAAAACATTATAAAGCAATGTTGCCCATATTCTGACTGAAACAGCTGCAGTGGCTGAGGGTGGAAAAGCCATATATTGTTACAGAGTAGTGCCTTTGTGTTCATTAAATTCAGCTTTCCTGTGTCCATGTTTCAAGTCAAGCTCCAATCTCGTATCCTAATGTTTGATGACATTTCCATCTGTGTGCAGGACCAGATTGAAGTGTAGGCAAAGTAGGTAGATGCCTGGGTAGTCACTGGATTTGAACAGGTTATAGTGTACCTCACGGTCATGATTTGTTTATGAGGATCAGATCTGAGGAGTCATGGCTCAGAAGCTACAATCTACATTTCATGTACCTGTTTCGTTTATCAATGATCATCAGCAAATCCACATTACACAGTAGTTGCTCATTATGCTACATCTGGTTAAAATCCAGTGATCACGCGCACCTGTGCATCTGTGCCTTAAACCAGTGCAAATAGTTGCTTTTATGTTAGAAATGTGTACAGGCACTTTTGTTGTTGTTTATTAAATGACGATGTGCATAAAGCTATCAGCTGACCTTATGTATATATGGTGGATCTATATTATTGGCTTCTGGCTGCCTGCTAATGTAGTAGATAAAGGCAGACTTGTGACAGACAGTACTTACAGGTTATGGAATGCTGGCAATCTAGTGCTTTGAGGGTTTGAAAAATAGGCCTGTATCTTTTCATGCTATGAGAAAAACTGTTTATGTTGATGTTAAGACTGGCAAAGTTCCAAGAAACAGGAATTTCATGAAATTGCCTCAGCTTTAGACAGTGACATTAATAACCATGATGGTTTAGCAATGTTCAGATACTTCACATATATGTTGAATAGTACACACCTCAGATTTCCTAAGATTCAATCACTGTATTTTTTTTAAAAGGAGGATTTTCTGCATACTTAGAAGCTATACAACAAAAATGCACTCAACATACAGTCAAGGCCAATATATGCCATATGCTAGCACACAATGAAGAGATGCACAAGTTAAGTGAAAGTTCCGTTTGATGTTTGTTCCACCTCTGAGATGTTCTGATATGTGCATAATGCAGTTGTTTTGAGTGCTGTATTATATGCAGATATGCACGACAGGAATGAGTAAAAGATAATAATCTTGGGTGCAAACTGAGCAAGCTGATTATGGCTGGGGTTAGCATTTATGTTGCTAATCGGACATGGTATCCATGCATTTGAATGGAGCAGGGAAACCACTAGGCCTACTCACTTATTTAAAATGTTTTGGACTTACGGCTAGAAATCAAATAAAAGACTTGAGTCGATTGATGTTATGTTATTGATTAAATTGAAAACTGCAATAAGCTGAAACTACTTAACACATTAATTTTAAACCAGACGGATTTTCATAAACTTGATTGCTTTGGTTTTTTTAATCGAGCTGGCATATAACATTTTACGATGAATTATGATGAATTTATCGAGATTACAAGAAATCTGGTTAATGGAAAAAGATATATAAAAATAGCCGGACAGGGTGATTATGGTGCCTACCTTCGCCTTCCTTCAACGCCATAAGGTTAACCAGTGATCAGGTGTGACATTTGTCTTTTGTCATCCTCACCAAAAGAGGCGCTCGTTATTTGTTGTTGGTATGTTTCTCAGCGTAACAACATCCGGGTTGGACAATCCTCGATGGATGTGTATGGATGTTTTGACAGGTCAACAGCAGTTTCAGGATTGCTTTTGAAGACCAACACTCTAACAATTTTTGAATAGAATTATCTGAAGAAGTTAAAAATAAAAAGGAGAGCACTAAGGAGAGTGGATAGTATCTCTGAAAAGCCGCAATCGATTGGTAAGTACCTAGCTAGCTATCTAGCTGATCAACAGCTGATCAACAGCCGGTTATATTGGAAGAGGGTGTGTTCAGGCTGCATAGATAGGTAGCTAACTTGTTAGCTTGTAAATGTAAGTAGAATTTAGAGAATTGCTAATTCGCGTGTGTCTTCCCTAGACAGGTAATTACGCTGCCAAACCTGTGGCAATGTATGCATAGCCAGCCAGTCATCAAGATGGGTAGCTAATTCCTTGGAAATTACGTAACGTTGAAATGGCAATGGCTCGAGATCTTACAACCTATAAGCAGCTATTTACTCGTTATAATTAGCCGTCCGATGAACCTGAACTTGTGCAGATTAATATCATCATACGGACTACATTTTCTTATCACGAAATACTATTAAAGTAGACGGTGGTCGCAAGGGTACGTTAGCCTGAGCAAATGTGAAATTTCCTGTGCACATGGTACTAAATGTTCAATATCAATGGTCCTCTAGTTATGTCCTGGTGCCCCCTATGTATGCTGGGTTTTGATTCTGTCTATCACTTGATAAATGAAGATTGTTTAACAGATCTGTGTAAGAGATCTTCTGTTACTGACAATTAAAGAATTGCAACTGTGGCTGGAACAAAAAACCAGCATGCACTGGAGGGCCCAATTTGAACTTGATAGATAACATTGTATGACATAGTGACCTTGACTGGCACTAGCCATTGATATCTGGGTAATTGGGGTCACAGAGGTTGAGAAATAAAGGGCATATGGGTTGAGTTCATAAGAATGTTCCTTGCGTCTGAATTTTTAAAAACAATAGAGAATGGAGAAAGTGAGGTTCTCTCTTTCTTGCTTGTTTGTAATCAGTGTAACTTGGCAAACCCTCCAGAATGAGGAAATAATTAAATAACTTAAAAGCCATTTCATTGCAATGTATATATTTGTATATTTCCATGTCAGATTTTCCTCCCTTATCTATCTTTCAGTATTTAAAGTGTTGTTGTGCTAATTTTACTATGTAACTGTGTGACAGCAGAGTTTCTCTGCCCCCCAGAACGCCCCCTGCTTTTGGCCATGAGTAACAGCCACCCTTTGAGGCCCCTGGCCTCAGTGTCAGAGATAGACCATGTGCATCTGCTATCAGAGGAGCTGGGTGCGCTGGTCCCTGGGGAGGACTACAGTGATGTAACCTTCATCGTGGAGGAGAAGCGCTTCCCTGCACACAGGGTCATTCTTGCAGCTCGTTGCCACTATTTCAGGTAGGTCTACTAATTTGAAACTGCAAGCAATTGGAAAGTCCAAGCAGTACTTAAGTAGGCTGTGCAATACTGAACCAAATAATGTCCAGATCAGATTTTAAATCATTGAATGCTGGATCTTTCATTTTACAGTAATGTGAAATATTTTGGTTTGAGCTCTGACAATTAGTGTGCATCGTCTCCCTCAGAGCTCTGCTGTATGGAGGGATGAAGGAGTCCCAGCCCCAGGTGGAGGTGTGTCTGGAGGAGACGCGGGCAGAGGCCTTCTCCATGCTGCTGCAGTACCTGTACACCGGCCGTGCCAGTCTCAGCTCTGCCCGCGAAGAAGTGCTGCTAGACTTTCTTGGACTGGCGCACCGCTATGGCCTCCAGCCTCTCGAGGACTCCACCTCAGAATTCCTACGGACCGTGCTGCACACCCACAACGTATGCCTGGTGTTTGACGTGGCCAGCCTCTACAGCCTCAGTACCCTGAGCTGCCTGCTGCGCCTACATGGATCGCCACGCCCCTGAGGTGCTGGCATCTGATGGCTTCCTCACACTGTCCAAGGTAGGAGATCGGGGGCCAGGAGGGTTGGAGCAACAGATGGAATAGTGAATTAAAGGGAAGAAGTCAAGAAACATGTGAATATTAGAAGGGACAAGGGTGGCAGAGAAAAAGTGCAGAGTTACAGACACAAGAAGGGGTGGTGAATTTGGCATTTAAATGTGAATTTTCCTTTATTATAAACTGGCAACCTGTGTGGTTCAAACCTCTAAATATGTGGTTAACAATGATGTAGAATACATTTCTTAAAATATTTTTCATAGATATTATTCATGTAATTGTCTTATAGCCAAATGTATTTGTGATGTATGCAAGGAATGTGGCTTTAGTTCCATGGAATCCTCTTTCTCGATGCTGGACCGCATAACTTTAGGACAGGTATTCATAAGTTGTTTGAGAGTAGGTTTGCTAATCTAGGATCAGGTTTCTCCTGTCCCATCATCTGATTTGCCCATTATGGGGTAAAAGTAGGCCACCCTGATCCAAGATCAACATTCCTGCTCAGCCGTGGTTCATTAATACAGGCCCAGACCTATAGCTTTCTTTGTCTTTCTCTGGTCCTTCCAGACAGCTTTGCTGACAGTGGTGAGGAGGGACTCATTTGCAGCAAGTGAAAAGGAGATCTTTCAAGCCCTGTGCCGCTGGTGCAGGCAGAATGGTGAGGGGACAACAACACAGGAAGTGATGTCAGCAGTCAGGCTTCCGCTGATGAGCTTGACAGAAATGCTGAATGTGGTGAGGCCCTCTGGTTTGCTCAGCCCTGACGACCTTCTGGACGCCATAAAAACCCGCTCTGAAAGCCGAGACATGGACCTCAGCTACCGCGGCATGCTCAGTGAGTTAGCATCACACAAGCACATGATTATTAAGTTGCTATCATCCCCACACTCAGTGAATTGCAATTCTGCACATGCTCATTGAGTTAGAATCACACACATGCTCATTGAGTCTACATCATGCACTTCTGCTTTGAGTCTGCATTTCCTGCACCTGCATATTAGGCGCTCTTCATTGCATAGGAATGACAGGAGGATGTTTATAAGGCTCACCTCACTGCATAAGGGTCCTTTGTGAATGAGTGGAAATGACCTTCAGCTCATGTTTGTCTGTTTCAGTCCCTGAGGAGAACATAGCCACAATGAAGCATGGTGCCCAGGTGGTGAAAGGGGAGCTAAAGTCAGCACTGCTGGATGGAGACACACAGAACTACGACCTGGACCACGGCTTCTCCCGGCACCCCATCGAGGACGACGGGCGTGCTGGAATCCAGGTCAAACTGGGCCAGCCCTTCATCATCAACCACATCCGCATCCTGCTGTGGGACAGGGACAGCCGGTACGCCAAGCAGGGAAAGCACAGCAAGCTTCACACTGTCCATCAGCAGGGTTTAAAATCTCTTGCCAAAGATTGGCATAAACATTTTTAACACAGATTTCATACATGAATGTATTGTGCAAGATTGTTCTCTACTGTATGAATACAGATGGTCCCCGACTTACGATGGGGTTACATCCTGGTCAGTGGAAAATATTGTACATTGAAATGCGTTTAATACACCTAACCTCCCGAACGTCATAGCCTAGCTTTCCTTAAATGTGCTTAGAACACTTACATTAGCCTACAATTTGGCAAAATCATTAACACAAAGCCTAATATATAATAAAGTGTTGAATATCTCATGTAATTTATTGAATACTGTACTGAAAGTGACGCTATCACACCCTCGTAAAGTCTAAAAACCGTAAGTCGGACCATCGTAACTCGGGGATTGTCTGTATATATGATATTGTTAGTTATATATCTGTCTTCTTCTTTCCCTCCTTGTCTCTCTCTCCTTCTCTCTGCTTTTCTCTGTCATTCATTCCCTCCTGACTCCCCCCACCTGTTAATTTCCAGGTCATACTCATACTATATTGAGGTATCCATGGATGAGCTGGACTGGGTGCGTGTGGTGGATCATTCTAAGTATCTTTGCCGGTCCTGGCAGAATCTGTACTTCCCAGCCCGAGTGTGCCGGTAATGTCAGAATTCCACTCCCTCTATCTCCCTAAGCCCCAAGAACAGCACACAAGCAAATAATAGTTCCACAATAATAGCCCCGTCTATTAGAATTGTGCCAGTATAAAGCCTTTAAAACATTGAACAGTATGGATGTAATGTGCATGTATTTACTGTCTGAGTGTGCTTGTGCTCTGGTGTGTTTCATCTTAGATATGTACGCATCGTGGGAACACACAACACCGTAAACAAGGTCTTCCACTTGGTTGCATTTGAGTGTATGTTCACTCATCGACCTTTCATTTTGGAGAAAGGACTTCTGGGTAAGTAAGATGCTAGCAGAAAAAGGAAAATGGCTTTGATCACTTCCTGTCATAGTTTAATCTTGTTCCAGCACATTGAAGTGTTTGAAGTGATGCTTTATCTAAGTGTTTTTACCTGTCTCTGTGAAATAGTACCCAGTGAGAATGTAGCCACCATCTCAGCATGTGCCAGTGTCATTGAGGGGGTGAGCCGAAGCAGAAATGCCCTGCTCAATGGGGACACACGCAATTATGACTGGGATTCAGGCTACACCTGTCACCAGCTGGGGTCTGGAGCCATTGTAATACAGCTGGCACAGCCCTATATGGTGGGCTCCTTAAGGTAGGGGAGCAGACTTTGTGAGTGTGTGTGTTTGTGTGTGTTTGCATGTGAGAGAGAGGGTGTATGAGGGTAATTGATATCTCTGAACAGACTGCTGCTGTGGGACTGTGATGAACGCAGCTATAGTTACTACGTCGAGCTCTCCACGAATCAGCAGCAGTGGACCAGGGTAGTGGACCGAACCAAGGTGGCTTGTCGGTAAGCATTTTCTCTCTCTCTCACTCTCTCTCTCTCTCTCTGTCAGAATCTTTACTATTGTTTTTCTCTTTCTTTCGGTCGTACAGGATCAATCATCTTCCTCATCATAGCGCTCTCTCTGTCTCCCTTGTAGGTCCTGGCAGACACTGAGATTTGAGAAGCAGCCAGCCTCGTTCATCCGCATAGTGGGGACTCACAACACTGCCAATGAGGTGGGAGGAGAAAATCAGTCAGAAGGAGATAGATGACCCTGTCTGTACATAAGCCGTCCTTCTCACTGTAAATCACTCAACCTCCCACCCCCAATCCCCCTTTCTGTTGCCAGGTGTTCCATTGTGTCCACTTTGAGTGTCCAGCTCAGCTGGACACTGAGGTGAAAGAGGGCAGTCCTGGGCAGGGCCCATCCGAGCCAGGCTCAGTGTCCCAGCAGAACCGGCCACCCCGACCTTCTCGGACCCACAGCCTGCTCCCCTCTCAGCCCTCTCAGTCTTCGCAGCCTTCCTCCTCATCATCGTCCACGCACACACACCATTGAAACGGATTCATCTTCAGACTCCAGGGGCATAATGAATATTCCAGAGTAATGTTGCACAGGCTTTTGTCTCCAGGGTGCACTGCTGCGTGCTGCTAAGTTAATTATTAATTTCATTGATAAAGAGTAATGGTTATGCTCATGGCAATGAAGATAATATCCTGTGGTCAACTCATAGAGGAGATATAGATATCCACAGGACACAGTAAAAAAAAGAACCAGAGACAGGGAAAGCATTTTTACTCAACAAACCACTGACAATGAAGTAAATTTAACCCTCTTTTTCCCACAAGACTTGTCCCCTCATCGTTGACAGCTGTTTGTCAGTATTAATCATTTTTCATTGTTTATTTATTTAAATTTGCCTTGTCACTTTAGTTCTGAAAGGAAAAGAATTTTTCCTTTCTCCTCAGGAGAAGGAAGGGTAGAGTTTTGTGTCTTTGGGGAAATGTAGCGGCACTTTACGTGGAAAGTCAGACTGGAGATGTGACCAAATGCTTGTACATGAACAGACGGCTTTGTTCTGTTTCCTGGTTTGTTCTGAGAAGGTTCAGAGAAAGCATTTGCAACAGTATGTAGCCCAACCACTTTAAGGTGCAAACTCCCCAAACAAAGACACCATGCTTGTATGGATTTGTATGACAAACCATACATTTTTGATGAATTAACAAAGGAACCAAGGATTCATTGAAGTGAAAAATGTTGCAGTAAGACCTGCCCCATGTACAAGTTGTCCATTCAAGATTGTTTTTTTGTGTTTCATTCAGGAAAACAGGCAAGGCCTTTATAGTTTGTGTGCTCCTCCATCTCCACACTGTCCAGACTTTTCTTTTGGGTGCTGGGTTTGTTGATTTATTTCAGTTTAGGATTGAAAGTTGGTACTTCATGTGATGCAGTTGCTCTCATCTTCCATCTGTCCCTTTCCTTTTTCCAGTCCTTTTATTTATGCCTCTGTTTATCCTCTAACACTCTTGTCACCCATTGTTCTCTTTGTCCTTGATTTCTCCTAGTCACCCTTTGTTTTCTCAAAGATGTCAATCAAGGTTTCTAAAGATCCATATTGTGACATTACAACTTTGGCCTGCCTAGAAAAGTTGTTCACAGAAACAAAGAGGGGTGGCAGTATATCAAGCAGACACTGTTTTCTCTTTTCTGAGATTTGAAAGTACATTCTTAATGGATTGTTCTATTTTTGTTGTACATTAATGCAATGATCATGGCTGACTATTCATTTATAGCTAGGTATGATTTGGTGATTTCACTACA
Source organism: Albula goreensis (assembly GCA_022829145.1). Taxonomy (NCBI): domain Eukaryota; kingdom Metazoa; phylum Chordata; class Actinopteri; order Albuliformes; family Albulidae; genus Albula; species Albula goreensis. Next base: position 10,406,030 of record CM040747.1, read on the forward strand.
ATTGCCAATATATAAGCAAAGTATTGCTTTTCTGTAGGTGATGGCAGTGTTTTGTATCACAACTGTATTAACATACCCTGCCTGGCTTTGTGGCTCAGACAGGGTACTGTGCAAAATGTTCTGCTGCTTATGGCCAGTGTATGCTGCTAGAGGATAGGGAGATGAAACCCTGGGGCACAGCATGGCTTCCAGATAACTGCTGCCCCAGGTCTGGGGCATTAGTACAGGCCTGCACATAGCTTCAGTTCTACTGGACAGTTCTAGAAAGACCACTTCTTTGCAATCCCTCTCTGATCAAGCTTGTAAACATCTCTTGCATTAAAAACATTATGAACAAAAAGTTGAATGGTGGATCCTTGTGTGTTAAGAAATATTTTTAGAACGGGTCCTCTGATCGAAGGTATGAAATGGTCAGAAGGTGACGTAAAACATGACTGGTTAATTCACAAGGTCTCAAAACCGTTACAACTGTCTTTCTAATCTATAAGATAGATGTGTTTCATTACAATGGCATCAATAGCATAATAATATTAGTCTTTGTGTGTTCATGATTTCAGACTACAGCAAGCTTCTAATTCTGTTTCACATATGTCTTGAATACCAATATTTTGTGTATGTGCATGAGTACACCACATCTTTCTGTGTGAATCTTATTGGATGTAATTAAATAAGCAAACTACCCTCTTTTGATAGGATACACACTTCATGAGAAGTTGTTTAATATGATGGTGCACAATAGGTCATATACAAGAAAAATGACAAATATTCCACAACCATTATGTCTCAATAATAAACGTCAGTTCTTATAAGAATATTAGAGAGAACTCAACTCGTGATGTATCGGTGACAGCAACATATTTGTGTTCTGTATAACATGCCTTCTGTTGTCATGTCTTATGCTTTTTGTATTATTACTCGGTGGATACAATGAAAATTCCTTCAGTAAATCAGTGTTCCTTCACACATACTTCAGCTTTCAACGCGTACAGTGGGCCTTGAGTGTAGTACTTTGACTAACGTAGAAATAACTCTGGCCTAGTTCATTTGGGGGAGGGGTGTCAGGAAGGAACTATAATTTTTGTAAGGAAAGGGGACAAATAGGGTGCTTCAACATTTCGACACTGATTTTACAGTGTCTGTGGAAAAATTACAGTATCTGGGGAATTTGTCACAAATTCAATTTGAGAGTCGTCCGTTAATAGGTGTACTTGTGGATTCGTTCGAGGAACGTTGCAGAATCTACCACATACCATGTACCAACCATCCCTCTGTATACTTTGGTTGTGAGGCTTTCATCTGATATTTTTGTTTTGGTATGGCCCAGAGCCACAGCTGCCAAGTGTACTTGGTGTTCTAGTGTTTCAACGATTGTTTTGAGCTATTTTATTTATTTAAAAAAAAAAACAAAAAAAAACATCTGTTAATTTAACGTGAACGGAAAGAATTTTACTATGTTTTACATTTATTAAATCTACAAATGTGGCTGAAATTAGCTGTAAGTTAATAGACTCGTATGAATGACAATAAAGCTGTCTGACTACTGTATTTTCTGCCAAATCTTATAGAAAACCTCATAGAAGGCAAGAGTACACAAATGACGCCATTTTGAGTCTTGTGATAGGATGTCACAGCCATACAGATTATTGTGAAATTAGATCCATTATGAAGGACTGCGTACACGCAGTTTCCTGACCTGCTTCATTTCGTAAATCTTGGGCCCCCAACAGGCAAAACCACTTGGGTGCTTCCACTTTACCAATGACACCCTAACGGCGTATGATGAGGTAGCTAAAACAGGGATGGTTTAGGAGCGAGTATGAAGAAGAAAGTATACTTATAAAGTACATAAACAAAACTATTGTACGCTTTGGACTCGTAGTTAATTATCGATTATACGTTGGGTACAGCGAATCAACTCCCCTCTCGTGTTTTTGGTACAAACCTCACTCCAGCTGATCGGCCTTGGTTACCTGTGCGGACCATCGGACTAATCGCAAAAGCGTTGAGACAGAATTTGTTCTGTACAAGCTTTATTGGTTCAAGCGGCCGCTCGTGTCGGCACGGACCCCTGTTATTTTAGTGTATTTGGACCAAGGACCATACATTGAAGCCCTTTTTGTGCTATCACAGCTGACTGAGGAACCTCCCAAGACGAATAGGCCTTTTCCTCATCCCCGCTCTCTCTTGACTTGATCTACCATTTGGAGCAATGGGCGACACTGGCAGTGAACGCAGCAAGCCACCCAGTTTACCTCCCCGTTGTCCCTGTGGATTCTGGGGGTAAGAAGTATTATAATTTCCTTTAGTTAATGTGTTGGTAAGAAACAAAGAAAACGTCTTGTATCTCCAGACCGTCGTACAGTAAAAACCCATTGTTGTTGTTGAGCTAGTCGGGTGGGGGTGGGGAATTGTAGCTAGTGCTAGCTAGTTGGCTGGTCGCTAACGTTGTTGCTAGCTAGCAAATCATTTTTGATGTTTGATGTTTTGTAATATTGTTATTTGGTGGGAAACCTCGTTCGTCTTGCACAGTACAACGCAGTTGTAAGGTAGTTTACCCGTCATCAATCAAACTGGGTATAGCTGACATACTACTTGTTTTGAGAGAGGCCAGATACCTTCTTACCTTGCTAGCTTGCTACCTAACGTTGTGTTTATTTAGTTTAGTGAATTGACATCATAAAGATCAACTGCCTTCGATAACTAGTATACCAGTGCGATTTCATAACTGATATTCTTGTTATACCAATCAAAACGATCCACGTTATGAGGTTAGTTATAACTATCCCGATATACTGTAATGGAAGTTACGTTAGCTGTGTTTTGCAATGCATGTAGCTAGCTGTGTTATTTCTAGCTATAAATCACTGTGACCAACCGTGTATTTCACATTAATCTTGCAACCTTGAAAGCTAATTGTCCCCCCTTTCTGTCAGTGTCATAGCTTGTGTAGTTTCTTCATAGAGGTTTCTCTGTTGTTAGAAGGCTTGCTGTATACTTTTGAAATTATAGATGATGGAGTGTAACTGTCAACTGTAAAAACTATAAAGTGTTAAATTATCGGTGGGTACTGCTTTTAATTAGGGATCCCCGTGGACACATTAATCAAGGGAACAATGGTAAAGCAATTAAAAACTAGACAAATTATAAGGATGTCAAGAGGACCAGAGAGAGGGCTATCCAGAGTTGTGAGCAATGTACACAACATGTTGGCACGTCATGATTTTTGAATTTATTCTGAGATCCAAATGTAAAACTTGCTATAACAGCAGTTCTGTATAACAAAGTTCTGTACAATGAATTTTTAGAACACTAGTGGAACTGTAGGTTATGAAAGAGAATTTTTCCTGGAGAAGGCATGTGACCTCTGTGTTTCTGTGGAGGTGCTTGAGGTCACAAAAATGTTGAAAACAGATCAGGTTCACCCTTCACTCACAGAATGTAATCAAACTGTGTGTAGTTCCTCAAAGATAATTGTAAAGTTCTTTACCATGTCACCTTACTGTCTGTCCTGACTAACCAGTTGGAATTTGTTTTGTTGGCTAAACAGTTGCATGTGTTATGCAAGGGGAAATGGGTAGATTGGGCAAAGGGTCCCAAAGTGGAATCCTTTGTGTAGGGAAAAAGAAATGTACATTTAACTGTGGAAAACATTCAAACAAGAGACCATTATGCAGAGCTTAATAAACTCCTGCAGTTTCCCTCTTGACAGCATGTCATCTGCAAAGAAATCTGGGGCAGTGACATTTTTTAACAAGGCACAGATACTTAATTCAGGGTCAGCAGTCTGCTAGTTACTTTACATTTATTAACACTGAGTATGTGGATATCTGATCCTGGATTAAGCAACATGGCAGGGTCATTGCCATCATTATTTATGCCGCTGACTCGATTGCACCATTGATTTTAAACGGTGAGCAAACCAAGAGAGCCCGACAGGTGTGAGAGCCATTTCACAGCCTTTCAACCCATTTATGGTTACAGGAACTGCATGCTTTTTAGTTACTGCTGACACCTGGCAGTGGTCATCTCAGCATATGTCAGTCATGGTAGATGTTGGAAGAGGCATGAGACTTTCTCTTGTGGTATCGGGCTGGCCTTTTTTTTGTGTCTGCGCAGAACTGCTGTTTTCCAGAACCTTAATTTTGACAGGCTTATTAAAGCCGGCATTTTGGACGGATCATTTTAAGAGGGCAGCCATTCTGGTTCAAGCCAGAAGGCTGGAATCTCTGTGATACAGTGTCCTGCTTAAAGTAGATCAGGGACAATTGGAAGACCACATTACCTTTTTGCTTCATTGATACACCAATCAATTACAGACAAAGCAACAAATGAATGGTAAGAAAATATTCTCCTATAATGTGAATTGTGGAAATGAAACAGACCATGCTTGATTGTGGCTGAGAATGCCCCAGTCTTTATCAAAGCTTTATTATACCACCCTGCTTTCTGCAGAATTATTGATCAATAATCAATAATTATTGGGGTGGGGGGGTCTATTGTGGCAGTGTTTTTGGGCCCAACATCCCAGCCAGGTCTTTCATCAGGTGTGTGGTATAGGCCTAGTACATACCAGGTTAATATTAATATGGGCTAAGCAGTGCAATTTTCTTACCACATTGTTATCACCATGTGATCATTAGCCAAATTACTGGACCTCTGACCAATATGAACAACACCTGAACATTACAAGCCACTGTTGTAGCTGGAGTATGAAGAGGCACACTTAGGCCCTGGAGAGGTGAGTTACAGTTAGTGCACTGCATTCTGGGTACTCTCCCACCTGCTGGTACAATGGGTTGAATACCCACTGGGGTTTCAGCCGCTAATGTGCTGTGTAGGGTTTAGAGCTGAACAGAAATATCACAGGTTTAGCCATTGTGTTTTCCTTTATTTAAAGACGGCAATACAATAAGTGAGGCGTGTAGAATGAGAACGTGTTTATAATAGAGCATCAGTGAAAGAAAAGAATTTCTGGGAAGTAATGGAAAATACTTTATGTGTGTTTGCCCTCTGTATCAGAAGTGAATGTGTGTAACGTTGCCTAATTGTGTGTTGAATGCAGAAAGGTGTATTTAGCATATATGTACATGTGTGTCCCTTTGCATTTCAGTTCAGTTTGTGTAGTTCTCCTATGCTGGCAACATCTATGGGTGTGTAGTAATAGAAAAGGCTTATATATGATGTCAGCATTTTGTTAGTGATGTCGCTAAGTGTACACAGATATACTAAACATGCCTCCATGCATTACCTGCTTATTGCAAGTCATAAATGGTAGCATTATTTGTTGTATATACCCAAAATGTTGATACTGGATTTTATGAGGAGATTGTAGCTTCCATATATTCCCCTAACCAATTCCCCTGTCTGCTTTGACCCAAGTGGTTTGCTTGCCATTTATAAGGTTCACAAAGCACCCTGCTGTGAAATGCATGCAGTAGAGAGCTCAGGTAACCTGGTTCATTGTATTAAATATACTGTAACTCTAAAATTAAGGATTTGTTGTTCAGAGCAGAGGTTTTTAGAGAATATCCATCGTATGCATTGCCTTTGACCACACGGATCATTTCTGTTCCAGCTGTATTGCTAAAACAGGCTTGACTGGCGTGGATTGGTGTGTGAGAGAGGTGTCTGCTTATCCTCTCTGTTGTTTATATAATGAAGACCAAACTGTCTCCCAAACTCTGCTTTCCTTGAAGAATCTTCTGTACATGTCCTGTCAAGAAAGCAGAAGGGCACTCACAGTAGAACAGACGAAATCAAATATCTCTGATGATACTTATAGCCAGGCTTAAATGTCTAGTTTTACTGATGGAATCTGAGTGCAAGGACCTGCCCGACCAACAGAAGTTACACCATTGAGTAAAATTTACAGCAGTGCTGAAGACTTTGAGGAGATGTCTCACGACTGGAGTAATAAATAACTGGTTTTGTGAGAAACAGATGTGCTTGAAGGTAAACAAGCTCTTGCAGAGAGTGGGACCTTTTCCTCCATTGGAATCCAAGATGAGGCACTGGTACTATGAGCACTAGGAAGTGTTCATGTTTTCATTTCCATCGCATATCTTCTCACTAGACCGTTCCAGCCCAATGCCAGTGCATGGCAGATGGTATAGTTCCTACATTATCTTGTTAGACTATGTCTATGGAAAGCAGATAAGAAAATAATTTTAGAAATGTCTGATATGAGATTGCCAAAATTATAAAGCTTTGTATTTTCTAAGTGTATCAAATGACAGGCTCAGGGTAAGAGTGGTTCCTTAATGTTTCCCCATATTCCAGGAGGCGAGCGCCCTTATTCACAAAGCTGTAATAATTCAAGAGCAGCTTCATCGACACGCATTGTTGAGTATCTACAGGAATGCAGCATGTAGAGTAGATTCCCACCTCCATCTGTCAAAGAACAGTAGGCTTTGCTTCTTGACAAATGGTCCAGTATCCCATTTGAAACATCCAAGATTCCAAGAAGGTTTGAAGCTGTTTGGAAGGCAAATGACAGCCCAACTCATTATTAATTAGTAAATTTTCATGCTTATTTGGTGTTTCCATAATTTTGACTGTCCCTGCATTTTTGTGATTTAAATAATTTCTGATTGAACTCTTTTATGAACTAAATCTTGCAAGTCGTCATAGGTAAATCAGTGCTGTGGTGGGTCTATTGACAGTTGTTTTGTTAAAGCATGGGTGAAATTGGTCCAAATACTAGCTTTTGTAGGTTGTCTATTTTGATAATGCTGATTTCTGTAAAGCAACACAGTCCTTCATCCAAAACGGTCAGTGCATTCTGTGAAAATCTGTGATGTATAGAAACTGTGCGCAAGTTCACATTTTGGAAATCAATATTATCTCGATGTTATCTACACTGCCTGAATAGAGCCAGGAAAAGTGCTGTGTTTCATATTGTTTGCTGGGACCTGCATAATTCTTTCATAATAGTCTAACAACAAGTGTTCTCTTCTGTGTATCAGTTTTTATCCCTCCTTCAGAAAATGCTTTGACTTCCTTGTGCACAGCATGTTGTCAGTCTTCTCCCTACAGGTTTGAACCTGTGAGTGGAATGGGTCAGTATGTAGGCTAGTTACCATAAGAATCAAAGAATTGTCTGTGTGTGGGATAAAAAGGAATTACCACCTCCTGCCCTAGAAAGGTTATATATAATCTGACTGTCTAAGGAGGGTCTCGCAACTGCATCTGTCTTTGAGCAGGACTATGAAATAGAGTCCTGAGAGGCTGATGTATCTCATGGTAAGAATGCCTGGTTTGTCCACATCCGTCTTCAGTAACTAATTCCTGGGCCCACAAGCCACTATGAATGTGAGAAATACTCTGTTGTCAGTTCTGATTAGTTGTCAGACTGGGACATAAGGTCTTGTGGAAAAAAGGCCTGAACATAAATTAAAAGTCCAACGAGAAAGTTAGACCTAATCAAATTGTAGACTAAAAGAATATTAGAGCAGGGCTCTTTGAACTTGTTTATGGGGACCCACTTTGTATGCTGGTTTCTATTAGAACAGTTATAACAAGCTGTAAATTGTAACTATCCGTAAGTTGTTCTTAATTAGACACATCTAATGTTCACTGAAGGATGATTCACCCACTTCAAGACACATTATGCCAGAAGTGGCTATTTATGCTGTGAAAATAAGTGCCCTGTGGTCACATCACCAGAGCTTCCAATCATTAAGATCACCTCAGCCTATGTTATGTATGTGCTGTGAGGAAAATACATTACATTTTAATGTCTAAAATTTTAAGATGACAGGTGAACTGTTGCTTCCCTCTGTCCATTGTGTTTGTGTAAACCAAGCCCTTTCATTTGCAAACCAAGATTATAGATCAATGAAAGTCTATGGAATACCTCAGGGAAAACAATCTAGCATCAATCAAAAACCAAAATGTTTCAACAAGACTGCAAGACTTCGTGGTAGGAAAAAATGATTATGTTTACAAATGTAGTAGCCAGCAAGCTTGTTGTTAGGTCATTGGGTTTCTTTGTTTTTGGTAATTTAACAAAAATGGTAATTGCCAAAATACAAAATCATGGTAGAATTTAAACGCATGGTTTCATCAATCTTATTTTAACAAGTGGCTTGCTTTAACAAAACCGAGCTTACACCATAATCTCTATCTCGAAATGTTTTAACTCTCTACTCTCGCTTTCTCTTTTCCAGGTCCAGCAAAACCATGAACCTCTGTTCCAAATGTTTTGCTGGTAGGTTTCTTTCTCATGCTCATTAAGGCCACTACTGGTTCATGGAACACAGCACTGTGTCGATCAGCCTGGATTTCAAGGCTGGGGTTCCCTGTCTTTCTTGTGGAATTGGCTGTATTGGAGTTAGTGGAGCTGCTGGGGATGTGTTGATGCAGCCAATTAATGTTCTTTAACAGGGCAGAGGTCACTCTTTTGCTCAACAGGTTTCCCAGTTATCACTGTGAAATAACTCTTTCATAACAGGAGAGTGTTTGATTATGCTGGTTCAATGAAATCAGTCATTGATTAAATAGAGCATAACCTCCTAAAATGATCATTTAACCCATAGTACGTTTATAATCATTATAGTCCTGTTGCACTACCTACAATGCATACAGCACACTCACACAAAAGAATAGCTCTTGTGCCTCCAAACATCAGAGGCAATGTGAAATGTCTCCATGGAAAACCAAGCCTCATAGCTGTAGGATGTTTGTTATCCTAGCTTTTGTGTTTGGCTAACACATTGCATACATTTTTGCTCTTAATCCTCATCATAATACATTTTTAGCAATCATGCTGAAACAGCATGATGGTGTTACTGACTGGATGACATATCCAACATCCAATTTTGTGTACAGATGAGTGGCAAATGAGAGGACATCTCAACCATCATTCCAAGCTCCTGGCATGTATTCTCACAGTCACATTTTTTCACTGTGTCTCTCCAGACATCCAGAAGAAGCAGCCTGATGAGGACTGTGCACCAGACACAGCCCCCAGCACCAGCAGTAGCCAATCAGCAGTCTTCTGTAGCGAGAGCAGCAGCAGCAGTAGCCAATCCCTGTCGTTGGTCCCCGTCAGCTGTGATCAGCCATCAGCTGAAGGGACAGGAACCACACTTCCTAGCACACAAGAGGGTGAGTAGGTCTCGATGGAAACTGTACATAGGCCCGTATCATCATCCATATCATACTAGCATATCATAGGTATCTCAGACCTGACATCTGCGGAGGCACCTCACTGAACGATTAGCGACTACATTGCAGGCTTTAATGAGTTGTCATAGATGGAGGCTTATTTGGGTCTGCAAAATAACCACTGGTTCAGTTTTGTTCCCTGTATGTGAGATGTCTGCTTGGCTCCTTCTGACTCTGACCATGTAATCACCCTTAAACTACTCCCCAGGAGAAGACAGGTCATCTCTCCTCCCATAATCCCTAGATTTAGTGTCCTGCGTGGAGCCGTAGTGCTATCTGAATGAGTGTTGTTTGTATTGGGGTACAACCAGAGTACGATTGAGAGAGTGAGAGAAAAGTGATGCGGGTGTCTGAAAACAAAGCCCTATGTCTTACACTTCCTGTCTTAATAACCCAAAGGCTGTGTAGTGATTATACTGTATTGTATGTATCATGATGGTGTGTCCTCCTTACTGTTCCAGTACAGTAAATGTGTCATAAGGGAAGGTTCAGAAAATTTGTTTGCTTTGATGAGAGGGCAAAAATGGCACAAATCTGAAACCTGGCAAGTTACAGGAGAGGCACTAAATAGTTGGAAAATCCTTACTGTAAATGCGCATGTGCAGTGGGACTTCAGCACCGTAGGTGCCGTGAGCTGTCGGGGTGGCGGTGCGGTATGGGGCTATTGGTCTGCAGCTGTGCAGCTTAGTGAGGTGGGGGGTGTGGGACGTGGCAGGACCTGCTGTGGGAGCTGTCTGCTGCCATCTCTGCCACAGTGCAGAGCTCCATCTGCGACGGGAGGGATATATTTGTCCTGGCCCAGTTAGCCATTCTGCAGTGGGCCCGTCTCAGGCAGGACTGTGGAGACCTTTATCCAGAAACATCAGCAACAATAAGAGCTTTTCCAGTCTTAGAAAGAAGGGCAGACATGTTCTCATTTGTTTTTCCCTCATTGCTTTTGATTTAGCTGTATATTCAAATGAATGGCAGCAGAACTTTCATGTGTCTTACTCCCAGCCTCAGTCTGAGTTTCTGCTGTCTCTCATCTATGCGCACAAACCAGTCCTCTAACCCTAGCCTCTCTTGTGTCCTCTATACAGGGGTCTCCTGTACAGACACCGCCCACGGTACACTCTCCACACCCACAAAACGGCCCTGCGACCCAGGTACGGCTGAGCCCAATCTTCACTCTGCAGACAGATGGCTTGCATTTTCAGCCTCTTTATGTGTTTCTGGTACTGGAGTAACACTAGGTAGTAGAGGAGTGCAGAGAATAGACATCTCCAGGCATTAATCCCAGGTCTGATACAATGGGGTGAACAGGAAGTGAACATGAAGCACAGCCAGCATGATTCTTATTCACCTCTTGTTTTCCAAGCCAGTGCTTCATCAAGGGCATATTAATTCCAAAAGTGTGGAGGTCACATGTTTAGCCAGACTGTTTGTATATTATCCAGCAATGCCAGTTGTTGAACATTCCGTAGTCCTTTGCTTGTCTTAGAAGAGATATTCATTGTAGAGCGTCCCTGAAGCACCACTGAAGGGGAGGAAGGGAGAGAGGGCACACTCACATGCGTAGGAGAAGCTCAGAGAGTGTTTGTTTCCCTGCTCAGCAGTCCTCTGCTCACCTGGGAATTACCCCTGATCTAGCCTCCTCACTATGGCTGCTGCCACTGAGCTCAACAGCTGTGCATTAGGGAAAAAGTCACCTTGTAAAATGCAAAACAATATGAATGCTAGCATGTTGAGACAAGGCAGTCAAGCTTTGGATACTTTTTAGATTTCTACAAGGTGGTCACAGGTTCCAGTGGTTTAGTGGGTGGATATGGTTGTCTAATTGATTCTGTCTTTTTGAAGGAACCATGATGTTTATTGGTGTATGATGAATTTTGTTTTAGGTGAAAGCAGCTTGTGTGCATGTTTATTTCCACTGTTGTATGTGCTTCCTTTTTCAGCCTCCGAGTCGGAGAGCGAGGCGTCACCACAGAAACGGGCACGGCCAGACAGCGAAGGGGCAGGTGGGGGGCAAAAGCAGAGGAGCCGCCGGCGTTGCCATCGCTGCCAAACCAAGCTGGAGCTCGTCCAGCAAGAGCTGGGGTCATGCCGCTGCGGTGAGTACCACAGCCCAGGTACTGAGATAACCACTTCAAATGTAAAAACACAAAGGGCAAGCCACATATTCTGTTGCTGATGCATAAAAGTGAACATTTTATTTAATGAAAGCAAGAAGTTAAAGTATCACATTTATTTTCAGTTGTTCTGACAATTTTCAGAGCTTTGACTAAGGTTAAAAAGACAAAAACTCAGGACTCAGGCCAAGCTATGCAGCACATTACAGTCAGCGCTATCGAAACAGTGGGACATAAAAATTTTGGATGTATAAATTTATGTTTGAGCTTTCAGTAATTGGAATTTCCCTGCAATGCATGATTGATCCTTTAGCAACTGCTTTGTAAACACATCCCTTTTTATATGTAGCAGAATGCACAATGGATGTGTTCGTATAACACAGAGGTCCCTACCTGTAAAGGCTAAGTTATACTTCCTTGTCAATGCGACATCAGCTTGTTTACACATGTATTATGATGTAATTTGATGAGGTTTTTGATAGACTTGGGTGCTCACCACATTACATGGTTAACTTTTTTGGTTATGCTACATGGCTGATTTTACCACATTTCAGTAGTATGACAACAGGTTCAACAGGTCCATTTCCTCATATTCTAAGTGTTCAGGGTATGTGATTGATCCGTAAACATGTGATGATTTAAGTTAGCACAATATATAATTCAGTACCTCACATTTTTCTGTATTTGTAAAGTTTACAGAAAGCCGCAATCTGGGAACAGTGATTCTTCCCAACTCAATAGCTCTATCTGCAGTTGACTGTTGTGGATTTTTCAGACAGTTGCGATAAGATTTGGATAAGATTGCCCTTGTTCCTGTTGCAGGTTACGTGTTTTGCATGCTACACCGCCTCCCTGAGCAGCATGACTGCCTGTTTGACCACCTGGGGCGCGGACGGGAGGAGGCTGTCCTCAAGATGGTCAAGCTTGACCGCAAGGTGGGCCGGTCGTGCCAGCGCATCGGAGAGGAGTGCTCCTGAACGGCCATCCAGGCCCTGCAGCAACTGAGAGAGAGAGAGAGAGTGTAGAAGAAAGAGAGAAAGACCTCCAGATGGACAGGTGTTCACACTTTTACACCCCCCCACCACTTGATCCCCAAGACGCACCCACGTCAGCACAGTTCTGACTCCAGCTCCAATACAGCCCTGCCCCCTTCCAGCAAACAGAGTACAGATCCTGTTCAGGACACACCCAGTCGGAGCCCAAACCCTGTTCACCCCTACTTACAGCGCCAGCCCCAACCCTAGAGCTGCTCCCAGTGGAATCCTAAGCCTCCCAGTGCTCAGTCTCCCTCTCACCCCCACAACCTCTAGCAAGGGCACCTCGAAGCAGCACCCGTTGTTTGTCTCAGACCAAACCAGGAGAAGAGAAGTGTCCTTTTACTGTCTAATACATTAGTCTACCAGTCAGACATTGAGATCCATGACTGCTCACATCAGAGTTTGACCATGCGGCACTGCAGATCTCTTCTTTTGCTGGTCCTACGAACCAAGACACCTCTCCCTCTTAAGTTTACGGGAGCAAGGGGGAGACTGAGCCTCTTCCAACCCACCCCCCATCTGTTGCAACTCCTCCCCATTGTTTCAGCAGGTGTTTCTGGGCAAGGTCAGTGGATCCCGCCACAGTGCTGTCCTCCCCCTCCTCACTGTCTGCCGACCATCTCAGAACAACACTGACAGCTGACAGAGAACTGCCTGTCTCAGACAGGGACACAGAGATGCCCTGCACTCTGTCCCGTCGGGACTCCCATCAACCTTTGGGAGTCTCTGTCCACTTGCTAGCTGTCACAGATGGCCTGCCGATGGGGTGAGAACAGATAAACGGACAAAAAGAGGACAGGTTTTTTTTTTTTTTTTTTTTTGGTGTGCGAGTGCATGTTTTGGAGACCCTGGTGCTGACCTCACTACTTGTGGTAGATACAGCGCCCCCTCCTGGCGCAACACTGGACTGGATGTGCAATGCATGCCTCAGCCACCAGATAGCACCATTCAGCCAACATGGATCACAGCAGCCATCCCCCACTGAGGGCCATCACAGTCAAATCTGAGGGTCGAGTATCACCATCACACAGATGTGATTTGATGGCAAAAGGCCATTCTTTAATCTGAGTAGCTAATTCCTCCATTCAGGTCAGCTCTTTGTATGGGACATGCAGCTCTGTTTGAATTGAGCAGGAAACAAACAGAAATTAATGACAGATCATGCGCCAGCTCACCTTCCCATCAGCACACCTCCCCATCCATTGGCCTGCATGGAGAGGAAGAGCACATACCTGTGAAACTGCGATAGGACAGAGGAATACTGTTACAGGCAGCTGGATACTGTTGTCATATATTTGACAGGGCTGCCTGCCTCTCTCTCCTCTCTCCCTCCCTTTTTGACTCCCTCTCTCTGTCTTTCTCCACCCTTCTCTGTCTCATATCCTCTGCTTTCTCTCTCCTGCCCTCTTCCACAAACTCATCCTCTCTCGCCCCAGACTGCACGCTCCATCTCTCTCCCACTGCTTCTGCCATCGATCATGCTTCAGTCTCATTCTCATTCCTCCACTGTAAAGACTTCAGTGCTCCCGTTCCTCCTCCTCTCCCCCCTCTCCATCCAGTCCTGACTCACCCCCACCCCCACTGCGCATGTGAGGGATGAGGCGAGGGTGGAGGGGGGGAGACAGGGCTGGGTCTAGAGAGTGCTGAAGATGCGGGTGCTCTTATTTTGATATGTCAAGAGCTCTTTGAGTTGTGATAAAAAAAAATGGAAGCGAAATGAATATCCTATATCTTAAAAGAAAACTCTTATTTAACCCAATTGTGTTTAAGATTTACTTACACATTAGAATAGAGCAGCATTTTTAGTTTAACATTGTTAAAAATTAAATCTGTAATTATTCTTTTTTCCCTCATTCCTTTTCTTTTTATTATTTTTTTCCCTTTTCGCTGAAGAATAAACTGGATTAGAGGAAGTGTTGTGTGCCATGCATTCTGTATTCAGTCACAAATGATATATTGCAATAACTGTAGATGTAGGATTGTCTAATGAACACTGTGGTGTCATTGGTCCAAAGTTCTTGCAGGTTTTGCTGTAGTCCTAACTTGATTCTGCATACATGTATCCTATTAGCACCCTTTCAAAGAAGTGTATTCAAAAATCCAACATACAGTAGAATACAGTGATTCTCCCTGTGCCAGAAGCACTGCCAAGTGTAGCACAATGCATGCTATTCATGGCCTTGCCAGCCTTTGTTGGTACTTTATTTGTAGTAGTAACTTGTGCATATTGATTAGAAGGAAGGAATGTTCTTCAGTTACTTATGTGGCTTTCCCTGGGTCAGTTGTTTTGAGGTTATGGGAAAATAATTTGTCTATCCTTTCCTTTTTGAGGTCCTACACAGCTAATGCCTTGGTCAGGTCATACAGCCCTACAGGGAACCATTTCTGAAGAGTTTGATACCAGCCACCAAACCCTTCCCCTACACACTACCAATTAGGTTTGCATGCTACTGGAAAATGTTAAATTGTCGTGAACTTGCAGCAGTGCAGTTGAATTGTAGCAGTGGTAGAGATTATCTATATCCATAAACATCCAATGGGATGACAATGTTTGCAACTCTGCAGACTCTTCGGTGTAAAAGTAATCTGCAGTCCTTCTGTGCAATGACTGTGCGCTGGTTACAGAGCAGTAAAGAGGGCATCACCCAGAGAATGCTGCAGTTACAGTGGTTGCGCCTGTGCTCCCTGCTTCTCTTTGCGGCTAAAAAAAAAAAAAAAAAGGAAGTGCTACATTCTGGCTGGGTGATGAAATAGTGTCCGTTATCAAATTTAATTTAGATCGTATCATGATATACATTTTGCTACCTCATGTCAGAGAACACTGCAACTTCCTCTGAAAATGAAGTTTGCCTGAAATTAAAATGTTAGAATTTCAGGTTGATTGGACTATAATTTCCAACTATGCAAAATATTTTAACATCTGTATTACAGTCCAGAAAACATTGGTCTGTATACTGATTCATGTGATATTTATTGATAATCAGGAAAACCGATTATATCTTAAAATTCTGTAGGGTAGCATAATAATGATGAACATGTCAACAAATAGAATTTTTTATTACCTAATTTTTTATTACCTAATAAGGTTGGGCCACCTTTTGCTTGTAGTACAGCTTCAGTCCTTTGAATGGTTTCATGCACATTTTAAATTGTTTGTAGTGCAAAGTCAAACCATTCCTCAAGGACAGCCTCTTGTTGTTTTAGAGGAGGAAGAACTGGAAATCTTCCGGATGTTTAGGTACACTCATGTCTTTGATGTTTTAACCTTATCTTAAATATCATGAACCACTCTTGATTTTATTCACCTTTGTGAAAGGGAGGGCTATTGTCTTGGAATTTGGGAAGTTGTTTGCACCTTAGGATGCACCTAGTTGACTAAAATGGATTTAAATTCTTTGGCCATAATTATACCATACAGAGTGATACCATACCATAATGATCCATCACCAAGCATATGCACAGTTAAATGTAAAGCTGTTTATATCCCCATATCATCAGTCAGAGCAGTTACAGATCTTCCAGCCCACTTTGTTTCTCCCTTCTATTCATTGCATCAAATACAAGAAAAGTTCCATTTCCTCACCAGTATTCTTCATTTATTGCAAGTATGTCCGCGAATTATTGCGCATTACCTTTCTGCACTACTCAAGTGTATATTATGTGCAAAGGTTTAAACCTCAGGTATTACATCAATGTTTATGTAATTTTTATACATTTAGTGGATTTCACCCTATCAGTATTCCAAATGTAATTTTTTTAACTATATCAATGAACATATATTCTACATGTTTTAGAAAATATTCAATATATATTATGAACTGGTGCGCAGATATGGATAAGATTTATAGTTACAAATCATAATCAAAATGGCATAATGTTGATATTTCACGGTCTACATTAAGCATGGTACATTAGTGAAAGTACTATCTGATGACCATGTAGTATGGAAATTTTATACAAAAAGAAGTGTGAAAGCTGACATTTTGTGTTCTCACAGCTTCTGTCACAGCAGTTCAGAATCAAGAAAGTGTCATGTTTCAGGCGTGATGTGTAAATACATCAAATATGCAAAGCCGTGCAATCTCATTAAATATCTGGCACATTTTAAAGTAGGAACAGAGAAGCCAAGGGTATTATCAGGACAGCAGCAATAAAGTGAATTAAAAAGATCAGACATAGAATGCAAGCAGTCAATCTCATGTAGTGTTCAGTCAGTATAAATATGATGTGTGGATTAAACCATTTATCATGCTCTTTGACATTTTGGCACTTTTAGATACAAATATACTGGGAGGAACTAAAAAAATAGCCTAAACTGTTCTTTGATCCTTTTTTTAACTAAAAAAATCAAGCAACATCTACATGTGCACACACTCAAGACACTGTAAACAGGTTGCATATAATTTATACATTTCAAAGGATAATTACTTTGGCCAAACCTATTATAAACATGTTCAGTAGTATAAACCAGAAAATAATCTAAAACACAGTAAGTATATTTTGAGAATAATCATACTGACTATGAACTAGTGTTTAAATGTGTCTGAATTTCTTGGGGTGCAATTATTCTTTCTTGTTTCCTTTGGATCTTTAAAAAACCATCACAATCTGATTTCCATGTACAAAGAAGGAACAAAGCTATTGTTACTCAATTTTAGAAGGATATCCTAAAATGACTGAAAAACATTTCCTAAACATTTTTTGTTGTTTTGAGTATATTGTATATTTATGAAAATTATATATGAATGAAATGCAGGAAATCCTTCAGATGTACTTCGTCACAAAACATTCCTGGGGTGTAACTTCTAATAATGTTGGGTTTTAGAAAAAAAATACGTGATGCATTTAAGATACTTGAATACTTCATATACTTTCTTTGGGCAGTAAAATTCACACAGGAGGAGCATGGACTCTGTGTAAAAGAATGAATTTCTGAATATCCAAAACAGATTGAAATAACCAGACATATTTAATGGTGCAAAAATTGATGAAAAAAAGATGAACAAGGTTATGTATTGTTAGTGCTTTAATGCAAGCTTGAAATGTAAGTTTACAAGAAATTAGATCTGAAAATAGCAAGACATCTTAGAGCGGGAGATGATGAGATAGATGCTGTGAGTGTGTAAACGCCCTCCATTCTCACTCTTCTGGAAACTTCCTGTTGATCATCTTCGACCTCCCCCTATGTGGTATAAATGCTGATGGCGTTGGACAATACCTTTCATTTCCATCAGCTCAACACTGTTAGGCAGGTAAGTCACCTTTTTCATACCAATGCCACCACAATCATTATCCTAAAAAAAATGATAAAATCAGTTGTTCATTATAACAGTGTAGTTGAGGACAAATACATGACTGTATTTGAATGGATGGGTTACATCACTGTTCTTTTGTGTCATGTGCACCTTGTTTCACGGTGAAGCAGGATTTTTCAAATTCACCAAACTCACAGTCAATTCACAGACATCTGGAGCA
Organism: Albula goreensis; assembly: GCA_022829145.1. Classification (NCBI taxonomy): domain Eukaryota; kingdom Metazoa; phylum Chordata; class Actinopteri; order Albuliformes; family Albulidae; genus Albula; species Albula goreensis. Next base: position 10,423,818 of record CM040747.1, read on the forward strand.
CTATGAAGGTTAAGGTAAGAGTACCAGTCTCCATGAAGCTGTCTTTCAAGGTCACACACCTATTAAGGTTGCATTGCATTGATTTTCTGTAGCACTTAATAGCAAAACCATTGATTAGTTGTAAAACTGAAATCTAATTCACATGCTGTAAAGTGTGCTTTTTCTGTCACAGATGGTTGCTGTGGTTTGCCTGATGGTGGGGCTGTTTCTACCTGTGAGTATCCTTTACTTGAATCCATACCTGCTATGTGCACAATATGATTCCTGACTGAACACAACGCCAAGCAGACCATGAAATATTATACACAGTGATGTCTTTGGCTAAATGTAAATATGTGTTACTGAATATTGTATTACTTATTGACCAATTTGTTGATGCTTTATTTCCCCACTGGAGAAAAACAGAGCTTCAATAAATCAATAGTACAGTGCTTTAAGCTGTTGTTTGTCTCAGGTTGGTCAAACCGTAATTGTAAACCAGAGAAACTGGCACACTCCATTTATCTGCGTTACAAACCCATATTGCTGCTCCTGATATTACTTGTTCACTTGGTAAATAAGAGATCATTGTTCAAACACACAGGTGTGGCCACTGAGCCAGGTGGTGAGTGGAAGAAAACATACAAGAATTTAAACCAAAAAAATGGCCAACAGCCTTTTATTTATCCCTTTTGGGGAACAAAAGGAAGAACAACACAAGAATAACCAAGAACAGGGTTAAACACAAAACCAGCACAGCCACCCAAATACCCAACATCCAAAACCCAAAAAGTCTTCCTCAGCCTCCCAGGCTGTGCTTAAATAGAAGGCCGAATTGGAGGCAAGTGCTCACAGCTGAGTTGATTAGAAATCACTTGCAGGTGAGCCTGCCTGTTAGTGAGGCCACTGCTGTTGCAGCACTGGTTAACTCTCCAGGCTGAGGGAGGGAGCCAGGAGACTGATAGCAGTACGATGGAAGGAGCTGAGCAGGCATGGGTACCTTTTTAAGTTGTGCTGTTTTTCTACAGGGGGTGCAGAGCTGTGCCAGAGGCAGCACCAACAATACAGGTTAGTTTTTCTGCACACATGTATATACAAATGCATGACAGCACAGAATTATTAAAAAATGCCTACATGCTCTTTATGTTTCACTGCACCAGGCAGAAACAGGATCATCACAAGTATCCACTTATGTTTTATTGGTGGTACAGTTGGTATTGGAAAAGTCAAGAACTACCCCTTTAAAAACCCCTGTTATCCATATTACTAAGGGATTGCAGACAAATATTGCAGTAACTAAACCTTCATCTTGACTTGACGCCAATCTCTGCCAATGCTTGAACAAAAAGCATTACATTTACTGTACTATATTGAGCTTTTTTCCCTATTTTTCAGGCATGACTTCTGTCCACTTCTATGTTTCCATGCCTCACACTCTCACAGGCCATGTCAACGTAATCAAATACAGCGATGTGATCTTAAATGTCGGGGGAGGCTACGATAAAAAGACGGGTGTTTTCACTGCACCTGTCACTGGAGTCTATCAGTTCTTCTTCTCTTATCAGAGTGGTCGTGGGCGTGAAATGACTGACTTGTACCTGGTGATCTGTGGTGAAAAAAAGATTGTCTCTCATTCAATGATTTCTTCTGGAAACACTGCAGGTAGTTTTTCTATGTATATGACAAAGCTATTCAAAGACCAAACTGTCTATGTTATGCAGCAGAAGGGGAAGTCCTGGGCCCAGCCCACAACACGTACTATTATGTTTTCTGGATCACTTCTTTCACCCTAATGCTGATCATTGCCTTATGGTCATATTTTGGATAGCCAGATCCTGGAGAGCAAACATTAGCATAACCCTTCCATAATGGGGTATTGTCACACGTTTGTCCTTGATGTTATCACAAATATGTTTAAAAATTGTAAGTGCCCCAAAAATAACACATTATTTCATTGAATGTTGATGACCATCTAGTGTGCACATGTATTTTAATGTGGTCCAATTGGATATTGCATTGTGACATGTATCAGTGTTGTTGTTTTTTTTTTTTTTTTTTTTTTCTCTTGTGGGACCAGGAACTGGAAAGTGCATTTTACCTGTGATCATTACAAGAATAAAACCACCCTAAAGCTCTTTCACTTGCTCTATCTCTGTGTGCACCACACTGGTTTGAATGATTAAATGCTTCCATTTCAGACAGTGAATATTTGCAGATTTGTTTAGATAGAGTCAGTACTAATTTAAGTCAATAAAGCTTCATAGTGATCCTAAATTTGTCCTGACATGGATATCACATTGACTTGTGCTCTCAGATAAATGACTGCCACTGTCGATAGGGGTAAAGAAAAATATACCAGATATCACTAGATATACAGTGGAAAACAGACGTCGTATACGGCATTCTCATACACATTGCAACTACCTCCCCAGCACAATCATAACAAGGAATAATACAAATAATAGTGTCAGTTTGTCTAAATCATTATGCAATTCTTTTAATTTTAAAACAAGTTTTCACCATGGGACTGACTGTACATTAAACATTCTGAACAGCATACCCCAACTTATCAATAATATTTTGGCTGCTTTGAACTTAAATGCAAATGACAAAAGCAGACACCAGAGCTGTAGCTGGTGTTCTTAAAAAGGGTACTTACAGTCGGGAACTTCACGAAATAAGCTCATGTAAATATATCCACCATAGTGTAAAACATGAAAATTGGCACTATTGTTTAAGTTGTACATTGGGGAGAAAGAGAATGATGTGGCAGTTATGTAGACAACCTCTTTGTGTACAGTTTTTCTTTATATATGCAGGGGTGAACAAATCGGTAGTCCGGACGCTGGACGTTCGTGCTTTCTGCCCTGTCTACAAGATTTCGAAAGGTGGAAGCTCGGCGGGCTAGCTCTTCAGTCTCCCACCCCTTTTTCAAGTCCAACACATAATGTGTTCTGCAGTTTTGACGGCACAGAGCCATGGAGAGAAACACAAACACCTCCCATTTCTGTACACAGTAGCCAATGGGCGTAAAGTTCGATTTATGTTCGTGGCGCGTAGTTCAAAGGTCTGGACCTTGTCTGGATAAAACTTGTTTATCTTTCGTAACTGCTACATTTTGAATACAAAAACTAAACTGGAAGTAAACTGGTAAGTTAGGCATGACAGCTTACTATTTTTAATCAAAATTCCGTGCTTTATTATCTTGGTGGGTGTACCCTAATATAGCCTCGTTTGCAAACATTTAGCCCGCTGGTAATTTTATCCACAAACTTAATATTTTTAACTGAAAAGTAGCTAGAAATGTACTGTCATCGTGTATAACCAGTTGGTTGTTTGATGCTTGCTTTTAAACCGTTTCTTTTCTTAATGTTCGTACCTAGTTACAGCATCTTGCTAAACTCCCGCCATATTTGCAAATACTGTAGACTGGCGCGGAGTCCGCACGCAGAGATGGCGGAAGTAAAGTATTTGTATAGAACAGAATCTTCAAATTTCAACTTTCAAAGGGAGCATTTTCTGTTCTCTTTGTTTTTTGACATTGACTTAAGTAATTCCCATATTATTCTAGTATTCTAAGGAGACAATACAAAATGACTGAAGACGTCAGTGGTAAGTAGGCTCTTCATGTTTGTGTTATTGTTTAATAACTTGTGCTATAAACAAAAATGTGTATTTTAAAATATAACATATTTTTATAAAATGTGTGCTTCGGTCCTTCTTCGTCACCACAGATGAGTTTAACCAAAAGTCTGCAATACCTTGTTTTTTGGGGTTTCATGAAAACTTGGATCCAGATTTAAGATGGTGTACCATACGCTATAATCAAGAAAACAATAACAAAGTCATGACGTTTGAACGTTGTTACTCTCTGAGATAAACTGGCTCTGCAGTCAGACCAGGTAATTGTGCTGGCTTGTTACTATTGGCCGTGCATTTGATGTAAAATTATACTGAGGTACTGTTGCAGTGACCTATTTTTGAGTAATAATTCATGAAACACAACTGTTACTCCAGTGATTAAGATTTTGCTACGCCTTTTCCGTAAAATACCTAAGCCTGACAACCAAACATTTCTTCCCACATCATCAAGAAATTGTAACTAATTAAGACTACAAATACACAGTTTTATTTGATGCCACACATGCCATATGTCATTTGCGTCTGTAATATATTCTCAAGCATATGTTTGGGAGGCAGCTTGTAGTTCAGGTGGAGGATAAAAATACTTGTTTCAGTGTCAATAAACAGGACTATGTTATGTAAACATCATCACCCAAGCAATTTTAACAACAGATAAACCATCATCACTCAGGCTTCTCCATCCATACATCTGAAGACCATCAGCGTAACCTGTTTATCTAGGAACACATTTTATTAGCCTCTCCCATCTCCATCAGGAAAATAACATTAATCATTTTATTAGTAATCTAGTGTGAAGTAATATAACCACAATGCCCCGCATAATGTTTGAGACAAGGAAACATGTTTTTCTTTATTTAGCTGTGTACTTCACACTTTTAGATTTGTAATCAAACGGTTCCTATGTGGCTAAAGTGCAGATTCTCAGCATTTATTAAAGGGTACTTTTATCCATTTTGATTTCATCATGTAGACATTACAGCACTTTTTATACATAGCCATTCCCCTTTTAGGGCAACATAAAATTTGGGACAGATGGTTTCACAGATGTTAATGATTAGCCAGGCATGTTCCTTAGTGCAGGCATGAAAAGAGCTTTCAGTATCAGATGAGGTAAATGTTTTCTATGTAATTATAATTCATGTATACACTGGATAGCCACCTCCTGCCTGTTTATAATCTCAGGAACTTTACAATGCCCCCCATTGCATTTGTGGACAAATTTGGTGACATTTCACTGGAGCAGGAGTGCACTATTAAGCAATGTAAAGATTGGATCATTGTATGCTTAATGCCATGCCCAAACCTCACCTATGATTAATTTGTTGTTATTGACTCTAAATCCATCCTTTATTCCCGATGTGTCTCAGCCACAATCCTACTATTCCTAATCCCAAAAAGTGCGCGTAATCTGAAATTTGGTTGGTAAACTGCAATGCACCTCCTTTATCAAAAATAATGTGTGTGCTGATGTTCTAAAAGGAAATGTCTGTTGAAAGAATGGCTACAATGTCTATATCATTCAGATAGGTGTCTCTATTTGCTACTCTTTTTCAGATGCAGCAGAATTTATAGAGTACTTTAGATCTGACATCATCCAGAGTTTGTCAGATGGAGCAGTTTGTTGTATTGCAGACCACTTGCATGAGGAGTTTATTATCGGTGAAGATTATGCATTTAAAATCTGTTGAAATTTCAGCCACTGTAAAATACCTGGTAGCAAGACAAAGTAAGAGCGCTGAAAATTCAAATACAAATATGCAAGAAAACGTTGAAACATTGGGAAACCAAAGTCATACTTTGCATTTTGCAAGATTCTGAAAGAAGAACATCAACACCTCTACGAGAGACTGGGTAAAGTGTCATTTAACTTTTTGATGAATTATTGTATTGAATTTCCATAACTTTTACAAATTTCCCTTCAACAGATCGTTGTCTGAACATTCTTTCAGTGATTTTCCCTGATTAGCAGCGTACCAATGCTCTGAATAATCCATTTGCATGGAAACACACAGCTCCTTTCTCCAAATCATGCTTTGGTCGGTCAATGATACATTACATTTAGAAAAAAAATGTTTTAATTACTACATATAGGCTACACTCCCAGAAAAAGACACACCACTTTCCAATAATAAGTACCAGTAACCAGAATATGTGAAATACAAATGAATATACTTTGAAGAATATTTGCATTTGGTGTATTAAGTAATGCAGTAGAGGCAATGAAAATTAGAAATGTCGAACTCAGATTCAGTTCCATTTTGGCATTAATTTTACACTATTCACTTTCACTCTTCAGCTGCTGAGGATTACCCCTTTTACATCCAGATGACACAGACAGTAATAGCACACCATAGTATTTTTTTTACTGTCTATAAATGTAGGAAATATAAACTATTGGCAGTTACATTTTACAGTATGTACATTGCAGTTACTCATGTTTCACTCAAGAAACCTTATTGTGTTTAGAAGCCAGTGAGAAGAATAAAACAAGGAAGAGAAAGCCAATATCAAGTATTTCTGAAGATCAAGTAGGTATGTTAATTTTTACGCTGTAAAAATATTACGGTTTGGCAAACCTTCTGGACATTCCACTAGGTTTTAAAACTGTACTGAACTGAGCAATATGAACCCATTCAACATAGCAAAAATTATTTTTAATTTGAATTCAAGCATCCAACACCACTAAAGAGGAGGTCATAGTCTGATACTACATTACTCTTCATATGTCTTAAATTAAAGTTTAGTTAGACTGAAGTTAACATTCATAGTTGACAGTTAGAATCAGCAAATGAATTCATAGTTGTTTAAAATATGCTTTGTATGTTTTATCTCACTATCTTTGGTATACGATTTGCAGTAGCCATTAGATTAGTCTTATGTGTTTCATGTCTCTGTTTTCCATAGTGGCAGAAAAGAGACAAAAGACCGAGCATCAACCAGCGGCAGAAACCAAAACAGGTCACAAACATGGCCAAGGGGCCAGAAATGAAACAGATGCTGCATTCACTCCCGGTTAGTATTCCAAAAGCTCTTTATTTACAGTACAGTAAAACATCAGTCAGATGATCCGTGGTAAGATTAAACATTTTACAACATATCTTACTGAGGTTTACCCCAACAATTACATCGATGCATCCATTGTTCACAGGTAATAGTAATTAGTGTGATCAGAAATGTGGGCTGCTTACAAACATCTTCTGTATGCTTAGCATATGAGAATGTCTGTTCCCCTATGTTTGTCATATCGGTCAACTAGGTTCTTTTTTTCCATGCATTTTTCCATGTTTCTCAATCATAGAGCTTTTGTGCAGCACAGAGAGGGAATGAGGTTAGGAGTCATGGCGCTGACATACCGCAGGACTGGTTTAAAATGGAATTCATAATAAAAGTACATATGTAAGACTTCCTTGTCAGTCAGGTCAAAGGTAATATACTTGTTTTCTAGAAGGCACTCTAGCAATTACACTGGAGAGGGTGCTTTATGAAGGGAGATGTATATGATTGGTAGAGCCCTCTCAGATTGTGTTTAGTAAAAGTGAAAGTGAAACTAAATGTCTGACTGGAAAATAAAAACAGAAAAATTAAAAGGCTATGAATTAAAATGTGAGGTAATGAATGAGATATTTCACTAAACAACAAATGCTTTTTTACATTACTAAAGTATATAGACTCATTCTCAGATGGCAAGCCTTAGTGTTGCTGCTGTCTGATTAAATTATTTGGGGAAAGGGATTATGGTTTTCAGTTTACATTTCATGAATCCTGATTAACTTTTCACTTTTTGGCTATTACAGTATATACCTCAGAAACTGTTTCATCATATTGAATAATTTTATATATCATTATTTATATAATAATTTTATATAATATTTTCTAATTAATTTGATAGATTGCTTAATTGTTTGTAATAATGTTTGTTTGTTTTTTTAGATTTTCGATGCAGTACACTTTCACAAATGCTGGAGTATATTGAAGACCCAGCAAAAAGGGAAAGTCTGATCATTTCCCTTCAACAAAAGCTGGGAGATAAAGAAATGGAAAAGCTTGAAAACAAAATGAAAGAACATGACCTGAAAAGTGGTGTAAGTTTTAATGATGAAGTTTTCAAGAGAATGAACAGCAACCAGGAACTGAAAACTTTCCTGAAATCTGGAAAATTGGCAAAATATCCTACTGTAGTCTTTAATCAATTATTTGTGAAGATAAAGGGTTTTGGTACCGTGCCATCACACTATAAATCAGCAGCCTTTAACTCTTCAGGAATCCAAAAACAAGATAAGCCACAATCAAACCCTAAGGAAACTGCAAATGAAAGTACAGATAATGTTTTTACCCAAAATTCAGCCGGCCATACAGCAAATGATGATCCTCATTCCCTTACACCAGTCAGCCCTAGATTCCAAAACATGATCACAAAAACCACAGGATTGCCCCTTCCCACAGCTCAATCTGCTGCTAATGGCACCATTACAAAAGAGTCATTTGAGAGGGAGAAAGAGAACTTAAGCACAGCTGTCGAAGGTACATCGACAGAGAATGCTGACAGTGCTTATAACACTGTAGTCCATGATGTGTTATCACAGAGCATCCAAAATTCACCACAAGAAGCTGACAGAAAATGTATAGTTCCCTGCTCTGGGACACCAACCACCCCTTCAGAGGACTGTCTACAGTCTGGCTCTGAGCAAGGTACAACTACAGATGAAGGCAGCCATGATATTTTGTACCAAAATAGTGGTCCTCACTCTCCTACAACAACCAGCTCTGGTGTACAAGACATGATACCAGAGCATACTGAAGTATGCCTTCCTACAAGTCAGTCCACTCCCTATGGTTCCACAAAAGATGGTGTTTCCAGGAGTGCAAAACATGATGCAAATACAGATGTGGAAGATACAGTGACAAAGACTTTTGACAGTGGTTATAACTCTACAGACTGTGAGACATCACTGAGCATCCAAAACTCACCACAAGAAATCAACATAAAATTCATAGCTCCCTGCTCTGGGACACCAACCAGTCCCTCAGAGGTCTCTCTGCAGTTCAGCCCTGTGCAAGCTTCACCTACAAGTGAACAGAGCCATGGTGGTTTCCCCCATTATTGTGACCCTGACTCTTCTGTACTTACAAGCCCTGGTGTCCAAGAAATGAAATCAAAGAGCACGGCTCAGTCTACTCCCAGTGACCCCACGATTAACAAGGCTTCTGAGAGAGAGAAAGAGGATTCAAGCACAGCTGTGGACGGTACAGTGCCACCATATTCTGACAGTGATTATAACTCTGCAGACCATAAAACATTACTGAGCACCCAAAACTCACCACAAGAAGCCCCAAAAGAATCCAAAATGTCCTACCCAGACCAGGCTCTGGCCACACCTTCAGACGGTTACTCACAGTCAAACTGTATGGAAGCTGAATCTGCAGATGAAAACAAACGCAAGAGGAAAGGACCTGACAGACTTGAATTGCGTGCCAAGAAAATGTCGTTCTTGGAATATCGGAGAGATATTTTATTGAAATGGGCAAAGAAACAGATCACCTTTGACCAAAGTGGAAATAGCCAAGAAGAGGAGCTGAAGAAAATTAAAGATTCTATAAAAATTGTAAGAATGCGAGAACATCCACAGTACCCTTTACTGCAGGCTAATTACTGCATGGTGTTTCAGGACCCTCAAACACAGCAATGCAAAATAATCGAAATTCCATGTCCCAGCAAGAACGTGCTCACCCAAAAAGGCAAATTAAAATCCGAAGAAGATTTTAAGTTGCAGTTTCACATGTGGTTGTTAGGTATTTCTGAAGCAGTTGTTCTCTTGGAAAATGGAGAAGAGAAAATGGTTTGTAGTGATTCTGGTAAAGAATTTGAGGAAAAATACAAGGATTGCATTGAGAAGGTTGTTGTTCCTGGTTTGGCTGTATTTCAGAAGGTTCAAAGGGAAAGTGTTTTGTTCTAAAAGGGAGAGAGTTCTGCCCTGTCAAATGTCTACAAACTACTTCTACTCCTCTACAGAAGCATTTTTGCCATTCTTTCCCCAGTATAGCCTTAAATATTAATGTTGAGTAGGAGTTCAGCTGCATTTGGACTTCAAGAATTCAGATCCCCTGATTTTACTAATCCCTTTCATAATGAACCTTCTATCACTGATGTAGAATATTATAGTTGAAATATATTTATATTTAATTAAATGTAAATTTCAAAAAAAAAAAAAAAAACAGTATGCAAATGCTTTTTAGGACTTTTGTATGGATCATGTCCACAGAAGGGAAGATACTAAAGCAAGCAAGGTTAGAAGCAGGGTTTTGACAGGGTTTACTGTGTACTATAATAATGATTTTTGTATCATTATCCCTCACTAAGTAATGTACACAGTCATGTTTTCAAAATGCGACCCATGTCCTTACAATATAAATGATTACATCTGAAGGAACTAACAAGCTTGGTAGCTCGCCTTGCATTCGGCAAGCAGGATTTTTCAACTGAAATATCTCTATTTTATGTCAAGCAAAATAATCTGGGTAGGTACATGTCAGTTAAAGTGTGGTACAGTGTACACCAAATAATTACCAGGCTGAATATTGGCAAGAGGAAAAATGTTTTGAGGCTTTATTGTGTTTAGTAAAAGATTGTTGTGATACCGAAGATCTATTTTACAATTTCTGCAGATTATTGTGTCTTGTTTAATCTTACGTTCAGCCACATAGGATCCAGTTACTTTCCTGACATCACTTGAATACTCAGGAGAGACAATGTCATAAATGGTTAATTTCAGAGTTTTCAGACATTAAGCTGAAACTCTAGAGTTGGGTGGCTCTTAAAAATATATAGCTATTTATTTTAGTTTAGTTTTGAGTACACAGTTTAAAGCTGAATTCTGATTTCTCCATTTGAATGAAACACGTTGACTGTCAAATTTTCTGTGAAATTTGTTCTGATGTCCCAAATGTATATGTAAAGTCCCCCAGTAATTGGCACTTGGACTGCTAATCAAAACATGAACCATGTAAATCATCTTTGTTTCAGATAGAGCACATAATTGATTACTGATGCCAGCTAGAGGTAGTTGATTTGTAAATGTATTTATGTGCTCTGACTGTGTTTTTAAACTTGGCTGATTTTACTTTTTTCAGCGTATAATTCATTGGTTTTATTTTTACTGTAATACCAGCTAGCAGTGTCATACGAAGAAGTCTGTGTGTCTTTATAACAGAGTTGCAATTTCTTTGATACATTTGTTTTCCCTGTTCCTTTTCCTATATCAGTCTGTTTTACTTGAGAATTTTCTTGTCGTTCTGCAAATTATTTTAATCAGGACCTGCTTATTAAAGCAACTTAGGTTTCAGTGGAACTCTCTGGATAAACGTAAGGAAACTAAAACAATGAACTCTCTGGATAAACGTAAAGAAACTAAAACAATGAAATAAAGATTTTTACATTTGTTTGAGTGGGTGTTAATATATAGAGGTGGTAGGTCATTAGATTTTCTCTCACAGAGAAGTGGCTCCATCTGCTGGACATAGCTGAAAGGGCTGGCTCTGAAAACCAGCTCCTTCACCTTTAAAAGCTGGCACTGCTGGCTGTAGCTCTTTTCTAAGGATTTAACCTACTTAATAAATTCACTCCGCTTCATTGACTCTGATATCTAGGCTGGCCAATAGTGTGGGAAAATAAAGAGGGCAGTTACAGATTACAGAATCAGAGTGGAGAATATTCCACCCGTCAGATTGGACCTTGGTATTACTTGGACTTGGAATGAGGAACTCATTTGACCTTTGATGCATGCGAACTTTCTCTCAGCAATTAATACATAAAATGGATGCTTAGAAATACTGTTAAAATCAAAACTGCATCATTGAGTTTATTTGATTTTCAAGCAAGTATTTTTGTAAGAGATGTGCCTGTTAATTGTACTTTTACATTCTTAGTAGTCAATACTGTTTATTTGTTGACCTTTAATCTGCTTGAAATTTCAATGGGACTCAATGCTTTGCCTTATATCTTTCTTGATGTTAGTGTGTCATTGTGCATTATTTTTGTGAGCTGAAATAAAACTGTATTTCATTTTTTCTTGTGTTTGCAGTCTTTTTTATTTTCAAAAAGTTGTATTGATTGTGGTAAGGTTATTTATTCAGACCTGTGGTCTACATGTATTTGTTATACCAATTTAAATGAGCCCTTTGCTACTTTGTATTGAAATGTGTGTACCCACTATTAGGCCTGTTCTTTCAGTCAGAAAATAGGTCTAGCTTTAGTTAGAAATGGTAAGATTGTTTTTCAGTCTATTGTTAAAAGTTTGGTTAAAAAAAACACAGGAACATACTGAACTCAATTTCAGCTCTCATGTCCATACTGCTTAGTGTTGAAGATGGACACTGAATCATATCTTCAAAGTAAGAAATAACCAATGTAGACAGAAATACAACTTCAGTAAATATGCTCTGTCAAATCATTTTAATGTTCACATTTATTTGTATGTATACAAGTACCGGATGAGGTAAAAGAACCCCTTTTAGGCTCAAGGTGGGCCCTATAGTCCAGAAATCTCAGGTTCAAGCTTGAGTTGATGGGTTCAAACCTGTGTTCAGTTTCTTTGGGTATTGGAATTCATATTTATTTTATTGGACAGCTTGTCATTGTTATGTGTTTCTGAAGGAACAGCACATCCAGTGTGTGTTAAACCAGTGTTTGTTTATGTAAACAAAAACAAAAAATACTTTTTATGAGACAGCAAACGTTTCACAAGCTTACCTCCAGGTGGCACCCCATGCAGAACAATCATGAATTTTAGCTGTCTCACATTATTCTGCTGCATAGCCTCGCATTCGCTCAGACACAGTGTTGACTTTGGTGCTGCCCGGGTCTCAGTGACATAGGCTAATAGAATGGTTTCGTCTCAGAATGTTCAGAAAAAGAGAGTCTTTGATTATTTTGATCCAGTGGTTTGTTGAAATTACCTAGAGTTAAAGGGTATCAAGCCTTATTTCCAGTAGACTACTACCCCTTCGGACCACTGGCTATTAGCTTTGCTGTGCATGTATATAATAATAATCAGCTCTGTTGAGGTAACTTTACGACGATGGTTTGTAGTTAGATTTTTTTTTCAGACAAGACAATGGCATATGGCGCAGAATCATTGCGGCTAAACGTGAATGATATTTTTCCCACGTGTATTGCTGGCTACTGTTGCAAATGAAATCGTGCGTCCACTTTTTCTTGAATGAATCGAGTTGTTGAAAGCTGTGATTGGTTAATAACGATCCTGAGCTGGCACGCTGTGCTTTTGTTGCCATTGAGGAAAATCCAGACTGGCTCGTGAGAGGAGTGGCTGTAGCAATAGTACACGCCCCTTACTGTATATACCCAGGCTTCCTGGAATGTCTGCCTGACTTGAAGGTAGGATTTGAGAGAGGTTAGCAGCGATACAGCGGTCGAACATAATTTAGTTGAGTATAAATTGAAAATTTAAATTAACATTAGCTTTGCTCGCGTCCGTCTGACATTACCGGCTTACACCAGAGGTAGCAAACTACTTGCAACGACAGGAGGTTGTGTTTTTTACGGGTTCATTTTGTACAACTGAACGTGCGACTTCATGTCTATATTGTATCCCCAATTTCACTGGTAAGTTTGAGCCTACGTATCTAGGTATCTTTTTTTCAGCAATGTCGCCTTTGGGCCAGGACTAACCATTCATAGAGAACTGGACACTTTCTCTGCGTCTCTCCCCAGTTCAAAATTTGTATTGTTATCAGCTTGCTATTACTGATTGTAATTTCCTTTCGAGAAAAATTATCTGTTTAGTATATGAAGATTCAATACGATTATACACTCTGCTGGTTGCAGCGAAATTAAAATAGATATTTGTTATTTATATTTCATCTTCAAATGAGATTAGGGATGGTGTCGCATTTTAAAACCTGTTGGCTTCTCTTCATGTATTGATACTTTTTATTTGGTGAACCGTAGCAACACGATTTTGGATGGTCTTGTATTAAATTCGTCTTTTGAAAACCTATCAATTATTAGCATCAATAGGTAATGTATGTTGTGGAACAGCTACAACATAAATTCCTTCCATGCACGTGAATAACTGTTTTGATGTAGGAAAACGCGTGTCGGGTTCTCTCTTCAGTCAGGGCATCGGCGTGGCTTTCAGAAACAAGGTTCTTCACAATGCAGCCTGAACCGCAGACTTGAATTACACGTTATTTTGTTAAACATGCGTTACCCTCATTTCCACCCTTTGATGTATTAATTTCATAGGGGAAAGGGAGTTCCTAATAGCATGGTTTTCTTTTTCCCGTAACTTGTCATGATTGACGGCAAAGAGTATGCAGACAAAGTTGACATGATCAAAATTCTGTTTCATTTGCATTTACTTGCCAGATGAGATGGCAGTTATAAGGAATTTATATTTTAGACTCTCTCATCATTAGAACAAATACATAACATTTAGCTAATGCCTGTCACGGTTTTTCAAATAGCCCTCCATAATGAGGGCATGGAATATTTCTTAAAATATACACTACATTTAATCTGGCTGTAGCTGTCAGGGATGATGTTACAATCTATTGTACATGAATCTTATATACTAGACACAATTTCATAACTCCTTTCAGACCAAACAGACATCCATTACTTTATACCAAAATGGACTGGCTTTGACCCCTCCATGAGGCATCCCCCGTCTCATTGCTCAATAGTCAGGGTTATTGTCCTGGGCATGTTCTGGCTCTCTTGGTCTTGCAATGACTGTGTACTCATAAAAATACACATGTCAAATATTTTCTGGCAAGTCACATGTGAAATTGATTTTTTTTTTTCATGGGAGAGCTGAAATTTTTCACATGAAAACAAAAATGGCACATGCAAAATTCAGCTCTTCATGTGTTTCAGCTTGTATAATCAGGCTGTAAGATGATGTTTTTGGAATTATTGTTTAAGTGCTTTTTGCATAGTTCAGCGACATACACAAACAGTTTCCACTTTGTTCCTCCAACTCCAACTGTTCGTCTGATGGAAATGATTATGAGCGTCTTTTTTTCATGAAAAGCACCGCTAGCACTATGGGGAAAAAAAGGTTCCTCACTCTCCCATAAGCAGGTCTTCAATATGAACATGAACATGCAGAGCTATGTGAAAGTAAAGCATTAGCTCTTAAGACTCAGTAATAGGCTAAAAAATTCCACCATACATGGCCACTACAAGAATGGTTCCACTGACATCACCCTCATCTGTTCTGTTACATTTCACTTCAACAGAGGAATGTGTCCCAAATTAGGGAACTTCCAAACTTTCCCTTCTCTGAAGCTTGTTGAGTAATACATTTTTGTCCCATAGCTATGTCCCTGGGTTGTCTTAAAATTGTAATCCCAGATAATTCTTTGCCAGTTCAGATGTAACATGCAAATGCTGTGTTAAAACATGCATGACAAACATTTCCTTCTCTTAGCTGTTCATCTCACCTTGTTTCCTGCTAGTCATTCACTGATGTGTTCTAAAGCACACATTTGTCTCTATCTCACAAAGTAGCAGAGTCCTGGTTTCTTGGCCTTGGCTGAAGTTAAACATGATGAGCTTTTTTGTTTTTTGAACAAAAGGGACATCATCAGAAGGGTGCAGAGCACAAGCTTTTGCATCATGTAGGCTGTGTACCTGTATTTGATGAGCATGTATGTTTTGGTTTATCTGAAACCCTTTATGGGAACAAATGTATATATTACAAGTGCGTCTTTGCTCTGAATGGAATTCAGATTTGATGTTGACTGATGCAGGGAGCCTGAAGTGCTTGGACTTACTTTGTTTTTTGCTTCTGTCTTGAGGTCAGCAATAGCTTTTTCATGATCTGCTGTGTTGCTGAACAAGAACAAGTTTATGCTTATTGATACCAATTACTTTGTAGTGGTTTCTGGTACAGTGAAAGCAACTGGATTTCTCTCACTACCTTAGAAACCCCCACCCCCCCAACACCTGCCAACACGAGACTGAAAATGACTGTAAACATGACATCTCCTGACTGCATGTGCTCAGGAAGGAACTGTGATAAATTGTATGTTTCATGTGAGTGGGTTTCTCTCTCCTGTCTGGAGCACCAGAGCAAGGCTGTGACTGTGTGAAAAGTACCATTTCCTTTCCTTTCAATTGCACCCCAGGCTAAATGTTATCCTGCTTCAGGACAAGCTTGTTTTACGGATACTAAATGCACTATGATCAGTGTGTGTGTGTGTGTGTGTGTGTGTGTGTGTGTGTGTGTGTGTGTGTGTGTGTGTGTGTGTGTGTGTGTGTGTGTGTGTGTGTGTGTGTGTGTGTGTGTGTGTGTGTGTGTGTGTGAGTGAGATTTGTCAGCTTACCTACTGGGACATTTTTTGATTGCTGAGCTCCCATCATGCTGAATAAATAGATCTTAAGGACACAAAACACCTGCTGAGTGAAAAGCTGTGGAATATCAGTCAGTGTGATGCATTCTAAAATTCTTGGGTTTCAGTATTAGAATTGGTGCTTTGGTATGTGCTTTCTTCCTGACAGCGAGGAACGATTCTATGCAGGCTGTTTTTTTCCTGTTTGCCTAGGAAGTCTTCCACTCCATCATGTGTGCAGTTGGATGCGCACACACAATAAAATGCAATCAGATATGCACGTATACACATGATAATTGCTAAACCCCAGTTAGCCAGGCTTGAGGTTGAAATTGGGAGCTGCTTCACAGGGCAGGTGCACAGTAGCATTTGGGAGTATCATATTAAATTTAAAATCATGAAACATTTTTTCTTTTCAGTCATTGGTACCATGTGGTCTAAATCTGGGCTGCTTTAGTTTTCTTGAGAGTTTAGTTTTTGTCAGCAGATTGTGTCCTTTATACCCAAAATGAGATGAGATGAGATGGGCAAAAAGGTTCAGTTTATGGCAATGTCTTGGTCTTTCTTGTCTGAATTGGAAAAGTTTGAGGAGATATCTGGTGTGTAGACGCTGTGGACATGTCTGACATCTGTAATCACTGGCTATAATATTTGCTTGCTTTTGGTTCATCTCAACAGAACTACAAATATTCATCAGAAAAACACATTTGGTCAAGTAAAAATGTCTCTGGATGATGACCATATTTACCCATGTACTATATGTAGATCATCACCATTGGAGCAGCCAAGGCAACAGACAATGGGCATCTTCCATTAATGTGACTGCCTGGGGTCACTGTAGTCAGTCTCTACCTGTGTCCTATGGTGCACATGAGCTCTGAGCCTCTTGTGCCCTGTGCAGCTGTTCTGCCTTATTTAATAGCCTGACGTGATAATTCTTAGTTTGCCTTGCTTGTAAATACTCCAATCTTGATAATGTAGTGGTGATGTGGTCATGTTTTATCATAATTGGTTAAATTATGTTTACTTTGTTTATTTGTTTGCACTTTTCTGGGAAGTTTTGGTTTTTCCATGTTTCCGTGCTCGCAAACATGTATACCAGTAAACTACTCCCTCATATTAACCGCTTCCTGAACCTGTTTTTGTTCTGGAATTTTCCATGTCTGCTAGACAACGGAAGCTTATGTGTGTCCAGACAGCGGTGGCTTTGATTCCTAGGTTCTCTCTGCTTGTCATTTTTTCATCCGATCTGCTCGCCACTCCACCCCAATACCTTATTTTGGTGACATGAGTTCTGCCCCTTTAGCTTTTTGTGGTGAAATTGTGTTATTCCTAGGCCAGCAGGATGTTTATATGAACCCAGAACACAATGCTGTATGTTTATCTTACACCCTGCTCTACAGGTCCTGCTGAAAAACTGCTCTTTCTACCTCTCTCTCTCTTCACACTTTTTTCCTCTTTGCTTCTATCTTTTGACCCCTCTCTTTCTCTGTCTCTGTTTCCCTCCATTTGAGCTAAAAATAGTCCTATATAAATCAAGAGGGGATGTGTTGGTAGTCTTTCCACATCCCGCTGTCTGCTTTTATATCTGGGTTTCCTGTCAATTGTTAGCAGAACTGCTGTGAGCATAGGCTCAGTTGTACTGTAGCTTTTCCTCTGTCTTTGTTCTGCACAGGTAAGCCAAGACCTAAGTTCCATGTTCCTTCACCTGAAGTTCCAGGGTTATGCCTTTGATTATCCTGGTCTGTGCATTGGGTTTGGGAAGGAGAGCCTGGGCTTCCATGTCTTTACTAGGGCTGGGTGTCATGCATCAGTGTCGAGTGGCCCACTACATATAGAACTGGAGAGATAACCCCTATCTGTCAAGATGAAAATAATAAACTGTATGAAATGCATCCTGTTGTTGAACAGAAACCTGTGTTCTCTTTTAAAACTCAATGGGGCCAAATTATTTATTCAAGATGTCAGATAGGTCACTCAAGACTCACACATGTGCATTTACTGAAGGGTGGAGAACCACCATTGTGTGACTCTTGATTCCTCTGACTCTTAAGCATGTTTTAGTATACTGTTCTGCTTTTACTGCCATTAGGCAAAGGTTTTATTCTGAAAGATCTTTGAAAGATATTTTCACTAAGGTGCCTCCAGGAAAAATTTTAGAATTTGTATCACAAATACATTTAAAGTATTCTGTATATGTTTTATTTTTATAGGTTTATATTGTTTTGCTCTGTGACTATATTTGTTTTTTATTGTATGCTTTGTCTTTATATATTGATTTTTATTTATCAATGTTTTACCATGATCTTGCCATGAGATGGTCTTTGGTGCCAACTTGGCATTAAATATCAACTATCTATCTCTCCTGTCTGTCGAGACTGTGTAAATGGTTTTGTGAAGTAGCTTCAAAATATGCTTCTACTCTCCACCTCTTATCACACCACGGCCTGTTTCAGGTAGTTTAAGCCTTTTCAGGCAGGTTGCTCAGACAAAGGCTGTATCTGAAAACACACGTAGGAGACTCTGGATAACTGTGAGAGCAGCGTATCTTTGTGGGAAAGACGCAACAATTGTGATCCGTAGCTTTTAAGTTTCATGCCCTGCCAATGGTTTGCTTTTGATTCGAGCAATTAACCTGAATGGCATCAGTGAATTCATAATATTACCTCCAATAATATGTCATCCTTCTCTCTCTCCATCTCCCATCTCTCTCATCCTTTCTCTCCCTCCATTTCCTTCCAGCTCTGTGTTTGTGGCTGGCCAAAGCATGACCCAAGTGATGACTAGCACCTCTATGGAGGACCTGCGTCTCAGTCCCAGGGAGGACCGCCCTTCCTACCAGGTATGGTGTCTCTGCAATGGATGCCTGTGCCTGTGCCTGTGCCTGTGCCTGTGCCAAACCTTAGCTAGGGCTTCACTCTGTGAGGTCCTATGTCAAAAATGTCAACATTACAGGACATCATTTACCGAAATGAAACAAACTAAAAATGGTCAATGTTTTGGTACATTTACAAAAAATTAATCCCAGGTGAAATCAGTGAAAACTGAAAACCATTGTGACTTCCATATACCTCACCCACATACATATACAATACTTCAACTATGTAATGTTTCCACCCTCATTAATATGTATCCCTGCTGTAATGTATTTTACCCTCCCCTCCTGTAATGTGCCTCACTCTAATACTTATGCTCCACCATAAACACTATTGATAAGTGCATGCCCCACTTTGATTTATTACTCCTGCAGTCACATATTTCTAATCATTTAACCTTTACCTATATACCTAACCAACCTAATATACATCATATCTTAATGTGCATCTCCAACCTTCATATTCTCCACAACCAACATACCTAAATCTAAACATACATGTATCCTGATAGCCTACACACATACACACACACACACACACACACACACACACACACACACACACACACACACACACACACACACACACACACACACACACACACACACACACACACACACACACACATACATACATGCAGTCATTTCATTAACATCTACATGTAAACATTCCACTCTACTTCATCCAAGCACATGCTACTCAGATTCATGAGCTGTATGTAAGCTAGACTTTGTGAATATCTTCCTTTGTGTTGTTTAACTCTGAGGTATGCTTTGGACGAAAGTCTTTGCCATAGCAGCCCACTGCCCTGAACACACAGAGACAAACACACTGTGGTTCCAACTCGCCCTTCTTCTCATGAAAGCCTCCCTGGATTTATTTCAGTCTCAGACTTTATATGGTATTTTTATCATTATATGGTATTTTCTTTTCATTCACCTGCCAATGTCCCAGGCCTCTGCCATAGTGCCCAGCCAAGCAGACCCCTGGTCTCTGCGGTCTGGGAGTCTGAGTGCTGAAGTGTTCTCAGAGCAAGGGCAGTGAAGGGGGTGGGGGCTGGGGGCTGGCTGTCTCTTCCTGCAGCTCCAGCTGCTGTCCCAAGGGAGCGCAAATACTCTAACCCCCTGCTTGTGCGGGAAGACCTCAGGCCAAGGTCCAAAGGTTTGTTTTCAAAGCAGCATTACCCCTTGGTGATGTTATTTCAAGACATACAAATAAAAATATTTTTAGTATTCTGTGCTGTTTTTCTGGCAGTCTATTTAAAGAGCGGGAAATTGTGTAATGGAATTTTCTGTTATTGAGTGAGGGGAGGAAGGGGCTTACAACTGGATCCTATGACATTGTCTGTTAAGCAGAGTTTAATGAAACTAGAGATTGTTGTATGCAGAGTATGTAAAGTCAAGATACAAAGGAAGTCAGTGTGCATATTTAAGGATCCAGTGGTTTTTGTTCTATGGCTGACATGTACTGTAGGTACAGAAATGTTCTGCTCATCTGTGTGTGTGCGTGCGTGCGTGTACGTGTGTGTGTGTGCATGCACGTGCGCATTAGTGAGTGCATGTATGTGTGTGTGTGCCGGGCAGGCATGCATGATTGTGTCTTTCAGTGCATGCTTGTGTCCATATTGATGGGTGTGTGCACAATGGATTTTCATTGAAATATGTGCCCCACAGCAAACTGGCATCGCCTCAGTTTCCTCTAACACTCCAGCTGTGAGCCCACCTCTCTATCTGTCTGTAACTACAGTGGAGCAGTGGCAGCAGGGCACCTTTGTGTCTCTCTGCTCTTACTCAAGGTCTCTGGTCTGCCTCCACCACAGCTGTGTGTGTGACTGGCCACTTCCCCTTCGTCTCACGCTTCTGGGACACTTTTATTGGCTCTTCCTCCCTGAGAGTGTATGGGCAGGTGGGCCCTGTGCTCTGCAGTGTGGCAGCATTACCCCCTGTACAGACACATTATGGTTCCTTCTGTTTCATAGTGAAGCACTAGTATAAACATTGCTCTCCATTCATACATTTCACCTACCTTCTTTTCTAGTAGCAAAGCGACTATATGGGTGTTCCATGTCTGTGTGTGTTCATGTTTACCTACAGTATGTATGCGCATACTTTCTGTCATCATGGTTTGAGGTATTGGGGAAAGATCTGTTGATTTGGCTGCACCACAGAGAGCCTATAGAGAGAGTGCCTTGAGATCTCTTGACATCTGTGGGTCTGGTTTACGATACTATGCAGAAGACGATGTTTGATGATGCCTCTTCAGGAGAGCAGCCTGAAGCAGGGCTCCAATCACATGACGCAGCTGCTCGTGGGCCAGGCACTCAGCTGAGTGACTCATGTCTGGTCCTGGGGCAAGGCCATGCAGGCCGAGCCCACACCTCTGTCTCCTGTGTGTGTGTGTGTGTGTGTGTGTGTGTGTGTGTGTGTGTGTGTGTGTGTGTGTGTGTGTGTGTGTGTGTGTGTGATGCATCAGCAGACACTGCAGACTGTGGAGGGAGTGTGGAGCTGCACGACCTTCTGCCAACCTTCATGCAGGCCGTGTGAGGCATCACAAATACAGGGCACCCCTGAGCTATGTTTTAGGGAGGCGCTGTCTTATTAATCTGTCAGTTTTTCTTTTTCTGTCTGCCCTGGACTGGTCTAAATGTTTTCTTTCCGACAGGCTGTCTGCCCAGACTGTAATCTTGCATTTGTCCCTTTCTCCCTCTCTCCATTGCTCAGTAAAAAGCACTAAAAATAGGCATCGGCACGATCCTGATAACAGCAAAAATGTGCTGTTCTCAGAGACCACAATGACAAGGGAGTCTAAGAAAAGCTGTGTACTTTCTCCTCTTCTCATGGGATGGTGAGAGAGACAGACTGGCCTGTGACGCAGGACTGGTTTAATGCAGCGTTCTCTGGGTCTCCAGCTGGTCTCGGCTGTCTGCTCTGCATGCGTTCCCAGGGCACTGCTTGTAATTCTGCTATCTAAAGCACAGCCCTGCTCACTTGCATAATGGGTAGGCCAGTGGAGCGCTCAGATAGTAGTGTAGTCCTAGTGTGTATGTCCATTTCTTTAATGATTCTGAGCCTCTTCTCTTCTCCCTAATGAATCCACGGTTGCATGCCATTACCATGACAAATTGCTCCTCATGATCATCTCTGTTATGGGTGAATATAAAAATGAATGATAACTATTCTGGACACTTCCTGTTTTCACAACTCATTATTTTTTTTTTTCTGAAATTCTATTTCATACAGGAGTACTGCTGTGTATATATTTCTGTTTGTCTGTCTGGCAGATCTTTCCAGACCCCTCAGACTTTGACCGCTGCTGTAAACTGAAGGACAGGCTGCCCTCCATCGTGGTGGAGCCCACAGAGGGGGAGGTCGAGAGTGGTGAGCTGCGCTGGCCCCCAGAGGACTTTCTGGTTAACGAGGAAGATGAGGAGGAGGCAGAGGTCAAGAGCAAGGCTGGGCTGCCAGCTCAGAATTCCAAGCACTAGAAACACAACACACATGCATACTGGCATACAGACAAACACACACACATGCACTCAGAGCTCACCCACTCTCATGAAGACACAAGTCATGCACACACTGGGTGCACATACATACATATACAACCCACTTGGCCTCAAAATGAGAGCACCATGCACCCTTAGTGTCAGTCACATGACTCTAGGAGAAGAGACACTTTGTCCTTCATTAGGACTTCCACATTTGTTTCTTTTTTCTCAGATCTGTTCACTGTATGTTTATGGTTTATATAATATGCATATCATTTATGAGAGTGGAATGATTCCAAGACCTTTAACCAGGCCCAGTATGAGTGTTTGTATCTGTTGATCAGTTTTGTTTTTGCGAGTGTCACGGGGGAAAAGGAGAAGCATGAAGCGGAGGTATTATGGCAAGTTCATAATACGGGCAGGCGAATGAGCTGAGAGAGAACCATGCACAGAGCAGAGAGAGACACTGTGGAATGTGCCCAATGTATGTGCTTCCAGCTAGACCTCTTTATCTTTTACCACCTGGTCTCAGGCAACATCTTTGTGGGCTTGTGTTGTCCTTAATGCCCGACAAGATGGAATTGCAGTGTAAACAGAGCTGTGGCATTGACTGTCATACTAAGGGCATGTGTCTCTCTCCTGGCCTCATTTATTCTGCTCTGCTGATCAAAACCTTACTTGTGTTAAACTTGAGTGGCTGGTTGTGATTCTTAACTAAATTCAGCAAAGGTTGTTTTCCTGAAATACAAATTAAACGTGTTAAGGGTGTCTTTGAAGCATTTTTGTCAACTGCCATGCACTTGATACCTGGTACGTTTTGCTATATGTACGGTATAATTCTGAATGTGAGAAAGTCCTTATGCGATCTGTTAGACTGTTTCCATGTAGAGAAATCTCAGTATGACTTTGTGTTTCCTTTGATACTTTGTGCACTGTTGTCTGTGAAAGTGGCTATTCATGTCAAATGTTCACATAAATGAGAACAATAACCCCAGAGGTCAAGCGCTTTTCAGAGGGAACTACGTGACCCTTGACCTCCAAATATGACCTTTTAAGGTATTCTTCAGGAGTTGGAGGAGAGGCTTGATAAAGTAAAGGAAACTGAACATTTTCTTTTGTTCCATTTTCCTTTTACCCACTTGCAAAAGTCTTTTCTTGTACAGATGTATATATTTTCTGGCCTGTCCCCAATGTGAGTCTTTCGCTTTCTAAATGATTTCAAGGGCCTGTCTGTTTTCTTTCTGTCTGTGCTGTCTCTATATGTTGTAATAATGATCATTTTGTAAAGCTCAGGGAGACTGGCTGCCATTTCACTCTTTCTGTTTCTGTCTTTGAATATTTGACCATTCTCTCTGTTGTGAGACACAGGTTGTAAATAAACATTTGAAAGTGCTTTCCAACCTGGGTGTGGCTCTGTGTCTGGTGTGATTTAAACAGGTGTGTGGTTGAAAAGGGCTAATGGACAGCTTTGTTGTTTTAGGAAGTATCCGACTTGTTCTTTCACTTTCATCCTCTCATGTACTCCTTGCCAAAACAGCTTGTGGGCCCAGTGCGAAGTCACTTCTTGCACAGAGTCTGTCTGTGTGTGTATATCTGCTATATATGTAGAACGTAGGAATGGTAATGAAGATGCCAAACAATGTAAGATTGTTCATTAACTACCTCATGTATTGGTATGAGGATCTGCCTCCAGCAGTTATGACAGTAGTTGGTCTGGTCAGCAGGATCACTTCACAGCTTGAGCCAGTGGTAATTTGGCCCTCAGGCCTTATATCTGTGCTCAGTTGAAACCTCTCCTTTTTACCTTTTCCATCCATATCAGGACAATTCTGTTGGGGAAAATCCAGGTTACAGCTGTGTTCACTTGCATCGGTTACTGTGTTTGACCTGATTTGAAGCCATATCCTCTATTCTCATGGCAGCCAGGACCAACTCATTGGAGCAGATGAAAATGATGACATCATCGCTCGGTTGGTCATACATTCTGTACAGGCCTCCTAGCATATGGATCATGTATTAAGTGATGTAACTAAATGGCATAACGAAAACATTGGGGATGCCACTAGTACTGACAGGTGATGTCACTGCATACTATATAAAAGCACTAATTTATATCATTCCCTCGTAATTTGAGAGCTCTACCTCACCTAAATTATGGGCAATAGAAAATGTATGTGCCCTCTCGATCATCATCATTACCGCCATCATGGCGTATGCCAGAGTCTTTACATGCTTGCTAATTTGACCTTCTGCTCCCAGCCACAAATAAGACGGTTTCACCACAGTATCCAGAATGGGTCATTTTGATTAACTGGAGAGTTTCCAAGGTCCTTTGGGCAGTTCCTGATAGGAGAACAATGACACAGATGACATTCCTTTCCTTCTTCCTGTTTCCTGCTTCCTACTTCCTGAAGAGAAACTTCCTGTATAAAACATTATTGCTCATAAAGTAGTGGGACAAATATGTAAGATATCTGCTCAGCACTTCATCCAGAGTTTAATAGCCTCATAGCTGAGAGCCATAACACTTTGAAAAATGTTCTGTGTGCAGCTGCTACATGCGGCTCTCTAGGTCCATCTCACTAAGCATAGATGCAGATCCAGAGTGATGTAATATGAATGATTAGTTAGATTAACCCTTGTTTAGTGCATGTCTGGGCAATGACATAATCTGACCTCAATTTTGGGTCAGTTTCAGCACAGACCAAGCTCTTTATAACCCAGCCATGTTTTTCCAAGTCAGCTTTCATAATTGAATTTTTTTATCTATCATCAATTCACACTGCTAGTTTCCATGAGCATGAGTTTATGTGACATTATAATATGGAATCCCAAGTTAATGTGTGTAATGGAAGAAAATGTCATGTTCACAGAAATATATACAATGTTATTGAATGTGTGTGTTTAAGGTTAAGGCAAGTTGAAACATATACAGATCTTATCCTCACATCTTAGTGTGCAAAAAAAATCTCAGGTGCAAACTGTCCAGATCATTCCTACTGTGAAACATCCATAATATTTTTTGGATATTCCTGAATAGGTCAGTCTGGCCGACAAGTCTTTGAAGTACACAAATGAACCAATTGTAAGACATCTCAGATATGTTGTCTCTTAATGTATGTGCTATCTTAGCAAATTTTGGGGAGAGGATAAACACTTGAAAGCACTGAATTATGCAGGGCAAGGATCAGAGGATTCTACGGTATGTCTGCAGTTGTCTGAGTCTGTACCGTGTGTTAGACTTTAACTGTCATTACAGAGCAGAAAGTAGCCACCAATGTCCTTTGCTGACCATTCTTGTAATTCTTTCCGATGAAGACAATCCGACCCAGACCCCACACCCCCACAGCCACCCAACCTATCTCCACCTCCACCCATAACTCTCCACCTCTCCCCCACTTCCCCCTCAGCTCCTCATTTAAAAAATTTACAGCGGTACACTCATCACACACCAGCCGTAACCCACACACATACAACCAGGGCCGCCTCAGTTTACACTCACTGACCTCATTTTCCATCCCTTAAAACACCTCCAGTCTACAGCTCTCCTCTTCTGGGTCCTTCCCCATCACTCCTTCTTATTTTTTCACATTACTGCCATGGCTTGTCAGAGATGTAGGATGTGAGAATAACCAGCACATTACAGCATTACATAACTGATAATAGCAGACTGTTGCATAAAGTTTTGGCTTCTATGCCTTTACTGTATCAAGGCATTGTATGTGTGTGTGTATGTGTGTGTGTGTCTAAAAGCAAAAGATTCTGCTTCCAGTGCTCTTGAAAGTCAAAATGAAAGTTGAGCACTCTGTACACTGAGGTATAACCCAGAAGGGTGTTAACATTAGGCCTGCAGGTTAGAGGCTTTGAAACCTGTCTGCTGCAATACCCTCTGGAAGACAGGTAGGGAGAGACAAGGAAGGAGAGAGGGGAGGATGGGGAAGAGAGAGACAAGGAATGAAAGACAGGGGGATGGGTTACAAAGAAACAAGAAAGGAGAGAGAGGGGGATGGGTGAGAATGAAACAAGAAAGCAGAGATAACAGGATGAGGAAGAAAGATACAGGGAAGGTGATAAAGTGGAATTAGGAGAATGAGAGGAAAGGAGAGAGGGAAATAGATGCATGAGGGTAAGACAAAAGCAGAGGAAGATAGAGTGAGGAGAGAGAGAGAGACATTGACTGCACTTCACCAATAACGGCAGTCATGTGGTTACACATACATGTATAATGCATTTCAGAGGATTTTTTTCTACTGAGAACAATGGTATCTTGTAGATACATAGTGAGGAGCTAGGAAGTACTTTGCCATGGTAAATTAGCCTATTAGATGAAGCCACTTGTGTTTAGCCACCTTATCATGAGGACATTGCTTTTGAATAACACCCAGACTTATATAAGGATGGCCTGGCTTACACTTTTGATAAGTTTGAGGACGTATTATTTATCTTTAAGTATTATTTTGTGGAAACTCAATTAGTTTAATTTTCATTAAAAATGTATTGAAAGATTATATCTTGCTTGGAATCTTTGGGTCTATTACATCTGTATGTGGGTACGTGTGAGGGAGAGAGTGGAAATGTGTGACTGTCTAACTGGCTGTCATTAATATAAATAGACAGCTGATATGCCCTGTAATCCTAGCTGCTGCTGTTTGCATCAGAGACAGGAAGAGGGGTGAGGGGAGATGGGGGCGGGGGGGGGGTGGGTGAAAGGTAAGAGAGGGATAAGAAAGCGAAGGTAAAAGAGAGACAGCGTGTGAGAGAGAGGTGGATATGATGGGAGGAAGGACACAGAGAAGGTGGCAGAGGTACAGAAGGATGGGGGGAAGGGAATGATGAAAGAGGAATGGAAATTAAAGTTGAGGAGGACCACTTGGAATGGAGGCAGCCAAAAAGGCATCAAATACTTACATAACTCTTTGAAAAATGAAATGCTTTGAATGCATTCAGCATTTGACCCAGGTCAGGGGACAGCACGGATTGAGGGATGTGGAAAGAAATGGAGGAATGGGATGACAAAAATAACTTTGGCAAAGAAGAAGAGGAATGGTAGAGGTGGAGGAAGAGAGAGCTATCCATTCAGAGGCAGAGGATCAGCAGATTTCATTTCTTCTGTCCTTTCTCTGAACCCTGACCCTCTTACTGTTCCCCCTTCCTCATTACTCCCTCCCGTTTATCACCCCCTCTAAAATCGACCAATCTTATCTCATCCCACTCATCATTCTTTCCTCTCAAGAAGCAAAGGTTGCTGGGAGTAATGATGTTTTAAAACAATGAGCCCTCATGGACCCTTTCCAATTAAGTCTTGTTGAAGGGATATTTAGAGACAACCTTTAAAAATAAGCCAAAGGCACTGTGCACTGTGCCTTGCTGTATGCCCACATATACAGCAAATTGAAAGCAGAGAATAAACACAATTACCCAGCTCTCACTAGTGTTTTAATATATTGACAGTAATGTACAGCACTGTACACACAAAGTCATGAATGCTAATGTACCCTTTCACTCCCCCACTCTAACTCACTTGTCAGATTCCAGAAAGCAAACCAAAGTGTTGTGGGTATGGTACCCTTTATGTTGTCCATCAGAGACACTAGCCTGAGTGTGGATGGTGCCCAGGGTGCCATAATAAATCGGAACCATACCAGCAGCCACCTGGGCACACGCATGGGGGCACACAGCTTTCCTGCACTGCCTGCTGGGATGTCTGTGTCACATGGTTCATCAGCAACCACAAGTTGGTCAGTCCGTCTCCCACAGTCTGCCTGCATAAAGCTGCACAGGAACTGTCTTCATCCAACTCAGTTTGTGGTTTGCAGGGTGAAAGTAGTAGAAATTACTGCCTCCTTGTTTGAGCATTTTTTTTTACACAGACTGAAATAATGATCTGCTGGTGAACATACCCAGGCATTCTAAAATGGGAGAACAAGGGAAAAATACTTCAATTTTCCCCAGACATAAATGCTTACTATGAAGCTGTAAATGATGTATGAAGCTGATGTGCAAAAGGTCTGTATTGGGTAAACGTAACTTAAACTGCACCATTTAGTCTGCTGAATCAACAGCGCCCTCTTGTGACCCGGCTGTGCGTTGAAGGAGAGGGTGGAGATGCGCTGCTCAGTCTCATACCCTGCTTTAAGTTTCTGAAAATATTAAATGAGCTTGTGTCCATGCGGTGCAGATGAAATGTGGTCCGGCGCATTGCTGGTGTATTGCTATTAACATTAAATGCAAAGAGTTACTAAACTTCCATCAAAATATAGTAATTTAAAGAATTTGAATAATGTGCTGATAGGAATTGTTACTTTCATTGCTGTTGACTCATTTTAAAATGGGCTAGTCTGGATGTCCACCTGTAAACCTTAAAATAAATTGGTCATTCTCATTTGTGTGTTTTAGTCATGTTTTTGTTCAAGTGATTTTTGAATGATTCATGTTTACTCATTTTTGTCCACAGTGACTGAACACAGGTATTTGCACCTTGCTGTTATGCATGGTGTATCGTGAGAATCCCAGCATTGTGAACATTTATAAATTGTGGAGCTATGAAGCCCATATTCACCTTTGAGATTTTGTGATCGTCTGTGTGGTAGTTGGAACTGGATAACACAATATATTGCTAATGTATTTAAGATAACACATGTCCATGAACCTCAGAGACATTGGCCATCTTCAAGCACAGACTGAAGACTCATCTCTTCAGGCTGCACCTCTCCCCTCCCCTCCCTTTCTCTTTGTAATGTGTCTATTCCTATTTGCCCTTATCTGTGATTTTTTTTTTAAACTATGCTCTTAACTTGTGATTGTTTTTAACTATGATGTTTACTAAGTTTGTAGTCTCTAGGGGAGTCCTGATCTATTCGATCACCTTGGCACTTGGGACTCTACCCCTCTCTAGGTTTATCTTCGCACTTTTGGTACTGTTCTTATGCACTTTGCCTTGTAAGTCGCTCTGGATAAGAGCGTCTAACAAATGCCCATAATGTAATGTAATGTAATGTCCAGTTCATGCATTATATTCACTTGCAATATAATGCAGGTTTTGTCATCACTCATATTTCTGTATGCACATGCACAGACACTTCATAGAAACTGATGGCAATAAGGTCCCAATGCAGGTAGTTTATAAGGGAATGGAAGATGATAAGCAATGGGGCTACTGCCGTTATTTTAGAGGTGGAGTTCAGCATGATGCCAGCAGACTACGGTAATCTCTACATCCCTTGAAGACACAGATCAGCCACTCATGTTCTCAGGAACAGAGACTGCTGTGTGTTTCAGTTTCATTCCCCATAAAACAAGGGGTTCTGAAATTATATTCTGGCCTGTCCTATTTGTCTCTTTGACCAGATAACAAAACAAATGAATCCACAGAATGATGCCTGGCACTGATAAAGACACCGGATCTTTCATTTATTGGTCAGACAAACTGGCTACTTGAAGATGCAGCTGTCCACTGGGGGCAGTAACTGAAAACAGCAAACTGGGGGACACACTGTCTGCATACATCACCTGAGGGTGAATGGTGGGAAACACAAGACCATAAAATTGGACAAAACATGTTGTAAGTCATGTAAAATATGAAAATATTGTGTGCCTGACTTAATACTTTAACTATAATGTTGATATGGATTTTGCACTACAAGAGATGCACAGCAGATGCACATACACATATACATGAAGGTACAACATTTACATTCCTTACTTTCTATGGAGAATGATACAGCTAATTCCTTAATAATACTCATGTGCTGTAACCATGGAGAGATTATGACAAAATGGGACCCTGGGCATGAAATCCCAAAAGGCCTAAACTGCCATTTAAGTCAGGTGGACATGAGATTTGCCCTCTCGATGAGTAAGTCTTTGAACTCTGTGTGTAAATCAAAAACGACTCCAAAAAAACTGCACAGTTGCCTGTATACCTCCAAGCGGTGTCCTAAACTCTGAATGGGTTGTGTCAATGGCAATGATAAACATGTTAACACGTGAAGTTACGTTGTCCAGCAAGTTCAGCGCCGTTCTCTGCATTCTCATTGGCAAATAGCTTGCGCTTCTTTTCCCTAAAGCCATCCTGCCTGTACTTCTTATTAACGCAAGGTATGTTGAGCGCTTCCCCCTCAAAACTATCAAAAAGGTCTCTTTGTACAGCCACAAAGTCATGCAACGACTCACGTCGAATGAATGAATTCATTCTCCAACATTTCCAGGACCACAGCCTCAGAGCGCGTTTCCCCTTTTTCTGTGTTATCCGTGGGATATGCTCTAAGCGCATCATCTTTTGGTCATTTTTCCATAGCGCGTTCATAGGCTCTGCATGGCAGCTCCAGCGTGTAGCAGAGAGGGATTTACGAGTTAGGTCAATGCTCTCGTCAAACAGGTGTCAGTGAGTCTTTTTGGAATCCGACTTTTTACATTCCATGTGTGCTACCAATGCCTACAGCCCTGAGGCACCTGGTTCCCTATGGTTGAAAGGGGGGATTTACTGAAACAGATTGTTGTGTTCTGAAAACATTTCTGAGAATTTGATTTATATTTAGATTTGTGGTGTTCATTTACTGTAACTATGAAGTAAGGAGGTCATTTTCTGACAACCCTTTTGCTCATAAACAGGTTTTCTCTCATTTATAAAATTCCACATGCCTTCAGTCCTGCAGGTTGCCTTGCTCTGGTTTCCTTCTACCTACATTCTTTTTCACCTTGGGTCTACAGGTTTTTTTGTTTATCATGTGCAGTTTTGGATTAGAACCAGACTCTGGCCCAAGCTCAAACATACAGACTGCAAAGCTATTAGACTTAACATCAACCTAACTGCAATGCCAGCATTCTTCAAGCATTTTCTTTTTAAGGAAATTCTGCCTCAATAATCAAAACTCATGTGATTTTAAGCTCCTCCTACTTGTCATGTTCTTAAGTCTGCCTCAGATCTTTGATCTTTACGATGCACTGTGGTTCTGGTTATCTGAGAGTGAGAGTTAATGCAACAAACAAACAAGCAGCAGATACAATTTGTTCAGCAGATTCGGAGTTACCTTGATGGTAGCAATTCTTCAACAACAACAAAAAAATGGATGAAAACCAGACCAAAAAAAAGCCTTCGACCCTCATCCCATATGAACCCAGTGATGACGTTGAACAGCAAACAGAGATTCCCATAAAAACCATACCTGAGATAAGTTGCATATCAGGTAAGCTTTCATATTTACTGAATTATAAATATGGTCTATGGAATACTTCGGATTTGACTGCAGATCATAATAACACATGATTCAGATTCGTACAATATCATTCTTTATTTTGTAAACCCAAAATGTTTTAAAATATTTTCAGGTACAGATTCATTTTCTCAATATCAATTTTAAATTGATGTCCTCTATTTCATATATCATTATTATCTATAATTCTTTTTTATATATGTCTACAGTTCTATTTTACTCAGTTTTGTTCCATTCATACACACATTTTGTATCATATTCTATTGACACTGATTAACATGCATACTGCTGTGTAATGTTTATCATTTTTATTTTATATGGAACGAATAATAAAAAGGGACCCTTGATTTTTGCCATTCCACGTCTGTCCAGTTTTGGAACATTCCATCCAAACATAGCATTAATATTGAAAACAAAAAAATGTTTTCAAGAACAAACAAGGAATATGTTCGGCTATGGCTGTAGCTTGAAGTTGTTGGCAGTCTCAGCTTCTTCACTTGTGTCTGGGGTGCTTGGTCCTCCCTTTCACCACAGCTCTCCTTAACAAAGAAACTTCACCCAAACTCAGACAGCCATCCCTTTTCTTTCCACCATAGGTTCTAATATGGGGCCCCTTACAACCTGCTGCCAGTCAGGCGAGTTTCTAAATTTTCCACTGAAAACTGACACAGTCAGTTAATGTTTAGTTAACAATGGGTTTCAGCTCTTTCAGCTGGTTTCTGTTCATTTTTCTTAGTATGTCCTCATTCCTACAAATAACCATAAATACAACATTCAATATGGCACTAATTGTATTTACAGTATGTCCTTGAGGTGAGCATGATGTGCAGTGCCTTGCGAAATTATTCACCTACACAAAATATTCCAAACTGGTGAAGCCAAATGAAAAAAAAAAACTTAAAAAAAAAATTCAAAATAAAAACTGAAAAGTTGTGTGTGCATATGTATTCACCCCCTTTGCTATAACAGAGAAGAAATTGGCTCATGTCCCAAGGTTTTCAGAACAATTCATGTAATATGTTGCTTGGATTCAGTTTGGGCCAAGTAAAGCAATTTCCCCAAAATTACAAAATCTCTTATGTTGTTGCATGCGCAAAGTGATATCAGGTCTTTTGAATTCATCCCAATGGGGTTTCAGGTGTGGAATGGATTCTGCTCCAAAAAAATGTGGATAAATTTTGGAATGCAAGGTTTACTCAATGACTGATTCGAACCCAAAGCCATGAGCTAACGAAGCAGCCCAAAACCATCCTTCTCCCTCCACTACGCTTCATGGTACAGAAGGTGTAATGTCAGAGATTTCCTCTTGGATAATATTCTGAATGGATTCAATAGTAAAATTAGGCTGAAGAAAACTGCTGAAAGGTGCACCTTCTCTATTATAAAGGAAAGTGGTGGGAGGGGAATCCATTCCACACCTGAATTCCTATTGAGATTCATTCAAAAGACCTGATATCACTGTGCATGCAACAACATAAGAGATAAAACTATTTTGTAAGGGAAAGTGCTCTATTTGGCCCATACTGAATCCAAGCAACATATTACATTAATTGTTCTGAAAACCTTTGGACTTTAACCAATTTTATCTCTGTTATAGCAAAGGGGGCGAATACATACGCACACACAACTTGTCATTTTTTATTTTTTGGAATTTTTTAAAATAAGTTTTTTCTTTTCATATGGCTTCAATTTGGACTATTTTGTGTAGGTCCATTACATAAAATCCAAATAAAATCAATTTCAATTACAGGTTGTAATGAAACAAAATAGGAAAACTGCCTGGGTGGGTGAATACCTTCGCATGTGTTACTGAGGAAAATATGTTTGTGTTTTGTTTTTGGTATTTTTCAGAAGAAGAATTTTTGGAAGAAACTCTGCTTGATACTTCTACTCTTCCAGAGTACAGGATTGTGCTGTTGGGCAAAACTGGGAATGGCAAGAGTGCAACAGGAAATACCATTCTGAACAGAGAGGCATTCACATCTGATTCTCAGTTCTCATCCGTAACCAGAAAGTGTGAGAAGCAGATTGGAGTTGCTGAAGGAAAACATGTCACTGTGATTGACACTCCAGGTCTGTTTGACACAGAGCTTTCACGGCAAGAGGTGATGACTGAGATTGTCCGCTGTATTGCAATGTGTGCCCCAGGACCACACGCTTTCCTGCTGGTTGTACCATTGAGAAGATTCACAGAGGAGGAAATGAATGCAGTAAAACAGGTCCAAAAAGCTTTTGGCATAGATGCATCCAACTACATTATTGTTCTTTTCACATTTGGCAAAGCAAATGACCAGGGAGTAGTTGATGTAAATCTAAAAGGTGCCCCCCAATTTTTGGGAGATCTGCTTGAAAAAGTTGGCAACAGGTATCATGCCTTTGACAATGCAAACATGGGCAATCGTATTCAGGTCAATAGTCTCTTCACAAAAATAGACCAAATGATAGAAGAAAATCAGGGCTCATATTATACCTCTGAGATGCTGCAGAAGGCAGAGAAGGCTATCCTTAAGAGGCAGGCAAAGCTGATGAAGGAGGCAGAAGCAGATATCGAGCGTGAGGTGAACCGACGGTTGGAGGAATACAAGAGATCACTGACTGAGAGTCAAGGCTCTTCTACACCCCAGCAAATGGAAGCAAAGAGAGCTGAGGTTCAGAGAATCGTTGTACATGAGTTCAAAGACAAAACAAGGAGACAGGCTGAGACGGCATTTGTAACGGGCATGCTGTTAGCAACAGGAATTGGAGGTGTCCTTGGAGCAGTTTTGGGAGGGGTCATTGGGATTGCGGGCGGGCCTATTGGAGCAGTAGTGGGAGCTGCAGTGGGACTTGCAGCTGGAAGTGCAATCGGAGCTGCAGTTTCGGGAGCGGTTGGCGGTACAGCAATAGCTTTAAAAAAGAGAAAACACAAAAAAAAACAAAAAGCACTACAAGCACAACAAGCACAGCAATAAATGAAGAAGAAAAAGAATGTGCTGAACTGATGAAAGAAAGCATGAACGAAGTAGAGCAGGAGGACAAACGCTGCTCTATACAGTGAGGGGTTCTGGTGGTTCTGTGGTGCTTTGGGGCTTGTTTTCTCACATAGATTGGGTGCAGGCATACCCTTAAGAGGGTGAGGACAATTTTAGCTTTTTCTCAATGTATTGAGTGTTCATCTATACCCCACATTATGGGACATCTTTTTAACATAGCGGTGTCTTTGAAGATGATGCTGCTCTTATCAACACAGTAGGAGCAGTCAGGTTTGAGCATCCAGATGATGACATCATCTATATGTCATGGCCTTCTCTGTCACCAGATCTGAATCTATTCAGGCATTTATTGGATATGATGGAGCAACGCATGTGTGACCAAATTCTTTGTATCTTTGTAAAATGCATCACTGTGGTAATTTGTTGAAAATCAACTTGCACTTGTCTTATTTCTTAGATGTTGTAACCTCTGGAGATATTATAAATACCCATTGGGATACAGTTTTTTATGAACACTTTTCCAGAGTTCTGTATAAATTACTAAACTGCACAATTACAAAATAAATGTTCAACCAGTGTCTTAATGAAGTGGAATGTTTGACACTGATATTTGATAGGTTTTAAATATTGAAGTAATTATGTGGGGAACAGAGCTGTGCTATGGCATACTATGAAATTACATTTTTTAAAATGTTTTTATTTGTATACAGTCACTACTTATTCATTCATTTAATCAATGTTTTTAATAGATTGAACTTAAAACAGATATTAGTGCATAAAGATCCATTTCTGACCAGCAGGAGGAGTGGAAAATGTCTGTTTGTACTGCTTTCTATATTATCGATTTCTACTGCTACTGAATGATTAATTGTTGATTAATAATAATTCCTATTTCTAAAATACTGTAAAGACTCTGAATATTTACATTAAAATTATTCTTCTTGAAATGTATCATTTTACCATTTACTTTCTATTCCCAGTTTTTCCCATTTTTCCCTTTTTTCTCAACCCTTGGAAAATCACTGCACAACCATCCTGCTGCCTCCAGCAGCCAGACCATGATTCCTCCAGTTCACATGACAACAGTCCTGCCTCTTCCCACAGCACTGCCACACCACAAATCACACACTGACAAAATCAGTATGTGATCAGTTCAAGCTGCTGCAGGCACCCAACATGACCAGGAGTGGCCATTAGAGGGTGATGAGAACAACAAGCATAACTGGCTTAATCACATTTCATCTTTGGCGAAGCCTTGTCAATCATCACCTCACCAAATACAGACTTCCAACCATAGTTGGGGAAGCTGGAATTCGAGAAGTTGTATTACACAGTAGCAGTTGACATTTTTGAGAGAGATTTTAGTTTCTTCCTATCGTTTCCCAGTAGTTTCAAGATTACTAACAATTAGTCATGCTAATGAACTCTTAACCTGTTTCCTAGCAAATAGACCCTCAGGATAAAATGTTTTCAAATGACTGTTTAAGCATTTTTCACATCCATGAATTATACTACCATAATAAAATATGCAGTAGTACAATACTACATATTAATACTATCTAAATTAATTGTTTATGTACATGGGAAATATAATATAAAAGTTGGGCTCTGCTTGTTTTATTTTAGGGGGGTGTGAGGGGGTTCTCTAACTTTCACACCAGTTTTAGGTTTGGAATACAGAAGGCCCATGTCACTGCATGACTGTTCATACTGCTGCAGTGTCTTCCATCAGCCTAGGAGGTTTCATACCGAAGGGCATAAAGTGTTTGTTTATGTGTGCATGCTTATGCCTAATGAGGGGAGCATATCCATTGGGAGCAGCCAGGGAAAAAACAGTTCCCTAGTGAAATATCAAAGGAAATATCAGATTTCTCTGACATGTGTATTTACATACATATATTCTCATAAAATGAAATATACATTAGCATCTCTGAGTAGTTTTAATTCTGAACCAGTTTAGACAACGTTCAGAGACACAAACCCAAGAAAATTTATAAATTATATTCTAATAATTTATAAATTTATATATTATATATATATTATATATTATAAATATATTATAAATGTTTGAAACATTGCGGTAAATTGAGTAAAGTATTATTATGCTTTTTATGTGTTTGGTTGTTTTTCATTCATTCGTTCGTACGGTCGTTCGTCCATCCATCCATCCATCCATCCATCCATCCATCCATCCATCCATCCATCCATCCATTCAGAAAAATAAAACGTGAAAATGATGACCATTGACTGATAAGACAAATCCAGCTGGTCTGTCCTTCTGCTCAGACTGAATAAGGTTCAAAGTTTGAAAAGACAGGGAGCTGCTGGAATATGTGACTCTTTCTGTCAGAAAGCCTGAAAATGGCCCAGCTCTCAGTGCTGTATAGCCATGGCATGTGCCCCGCAGACACGTTTCTTAAAAGGGGCCTTTTATGATTCGTATTAAATATCACTACTTTTTGTTGGTTTGATGCATAATGCACTTTAAGACAAACATACATTGATAGCCTGAAGCTGTAGGATGAATCACTGTCTTGTATTGTAAATTAACCAGAATTTGTTCAGAAAATAGGTTTCAAAAATGTTGTACACATTTTGTAAAACTGCACTTGAATTCCAAGGTATTATTAAAATGACAGAAAATCAACTTTGGATGAAGTCCAAAGCTTCTTGAGGAAATTCAAAAACAGGTGATTTTAAGCCTGATTCCACAGTTACAGAAACGGTATTCACAAGCACCCTAAATTTCTCAGGATGACTGAGAGACTTTCATTGTACAGAGAATACAGGAAAAATGTGTGTGCAGGTGTGTATGTGTGTGTGTGTGTGTGTGTGTGTTGTGTGTGTGTGCGCCCGGGTGTGTGTGTGTGTGTGTTTGTGTGTGTGTGTGTGTGTGTGTGTGTGTGTGTGTGTGGAACCTGACTGCAACAGTCTCAGAGTTGTCACCTAGAATTTTGTATCAGTATCTACTGTTTTCTTGTCTTCTGTAGCTGTGCATTAGTCTCAACAAATGTATTTTTTAAAGATAAACCTGAAAGCTCACTCAAAGCAGTGTGAGAAGACTTCTGTGCTGATCAAAGGGACATTCATCTCTGTTAATGACACCATGTGACAGTGTGCTTGACAGGAAGTGCTGTGCCATAAGAATCCATACCTGTCTCACTGTGCTTCTTAAATCCATACCTTCCTCCTGGTAGTAAAAGCTGGACCTCTGTCAGAACAGGAGAGCAGAGCAGCAGATACAGTCAGGGATATATTTGGCCAGGACACCCTGAGATCATAGGGTGGTTCTGGTAACAAGAGGAGATCTGTTAGAAGACCAAAACACGGAGCCTTTTTCTTCTTTAAAAATAAACACCTGCATAAACTTGTTCGGCAGGCTGGGGTGGTTATCATCTTAAACGAACAAAAAAAAAAAAACAGAATGAAGCCTGGTCAGGGAGCTATTTACGGGAGTTGACCAAAAAAGAGTATTTTCAGCTTCTTATGGAAAGAAGCTGAAAACACAGACCTCTTCAAGACACAGTCTTCAAACAAGCTCCTCATTTGGTAAGCTTTGATTGTTATCAAACAGTTCTCAGGGAACTATCCTGTCAGTGAACTTCTTGTAGAGTTGCTAATGGTATGCATTCTTAATAGTATGCATTTAAATTACGTGTATTTAATAAATTTGTTACAATTTTTAGCCTGACCCAGTGGTTTGGTCCAAACATGATAAGTGGTAATTGCTTAGACATGTATCTGATTTCACACTAACAGCTAGTAGGGGCTATGATTAAGTAATCCCAATCACATTTGAACTAGCTTGCCAATGGAGGGATGATAGCTGCCAATGAAGTAGACATGCTGTATAACTAAGCAGTTCCCACATATCACTGGCTGTTCAAGAAGAATACTTGCAATATACAAAATGGTCATAACTTGGCACTTGTGTTTATTTCATAACTATGGCATCTTAAAGTGATACATGTATTTGTCTTCAAAGGATAGTACATTGTCACTATGCAATTTCAATATTTTGAGCAGACAATTGATATCAGGTCATCCTTGGACACCTAGGCCAAAGAATAATGGCATTTGGGACCAGTTTGTATGTATACACTCACATACCTGGATACACTCCATAGTGTTCATAAACACAAGTGCTCCCCCATCTGGCCAATATGAAAACATATAACATAGAGCACTGCAAACTTGCAATGGGGGTTTTGGTACAGACAGTAGACTCCACAGAGGCCACACCCTCCCCTATACCTCCCTGAATAGGCTCACACCACATGGGAGAATTACCCTCCAACAGACGAGATGAACACACACACAAGAGGATGGTGCTCTGGGCTGGGCTTCCCCAAGCACTGTGAGTCTCTGTGAGCAGATAATGTGAAACTTGGCTCACCCTCTCGTAGCCCTCTCTGGGTCAGTGGTCCCCCAGTCACTGCAGCTTTGCGCTCTCCTTCCATCAGCAGGTGGGTTTTCTCAGTCAACACCTCGTATCACTCTCACACATTGCAAAAGAATCACAGATTGTTTTCTTCCCTTAGACATACATACGCCCCATCCCTGTCGCCATGTTCAGGCTGCCTGCAGCACGGAGGTCGCGTCGTTCTCGAGGTAATTTGTAGGGCTGTCTCACCATTACAGTGTCCGCTGTACTGTGTGTGATCACATAGATCACAGGCTCACAAGCATTGTCAGGGCACAACAGATAGAAGAAAGGCAAATTTTATCATTTTTAATACAGGTAGGACTGACAGAACACCCTGTGAAACTGTTACCTCGCTCCTCTTGTCCTTCTAGCTCCTGTTTCTGAGAGGTCCTCCTTGCAAAGAGGTCGATCCACTGGTAAGTTTTACCTGAGTCCACAAAAGCAACCATGCACATCAAAGACTGTGCACCACTTTGAACATGGCCGCAACAAAATCTCCACTCAGTATGCCCTCCTCTGAAACCTCTCAACAGGACACGACAGTCACTTTTTTTTCCTACATGTCCCCCACTCTAAGGCCTGCCCTCTGAGCCTTGCCTACCCCTGGTTCCCGCAGTCCCACAGATATTCTGTTATTCAGGATGATTGACACTGCACATACAGTCACACTACATAAAATAAACAAAAGTAAAGTGAAAAGAAGGAAAAACTGAATACACATCTGATTATCATTGTCTAACTGGTTGTTGCTTTTTTCAGTCTGGTACAATAATGATGAGGGTGGAAGCTTGCTTCTTTGTTCCACATCTTCAGATTTCCGGATTGTGCTGTTGGGCAAAACTGGGAACGGCAAGAGTGCAACAGGAAATACCATTCTGAACAGAGAGGCATTCACATCTAATTCTCAGTTCTCATCCGTAACCAAAAAGTGTGAGAAGCAGATTGGAGTTGTCGATGGAAAACATGTCACTGTGATTGACACTCCAGGTCTGTATGACACAGAGCTTTCACAGCAAGAGGTGATGACTGAGATCGTCCGCTGTATTGAAATGTGTGCCCCAGGACCACACGCTTTCCTGCTGGTTGTACCATTGAGAAGATTCACAGAGGAGGAAATGAATGCAGTTAAACTGGTCCAAACAGTTTTTGGTGCAGATGTTTCTCGCTACATTATTGTTCTTTTCACATTTGGCAAAGCAAATGACCAGGGAGTAGTTGATGTAAATCTGAAAGCTGCCCCCAAATCTTTGAAAGATCTGCTTGAAAAAGTTGGCAACAGGTATCATGCCTTTGACAATACAAACATGGGAAATCGTGTTCAGGCCATTAGACTGTTTGTGAAAATAGAGCAAATGATATGGGAGAATCAGGGCTCATACTACACCGCGAGCCAGCTTCAGCAGGCAGAGGGAGTCATCACTACAGAGCAGAAAATGCCGATGATGGAGATAGAAACAGAATTCGAGCATGAGGTGAACCGACGGTTAGAGCAACACAAGAGAACCTTGACTGAAAACACATTTACAGGCACTGATGGTATACTTAAATACATTACACATACGTGACAGAGAAGGTTTCTGAGGTGAGGACACAGGACACAAAGAGAGTAGAGGTTCAGGGAATTTCCTTATGGCAGTACTTAAATCTAACAAGCAGAGAAGCAGATGTGTTGTTCATGAAGTGGATGTTATTAACATAAGGAATGTGTGCCAGTGTTGGAATTGCATGTATTGCTGTAGTTGGAAATGTAGTTTGATAGATGATTTGCAATGTCAAAATTGCTCCAAAAGTGAAATGTAAACTTCATTGACCACAATGTAAAAAATGATTTAAAATGTATTGGAAGACTACTGATGAAATAATGTGTGTACTACCTGTAACAAACAATTGGTTATTTTATTTTATAATTTTATAGTTAAATGCATATATTTCTTTTAGCTTACATTTCTTTTGATTAATTAAGAATGGCTTTTTATTAGTACAATGTTTTATTTTTTCATGTAGTGATTCCATTGAAAAACATGTTACTCTTTAAATGGCATGAAGAAGTCTTGCCTCTTCTGTAAAAAACAGTTGAGCAGTATTTAGTAAATCATTAGTTTTTGTAAATTATTTTTTTTCCAAATACAAGTAATGTATTTATGAACTGTAATGTATACTGCAGAACAATAGCATGAATACCACTTTATTATCCAATGTGTCAGCAGCACCCTCTGTAAACTATAGCTGCTGTGTTTTACTAAAATCATGTTTCATGTCATTTTGTAAATGTTTTTATTTGAATCTTTGGGCATCATCTTCGTTTCAATGACTCATTTTGTTTTAATTTGAAAATGAAAATGAATTAAAATATACAATTTGAAAACAGTTATATGATAAGCTAAATCTAGCCATTTTGGACTTGTGGACATGGGTTAGTTGTTAATCTGGGAAAAGTACTTGACTCCAAAACCTGATGTCCATCACACCCACCATGCTGTGTGTATATTCATGCATGCCTGTGTATACATGCTTTCCTGCACGCATCAATATATGCTTGTATTTGTGAAAATGCACTAATGGAGAAGAATAAGCTCACTGTGTGCACCAGTGGTATGGTTACATAACGGTTCTCAGTCCAATAAGAGTGGATATGGGTCAGTGACTGTTAGCTGTGATATCTTTTTGTGAATTGTGAATGGAAGATTGAGATCCCATTACCATATAATATATCCTTAAGTCTCATTGTCATACTATCTATACAGTATGAACAAAATATTTGAGGTCCTTCTATTATTTCTATTACTTCTATTGCAAAAGAACACTGGAGGGAATTAAAGCAATGTGCTGGTTTGTGTTTGCTAAGTATACAGTAAAGGTTTGAAATCTGATAATTGATCACAGTACCAGTTTGCAATAGCATGAATATTTTAAAACAACTGTATAATTGTCGTGTAAGTGATAAATGAGATGAGCTAGAAAGCCAAAACACTGAGGATTTTGTCTCCTCAAACAGTTTCCAGAAAATTGTTCAGCCGTGTGGGGGTGGTTATCAGCTCTTTAATAACAAGAAAAAAACTGAACGAAGCCAGGTCAGGGAGCTGCTTAAGAAAATTGACAAAATAGAGTCCTATGATGGAGAGGTCTGCTCCAGCTACACCTCCTTCCTGATTCTGCCCAATGAAATGCTCCCAAGATGAAATGAGAGTGGTGTTTTGTGTAGCTGAAAAATAATGCCTTATCATTGGTTCAGTGACTTTATGAACAGGATACACACATCACATCTGTAAAAATGTAAGAAAATACTTCATGGCAAACAGGACATTTTTAAAAATTTACATTTTCAGGTCAATTGCACATAATAACTCTGACATCTCCATTTTTGGACTTGGAAAATTGTGCAACAACATTGTCAAACTTAAGAATTTAAAGCTAAAAAAACATCAGGATGACTCAAGTGGTCAATAAATCTGGTTATCTGTTTAACTGAAAAGTGAATATGATTGGTAAAAAAAATTATTAGGTATGCAAATCTTTTCTTATTGTAAATAAATAAACATCTAAGCCCAAAAAAATGGTTTGATACTTCCTAAATGATGATATAATGTATAATTACACAGTGCCCTTCAAAATGTTTTGTAAAAAGAGACTTTGTTTCTTGATTTGGCTCTGGACAAAATTTTAGACTTATAGTCGAACAAGTCACATGTGGTTGAAGTGCAGATTTTAAGCTTTAAAGGATATTTTATGAGTATATAGTGTAACGTACTGGATTTGCGGAACAGAGCAAATGAACGAAAAAAAATGTCTTTCTCTCAAACATTATGGTGTGCGCTGTATATCACATTTGTTTACCCTTCATATAAATGATGTAAACATTTATTGCATGTAAACATTTAATGCACTTATGGATTGATTCACCATAAACTAGATTTTTTTTGTATCTTTCTAGTGATTCAGTAAAAATACACACTTGTATTGTAATTTTTTTTTTTTTTTCTCATTTAATATTCCATATATCAAGAATATGCCAATAAATTGAAACATGAATCGCTAAATCATGCCATATGTCGTGACCTCATCGATTCCCAAACTATATTTGTTCCAAGGTAGATGAGGTAATATTATCTTACAGTTTACAGGCGTCTATTGTGGTCAGAGTGTCACAGATGATCTAAAGTTAAAAGAAAATTATTCAAGATGGCAAATATAGTCTATCAGCTATCAATGTTGGCATGCTCAAATCAAAGTTTTAATGACTCACTGTCTCATTGCCCTTCTTCAATACTAAGTCCGTGTTGAGGCTTTTTTTTTAATCACCCCAAGTTCTGATTGTGTGGTAGTCTATGCCATTAGAATAGGCTCAAAATTGGTGCTTTAACTATTGATAAGATTGATTTATATGAATAACATTTTACAACTGATTATTATCCAGCTACCATTCAATTTTCAGCTGCTAGTGCTGATGCAGCAAAGAGAGTAAATGACAAGCTGGACCTTGACTGCTAGTCTATGCTGTGAGGCCTGACTCAAGAGGTTTATCTCTCACCAAGATTCATTTTATTGATAAATCACCACTACAGAAGAAACGGCAAAAGGAAAAAAAAATCCTGAATCAAATGTTACCAAGAAGAAAAATATAGATGTGAGTTATTATATTAACAATTGACAATAACAATACTAACAAACATAACAGAAATATTAATAATATAGTAATACTACATGTATGATTCTTTTTTTACAAACTGAAAATGTTTGACAAGGTGATTATGGGTATTGTAGTCTGCAAGAGTTTATGACAGCTGTGTCTTGCAGGCTGGACCAATTCCATTCCCCCTACTCCAGAGAGGAAGGTCAGATTCAAAGAAATTATTCAAAGAAAGGTCTTTGAAAAAGCCTATCAGCAGAGAGACAGACATGTGTGTGCAGTCAGCAGGGGCATGGAACCCTCACAGTTTTTTCTGGAAGCAGAATGGGATCCACAACCTGGCACCATCAAACACAAAAGGGGGGAACTGATGTCTCAGTTTTATAATTGCGCAACTTTCCACCACAAACAGTGGGGGAAAGCCATGAGACAGCACCGGAGCAACACACGCCACAGAGTATCTTAGAAATGATCATGTCCCTCTTCTTTTGCAGTTCTGTATGTGTATGTAAATGTCTGTGATCTCTTTGCTGGGTTACCGAGACTAAGGAAGCCTAAGTAATATGGGCCATGTAGAAACAAGTCCAATCACCCCCCAGTCTGGGCGAGGGAAGGTGTAGTCATTCTTTTCATGCCAGCACCAATGACCACACTCCACTACCTAATTAAGGTATGTCTTGAGGTTAAATGTGCATGTGTCTGTCTGAAGTCCGTTACTCCAGGGGAGAAGGTTAGATTCAAAAGTTCTGGACACTTCTTTCTTAAAATGAATCCCTTTTAAAGCCTGTCAGCACAGGGATATAAGTGTGTTCATAGTCAG
Source organism: Albula goreensis (assembly GCA_022829145.1). NCBI lineage: Eukaryota > Metazoa > Chordata > Actinopteri > Albuliformes > Albulidae > Albula > Albula goreensis. The sequence continues at coordinate 10,468,216 of CM040747.1, forward strand.
TATGGCACTTGAGAGTTTTGTTCTGAAAACAGGATGTAGTCCACAACCTGCCAACATCAACCACAGGTGCAAGGAAGTGGTTTTCCTGTTCAGCAAGTGTACAGGTTCCCTGCACAAACACCAGGGCAGCACAAGAGAAACATACACACACACACAATATAATTAGCGCATGGCTACCTGTTTAGAGTATGTTTCAAAGTGTGTATTTCTCTATCTGCAACATGACCATGTCCACATACCTGCATCCCTGTCTCTGTGTTTTCCAATGTGTTGTATGCTTCTCTGTCATGGCACCTGTGACCAAGATTTAGTGGAAGAAGAGATCTTTCCTGATTTATAATTGTGCTGAACCCATTATATTCTCAATGATTAGCACTATACAGACAGTCTGACCTTCCCTTGCATACAGTGTAAAAACAGTTAGAAATTCAGGCTCTATTTAACTTTGTATGTGACTCTCCATCCTTGGCATCCCAAAGAGAAATTGAGTTTTCATCTTATATGTCATAGGTTAATAATAAACCACTTCTGCCTTTGTCTTTTCCCATGAATTTACATTTTTAGTGAGCCTCTACTTCAAAAGTGTTTGTGAAAGTGAAGATAAATTAAGGTGTTTTCCTATGTATTTATAGTAAATCATAACAATGCTCATTGAAATCAAACTCCTACCTAAATATAAATTCTAAAAAAATATGTAACCTGAACATATTTGTTATTAAAACAATCTAATTTTATGGGATAAAATGAAACCCAAACAATATCAAACATAAATAAAAATAAATCCTAGATCTCCAAATAAGCAGATACATGCAGTTACCATAAGTTTCTGAGTTTTAATGTTCAGTTCTTTCTCTCCCCTGTTTCGATCTCACAGGTCAGTATCACTGCTCTTCATGTGACTGCAGCTGACTGTGTTTAACTGTGTGTATGATGGTTTGTGCATGGTTTTTATGTTTTGCTGTGTGCTGGGAGGGTGTCATGGCAGGTCTGTCAGATGTGGGAGGATAACTCTATCTTTCAGAGTCTGTGTGTGACAGAAAGACAAGGCTGTCAGCAGGAGGCAGCACTGATCAGGCCAGCCAGCAGAGAGCATGGGAGGATGGTGTCTGTCGATGTCGAAAGCGTTTAAAGCTGGTGACTGTGTTGGAAAGGGAGGCTGAGGAGGGTTGAGACTGAGCAGATTCATGAATTATCAGAGGGGACATGCTCCTCAAAGCCCTCGCTCTCCCTCACTAGTGCCCTCTCCAGGATGACGCGGCCCTCCTTGTAGCGTTGGCTGTCCTCGGTGGCAAATTCGTAGATCCAGCCCAACTTGCTGTTGCAGTTCTTACAACTGACATCACGCACCATGTGCCTGCCCGTCAGCATCACGCGGTCCTGCACCTCACTGTACTGCAAGTTCACCACCTGGGGGCAGCAGTGAAGCATAAGACCCCGAGTCATAACTTATGATCATATTTGCAGCTTAAGTTCAGAAATGTCACTGTAACTGCCCACTGGGTTAAGTGGTAAACAAAGCTAGAGATCAACCAGAAAATATATACAAATTGCAGGAAAATTATCTTGCACATATTTAGGATAAAAAGTGCAATGTGTGCCTGTAGAACAGTTCATGTTTACTTGTTAACATGTTCTAGGATAACCAAAAAACAATTAAGAAAATTTACTCAGGGAGTTGTGTCCAAAATTAATTAAGTAGTATGCCCTACCTTCTGCTTAGTAGCAAGGTACGCAGGTATAAGCTGACCAAAGGCCCTAATATCAACTAGGTGCATATTTGTTCACTTCATACGTGTAGTAATTATCAGAGTGCAACACATGTGCCATGCAGGTGTGTCAGTGCGTAATTAGCATGCCATGTGGGCGTGTCTTGGGTGTTTGGCGGGACATGCCTTGTTAAAGAGGAAGGCGCGGCCTGTGGCTCCTGTGAAGCGTGTGGAAATGAGCTCTGAGCGGTTGGTGAGGATGGTGTCACAGTTGGCGCATGAGAAGAGACGCGTCCCTCCAATGTGATCCAGGAAAATCCGCCCCATGATGCCGTCCTCAGCTAAGACCAACCTGCACAAAAGACTGTGAGGCATTAACTGAGCAATACTGCAAAGCATAATGGTTATATTTATCATTCAGCATTCCATCAATGTAAAAACAGGCTGCTGGAATACCTTCCTCATGACACAATAGAATAGAATAGAATACTCCTGACACAAGAGAAACACAGTCAGGCTGTAAGTTTTGGGATCACCAAGGATGCTAGGCTAACAGGTAACCTCAAAACCATAAAAAAGATGATGAAAACAAAATGACTTTCTGAAAACATAAAAGAAAGACTGATAAGAGCAGTGTGGTGTGTGGCAGACGGAGGGAGGTGAAGTGGCCATGGCCTCTCCATTAGCTGAGAGGCAGGTCCTGCTTCTCTCAGTGATGGCTTGGGTAAATGTCAGTTCTCCTGTTGTTCCCCCAGGGTACCCAGGCTGCAGCCTCATACATCATCACAGAGCACAGCTTAATGGGGCTGCAGGGCCAAAGCGCAGACAGCAGAGTCAGTCTGGATTCAGCACAGTCTGAACAGGCTCTGCACAACCTATAGATGCAGCACAGACAACAACAGCCCTATCTGATCCTGGATTTCACATCAGCATCTGTGACTAATTATTTATGTAGCCCAATTATGTAGCCCAATGGCTAAGATCAGACATTTTAGCAATATTTATTGAAAATTTCATTAATCATAGGTAAAGACTGCTCTTGTGTTCTTATATGAAATATTTTTCTATGGTCTAATCTACAAGCGCACAGGCTGCCATTGGCTAATTAGGCAAATAAACGCGCATGCACACTCGCATTCCAGAAATGAAGTTCGAATGCCAGACGTAGCCGGTGTCGAGTGTCACATTATATTTTGTTGTGTGAAGTGATAAATCCGTAATTAAAGACAACAACATAGTGTGTGTTCAGGTTACATCTCGTAGCTGCAAGGGGATGAGTGTGTATGTCACAACACTGCTGCAGGTCAAACTGTGATACGGCACTAAATGGGTGTTTGTGTTTCATGTCATAGCAGCAATGCATTTGTGTGCTTGTGCGGTGGTGGAGATGGTGGGGGTTGTCTAATGGGTCAAACAGGGACATGCACGACAGTCTGGGATCCAGTGATGCAGCCCAATGTTTCAGCCAATGATTCACAACGACATCCATGAAACATGCATGATCAAATGCATTTACTGATCCAAGATGGTTCTAAAAGCCTTTGATAACCCACAATTTAATCTAACTTTTTAAAAAATGCTCCGACGAGACAAGCACAGCTATACTTGACAAACTGTAAACGCGTCTCCATCGAGTATTGATTTGTCATCACCGTTGTATGCGTAATCAAACACGACTGCACTTGAACTGCCAAGTCAGAAATCCCAAAACAGACATTTGTAGATAACAAAGTACTGGCCGTGTTATTTTTTGCAACAGCAATATTTTTATTTTCTTTTTGTGCATCAAAAGCTGTAGCTGCTGCGCAAGGACATTCGAGTTCACGGATGCGCTAATAAGCTATAAAAGCATCAGGAGCTGCGCATCATTCAAAAATACTCTTTATTTGGTAAGCGAGATAGTGAATTTGCTTTTTAAATTAAGGATGTCAGCATGCAATACGCGATAACAAAATAAAACTTACCAGTCAGAAACAGAAGTGGCAAGATCAGCACAAAAACAGAACAGTAGGCTAAATTGCTTATCTACTGCTAGGCGACAGTATATCTTCTCCACTGTTGGAAGCGAGCACGCAGTCAAAACGCTCTCAGGGGCTAGACACCTATTTAACTTGGTTAGATAGGTGGAAATATGGCAGTCAATCTTCCTGTAGTCAAGGCAAAGACAAAGGAAGGCAATGTAAAGAATATGACCAGACGGGATTAACTAGCCAGCCATACTATCGTTATCTAGCTAACGCTGCATGTCAGGCTGTATGGACTCAAGGTTTTAATGCGGCTTAATTGCCCGTGACTTAGCCAGTCAGCTATATGACCCGTGCATCCAACAATTTAACTGAGCCCACACAATTTTGGGGAGTTAGCTGCATACCACAAGACACAACAAGTCGTTAAGTTAACAAGTCAACTTGCGAGCCTGGCAACGACCTATTCTGGCTATCAAATACACTCGTTTAGTCCGTTTCACGGTAGCTAAATTAGAATTGAGAGTGTCATACTGGCGCCTAGTATAGTTGTGAGGCAATCATTGACAGGTTTTCAAAAACAACATGTAGACTGGGGAACAACAGCATATTTGGAAGTCATAACTTCACAATAGAGTGGGAAAAAAACTTAGAAAACGAAACTGTCTGCTACCAGCTCCCTTCGACGACACTTTGATTAAGGGTGATCTGAACAGCAGAAGTTGAGTGGATTTGAGGTCGCTGATTTGTTGACACATCTCCCGCGCCTCTCACCTCTCTCTCCCTCCGCCTGTCTGCTGGGCTCTAGGCTTCTATGCTGGGGTCACTTTCCACAAAACCAGCTGCTTCCCTTCCTAGTTTCCGTGTATCTAGATTTTCTTCTGTATTCCCTCTTCTTTCTTTCTTTCCCTTCTTCCACTTTTCTGTTTTCAGTGTCAGTACCGCGGCTGATATCTGTTGTTTTCTTTCTCAGCTGTTCCGCATTCTGTATCAACATCCGGTACGTTGAGGCAGCCCCGCCTCTTTGATCAGCTGATCGAAGAGTCTTCAGCTGCGGTTACATCCTGCGGCTCATCATGTTTTGACTGTTAAGTGCATGGACGACAAACCTGAATCCATGAACAATTTCTGAATTAAACATACTTCTTGATAAAATATGTCACGGAATAGGCAAGAGAAGCATGTGTATTCATCACGCGAAAAATGTTTTATATCATATGGTAGGATTTGTAAAGGTACTCATCTTGCATAGCATGTTGATAATTATTTAGCGCATCTTCCTGCTACAGATGCTGGGGTGGTTTATTAAACATTTTTTTACCTAGTTGGGATTTACAGCACTGCCAGAATGGACACCAGGAGACAGAAGAACAGTTTGCAAGATATTTCTTTTCCCAGTTCAAGTACAAGTGGTGAAGCGTCAAACTTGTGAAAATTCGGACTTAATGTTGCGACATTTCAGACCTGTGCAGGACCTATCAGAAGTCGCTGAAATTCTCAAAAAGTATGGTTCAGGGCTTTTTATATATATATATATATTTTTGTGCACGCTGAGAAGTACTTGTCTTAACACCAGAGGGAGCCACTTGGCAGCCATTTATAATGTGGCAGCCAACTCCCATGTGCACTTGCACCAAGTTTTTTTTTTTTTACATCGATCATACCCTCACCTCCTGAATCCCCCAGAAAAGTTTTTTTTTTTTTTTTTTTTTTTAGGGAAGTGTCAGCAGGCAGTATTGAAAGAGGATATCGAGTCTATAATCTCTAAAAAAACTAACATGGCCAAACAGAAACCGTGATATGAACCATAATTATCAGGTATAATTATAAAAATAAAAACATGTTGCTATTAGGAATTTTAATATTCATTTTAAGAGAATAGCACTGAAAGGGCAGAAACGTGTTTAAGAACCAGTAATGGATTGTTGTTTAATGGGCCAAAAAGTGACATATATGTTGTCAAAACATTAAAAGTGGATTCTTGAAATCAACATCATCCAAGATAACGGTTAAAATTATTTTCTGCTGGTAAGTGATTATAGCATTGAGCAACAAGAAATTGTATCCCTTGTCAGAATGTGAAAAACTCCTTTTGAATGACAAAAGAGGTACAGGGACCATATACATTAATTGGTCACTTCGTGATGAAAGGTCGTCACAAGTTTGCGTCCTTGAAGAGCGATTGATAACACGCTCTTGGGTAATTAAAATCCTGCCACTTATCTGATTCCTCTGATATTGGATATCATCAGATGTGTTTTCAGTTCACCTTGTGAGGATAGGCTGGATTGAACACCTGAACAGTTCTCACAAAATGCTATTTTATTATCTCAGGAGATTACCCTGTCTGTGGATACCACTAAGCACAAGTACAACTGAAAATTGGCATGTCCAGTAAGACAGTCTTTAGCAGACATTGAAAGATAATTTAACACTATGCTCTACTCAATGTTTAATTCAACACTATACTAAAAAAAAAAAAAAAAAACAGACAATCTCCCTATTTAGCCTTGAATTTGGCTCAGGTCTTTCTCCGAGGTTTCAGGGAAAAGTTCATTCTCCCTGGGATTTACCCACCACTGGGATACATGATTTCAGAGGGACAGGTGCTTACATTTAATATCATCTGATGTTGTAGTACAGATATAACTGCCTGTGATAAAGTTATTGAACATTATGGTGGTATTGAACTTGACCATTAACAATGAACTGTTGGGGAAAAGGGGGTGCAATGAAAATGAATGTGTTCTTCCCACAATAAAACTGCCATCTTAACTTTGACAGCCTGCCATTTCTTCACTTTGAGACTCTTTCCAATACCACAACCCAGACTTATTACTGTATTTCTTCATCTTTGATGTGATCCTCATATACTGCTTCTTCTAACATGATATTCCAACATGTTAACTTAGTGTGATTTTTATTTGAATTATATATTTGGAGAATGAATAATTTTGCAATACATTGTTAGATATCATTCTTAATGTATGTTTTTATATTATAAAATGTGCTTATGTTTTATCTTGTGCTTTAATTAAAATTACTTTGTGGTACTTTAGTGGTTAATAAAAATCTCAGTTGTCAGACTGATATTATCGAGACTTCAGTGTTGAAAAGTGTATGGTGGTCGGAGAAGAAAAATACAGTGTTCATTAGAGTTTGTTCTCTGTGCATTTTAGGAAAGGTCCAGACTCCAGGATGGAGAGACATTTGATTTCATTTTCTTGTGTATCATAGAGGAATTGTGGGTATATGCAAGGAGTTTCAATCAGTTGTTGAAAGATCTGAGCTGAAGTTAAGTCCTCAGGATCCATCCTGGTCACACAATCTTCAATGCCCATTTGAAGCAACAATGGTGTTGGGTCTGTCATTCCTTTATTACATAGCATTGCTTTCCTCAATGTTCATATTCAGGTGGGATAACACTATGTCTGCAGGAGACTGTATGGGATTGAAGCTTCCCGGTTCACAGGGGGGTCACATTCTGATAAAGTTGTGTTCAGATAAAGGAGTTTATCTGAATGAATGCTACAGTGTAATCAGGGTTCAGGGAGAGCTGCTGTTTTGTCAGTAAAAGATATATTGTACTCTTTATAATACATTTGAACAATGTCCAAGCTGACATCTAAGCATTAAAGGAGAATCATTTCGAGGAAGAGCAAACATGAGGAGCTGTCTGGCATAGAGAACAGAACACTTTATTAATGACCTTTTATTCAAGGTCTCTTTTGATCCTTGACCTTGAGTGAATTGCTTCATATTGCTCCAGTAAGAAGCAACAGCTATTTCCAACAGCAGATTTTAAAGAAAAAAAGGAGGTGGGGGGGGGTATGTGCAACTTTGTCAAAATCAATAAGTTAAAAGTTTTTCCATGTTATCTCAGTTTTTATTTTTGCACATTAATATCAAATCCTAGTAAATAGTGTTATATCTACACAAAAATATTTTCTCACCATATTCAACTGTTTTATTTTCTTAAATGAATTTTATTTTTACATATATTGGTTTTGATGTGATTCACTTCAGAGTTTCACAGGGTCCAGCCACACTTTGCACCCCTTTAAATATTTGGAATAACAACAGTTGTTCATGAAATATTATTGAAGTTGTTTTCTGTATCTCATCAGCTGCCTTGTATTTTAGCAAAAGATTGATAGATTGCAGCCAACATATGGGAATGAGTTTAATGACTTGATCCTTTCTGCTAAAATTTGAAAAGATTACTCAGATGTAGTTTGAGCCAAGGGTTTTTTTAGATTTGTTCTTTCTCCAGTCTTACACACTGAGCATTCTATAATAGCTACAGCTAATGGCCTCCCCTCCAAGTGTGACATAATAGAACCTACCCTGTCCTTTCTATAACTTGCAGCAATAATTTAAGCACTCTTGCTGACACAAACCAGGGGTAATAAACTTACTCAACTCCAGCCTGTGCACACTGAACACACTTTTCAAGTGGGGTTAGTTTACCATTCCTGTTCGCTGGAAAGTATACATCATACATGTTGGCATTTGGGAAATGTTCTGTTATTGATGGTACAAATAATAATGGTTATAAATTTTATAATACTGGCAACACTATGTGGTCTAACTTCTAACCTCATTTTGAATTTGAATTTTGAGACTTTGTATAGAGGCTATGTATACATATCAAAAATGAGAAGTGGAAGGTATTGGCAAACTTACGTTTCTCTCAAAGTAATTTCCAGCGTTTCTGTAACGTGAGGAAATACACGTAAAATTACATTCTGGAATATTCTTAAAACCTGGTAGTGGTATCTATGCAACCATCCAAAGGAAAAGACGAGTGACGTTCAAAACAAATTCACGTGTAAACTTAAAATAGTATGTCAAAAAGCAGTATATAATACTGATATAATACATTGGATATATATCGCTCTCACAACAGGTAAGCTTTTCAGTTGCTGGTGGAATTGACAAGGAAGATGGCAACGCTCAACTTGGCAGAACAGTAAGGCCTGAAGGTTTTAAATGGGCTTGAGTAAATGCAGTACAGAGCAAACTTCACTCATAACTATCACAACAGTCACAGAATAACTTTTTGTCAAAATTGTGAAATACCTCGGTATCGATTCTACATCCATTTCGTTTTACAAACTGCTCTCTCCATTTGGAAAAAAATAGCTACAGTATTATCCGCTAGCTATTATTGTTAAATGAAGCAATGATACAATGTATCATTATGTCGCTAACTAGTAAGTGCCCTCGGTAACGTCATAACATTTCGTAAATGACAACAAAGTGATTTACGCATCACTGAGTATAATTAGCATATAGTTTATTTGCAGTTGTAAATCAGTTGCATTCATAAAAAGTAATAGTACCAGCAATTAGCAATAATACTATATATAACTATTTTAAATTGTCTTCAGAAAAAATGACAAGGAGATACAATCTTGTTTTATTCATTTTATTGTTGTTGTATTGCCACTCTTTCACTATTGTTGAGCTACTCTTTATGGGAAAAGTTGCTTCATCCCTTTATTCATTTTGTTCGTGCTTGCTGACTGTGTCTCCTGCAGAGTTAACTATCAGCGCTAAGAGGCATATCTCCTCAGGCAGGTAATATCATTTTTGGAAGTATACAGTCTCTCTCTCTCTCTCTCTCTCTCTCTCTCTCTCTCTCTCTCTCTCTGTCCATAATCAGCCAATCAGACAGAGGATGGTACAGAGATACCTGTCCTTGAAAAAAAAAAAAAAAACAATACTGCCTCAGCCCACCTCCTGTATCGATACATGTCTCTTCAGCAATGGTGTGCATGTACAAAAACATGAACAGACAGATGAACAAAATTTTACGCTGACAGTGAGCACAAGAGCCAGACAGCAAGGACAACGAACAAAAGGAAGCATTCCACGGACTTGTGGCCATTCTCAAAAGACCATGGGAACCGTCAGACACTTGATAGCTACTTCACTGATCATGACTCTGCTGGGACTTCATCCAGTGTTCCAAGGTTTTTACTCATTTTATTTCTACTATCTCTATTTATTTTTCCTATTCTATATGGAAACACATACAGTCAACAAATAACATATTGTTATTGCTGATACTTGTGTTCTTCCTGGTGTGTAAAAATGGCAGCTGCCGAAATAACAGCTATTTGTTTTTTATTCATATTTATGGATAAATTGTGTTTTGTCCAAACTCCAGCCCAGATTACAACATTGGTTTCAGGGTATTTTGTGATAACATTTCAGAGAAGATTATGCTCTTTTCTTTTTCAATGATTGCAGTAACCATAGTCTCTTCTTAATTGTTCCTGATTTTATTTTACAATTGCATCCTTGCACCATTGACAAGTACATTAACTCTCTTATGAGTTGGATTTCATAATACCTGGCAGTGTGAGACTGGCATTCAGCTGTTGATTTTACAAAATCCTTTAATAGTGAATGTCTTACACAGATAAATCTGTATGGTTTTTGCCCTGACATTCTATATGTAATAAAGAAAGGTTACAGATTATTACTGTAATATATAGTTCCTATAAACTGGATGGTTTAATAGACTAACATCACCCAGGTGGTTGTTGCTCATTGCTGTAGGTGGTCATTGCTGACCCTAAAAAAGAAGAGTTATATGTGATGTTCAGTTACCATGCGAAGAACATGTACCAGTTGTATGCAGGTCTGTTGTATTTGGTCCCTGAGAGTAAAGGAAATGATACACCAGAGAAGTCACTGATGTGAAAAATCTGACAGCGGGGTATTTTCTAGCAAAAGTGAAAGTGGGTTTTTGTATTAACAACCTGAAGTACTTCCCATACAAAGATTGTGAGGGCACATTGGAATTAAATGTGTCAGTTCCCTGGTTGTTTGCCACATTCACAGAGGAGAAAGGGTTTCTAATTTCTTTGGGGATAATAGGTGTCTCTGATCAGATCAGTGAGTTGGCCAGAGTGGAGTTACAACACATACAAAATGGAGGTGAGGGAGATGAGCAGCACCTTCATACCCAGGTGTCTAATTTTCAATGGACGGCATGGCAATTAGATCCTTTATGTGTATGCATGGTCTCTGTGAATGATGCTTTTTATACTGCAGTTGCTCTCAGTGCTCTCATCCATGGTTTCCTCCTCAGTGTCTGGTGACCTGCATTTAGATAACTCTCATCTGGAAGTGCCACGTAAGGTGAGGTTTTTGTTTTTAGCAGTGTGTTTGGTCATGGCATCTGTGTACCTGTATCGTTTACAGAATCTTAATATGTAAGTATTGTGTGTGGTACCTAAGTATTAATTACCCTGCAAAATCATCAGTGTCTGTGTGTAAATGTGTGTGTGTGTGTGTGTGTGTGTGTGTGTGTGTGTGTGTGTGTGTGTGTGTGTGTGTGTGTGTGTATGTGTTTGTATGTGTATGTGTGTGCATCTTGTATTGGTGTGCCCGGGTATTTGTGTGCAAAGATTTTATATGTGTCTGTATTTTAAAGACAAACAGCTGGCATGCCCTGCCTTGTGCTCAGCCAGCTCCTTTCTCATCTCCTCCTTCCTCTGGTGAGTCTCTTGTCTCTATCCAGATATGATTAGAGAATTATTATTTTGCCAAACGACTCAAGAAAGATAACAGCACTTTATTATGCTGATACATGCAGTACCTTGCCTAACTGTTTACTTAGATCAGCATGTTCTTTGGTACAGTAAATCAGTGAGACAAGATCAAACACAGCATGTCATTCAAAAGCAGTTTCAATGCACTGGTACAGAACCAGTCAACCCTTCCAAAATCATAAACTTAACTATTATTTAGAAAAATACTAAACTGACCTCAGATCAGTGCTTTTTGGCAACTTCAGTTTACATCTGTTTCATCTCCATAATTTTATAACACTTGCGCAGGAAGGCTGTGAGACAGCTTTTTTTCATCCTGTAGTTATGGTGTTGATGTCTATAGTAAAGTAATGGAGTAATGGGATGTGGTAGTCCGAGTAACATCCTCTCTAACACTCCTTCTCTGATTCTCATCATCTCTCTGTCCTCCCCACAGCTCACACTGTAAGGCCCTCAGATGTAGGTGTGGTGTCTGCCATTGGTTTCCCACGATCACAAAGGTACTATAAGCCTTATAGTGGTCTGGACAGCTTCATTGTGGGGCTCGTTGCCAGTGGGAAGTCTGGGTCACCATTATTACCATCATAGTTGTAGTAATTAGCCAAGCAACAATGACCACATAAAATGACATGCTAACATATGTGTTAAGCATTTATCTCTTTATTTAAGTTCTTTTTCTGTGTTCATTCTGTTATTATATTTCTGTAGGCATGCAGTGTCCAGAGTGATGAATAGATTATCTGGTAAGTCAATCAGACTGGAGCTGATAGGAATGTACATACTGACACACACACACACACACACACACACACGCATGCACAAACACCCTAAAACAGCACACGTTATAGTGGAATGTCAAGTAAAACCTCTGATTAGAAGACAGTGTCAAGTCTGTTCCAGTTAGTAGCCTAGTGCAAAACAGTTCAGGCAGGAAACATGTGGTTTTCATTTGTATAAACTCTTTTCCAATCTGAGAGTGCAGATATCCCTGGACTGTCCCTTCCTGGCCTTCAAAACAATATAATTCTCTCAATAAAATGATATGCAATTTTATGTGATGACATGACAGCATAATCAGGAAGATGGACCACACTGATAGAACCATACAGTACAAAGGTGCCTCTGTAAGCAGGAAAACATGCTCTCAGAGCCAAATGTCAACTGATGCCAATCGCCTGCACCTCAAAAATGGTGTTCATCACTACCTGGAAACTCAATGCTGTGGGATTCCTAAGGGCCCTCAGGCCAGCTCTAAGCACCCTAAAAAAAAGGCTTTTTAGGCTGTGTTCACACTGCACGCTTCTTTTTTTACTCTCAAACGCACGGCGCGGACATGCGTGTCCATTGTACGCAGAGAGCGAGACTGCTTTGGGCGCGAGGAGTGACGTGTCCTCATTGCTACGCAACTCAAAGTTGGGCTAAAATTTAGCAAATTAACATTAAAAAACGTTGATACAAAATGAACAAGACAAAGCTATTGATTACTCTGCTTGCTGTTGAAGAAGAGGATGTAGAGCCCATTCCAAAACGGAGGGTTTGGGTGCATGACATCCTCTGTAGAAGGAAAGAGCATGAAGAGTTTTACCACTTAATCCCAGACCTCCATCTGTTAAGGTTCTACAAGGGCACTTTCATGGGTTTTCAGGCTAGCTGTAAGGATCTGAAGGTTAAGATAATAATAGCAAAACTCAGCCATTCAAAAGTACAGATTCATACCATTATTGAACCATTTTAGAAGTTGTATAAGTTAAAGTTAGCAACTGTCCAACCATAGTACAATGCAATAATATTACATTACTGTAGATACAGTAGAGATCTGAGGTGGGCTGTTAAATGATTAATTTTTTAAATCAGAATTGCTAATATAAAAAAACTGTGATTGGTTGTGTTTAGTGTTTTGAGAATTAGAAAAAAAACAAAAATATCAAAAAAGTTTAATAATCAAAAAAGTACATTAGCCATTTTAAATACATTAATTGTATCTGCTATATGTAAAGCTAAATTTTAAAAAGCTACACTTTAAAAAGTGCATACCATATTAAGAAAGAAATATAAAATAATCTTTTAGGAAATAGTGATGAATCATGGCACAATTTACACATACAGTCAGTACTGTGAAAACTGAATGACAACTACTATCTCATAAATACCCAGAGCATCATGGAAAGTTCCTTTCAGAACCAGAGGCACCTTAGCATGCACAGTGGCTAAAGGTCAGGAAAAGTTTGGCCTCAATATTTAAAACACTTGTTGATTGTATAGAGTGGACTGTTGAAAGAGAGCATCTTCAAGAACAATGTGAAAACCTCCATTACTTCAGTCCACTCCATAAAATCAAAATAATTAATCAGAAGAAATAAATAACTGATTATAAAATGGAAGAAACTATCACCCCTCTATGATCTGCAATATCTTTATTGCCCCAATATCATTGCAGCTTGAAACAATAATGCTAATCAGCTGTGATACAGTTGACAATCTCCAGACAGTTGTTGAACAGTCAGAAGTTTTCTTGGCAGGTTTCATAAGAGAATGATAAAGGTGAGTGGAATAGAACCTCTAGCACAACGGGATCTGAGGTCCATGAACCTGAAAGGCATGCTTAAGAGCTGGTAAATAAGCCCTAGTTCCTTACCACATCCATTATGTGCATATATTTGCCTGTGTGCCTTGTGAGTATGCATGTGCACTATATTCCTGCTGTAATATACTATAAGCAGTGACAGTGACAGTCCTCCCTCACTCACCTGTCTTAACAGAGTCATCTGTTTTCCTCATTTCCTCACCTTTTTCATTCTCTCTCCTTTTCTTTATCTCTTTTAGAGCTGATGTCGATGGTCAACCCTGATTTGTCCAGTCTGTGGCCTGATCAGAAAACACACAAAGGTAATAACCACACGCTGTCTCACTGTGTATGTCCCTTAGTGTTGTGGTCTGCCTCTCTGAGTCTTAGTGCATATCTGTCTGTGTTGCAGGGGTCTTTTGGAGCAGGCCAAGGAGCTGGTCCTCTCCTTCACCACTCATCAGGTTTACTGAAACAAGCAATGATTCTATTGGTTTTTCACCTCCAAGAAATCTATCTGCCATTCACCTGTCACTTTATCATTATCATGGCCACTGTTCCTATCACAGTGTTCTTTCTTTGTTCCTGGTGCCCTTTGTTTCCAAGATGTTGATAACTGCACATGAAAATGGACTTTGCAAAAACAAGAGAATTTCCATATCGTACTCATACAAACCAAACTTCACAACCAGTAGTTGTTTTTACCATTGAGTGATATGCGGGCCTAGTGCACCAGTATTTTTAAGTAATGAAACTTACAGGGACTATTGTCACATTCATAGTGGATACTAGTGATCCACCTTCCGCATTCCCACCACTTCAGTAACGGTGTGCTTTGGAACCGAAAATTTGCTAACTGTTATTGTTGCGCAAGCAAGGGTACAAAGGTATGCATTTTGACACTAATGCATAATAACCATATGAGAGATACATTTTTCTGAAAACTCACTCTCCCTGGAACTCAGTCATTTTCTGGGCCTTGCAACATTCAAGCATTCAGAATTTGAAATGTTTAAATCAGCATAGAGGAATGCTATTTCCTCACAGTTTCTGTCTGTCTCTGTGTCCCACAGATCAGGGATTCTAATAGGGACTGGAAGCTGGTGTTGCTCTTTGTCCCAGTGGAAGACCTCTGTGTCTGCTCTGAGCAGGTGAGCCATCATAGAACATTCCAAGCAGTAGGAGACTGTCTCCTCATTTTGTCTGTTTTTGACACATCTCATAAGGAAGAGTGCGGTTCAAAAGACCAGTCTGTTTAGAATATGATTCTGCGTTTATCACTCGATTCGCGGGGGTGCAGACAGGCTTTGAATATATAGCAGAATTTTGGATTTCCCTGTAATGGAAATCTCTCTCTCTCTCTGTCTCTCTCTCTCTCTCTCTCTTTCTCTCTGTCTCTCTAGGCCAGCACATTGGTGGAGAGAGCTATGCAGCAGGTGGAGGTGACTCTGCAGACATTGCACTCAGAGGTAAGGGAATGTGTACAGTATGGAAGAGGCAAGATCAAAGAGGCTGGTAATGTGACTCTCCTCACATCACTGGGTTATCAAATAACAGAGTTGTCAACACACCAGTTTTGTAAGAACATTAAGTGATGCCATCCCTTTACTTCATCTTTGATATTTAGTTTCTCTTGTATTCACTCTTTTGTCTACATCAACTGCCTTCTTTTTCTCACCTACTGTTCATCATCAGGCTACTTTTAGTTCTTTATCAGTACTCTGTTTTGCATTTTCCTGATGGAGAGTAAGAGGATGACCATCTTCATTTGGCTGTCTGCCTGTCTTTCTGTCTGTTTGTGCAGTTGCGTCATGCTGTGGTCAGTGTTGTCGTGTGGGGAGAAGAGACAGAGGTCAGGCTTCCACAAGGGGACAGGTTATAACCTTTATGTCTTTTTAATTTTATGTTTTTTTTTTTACACAAACATCTGAAAAGTTGAAGGGACAAAATGTAATATGTGTCTGCTGGCCTATGAGCCTTAGCTGTCAGAAATCCCACATGGGCCTTGATGTCCTGACATATGTTGGCAGGTGGTGCCAGTGTCAGGAGACACACAGTGCAGGTGAACTCAGGCTGATGAGGGCTATTGTCAGTCAAGCCCTTCAGGTATCCCGCCTCAACGCTTTTCTGTGTGCATGACCAGGAGTATTCA
Source organism: Albula goreensis (assembly GCA_022829145.1). Taxonomy (NCBI): domain Eukaryota; kingdom Metazoa; phylum Chordata; class Actinopteri; order Albuliformes; family Albulidae; genus Albula; species Albula goreensis. The sequence continues at coordinate 10,484,169 of CM040747.1, forward strand.
TTGTGTCTGCATGAACGTACTGGTCACAGTCTTACAGTCTGTGTCTTTCAGGAGTCTGTTGGTGGCCACCTAGTGGAAAAAGATTGGTATAGTGACAGGGATGACTTCACTGTGGTGCTACAGCCCTCACCACCTGACACAGACCATGCCTTCATTCTAGTAAGTTACAATCATTAGAACACCTTTAATTCCTCGTAAACAAGATGATTTGAGCAATGGAACATGAATTCTAGAAATTGGATACATAGTGAGGAGTTAAAGAGCCGTACTACTTTTGTATTTTGTATACAGGAAGGGAGATCTTATTCTACAGCACTGAGCCCAGAGCACACATCCAAACTAGCATTGCAGCTTTGGAAAAACCTGGTGAGTCACTAAAAGACATAATCATATTCCCTGACATCTACTGACATCAGAATTCCCAGACTGGTACTTTTCCCAGATATCTGGGAATGAAACGTCTGGTTCAATTGAAACCAAAATGGGTCACACTGCAAGATTTTTTTATTTTGTTATGAATTAATGGCTCACTTTCTAATTTATTTACTGGATAGAAATTATTTATTCACCTAACAGGCCCTTGCAGATTTATATATTGTGAAGTTGAAGGTAAAATGGGAGTGCAAATCGTACTAATCAATTGTGTTCACCCTCCAGCTTCAACCAACAGGTGCTCAAAAGCATGATGACAGCTTCACTAGTATTCCATGCCCAAGTGAGGTGAGAGAGGCCAGTCACACATTGATATTATTATATTCATCCATTCTGCCATCCCTCCCTCTTGCCTAACTGTTTCCCCTCTCCTGTCTTTTCCTCAGGACCGGCCCTTTTTGCGGACAGAGAGAAACTCTCCCTCAGTTTCCCACCCAGAGGACAGTACTCGGCAGGGCTATCCCTACTTTGATCCAGTGAGGTTCCTCAAAAGAGTTCATTATGAACATTTTCAAATCATTTGTGATTCTGTGCAAAGATACACTTGGTCTTGTCACTTGGTTGGATCCTTCTTTTTTGGTGGTTTTTATAATTATTTTATTAATTGTTTTTACTTCCAGTAATTTTATATGTAATGCATTCCAGACTTGGAGTGTGAGGTGTGGTTGTAGTCGTATAGTGTGCATTTCTTTGTAAGAGCTCTGTGTTTTTACACACTCTGTGTGTCTCTGCATAGCTAATGGGCAGTGAGCTCAACTGTGAGGACAGAAGCCCCTCCCCTTCCCCTCCCATATCAGGTAAGACCTCCCAATGCTAACTACAGACAAGGAAATAACTACACCAGTTTCAAAGTGGCATCCTTACTTCTTTTAATCCAACATATTCAAGGACAAACTCTATGGTACTTCACTCTTGGCTGTTAACTCATTTTGTCTGGTTTATTGGGTCTGAACTGGTTGTGAAATTATTTTAGCTGGAGGCAAAATTGTGGCCCTCCAGGACCACAATTTAATACCACTTCCGTATATTTGTTTTTGTCATACATATGGACTTGCAGTTACACTTTCTGTCTTAAATGGTCATCCCTATCTCAATTTTTTTTTCATTTACTCCTATTCTTATCTATTTTTTCTGTCCCTGGTAATATGGCCTCATGGGTAATGTAGTTTAATGCTACAGCTCTGTGAGGTCAGTGCATGGCCTTACTGTCACAATCTCCTTCCTCCATCAGTCCATGCTCTCCGGCCTGCTGATGTTAAAGTGGTGGCAGCTTTAGGAGATTCTCTGACCGTAAGTCTGTCTTGTGTCTGTCTTGTGTCGCTGCAAAGTCCTTGTGTAACTTACCTGTTGGTCTTCATCTCGGTTTTTGCCTTTGTATGTGTCTATCGGTCTATCTGTCTATCTTACCTTGTATATCACACAGGCTGCCAATGGAGTCGGGGCTGCCCCCAATAACTTGCTGGATGTCCTTCGTCAGTACAGGGGTCTGTCCTGGAGGTGAGATCATTTGGCATTACGCACTGTCTCTTTGCTCATATGATATTGTGGGTAAAGGGCCTGTGTGTGTGTGTGTGTGTGTGTGTGTGTGTGTGTGTGTGTGTGTGTGTGTGTGTGTGTGTGTGTGTGTGTGTGTGTGTGTGTGTGTGTGTGTAAGTGTAAGTGTATCATGTAATTTGGGACTAGAAGCTAAGTTGGGTATCCCTCTATTTTCAGCATTGGGGGAGATGAGAACCTCACTACTGTCACAACACTTCCCAGTGAGTGAATCTGTCAATTTGGTCTTTGCCAGCATGTAACCTTATATCTCAGGGTACTGCTGCTTGGATGTCATGTGGTGATGCCATGCAAATTATAGGAACAGTATAACACCAACAAAAATGGATTTTTATGTCAACAGAAACATAAGTATTTTAATTGTTATCTGGAACTATTCAACTGAAATTCAATGACTTCCTTTTTGATGCATTTCTGAGTAGATTAAATTTAAATGGAAATTACTCTATCCTTAGTAACCACATCTCATTAAACTGATTTATAAATACTTTTTGGGTCCTTTTGATCCTATGCTGCCCTTAATGTATTTTTTACCATGAGTTTCACCACATATCATTAATCTGCCTTAGCAACATACACATTCATACATTACATAAATATGTTTGGTTTTAAAATGAAACAGTTGCTGTATTGGTTTCTTTTCAGATGTTCTGCGACTCTTTAATCCATCTCTGGAGGGGTTCTCTGAAGGAATCGGAAAACCAAACACCCCCAAAGCCTTTCTCAACATGGCTGTGGCAGGGGCAATCAGCGAGTTAGTCTTTCTCTCTCTCTTCGCCTGTCTGCCTGTCTGTTTCTCTCTCTTTGTCAGTCTGTGTCTTCAGTCTGCCTATCTGTCTGTTTCTCTTTCTTCATTGGTCTGTCTGTTTTTCCTCATCTGTTATACCATTTGTTTTTTGTCTGCGTGCCTCTGTCTGTCACTCTTCTGTCATTCTTCCTGTCTGAATTTCTGTTTCTTAACCTATGAGTCTGTTTCCCTCTTTCTCTCTTCTTTTCTGTCTGTCTCTCTGTTTATCTCTGTATCTTCTGTTTTTCTTCTTCTGTATCTCTCTGTATCAATCTCTTTCTCTTGATTTGTGTTTTCTGTACATCTCTCTATACATTCTTCGTTATCCATACATATTTGTGTTTATATATTGCTCAAAGTTGTTATGTTAAAATGCATATCTCTGTTAGTCTGTGTGACCAAATCAGCTGCATTTCTTTTTAGTGATATGCCTGGACAAGCCCGCTTATTGGTTGACAAGATGAAGAGTGACACGGTAAGGAGTTAATGATAGCCAATACACATGGTCATGTACACACACACACACACACACACACACACACACACACACACACACACACACACACACACACACACACACACACACACACACACACACACACACACACTCAACACACACACACACACACACACACACACACACACACACACACACACACACACACACACACACACACACACACACACACACACACACACACTCTCTCTCCAATACTCAACACATACATCCATTTCACTGCCATCCTGATTCTCAAGCACATCTTCACATTTAGAATCTCTCTTCCCCCACAGCGAATCAACTTTGAAGCTGACTGGAAGGTGATCACACTGTTCATAGGGGGAAATGACCTGTGCGACCACTGCAAAAACACTGTGAGTACCACAGCTGTCTGAAGGGGTCCTGGGCTTGGAAAGGAACCATTTTAAAATGTGTCTATACTTTGTTCCCCTATCAACCCTGTCTCTCCATTCATCCTGCAGATGTTCTACTCACCAGAGAACTTTGTGTTCCGAATACAACAAGCTCTGGACATCTTGCATAAAGAGGTATGATCAACAGAAGCTCTCTCTTTCTCTTCCCCTTTATTGCCATATTCTCTTTCTTTATCTCAAAATGACATATCACTATCACACTGGGTTGTCATACTAATACTCAATTTAAGAGATAGATACACCAGAATCAGAAATTGTAATGAACAATGAGGACACAGGTCATATTTCACATGCAGTGTGTATGTATGAACTCAACTTAACATTTTATTGTAAATTTCCTTCCCCCATCAAATTTGTTGAATTGTGTCTGTATTACGTCTGTGCTTTTGTTAAAGGAATGCAGTAATGATATTGACCACTAGAGGTCAGGGCTGCATCAAATAGCAAAGACTTCAATTTAAAAATGTCTATCTTCTATTGGCAAACATTTTGCCCCTTAGACTCTGGCAAGTTAGTGTGTATGTTCATCTCGCTGTGAAAAGCGGCAGACTGTGTCACCTTCCCTCTTTACCTCCATCACAGGTACCCCGCGCTCTGGTGAATCTGGTGGAACCCCTGCACATTGTTCCACTGCGACAGCTACATCAAGACCGCAGTCTCAAGTGCCCCACCTGGCTGGTGAAGTGAGTGTCTCCTTCCGCAGGGCAGAGGGCCTGAGACCAGTCTGAGTGCGATTTACACTGCAGGGTGAAGTGAGGGTTTGGGAACTTCTAGTCTCCTCTTTTTGTCTCTCCTCAGATAGGGAGTATTTAACTTAGTTCAGTTTTTACTTAGGCTTGACTGGCAGTGAAAGATTTCTGGTGGTACACTACGTTGACAAATTCACACACCCACTTTTTTGAGATTCCTTAGAAGCACATTCCCAGAAATTTGCTACATTATGTTATTTTCATAGGAATGACAAATTAGCCAGACTCATTTGTTTCAATCTGAAAGTGCAGGTAGGGCATTAGACTTCTTACCAGTGGGGAGCTATAGGCTGGTTTCTCAGTAGAAAGGATTATACCATACATTTTATTGTATATAATATCTCCATAAGCATACTATCCTAGCATACAAAGGTGATTCAACAATGACACATAGATAGAGGATTCTGCTAAATACAGAAATAATAAATACTTAATGTGGCTGAAACATTTTGGGAGCTCACTGAAAGATTAATATAACTCCCTGGCCTGGAGTTTGCTGATACTATCTGCCTGCTGTTTGGAGACATGAAACTTGATAAATCATTATTATCCTCTATAAAACAGGCATGCCATATAATGTATGTTTGTACTCCATTTGTGCAGTGTTCTGTGTAGCTGTGTCATCCCTCCTAAAGAAGGATCCAGGGAAGTCAAGAGGTTGGAGGAACTTAACCGAGCATACCAGGTATATGTTTCCTCTGGAGTCTAATACAAAACGGAGAGCCACCAGAAAAAGAGATTCAACATCTCTATTTGCTCCTCCAGACAAAGGAATAATTATAAGTATGACATCAACAGTCTAGTGAAAAATATCTGGCAAACTGAATGACAGCAAAGATTGATGTGACACATGAGCAATCATCTATATGACAGTGCAAAAGTACTGAACATAAAGAGTATTGGGTTAATTGATTTATGTGATTATATATGATTTTTCCAGTCTCTTTAAATATTCTTTGCATATTGAGTTGGTATTCTGATAATGAAGCTTGGTGTCTCTGGAAGTATCATGTACATCCGTGGAGGATAACCGGGTTATAGGCAGGTGGTAGGTCTGTGCATTCGTGTCACAGTAATCTCTATACCTTTGAGAGGAGAGTGATTAGGTTACTGCAGGGGAACTGTCATGAATGGTCCTATAAGTTGTCTCTCAAGTTATTGCACCCTGTTAAAGGGCTTTGACCGGCTCCTGGGTGGCTCAGTCAATACAGACTCCTGCTACAAGTCTTTGACCCTGATCTGGGAATCTGTAGCCAAGTAAATTTCCTTAGGTTATGTCTCATTGGCCCCACCCATCCATGTGTCTGGCACACAGAGGTGTCACCAGTGAAATATATGCTTCTCCTCCAATCAGTGCTTGCCCTCTTCTGTATTGCAGTGTGGTCCATTTTGTATAGAACAGTCACTAGCTCCCAGTTGAGTACCTTGGCACAGTGCACCCTCTTTAGCTGCAGTGATCTTTGCACTTGTGTGCCTGAGGAAAAATATTTCTATAAGACTTTTGAGTGCATTTTGATGCTGACATGGACACACATGGACTCTTAATGATACTGTAGTCCCCCCACTAGTTCTTTGGAGTCCTTCAGATTTATAGTACAGGTTGAGCACCCCTAATCTGAAAATCCAAAATGCTCCAAAATCGGATAATGAATACTCAGCCTGTACCATGTCTGTGATATCATAACAATTCATTGGATTCTTGTGATTATACAGTTTATTAATTCTGAATATTTGGTGTCATTATAATGATACCCCATTATTGTAATGCAATTTTTGTAGTATTGTAGTAACACATGTCTGCTGTAATTGAGTGGTTAAAGGCACTCTCCATCTCTCTGTCCATCCCTGTCAGCGGGGATTGTGGGAACTGGTGGAATCAGGGCGGTATGACACTCACTCCAACTTCACAGTAGTGCTGCAGCCATTCTTCAGAGAGGTGGTGATCCCGCTGCTGCCGGTGAGAAACACGCGTCTCTCCTCCTCTCTCCCATTCTGTGACTCCTTTGTTACAAGAGGTGTGACATTGTGTTTCTGTTTCAGGATGGTCGCCCCGACCGCTCCTACTTCACCCCAGACTGTTTCCACCTCAGTCAGAAGTCCCAATCTCTGATGGCCCGTGCCCTATGGAACAACATGGTGAGTCATGTATGAACCTCTGAACAAGTAAAACACAGAGGCATGCACACACTGCTCCATTCACCACAGAGGACCATACAGCATCAACTGATTATCAATAAACTGGGGAACATAGTGTACCAGCACTGAAATCAAAAGGGTGTACCATTAACACATGATATAAATAAAATGAGTGCATGTATGCACACATATATGACAGAGGCCAACTTGCCTGTGTTAATGTGTGTCATTGTCTTTGTGTGTCTGATAGCTGGAGCCCCTGGGTAATAAGACCTACACACAGGACTTCAGTTCCAGCCCCTCCCTCAAATGTCCCTCCAAGGTAATCTCTTCCAGAAAGACAAGCTGCATCACTGGCACCAAGCTTCAGCCTGAGCGCTCAGGTGGTTTATTAACAAACTGTGATGTGCTTTACTACAGGCTCTCAACTGAAGATACTTCATATGTGTATTTAATTGTATGAAATTGTAAAAGTGTTAGTAGCATCTCATTTATTTAATTTTGGTAAGCAAAAATAGAAAAATGAAGGCCGTACTAAGGTTTTACTGCAGAGCGCCTCCCTGTTTTTCTCAGGCTTCTCCTTTCCTGCGGACCTATGAGAACAGCAACTACAAATATCAGGGTCCAGTGCCTACCACGCCGCCAGTCACGGTATGTGGTGTTGTGACAAATTACTGGGGTTGTTACAGAAGCAGTTACAGAAGTTTTTGATATACTCTTATTTCAGTGGAAAGGGGTGCTTAATTGCAATGTATTGTGTCTTTTTAACCTGTCTGTAAAGCAAATTCACCATCTGGGACAATCAAGGCACTAAACTGACAGTGAAGAAGGATAAACAGATGATGATGGTGATGATGGTGATAGTGATGATGATGATGATGATGATGATGATGAAAATTATAACAGTGGTGGTGATAGTAGTTAAGGTGATAAGCTGTAGCTCCCCTCCTCCATTTTGTTGTGTAACAAGCGTCTGGTCTGTCTGTTTATCTCCATTCCCAGAACTGGGGCAGTGACTTCTCCTGTGTTGACCTCACTCCATCCAGTCCTGCCCCCACCTCAGGTGACATATAGAAAAAAGCCTGACTTATGGGAGTTCGAGAGAGAGAGAGAAATAGCAGGAGGACATAAAGAATATTTCTCTCCTGGCAGAACTTTAGTAGTGTCCTGTCAATGTTGAGTCAAATAACAAGCTGTATGAGTTACATTACTTTGATATTTGAAGTTGTAATATCAGTGGTGGTCTGTCAAAGTTAAAAACCCACTCCAGTTGAACGTACTTCCTGATTAAACCTGAGGATATATGCTCATAAAACAGAAGCAGAGAGTGATGATGCAGGACCTAACCAAACTGGAAATGTAACACTGAATTTGCTCCGTAACTTTACAAACAAAATTGCTGCATCACATTCATATTATATACATATGTATATGTCATTTGCCACTTGTGAAATAATTTTAACCATAAAATTGACGAATATAGTCTAGTTGCTAATACCTTCACTGACATGTCTTTTTTTAACTTGGATTAGGGCAGTACCATTTTCAAAGGATGTGATAGCTAAAAAATATCAGTATTAAGTTAAATGGGCCTTGAAGGGCAGTCTATCTAAAACAGGAGTCTGTCTTAGATGGTAGCAATAGCATGTATTCAGGTTACTATGAGGGAGAGGGCTCACTGCAGTCTGGTTTTCAGTTCACAGGTTGCGACCCGGGGATATCAAGGTTGTGGCAGCCCTGGGAGACTCTGCGACTGTAAGTGTGTGTGTGTGTGTGTGTGTTTGTGAGAGAGTGTGTTTATGAGTTTATGAATGTCCAGGTGACAGTGATAAACAAGATAAGTGGACCTAAAATCCATCTAATCAGTCAGAGGTTTGTCATTTGTGATAAGCCAGTGAGTCAAAAACAGCTTGTGTTTCCATGTATCTGCAGCCTTCCCTCACTCAATTTCTTTCTGTTTGTCTTTTATATATAACTTTATATATAATTTACCTGTTTTGGTCTCTGTCCCTTAGAGATAATTATATTTTTTTGTATTCAGGTGGCAGTCGGTGCAAAGGCAAAGAACATTCTTCAGCTGGACAAAGAGTACAAAGGAGTTTCATGGAGGTAAAAGACTTGGATATCAATTGTTAATTTTTCATAAATTGTTGTATCTTCTATCGTTAAGAGGTATGCATGTGTGTATACACAGTACATGTGTGCGGGTGTGCTTGATCTCACACTTTTCCCTCTGTGTGTTTGTCTCTGCAGCATTGGAGGGGATGCAGCATTGGACACAGTCACCACTCTGCCCAGTGAGTGCTTTCTCCCTTACTTCCCTACCCCGAATTTCACTACTGCAACATCTGATACATTTACCTCCAGCTCAGAACCTGCACTCGTCGAAAATTCATTTTTTCATGTTGATCACCAGATTATTTATTAGTTTTCCTTGTACCACAGGACTCAATGTTTAATGTTTGAGATGTTAGGACAATTTAGCTTTCAGATCTGCAAAAAAAAAGAGAGACAAAAACAGGCACTCATTAAAATGCTTGAGATTTAGGGACCTGGATATGTGTGTGTGACATAGGTCTTTTGCATGAGTTGAGTGCTTGGCTTGTATAAAAGTCCCAAAGCTTTCACTCTCTTCTCAGCTTGTCTTATGTATTTTCTTATTTTACAGAACCTTCAATTTCTTGTTACACACTCTTGACATTTGGCCAGTTCAGCAAAAATAGAAAAGTAATTGGTAGTTAGCTCATTTCCAATGAGATCTGTGTCATTATTTTATTCTCTAAATTCCTATGGGCATGTCCATAGATATATGACTGTGTTCTCCCTCTCTCCCGTTGTCATAGATATCCTGAAGAAGTTCAACCCCTCTCTCTATGGCTTCTCCAGAGGTCAGGGGTCATTGCAGAAAGGCTTCAACATGGCAGTGCCTGGAGCCAAAGCTTTGTGAGTGCTGTGCTTGCCTCCATTCATTTTTCACAGTCTGTTCAGAAGTCTAGATCTGTCTGGACCACTTCACAGCATGCCAACAACCACCTAGCCTCTCTCTCTTTGTTAAGGTGTCACTGGTGTTGTTCAGTGTCCTGGCAATCTTTGTGCACTGATCTGTTTCTCAGTGCTTCTCTGATCCCTGAACCTGGCAGTTTGTCATATTTCTGTTGATCCCTCAGTCTTCCATCTTCTCTCCTCCAGTGAAATCCCAGGCCAGATTCAGGCTCTCATCAATGCTATGAAAGCAGACAAGGTAGGCAAGCCTTAGTCATTCCCTTCATACCCATGTGGGTCTACACAATCCATTGATTTTTATGGTGGAGGACCATCAATTCTCCAAGCTGAGAAGACTGGACTTTTGTCTGATGGTTTGTGGCACAATGGTGCAAATTTTAAAATTTACTGCAAGTATACAGTATACTTTTTATCAGCATATACTGTATACTCATGTGTGCTTTATCTCTCACTTCATCACATACACAGAGGGTGGATTTTAAAAATGACTGGAAGGTTGTGACATTGTTCATCGGGGCCAGTGATCTCTGTGAATTCTGTTTAGATCGGGTGAGTCATATTACCATATACACAGATTTGTAGACACTAGTGCAAATGCAAACAATACAAACACTTGAGTCGATTCCTAAGACATTGAGGGTGTATTTGTGTATGTGCACAAATGTTTTTCTCTGCTGTCCCTGTGTTCGCCCAGGCCAACCTGTCACCTAAAAACTACAGTCAACACCTGATGCAGAGCTTGGACCTGCTCTACACAGAGGTGAGCCACTGCCTTCACTTCACCATCGGTGATCGTCTATTCCCTTCTCATTGTCTGCCTTACTGGTTAAACGTTGTGTGGGATTCTGGTTAAATACATGTTTATATAGCAATGGTCTTGCTTTCTCTGGTCATACAAGATAAACAATATCATCCCTGTGTATAGCTGTGTATAGGTGCGTGTGTGTGTTGTGTTAAGATGGTGTGGGCCATGCTCTGTCTGTGTTGGTTTATTAAGGTGCCACGAGTGTTAGTCAATGTCCTGGAGGTACTACAGATGGAGGGAGTGAGGAGGATCAAGGAGGATACGCTGGGCTGCTCTTTACTCCAGGGGTTGGTCTCTCTTTCTGCCAGTCTTCATATCTGTCTGTCTGTTTCTCTATAGTACATGCCTGTTTGCCAGTAGTCTTCTTGCTTGTCTGTCTCTCTCTCTCTATCTCCTTGCCTGTATGTCTGTGTTTGTATGTCTATCTCCCTTCTTGTCTCTCTGTTTATCTGTATGCTTGCATTTCACTGTCTGTAAGTTAGTCACTGTCTGTAAGATATTTCCTGCAGTTCTGTCTGTGGCCTTTTGTCTATCCCCCCAACCTGAGGAGGTCTTAGTGTCCATGTTGGCCACAGGTACATGTGTCCATGCATGCTGTTACCAGATGACAACTCCCCTGAGCTGAACGAGATGAGGAGAGTCAACCATGAGTACCAGGTAAGAGAGAGAGTGGCCTCTGCCATTAACTAAATAACAGCTGGTTGGTCAGTGAAATAAATGTTTCACTGATGCTTTTGTTTTGGCAAAAATAAGTCCACACTCTGTTTAGGGCTGTAAGGCCCTTTAATGATTATGCAGCATGGAGAGCTACAGCAATGCTGTACACCACAGCTCTACCCAGGGCTGCCCCTGGACAGTCATTTATACCTGGAGAGATATGAGGAATCTATGGTTAAACAAGGACATCTACATAATTGGGCATTATTGAACATGCATATTCAGATGGGGAAGGGTGCTGAAGAGAGCCTTAAACAGGGCAAATGAACAGGCCTGACCATGAAGACATAACACACAATGGACCGCTCCTGCACATTGCTATCACTTTGAGCCCGGTCCAAGGCCTCAGCCCACGCTGACATAGAAGACATATTGGAACAAAAATCTGGGTTTCCACACCTTGAAAACAAGGGCTTCCTGCCAGAACCTCAGGGTCTATGAAACAGCTGGGATCTGCCTGCATTGGTATTAAATGATGCATTGCAATACAAGTGACCTCATAATAACCTTTATTCTGCAGTCACCTACTGTTTAATAGAAAACCCAAAAGTTGGTACAAAGGTTCCAACAGATAGAAAATAGAGATTATATGTATTATTTAACACAGAAATCTATTCAACTCCACAATCACAGAGAATGAGATAGAGCTCTCTCTCTGTAAAAGGGAATCCCATCTGCTGTATGGAAACAGAAACGTTCCCTTTTGTTAGACCTCAGGTGCATCCAGTGTAAGCTATTGCAACATCATCTCTCTCTTATTGTCTTTCCTACTAGGCAGAGACAGAGTACCTGGTCTCTACAGGACGCTATGACAACCGTGAGGACTTCACTGTGGTCATCCAGCCCTTCTTCCGAAACTCTATCGTCCCCCTGACAGGAGTGAGTGTGACCCTTTTCCTCGCTTCTGTCAGTAGATATGTGGGCCATGAGAAACATTTCATGTACCAGGCAAAAAATGCCTGACCTGCATGTATAATAAAACATACTGTACATTCCCACACATGTGGATGGATGTTTTTATAGCGACTGTGGTTTTTCATTCTTTAGGATGGGAGACCTGACCAGAGCTATTTCTCTGTGGACTGCTTCCACTTCAGCGAGAGGGGGCATTCAGAGATGGCCATTGCTCTTTGGAACAACATGGTGAGGGCAACGAGGGGCAAAATGAAACACAGAGAGTGAGAGACTAATGGCGGGATGTTAGAGAGACAGACAGATGGAGAAGGTGGTGAGGGAACTTCAGAAAGGGGGGGACAGAGGCTGGGCCTTGGAGTGAGTGACAAGGAATGGCCAGAGGGTAGAATTCAACAACTTTTCCAGAGTACATTGCAATGGTGTTACCTCAGTATTACAGTCTAGTATTGAGAGCCTTATTATTTCAGCTGAGAGTTGGTATGAATGTTCGTCTGTGAAATGACAGTCATGATATGCTTGTAGCTGGAGCCGGTGGGAAGGAAGCAGGCTTACAATAACTTTACTTATGACCGCAACAAGATCCAATGTCCAACAGAGGTGAGAAAATGCACAAATACACCATCTTTCACACTCCTAATGTGTATATGTATCCATTTGTTTGAGGCTTCAGTTGTGTCAAATGGACTCTGTTATCTTATTACTTGCTCAGTTGGTTTACTGCTATTTTCCCCAGTATTTATTGTTACGCAGGGAAATGTATATAGATTTATTGGAAAAAAACTTTTAACCCATTTGCTCTTCAAGATTTTTACTGACCCATAACTATGAAGACAAGGCAGTGGAATGTCACAGTGAAGGAGAACAATACCTTAAGATTTCCTCCAGCATGGCAATCAAGGGGGGAAAGCTCAAACCACTCTACCTCATTTGGCTTGTTGGCTTTTTTCCTTCCTCCAGGCTAAACCCTTCATCTTCACCAGGATCAACAGCCTCCCCAGCATCCCCACCATCGCCCCCACTTTCCCAGAGCCCAGCACCAGAACAACCATAGCCCCCATTGGCACCACTACAGCCCCTGAACCCCTCTGTGCTACCTCCATGCCTGTATGGGCAGCCCCAGTGCTGGGGGTGACAGGCTTGCTGATTGGCTGGTGCATTACCTGGCTTATATTCTCCTGCAGAGAACGAAGGAATCGAAAAGAAGTGGAGAATGCAGCTGAGATGAAAGGAACTAACTTCTAAGAAAGAGGACAGAAAGACAGGTTTATTGTCCTTGGATATAACACAGATACTGGACACAAGTACAACCTTGTATGCTGGCAATGGAGTCTTGACCACTGCATACAAAAGTTTGACCAATTCCAAGATAAAGAGGGCAGTGACAAACTGAAGCTTTGGTCTCTTGATGCTGAGACAAAACTTGAAACAATATTTGTCACTATTGCTTTCATGCCGTTTTTCCTTCTCTTTGAGGAACTGCTTTATTTATACCAGAATTAATATTGCATGTGACATAGAAGCTGCATGAAAGATTAACTCATATATGGCTATAGGGGCTGGCATTATATTGTTCAAATTTATGCTAATCTTCCTCTACTAAATACTGAAGAGCATAAAACTGTGCATGTACATTTTTTTGTACATGGACATGTGCATATGTACACTTGTGGACTTATACATTTAACCTTTATTTTAGTATGTGTCACTATTCCATTAGAAATACCCTCCCCCAGTGTACACCCATAGTCCCTATCAACAATGTTAACACCCAACCCCCTCACCCTATCCCAAATGTGTAATGCTATATACAATTTACAAAGAACTTAGTGACCCCCATACATACACATGCATACAATATTTCAATTTAGCCAAAAAGTTAGAAATACAAATATGACAATAGCTGGGCCCTCTACATATTGTATATATGTAACACAAGGCCCAGGCAGTCCATGAACAAAGTGTTTACATTTATAACAGTCTTCATAATGTGACTGCTTGCCACAGATTTGAAAAAGTGACTGCCCAGTGATCAGTCCTTTGGAATAGGTATGGTTTTAAACAACTCCTACACCTGGACCTGGAACCTGTGGAGAGAGTCTGCATGTAGATGCATACAAACTCACAGCACCAGATTCTGCTGTAGCCATGTACTATCACACATCACAAAAACTAAATCTAAAATATATTTCACAAAGCCAGTTTATTACACTCTGTTGTTAAATCAGTGTATGGACACATGTTTTGGCACAAACAGACCATGCTTATTTTTGTATAATAAAAAACTGTTTTTGTACTCATACAATGACTTGGTTTGACAGATTTCTGCCCTGTGTGAAACAGGTAGTTGATCCATTTTTTTCTGCATTTTGAGGAATGCATTATTCATTTGTACTTGTAATAAAGTTTGTTGAAAAATTCCAAATAGAGGTCCCACATTGTGATGATAAGCACTTCTGGGCTGGCCCAACTGCTCATGGTCTCTGTGTATGTGATTGTATGTTGATAGCCTGTGTGAGTGTGTGAGGGTTTACGGCACGCACAGAAATGAAAGCAACCACTTATTAGCAAAATCATGTGTATGTGGAGTCACTGGTAGCTATCTGTTTCTGCCCATGAGACACATAAACGTGCATACAGAGCTGCTTCATAGGCACATAAAGGTGCACACAGAGCTGCTTCATAGTCACATAAACGTGTGTACAGAGCTGCTTCATAGGCACATAAACGTGTGTACAGAGCTGCTTCTGAGTCACATAAACGTGCATACAGAGCTGCTTCATAGGCACATAAACGTGTGTACAGAGCTGCTTCTGAGTCACATAAACGTGCATACAGAGCTGCTTCATAGGCACATAAACGTGCATACAGAGCTGCTTCATAGGCACATAAAGGTGCATACAGAGCTGCTTCATAGGCACATAAACGTGCATTAAGAGCTGCTTCTGAGTCACATAAACGTGCATACAGAGCTGCTTCATAGGCACATAAACGTGCATACAGAGCTGCTTCATAGGCACATAAACGTGTGAACAGAGCTGCTTCATAGGCACATAAAGGTGCATACAGAGCTGCTTCATAGGCACATAAACGTGCATACAGAGCTGCTTCATAGGCACATAAAGGTGCATACAGAGCTGCTTCATAGGCACATAAAGGTGCATACAGAGCTGCTTCTGAGTCACATAAACGTGCATACAGAGCTGCTTCATAGGCACATAAAGGTGCATACAGAGCTGCTTCATAGGCACATAAACGTGCATACAGAGCTGCTTCTGAGTCACATAAACGTGTGTACAGAGCTGCTTCATAGGCACATAAAGGTGCATACAGAGCTGCTTCATAGGCACATAAACGTGCATTAAGAGCTGCTTCTGACACAAATGTTAAGAGGCAACAGTGGTGGTGTGGCCTACATACAAGGGTCAGAGAGATGTCTGCTACTTCAATTTACAACTAAATATATTGCTTTAATTAAATCAAGACATTAATTGAATCACAGGAAAAAGGTGGAACTTCACCCAGACAGGAAGGCAACATTTAATCAATATTGAATTTGTGTTAATTGCATCTGTCAGCCGTTAATCCATCGGCATTAAAGGGATTGGCATTCTTTTATGACTGACTAATGATTGATGTACCTGGTTGAAAAAAAAAATAAAAGTCAACAGGCAAGACACAACTAAATGCACTGTCTCTTTACCTCTCCTGTTATGGTTAACAGCCCATTGTTTTGAAATTATGATTGACACTGTTACTGTTGCAAATACAATATACAGCAAGATATTTTTAGTCAGATCACTTTGACAATTCCATGTGAGGCCTACATTGTTGGCTATATTTTATATTATGATTAGGTGTATGTCTTTCACATTAACAACAAGAAGCTTATAGGTGTTATATATATATTGTACTGGTAAATCATTACCTCTGAAATTTTCCTTTTGAGATTGTGTAACTCCAGACCATCTGAGCAAGACGGAAAGAGCCATGGCCAGGCCAAACAATGTAAACCAAAGGGTACTATAGAATTAAGATACAATAAAGGGGGAGTAGCAGGTGAGTGAGGATTCTTTATGTCTACAGATTAATAATTCACAAACCAATGATGAGTCATTGGAGTAAATTGGAGCTCTAGTCATTCATTAGTCTCACTCAACAGAACTGGAGAGGTACTTGATCATACATTTTTCTCTGAACAGTATTTTCAACCATGTGCCATACTACTAATGGCACAGACATGGATATACATCGATATCTGGCATGTAGAAGGTAGTCAGCGACAGGACTAAAATTCCGACCCAAGAAAATGATAGGGTCTTCCAATACTAATTTTGTTATTTGATAGTTGGCTTCATTGGCTTGTGGAATATTTTGTCCTCTCGAACTCCCTCTGGTGGTCATTGGGAGGAAGGCAGTTCTCCTTCAGACTTGAGAAGAAAATGGCGGAAGGCGAACTGAATGTTGACAGCATCATCTCTCGACTCCTAGAAGGTACGAAAGATTAGGATTTTCCTTCGCTCTGTGCTTGGATGGAAATTGTAATGGTGTCTGTCATACTTGCAAATAATTCCATTTATTTTTAACTGTCAATAGCGCAGTGTATTTGTAGCCTGTTTATAGGGACATGGGTTTCTCTTGAGCGGTTGCTACTATACAAGTGTAGGATTAGAAATTTTGTGGCTCGCTAAGATTACTTGCTAGCTCTACTGAGCTTACTACTTTGAAATTTGTCAACGTATATTCTGGACCGACGCCCCGAAAAAGACTGCTACCACCTTATTACAAGGTTAGTTTTTTTTCTTTTACCGAACTGCGTAGAATTGCGCTCGATGTTGTTGCAAGCTAGCTGCTAGCTAGTTCGCTGACAAGCTGACTATCCTGTTGTATGACTTGCTTCATAGCTAGATAGGTGTGTTTTGTCAGATGTTTTGGACTGCAGTGATGACGGACTACTGCTTGCAAGCTATCTGGCCAGTTCGGTTTACGGAACACAAATTCCAGTTTATTTTCCACAGTGCCGTTGTGCGGTGGTTAACGTTGTTGATGTTATTTTACCAGCTGATGCTGCTTTACGATGAACCGGTAGCTTGGTGGCTAGCATATTGCTGAGAGAGGTGGGACAGAAAGTGTAATGTAGCTGGGCGCACGCACACACCCCCTCCTCGCTTGGTAACGAGAACAACAGTGATATTGGAATTCTGTGCACAGCAACAGAGGGGCTGTTCCCGCGAACAGGCAGTGTTGCTAGTGCATACTGACAAAATAGCAAGGGAACATTGCAGAACATAACGGACTCTTTTTTTTCTCTTTTTCTGCTGGTCCCTCTCATGCGTATTTGTCTTTCCGACCATTTCATCACCCCTCGATCTTTCTTCAGCTGTTCGGAATGGTTGCCTTGCATCTGACCGTTATCTCGGTTAGCCCACCCACCTGTCATTCTCTGCGTTCGGCGGTCTGTTTGTTGGCCATAATTAATATTTTAATGAGACGTAAGATAGATTTGAAAGCCGCAACGCAGTCAGAAAGAGTCGAGTAGATCCCAAATTAGTTTGTCCCTCGGTATTCAACAGAATTTTTGAAACAAAATAAGTATTTCAGTGTAACTGTACTCCTTCTTATTTTTAATGCATTATAACTACCTAATGTTGTTATTATTCAAAACAACCTAAATGATTGGTGTATTTTTAAGTAAAGGCGTAGTATGGTAGGTAATTTCCTCCAGTAAATGGCTAAATACTATGACAAATGTATGTTGAAATGTCATTGCAGCTTGTGTCCGTTTTAGTCTGTGGACAATTTTGGAAGTACAGCCTAAGACTATAGCGGATGAGTAGAGCTGACAGGGCTGCATGGGTATTCATATTTATGTTGTGTTTGGGAAAGAGTCTAAACTGCCACTCTGGAGGAGAAAGGGGACCTCTTAAATTCAAATCATTACAGAGACAGATCATTTAAATTTCATAATTGTCACTTTTAAAGTATTCAGTAGAATATGATGAAGGAGGAGTGAAATTGTTGAAACAATCTTAGGGATTTTCTCCTGTGTTCAATGATTCTTGGATGTTGATGAACAATGTGATTTAGCCTATCGATAATACTAAAATAAATGTGGTGAACTCTTTTCTACAGTCAACAGCTATGTGTTGTAAGGCATCCTGTGAATTTGTGAGAAATCAGCCATGCTAGACTTGCCTGGACTGCAGATCAAATGCACAACATCAGCTTTCTTCCACTTGCTAAAGGGGATCAAAAGGATTCTCAAACAGGCTGTGTGATAAACCAGCACTCAAACAGCTGTTTTAATACTCTCACCTCCTTTTGGCAGTCAGGTTGTTTTAAAAGCACCAGCCACTATACAGTTGCAGCTGAATTCTCTTGAATGACAAAACTGCTTTGATTCATTTCCTTGAACTGCTTTCTCCATGGAACTACCTTGTTGACCATTCGTTTGTCCTACCTTTATGTCAGTATTCATATGGAAACAGCATTGAATGAATCTACTTAGACTGTGCAGGTGGTCAGTATTTAAGTGGAATCATTCCTTTTCTTTAACTTTTCTCGGTAAGTTGACTGTTGTGCCACCAATGGATTTTGAAAATTTGTATAGGTTAAAAATGCAGTTGTATTTAGCCTAAGCCTTACTTTGGACTTAAGCCTTTTACTGTTTTACTGTTTGGAAAAGTATGTTTCCATAAATATATAATGAGTTTGTTAACACAAATTATGGTGTGCTCAGTGCAGTGGAGTGGGAGAAAGAGAGTAAGTGAAGATTAGATTTTTCCTCCTAGAAGGGAGTGTGGCACTGTCTCTCAGTGTCATTTTCCTTCTTGAGAAGCATATCTGGCATGGGAAGCAGACTGTAATGGGTCTCTCTGATGCACCGTCTCCAAGGGAAGGCAGCAGCCATCCCATCTAAAGCACATCAGTTAATGAGAGTTCTTTAATTAGCCTCTCACCTCAATGATTAATGACCCACCAAAACAAGAAAAGCCACTCGCTCACTGACCAGCTGACTTACTGTCTGACCTATCTGAGCCGAGCAGGAGGACTTGTCCTAAATTAGCAGTGAGACCCACCCTGCCTGTACACCACCCACGCTTCTCTTTCCAGCTCAAACAACAGCACAGACCAACGTCCCTCGACAGAGACAGCGCAGGCCAAAGTCTTGTCCAGCTTTGTTCTGCCTTGCTGCTGTCATCATCTCATTTTCTAATTCCCAATCTGGTGGATTTTAGCGGAGGGAAAGGGACGTTTGGGCCGATTAAGACTGTTAATTGAAAAGCACAGCAAACTCAAGAGTGGGGTGGGGGGGAGAAAAGAGCCTGATAATCCGCCTCAGACCGCCCCATGCTGCCGCTCTAATCCATCACCCTTCGTGGAAAGCAGGAAATGACTGGAGAGGGGAGGAGTGGCGAAGCCCTTGTGGGCAGAACCCCCCGCGCTTGGCCGGTAGGAGGATGCGTCGGACCCTGGCCGCGCTGCGCAGGCAGCCGAGGGCATGTTGCTCCCAGGGCAGTGCCGCAGAAAGGGCACCCAGTTACGTAAACGGGTCCCTCTCTGCAGCTTCACCGCATGTGTGCCAGGCCCACGTCAGGCTCATACTGGCCAGCCTCATCTTCTTGTTCTGTGGTCGTAGCCTTCGAAGCCACCCCACCTAGCAGCTGAGACTTTGATGTCTGTTGAACCGTTGGTCAGCATTTTATAGTCAGCTGATCGTGTTGGAGTTGTTTTGGCTGAGAATCCTGTCTGTGCTTAAAAAGAGCATTAGAGCCGATCGACTTTTGATGAATTTTTAGACCCTGCTGCATGACATCACAGACCCTGCTGCACATTTTATGACAGGCACTCTCAAGCCTCAGATATGAGAGAGTACCAACTCAAAGCTTCCACTTTTTCATTAGGGGCCAGAAAATGGTCTGGGCCCCCTTCCTCTTCTGTATCTGTGCTCCATCTCAATTTAAAAGGATACTCTGATATCACTTTAAGTTATTGGCTCAGTCAGAGTGTCTATTAAATGAATGCTCTGAGTATGACCATTGGCGCCATTGTAAGCTAAGCTAAACGCATGCAGCAAGAAGACCACCCAGACAGATCCTCGGCATGCCAATTATTTTTAAAAAGAGGTTTATTACATAAAATCATTATAGTATCCCTAAACTCAAAGGTCCATCTTATTTCCATATGAGACAGAGAAAGCTGGTCCATTGAGTACCAAAGTATCACACCCAGTAGTGCCATCTTGGTTCCAGTCCAGAGATGGATCATGGCCATGTGTAGCTGAATGCTGAGTCATAGATCATACAATATAATGTATAATAATAGATTTAATATTTAATTATTGATTTATGTATAATTTATGACCCAGGCTGATTGTGCAGTGTGGTTGCATGGGAGCCAGTTGCAGAGCGGTTTTTCTGGAAGCTCAATTAATGCATATGGCATAGATTATGCAATTTGTAGTTGAAAACACATAAAAGACATATACAACCTTGTATCCTGTACACTTTCAAGCTTAATCACTACATGAGCAGTACATTTACAGAAATAAGAATTTAATGAGTAACAGGCTACTGCAACATAATGTCTTGTAGATGAGAAATTGCTTCTTGAAAACAAAGATTCACAAAGAAATAAGGGTCTTGGCCAAGTTCTACAATGATCTTCACATTTTGATACTCACATGGTTTTTGTGGCAGGAGACCTAAGACCCTGTTTTAAGAGTGTACTGATCACAAAAGGCACATCAGGTTAGCAATGGTATGTTAATAGTGTAAACACATTCAGCACAGAGTGCAGTGTGTGGCGGGGTTAACCAGAGATGTAGTTGTACACACTGCGAATGTGTGATCATGCGCTAGTCAGACAGCATGCTGATGGATTCTTGGGGTTTTTGTGCTGGGGTAAAACAAAGCCTGCCCCTCCCTGATAAGATAGGACAGCCCTGATGTGGAGAGACCGATCATCAAGGATACAGCATAGTCCTCTGCTGTACAGCATGAGCCTTAACAAGTGCAATGAATGCAAGGGCAATACCTGGAAAAAATCAATTCACTTAGCTTCTCTGGTGAATACCTTCCCTTAAAGCACCACTGCTCACTCAACCAGCAGAACCAACAAGAATAGCCCACTACCTACTCTTCATAGAAGAAGGCTGCCTTTTTCTATCTTTCAGCTATTTAAGCACCACTGTATTGAATTGACGTATTTAGACCAACACTTGGTCCTGGAGACAATCCTACAATTGTGTCAGTTTTGTGGCTTTTTCCCATCATAGCATTACACATGTATGTAGCACACTACACAGCATTACAAATGAAGTAACAATATATACTGTTTCTGTCCATTTTCACTGCACCACATTTAAGATTTATCTTCAAGTGTAATCCAGGTAGGTCTGTGTTCTTGTGCTATGCCATAGACTGTGCATCCAGTATTGTTGGCCTATATTATGCCTTTACTATCCATTTTACCCATGAGGTATGTGATAGCGGACCAGTGCTGTTTAATATACCGTGTTTATTTGATGTTTCTATTCAAATCTGAAGGAGTAATTAGAACATGATACAAGACCCAAGACCTTTCATATGTGATCCTTATAACTGCTCAGTGAGCCATTGCCTTTACCTCTGCACAGGATCTTGGAAACATGGCATGGATGTTCTGTGTGCTGCTGTCAACAGTGGCAAGTCTCTTTCTTTAACATTAGAAGCCAAGGCAGCCAAACTTAACTGTGTGTGTAACTGAACGCTGCCTTGCACACACATTCAGCAAAGATATCACAAGAATGAGGCATTAACAGAACAATGCATGTCTGTGTACTTTGGGCTGGGGCTGTCCACTGCATATTATCTGTAATGTTATTGTTGAACAGGAATTTTGATTGGAAGTAGTCAACTGCCCTGTAGTCAAAATGTTGATAGAACAGGACTTGCATTCATGAAGCGTCTCTGAGTAGGAAAGTTGATCTACCATCATTTTAGCCTTTCAGCACACAGTGGATAAGGTATGGATGTGAGCTGGTAACTTTGGTCAATGGTCATAACTGAGACATCGAAAACAGGCCCAGATTTGATTCTGTCCAGTGATCTGCTTGAATCTCAGTGCTCTCTCTCTCTCTCTCTCTTTTGCTGTCGCTCTTGCTTGCTCCTTTGGCACCTGGCCAGAGCAGTGACAGGCCACCCGCTCCCTGCACAGTAGCTGTTTAACCCAATTAATGACCATTCGTTAGTTAATGAGCACAAGATCCAGGCGTCTGGCAGCAAAGCCATGAGTGTTCAAGTCAAATCGCGCCACACGGGATTGCACAGCACATCTTGACCACAGTTATTGCGGTATGTTGCAGGCCCTTTGCTTTCTGGTGCAACTCCATGTGAGAAATGTCTAAAAAGACATTGGGTCACATTCTGCCCTTAAAAATGCAGAAGGCACAATCTGCCATTGAAAAGCCGAGAGGAGGGAAAGCTTGGCAGCACTGCTGGGAACGGGTTGCTGTGCCTGCTTGGGCTGGCAATCAGCTCAGTTTCTCTGTTATAATACCCCTCTCCCTGCTCCAAGAGCATGAGGGGAGCGCTTGGCTCTGAGAATCAAGAGGAACAAAGTGAGTGGCTTGCAGAAGGGCTAAACAAATGTAAACCCTGCCTGTGGCTGGAATCCGTGCTTGGTTTCCTCCTCACACTCAGTGCTTCTTTATGTCCTTGCATGTAATTACAGTACATGGCCAGTCAAGCATCTACCCTGGCCTTAAAGCCCCTTTTGTTCCATATTATAAGTTTTTAAGCAAAATTTCTGAGTGTTCTTGGTCAAACTTTTCTTGACAAAACATAAAAGGATTTTGTAAAACTGAAGAAATCTCTGTGTAGGGATTGGGCAGTACATCCTTAAATATGTTTAAGTAAGTACTTACATACATGGAAATACTTAAGCAGTTGTATTGAATCTGAGCTTGTGGTTGTTGGTTATCTGGTAGAGTATCAGATTTATCAAAGCCCTTGTTTATCTTTATTTGTTTTTTTCTGTGGTATTCTGAACAGACTAGGTTTCTTTCCCCTAATCTGTGTGTGCTTGATGGAATGAACCTCAAGCTAAAAACGGCTCATACCAAACTGATATCAGTGCTGTTGTACAAGACCGCTACAAAAAAGCTAATAGTGTGCTTGAAAACAGTCCTGTGGTCATGTACAGCAGAAATCCGTGGGATATCTTATCTGAAAAAAAGCTGTAGTTTTTAACCAGAAACATCCATTGTAGGTGACATAAACTCTCACACTGCTAAACATATTCATATAGTTTTAATTAAGTGAGTGCAGTGTTTTTTTTTTTTTTTTATTAAAAAGAAATTTAGAACAAAGTGGGTTACCTCACTGAAGCCCGGGTCTGTCAGACTCTAAATATACCGTGGCCTTGTCACTGGGCCATGCTGGCTCTGAACAGTCCCTCTCCTCTTTAAAAGCCTTGATTAGATTTTGAAGCGGTGTCGCTCGGTCGCTCAGTAATCTGGTTCGCAGTTACGCAGCGTCTGAAGCTAAAATTATGAAATGGAAAAATTGTCACACAGCCCCTTAGCACTTACCATAAAACAAGAATTGAATTACATTAGGTACGCACGAGCCCTCTTTTTCTAAAACAAACTCTTCAAAAATAATGTGGTCACTTGATATGGATATGTTGGTGTCAGGTGTAATGATTTAAATAACTGAAGAGTTTGACAACCAGTGTCAAAGAACTGCCACTTTTATTCCTAGCTGTGTCAATCCAGCCTTTCCACTGGTACACCTATGGATTTAGGCTACTTGTAGTTTTCCAGTTAAACTATCATAAGTAACTGTGTGTCAAACTGTAGTAGGTACTGGCTGTTTTTCCTGAGTTTATCTGCTCAATGAGAGTATGGATGTTTTTGATGACAGTGGTGCAGCATTTAACTAGTTCTGTTGGAGAAGGGTGCTGGAGCTGTTTGGGTGTAGCAGTAAAGCCTGTGTGTGCCCCTCCCGCAGTGCGAGGATGTCGTCCAGGGAAGATCGTGCAGATGACGGAGGCGGAGGTGCGGGGGCTGTGCATCAAGTCCCGGGAGATCTTCCTCAGCCAGCCCATCCTGCTAGAGCTGGAGGCTCCGCTCAAGATTTGCGGTCAGTACAACAGCCCTCCTCTTTTTTCTCTCTGTCTACCCACTCCTCTCTGTCTCACACACACACACGCATGCAGACACACACACTAACTGCTTCTCCCCCTCAGTCACACAAACATACACTGGCTTGCTGTCTCCTTTTCTTAATCTCTTTCATTGTGTTGTTCTTGCTCTCCCTCCACTTTCTTTTCTCCTCTCTTGCTTTCCTCCTCAGCTTCCCTTTCTCTGCCTCGTTCTCACAGTCTCAGTTTTCGAATTACGGGCCAAACTCTCAGGCAGGCAGCATAGTGATCTTATCTGTAAGAGGTGCAGCACTCTCTCGCTGTCCCTCAATGTGGATCAGGAGGCCACAGACTGCTCAGTCAGGCTACATTAGGCCCATTTTCCCTTGCATTCAGATTATCTTCCATTATACAGAAGCAGACCGGTGCAGATCCCCTCTGGTTTACAGTGTGTGCACAGTCTGTGCTCTCTGCAACACAGACTTGCCTGTGTTGCTGGGCTGTGTCTTCCTGACTAGTTTTTCCACACTGGTGTAGTGTCTTTTGTGTGTGTATGTGTTGTGTGTTTCTTTGTATACTTCCAGGTGATTTAATGGCATTTTAATGACTTAATGATCTCTGCACTTCAGTTGAGTGCCTGAAGTACAGTGGACAGTGTGTTTCTGTGGAGTGCTTCTCAGAGTTTGAGTGGTTTCACGCAGTGAACCTCAGAATCATCTGCTTTTGGGGACATCTGATTATAACTGTTTGCATTGCCTTCTTTCTCCCTGCTGCCCCCTCTCTCTCCCTTTCTCTGTTTCTCTTCCACCTTCTCTATCTGTCCATTTCCCTCGGTTCATCCTTTGTTTACGATCCCTGTTTCTCCTCAGCGCTCTCAGTGTTCAGTTCTTACAAATGCACACAATTAAGAGAAGCCTAAAGGAAAGTTTTGATGTGTTTATGCCAGTTTATACGAAACAGGCCCACTTATTAGCCGTGTCCGATATTTATCACTCACTTGTTTGTTTCTGCAGCTTATTCTAAGATAGCAATGTTTTCTTCCTTGTCTGAAGGACAGTCTCATTGTGTGAGGTCTGAACCACCGCTTACACAAACACGTGTAATGCATTAGGATAACTAACGAGCACAGTCATTTTTCCAGGCAGTGGATTCATCCCTGTGGTTTGTTTCTCATATCTTCCCCTGCTTTCTGGTTCCCTGCACCTTGTCTATGGAGAAAGAGTGCACTGGACCCCAGGGACTTGATCCATTGCAAGTATTCCTGACTCCTGCAGGAGAGCAGTAGTCCACTGCACTTAAACTGCCCACCATAAGATTACATAAGGCTCCAACTGCCCTCAACTGGCTCCCTCCCTCCTCCACACAGAGCTCACACACACACATACACACACACACACACACACAAACCAGACACAACTCTCTGTGCTTCGCACTCATACACATCGACAGTGTGCGCACACACTCACACACCAGACATAGCGCTCCTGCATACGTCTTCAAACAACATGCACGCACGCACAAACATGCACATGCCTACACATCTCCCACACTGTGCATTAAAAGCCTCTCTTTATCATGGTCGCCGCACACATGCTCTGATGGCACACAAACACACGCCCCCTGCATGCGTGGGTGTGTCTCTAAATAGGAGCGAGCGAGTATGGGTGGGTGACTCTGGAGTGTGCGGAGAGGGATGTGGGAAGCTGGCATTGTGCGCGCTCAGCGCTAAGGCCTGTTAGCAGAGCTCCTCAGTTTCAGTGTGGCCAAACGCATCCAGCCAAAGGGGGGAGGAATTTCTCACTCCCTGGGTTTCCACCACACAGCTACTCCCTCTTTCCTCTCTCCTCTTCAGTCTGTCTGTAATCCTTTTTTTTTCTTTTGCTTTCTCAAAGCTTTCATTCTCAATATCTCTCATTTTCTCAAATTCATATGACTGACAGGAAATGCATTTATAAATACTTCCAGACTGTACAGGAATACATTTAAATATGAACACTGAGTATTATAAGTAAATACTGTGTGAGGATAACTGTGATAACAGCAACAACATCAAATAATCTACAAAAAATGTAAAATGAATGACAGATGAGAAGAGC
This sequence comes from Albula goreensis, assembly GCA_022829145.1. Classification (NCBI taxonomy): domain Eukaryota; kingdom Metazoa; phylum Chordata; class Actinopteri; order Albuliformes; family Albulidae; genus Albula; species Albula goreensis. Next base: position 10,510,419 of record CM040747.1, read on the forward strand.
TGCATTTAGTTTATTTATTTGTCTACCTGTGGTTAGTTCTGGAGCCCCCAACTGCACAGTGACACATAGGGGTGTGATTAGCAGGAGGGTATAATTCTCCCTGGGCCTCCCATAGGCAGCCATACAGCTGGGCTGAGATAACGGCTGTGGGGCTTAGAGCTGCCGTCGGAGCCGCCACTGCCTGCTTAAGCCCGCTCAGGAGGCTCACGATTGGTTCGGCTCTTGAGTCTTCCAGCTCTCTTTAAGCCACCGTCCCTCCCAGAAGAGGGTAGGAACATTCTGTCAGCTGAAGAGGACGGTTGGTTGAATAAGGGGGTTTGTGCTGCATCGTGCAGGAAATGAAACGTGTAGAAAGTGCGGCCCCTCAGGAATGGATAAAGATACTGCTGATGGTTATGTAACCTGTTTGGTTGATTTGTAACAATGATCCCATTTCCTCCATTTCAAATGGTGTAGCTCTGTGTGTCTGTGCTGTGTGTGTGTGTGTGTGTGTGTGTATACAAAAATGTGCGTGTGTGTATGTATACATGTATGTATATGTACTGGGTACCCATGTGTGTGTGTGAGTGTGTGTGAGTGCATGGTGTGTCCATGTACACCATTGAATGACATTATCAAGTCAGATTCTCATCACCCACTTTCCAGTGAGACCTGCCCTGACATTGCAGTGTCCCCGAACGCTCTGTTCTGAGTGTATGTACAGAGAGTGCATGCAAGCTTGCATGTCTGTATGTGCAGTGTGGTGTGTGTGTGTGCGCACACGTGTGTGTGTGTATATGTATACATATGCACTGGGTACACAGGTGTGTGAGTGTGTGTGTCTGTATGTGTGGTGTGGTGTGTGCGTGTGTATATGTTGTCCCATATGCCTCCTGTCCCCAGCCCTGAAGGCGCTGTGACTTCTCTCAGTGCTGTTGGTGGCCCCGCCCATGTTCCTCTGCAGAGTGGCGATGAGAGTGCAGAGGGGAAATAAAGCATGTCATTGGCCCCAGACCTTGTTAATCTCTCACGCTCAGTTGTGTGTCGCTCTCACTCCTGCCTCTTTCCGCACCCCTCTCTCCCCCTTGCCTCCCCCTCCCCTCTTCCTTCTTTCCCCTTACTCCCTCTGACCTACCTTCTCTGTCCCTCTCTCTCTCTTTTCTTCCTTTACATTTTTTCTTCACCAGTCCACACTGCATGATGACTTTTTGCCAGCTTGCCATACAGCTATGTCTTCAGTCACTGGAGTGTGAAAGGTGTCCATTTGCTATCTAGCTGCCTCTTGACCATGGCCTTTAAAACTACCAGTAAATAACACATGGTTTATGGCCTACTTAGAACCTACCTCTTTACATGTATTGAGCTGGTAAACCACCAGCATTTTAACCACAGGTTTTCAGCAACTTAAGGTAGATGACACCGTCTTGCTGGGTATGGGGTTAAGATGTTCTTGTACATCCTAAGCTACAAATATCTTAGATTGTGGCTGCAAATGCACAACATTATGTTTTTCAGCAGAGTAAAGCTCTCCAACCACAACTTCACACATCCTTCCACTCCACCTTAGCATGCTGCTTGCAGTCTTATCATTTCCTGCACTTCTAACATTAGCTGCTTCAGTCACAGTAAGTGAAATAATAGCTCTGGCAACTGCAAAATGTTGCTTTTGAGCCAATGCCATTAAAAATGAAAAAGGAAATATTTAATCCCTTTTTGGGTCAGAACAATATAGCAATGCAGATACTTTTGAAATGGATAATTAAGTGAAATGAGTTGTAATTTCTGCCATTGCATATTGTTCAAAATTATTTGTGAAGGGTTAACATTGTAGTTCTGCCAGGAGACCTGGTGTTTAGTGTGGAAGGTTACCAGAAGGTAAATCTATTTTTGTGATATTTAATGTGAAAGGAGTTAACATCCACTGTACTCAGGCTCTATCTCTTCTCTTTCTTCCTTCCTTCTTTCATGGTTACCTTTATGTTTAAGCATTTTAAAGAACAACCATGACTAGACTTGCAGAGCGACTGTATTGTCACTTTATATAGTTAGATTTTACAGCAATAGCCCAGGTCAAATACAATGCCTCACCTGGGAGTGGAGTCTGAAGTACAGGCCCATTTAACCCTACTCAGTCGTCACTTTTTCGAATGTCTCCCTGAACAGGTGACATACACGGGCAGTACACAGACCTGCTGCGGCTCTTTGAGTATGGCGGCTTCCCCCCTGAGGCAAACTATCTGTTCCTGGGAGACTATGTGGACCGAGGCAAGCAGAGCCTGGAGACCATCTGCCTGCTGCTGGCCTACAAGATCAAATACCCAGAGAACTTCTTCCTGCTGAGAGGCAACCATGAGTGTGCCTCCATCAACCGCATCTACGGCTTCTACGATGAGTGTAAGACACACACACACACACACACACACACACACCAACCACATCTACAGCTTCGACAACAGGAGTAAGATGTGCACACACATAGTCACAAGCCTGCTCACATTTAACTTTAAAATGGGCTAGTTTAACATTGCCTGGGTGTTTGAGGATGTCTGGCAGCTGATTCTTTCTCCCTTCATCTTCTCTCTGTTCTTTGCTCCCCAGGCAAGCGCAGGTTCAACATCAAGCTGTGGAAAACCTTCACGGACTGCTTCAACTGCCTGCCTATTGCAGCCATCATTGATGAAAAGATCTTCTGCTGCCATGGAGGTGTGTGTGTTTGGGGGGTGGGACTGAGGCTGTGGAGGCAGGCAGCGGTCACGCACAGGTTGATATTTGTATGAATTTCTCAGCCTCAGGATAGGCTGGGGTTCTTGCTTGTCTGGACTTCAGATATGAGTCTCCAAATGAGTGTCTGGATAGCTTTCAAGGTCTGTGCCTCCTGCAGTCTGATTTGTGCCAACAGATTTCTGATGGTGAATTTCATTGGCTGGGGCAATACTGTCATTTCATGACCATGAGTTAGTCTGCATCAGGGTACAAAACTAGACAGACTCATGATTATGAGCTTCCCAATAATTTGAAAGTTGAATGCACATTGCTACATTCCACAGAGGCATAAGTTTATTTACACTCTCCCCTCTGAAATGAAACATATATTTGACATCATACATACAGAAAAAAATCTAAAGATATGAAAAAATGGTCGAATAAAATAAGACTTTCATCCTTCTAGGCCTGTCTCCTGACCTGCAGTCGATGGAGCAAATCCGCCGCATCATGCGACCCACAGATGTGCCTGACACAGGTGTGTGTGTGTGTGTGTGTGTGTGTGTGTGTGCACGTATGTGTATTTGAATTGAATGTGTGAATGGCGGTGTGTTTGTGTGTGTGCAGGTGTTTGGGAAGAATTTGAAAGATGGGAGTACAACCTCAACATGGTTTTGAATCATTTGAAAAAATAAGATTTACATTTTGAATAAAACTGGGGGCAACATAATGTGGGATTTTCCTATGTACGTGCCCATAATGTAGGTGTGTAGTCCTGTGTGTGAACATGAGTGTTTGTGTGATTGCTTAGTTGCGTGCAGGTGTATGTAACACTGACGCGCTCTGTCTGGCAGGCCTGCTGTGTGACCTGCTGTGGTCAGACCCAGACAAAGATGTCCAGGGCTGGGGGGAGAATGACAGGGGCGTGTCCTTCACTTTCGGGGCCGATGTGGTCAGCAAGTTCCTCAACCGCCATGACCTAGACCTCATCTGCAGAGCACATCAGGTACTGACTGACTGACCACATGCTGACAATGCTCTTCTGTTTCACCGGTAATGCTCCACATGTAGTAAAATTTATCTGTAGGGCTATGAAGTGAAAAATTAATACATATTAACATATAACATGTCGTAATCCTTCTATGCAAAGTAAAAATCAGACCCAGTGACTGCCACAAAATGGCTGTCCAAACCTTAACAGATCCACCTCCATGCTAAACAGTTGTAAACAGGCAATGTGGGTTGAAGGCGCCTCTTGATTTTCTCCCAAAAAATCTATCCAGAAGTAGAAAACATAATACAAGATGCATCATCAGACTGTATCACATGCTTCCACAGCTCAGAAGCCTCAGGTTTCATGCTGATTGCACCAGGTTATGCATTGTTGTATGTTTAATAATGGTATTAATAACAGGTACTAAACTGACCTTAAAATGATGTGCTGTGATTAGCATGACAGTAATTGTGTTGCAGTGCAGCTGGCTGTAAGCACCAAAGCAGCCAAATGCCCAGCAATCTGATCCTTGTGAAATGAGCATGTGTTGTATATGTCAGGATGCATTTTGATCTTTAATCTGTCTGAAAGGTGTATATTGCTGTTGGTATACATGTGACAGAAAGCAGTGTTTGTGTATTGTTTTCATAATGGAGCGTTGTGTATAGTATGGCTGTGGCATACTTAAGGAGATGAGTTTTATTGTGTCGTTAGTGCAGTGCTATTGAGGGGTCATCTGCACCGATGTCTGCGTATCTGAAATATATCTGTACTTATATGCTATGTATAAAGATGACGACATGTGTCGTGCGTGTAATTTAATGTCATTGCGTCGTGTGTACAATGCAGAGAGTTGCAGTTGCATGTTGTTGTGTGTTAACACTGTTTTTGTGAACAGGTGGTGGAAGATGGGTACGAGTTCTTTGCCAAGCGACAGCTGGTGACGCTGTTCTCTGCCCCTAACTACTGCGGGGAGTTTGACAACGCCGGGGGCATGATGAGTGTGGATGAGTCCCTCATGTGCTCCTTCCAGGTATGGACCAGCTCTTTCTTTCTGTTTCTCATACACACACACACACACACACACACACACACACACACACACACACACACACACACACACACACACACACACACACACACACACACACACACACACACACACACACACACAGATCTCGTCACACGTACAGTGCACACATACACACCATATTAACATACACAGGGCTCTGTTTTAATGGTCAAAAATGATGAGATAATGGTTAAAATGGTTATTAATGGTTAAATGGTTATTTAGCTTGAGTATTTTTGCCACATATACTTCAAAACTATGTAGTGTCAATTTTACACAAGTAGAATGCATGAGTGAATGCAATAGTCATATTCAAAACTGTGACCTGAAATCTGTCACAGAAATCTGGTTTTTGAATTAATGATGCAGCAGTTATTCAATATAATGTGCTCCATCATTGTGCCTGGAGTCTGAACGATAACAAAAAAAAGGGCCCAAAAATGTATTGGTGCAAAAACAGCGAACAGATACACCATTTTTTTTCACCATTTACTATCTTCTCCTCCTAGATCTTGAAGCCGTCAGAGAAAAAAGCCAAGTACCAGTACGGGGGGGTGAATTCGGGACGTCCTGTCACCCCGCCCCGCACTGCCCAAGCCCCCAAGAAGAGGTGAGCAGCTAGTGTGCCCTGCCGGCCCTCCTCTCCGCCCCATGACACCCCACTCCTGATTGTACCCCTCTAACTACCCTCTCTTCTGCCTGTAAGGGGGCAGTCCGGCACCCCCTCTTCCACTGACAACTTTCTTATACACGTGTACATATAAATTTTGCCGTGACCAATATCTTTTTTTTTTTTTTTTTTTGCTTGTTGGTTTGTTGGTATTTTTACTATTAATGTAATTATTTAGTTGGTTGGATTTCCAGGGCCACATGCTGCTCAGCTCCTGGTATTTTGTAGTGCAGCAATATGAAATTGAGAAACTGTGTGAAGGGCAAAACACCATTTTGCCGAGGCATGTTTCAGGTCAGTTGGAGTGAATGACACTTCCCCCCAATCCTGCACCGTCATTTCTCTCAGCTGGACTCAAGAAAATACTAGCTATGAGAAACTCTCATGAACACACTATTAGTAGAACCATGGAAAAGAGGATTGCACCAACACAGGTACACGTATATACAGACGCTTACACGGTTTAGTACCCATTCAACCGATCGAGCATTTAAGTGTGTCTGCACTCAAAAGGGCTCATTATAACAGCACAATTATTAGTGTTTGTGGAATTTCATCACCCAGCGCATAAAGCTCCCTTGACAGAATGCTTTGGTTACCCTTTAAGAGGGGTCTTTACACCTCCTTATGCCACTCCCTTGCCCCCTGCCTGCCTCCCCTGGGTGGCAGTATCTGTCTGTGTCAGCTTCCATTGGACATTTTGGCAGAAGGGAACCATTTTAAAGTTTGTTCCTCTGGAATCATTTTGCTTTCTCTATGTCTACGCTAGGTGTTAACCTGTTTTGATGTTGATTTTGGGTGCCAGTGGGTGTGGTCATGTGTATCAGAATTAAGTGATGGATAAGGATGTGGAGATGAATGACTGTCCCATTCTGCTAACAAGCACGATCGTTTTCACGGCCCAGTGCTTCCTTTCACACATCTACAGCGTAGCAAGTAGAGGCCAAGGGTAAGCCAAGTACGTGTATCAGAAAGATGGCAGTCTAGCCCGGACTGCTTCATGTTGGATGTAGAGCCACCTGGTGGTTGTACTGCATTGGTGCAGGTATAAGACTGAATAGCAGGACAGTGGAGAGGAAAGGGGAAGGGCAAGCCACATGATGGCCTTGAGCACAAGTTGCCACCCTTTACCTCAAAGCTGTCCTGGTTTGAAGATTAAGGATTCCTCATTGCTTCTGGACCATGCCGAGTTGGCTGCTCGTGGGATTCAGAATAGCAAACTCATACACACAATACCAACGTGCGAGTAAGAATTCAGTTGGTCATTTTTTTTTTATGTTTTGGATTTTTGTTTGCCTGTTATTTTCTTTTTATTTCCTAATGTCAGGAAGAAAATACTAAAAGTGTTTAAAAAACAGCAGTTTTGAAATTTGTACAAGTTTGTTTCAGACTCTTTGAAGTGAATAAATGGAACAGAGTGCCGTTGAGCCAGCCTCCTGTGTCTTTAATTTTCTCAAAAGATTCACAATCTTCCTGTGTTCTCAGTCCCACTACAAAACAACAATACAAATGGAAGAGGATAGAAAGTCGTTTATTTTCATAGAAATACAAATTCATACATTTTTACATATAAATCTGGTCCTTTAGTCAATCATATGTATTGTATTAAATCAATCAATATAAATCACCACTGCTGTTAACAAAAATAGCAAAATACCAGCTGTAATGCAGGTGAGCCAGAAATGCCAGCATTTTGGTTTGTTTCTGGAGCCACTGCAAAACCTCAGATTTTTCTAAGCACAGTAATATAGGCATGGTTTATGTGGGGACAGAAACCTGTTGAACCCATCGCGCCCGCATTCCCATACTCCTCTGCACCTCAGTTGGTGGACAGGGCCTGCAGCACAGACTGGGGAACTCTGCTGCTGTAGTACTGGTGGTTACGCAGCGTGGCCAGAACCCCCGCTGAGTTCATGTGCTTCACGCTCGCATCATAGCGGTACGCATTGCCATGCATGTCTGTCAGCTTGCCTGCAGGGAGAGGGACATGCTCAAGCAGGTGCATGAATGCAATGAAGTTGTAATCAGTGGAATTACATACTGATTAGCTCAGCACCACTAGATTAATTTAGACACACACAGAATTTAAGGCACCTATTAACATTTGGGTCAAATATTTTGGTCATTTTGATACATTTTCATAAATTATAGTAACCATGGCTCTCTGTTGTACACACTCACAATGTTGAGTCTGAGTCTGTAGTGTTATAGGTTAACCCCAGAAAGTGTTGAGTTATCCCAGCAAACTGCAGTCTTTTAGATTAACATTTGAATTATGAGGCTCCACTGAATATTGGAAAACACCAAAGTAGTAATTTCATTAACTCTGCATACTAATGAACCTACAGACACATGCACACACATGTCCATACACAGTTAAGAATAGCTGTAAAAAGATGCATTGAACTAGGGTCATTACACCCAGATGTGAGACAGTAGCAAGCAATATTATGGAGCAAAACGATGTGGTACCATGAGCTAAATAGTTTTTAAAAGTACATATTTTTTGGTCTGAGTGAGCAGCAGGTGGAGGGAGACAGAATCTTACCCCCCACGGCGTGCAGAATAGCCTCAGGGGCACATGTGTCCCACTTCTTGCAGCCTGGACTGGCAAACACATATGCTGAGGCCTTCCCTTCCACCAGCTGGATTATCTGCAGAGAGGAGAGAGACAGTAACCACCCTTCATTTGCCTGTCTCAGCCAAACGGTCTTTACTTATGCTTACAACTGCACACTTTGAATGTTACACAAGTTTTACCAGAGTGATCTGTGGTTAGGGCCCTCAACTGGAATTGCGCCTAACCAAATTAGCAAGAAAAAGCGATAACCATTAAATGGCTAACATGGCTGCTAAATGAGCTAGGGGTAGAGATAATAATCCTTCTGAGGACCATTCCGTAGGTAGCAGAAAACACATGTAATTAGGTTGTTTCAGTTCTGGCAGGTAGCTGCAAATTACAAATATCATACCCATTGATTTTTTAGATGGTTAAAAAAATAACTGAAATGAACTTGTTCTTTGTAATACCATGGTGAGACTGACACAATCCCATGAATACAAAACGTACAAGCTAGAGTTCGTCTGTTTGAGCTAGTGCTCTTCTGTCACACACTTCCTGCTCACTCACCTTATTCCCAGCCCCGCCCACTCGGATGACCTCATGAGGCTCCATGGCCTGCACGCAGTCTGTCACAAGTTTGTTGCTATGGGAACGGGTGGTCGTTACGATGCGTCGTCCCTCTGGGACCTCCTGCAGCTGGAAGCCGAATGCCCCCACCCCAGGCATTCCCCACAGTGTCCTCCCCAAGGTTGCACCCGGCCCTGCCTGGGCAAAGGTGGAGAGATGAGAGCCAAACCAAGATCAGCCCCAAGGAGTCAGCAGAGTGGGGTGCAGTTTACACACTGGGTTCAAGAATGGTGAAGCCCATGAAATGTCCACCTGAAATATCTTTTACAGTCACAGGCATTGTTATTGGATGTTTAGAGATTTACTGAGCACAATATAAGGTTTCACCTTAGTACCTGGTAGTTGAAGAATGGTTGGTTGATGACCCCAGCAATTGCTGTTCCTTGATATGCAATTCCAATCAATACAGTCACGTGATCCAGGAGACCTTGGGTCATGATGCAAACAGTCTTGTTTTGATTCACATCAAAATTACAGTGATTCACTATTTTACATTAGCTCCACAATACCCAATTCCACGATATTAACAAGTGACATATTGGTGATCTTGTACTGACACACAAAAACATATATTTAAAAATATACATTGTAAGAGACATGGATATTTGAAAATATCCTGTCCTAGATTTTGGGCCACAGCTATGCACTGGAAATTAGTGTCTTAGTAAAATAGGAGACACAATGTCCTCCTTTTCATCACTATGAAGTGTTAAAGCAACACGGTGCCCCTTCTGACATGATCATTTGCCACTTTGCTTCTTCTTGATGCTATGATCTTAAGCCCAGCAACACAATGCTTGCTCTACAAAGTAGACAGCAACAACTTTAAGCGTGTGTAATCACATTGGCTAAAAAGCATGCAGAGCTATCCCTTGGAAAGAAGTAAGATACATTTTTGGAAAGCTACATGGATCATTACGAGTAAACCAATTATCTCTAGTTTCTTCATTACAATCTCATATTTTCTGCTTGAATGTAAAGTTAAAAAAATTAGAAGGGATAAAACAAAGAGAAAAGTAATGTCAGTGGGGGGGGTAAATCTGCTCACCTTCTGTATACTCTTTAGTGCCATCCAGAGGATCAACCCACACTACAACCTGAGAGACACAGTACATATAAGACACACATGCATTCATAATATTGGCCTTTCTCCCTTGCCTTTTCATTCCCTCCCTCTTTCTTATGGCATCACCTCTTCCTCTTGAACGTTCCTATACTCTGCTGGACAGGGCTTCTGTAGGATCTCTTCAGCCAGCCCGTTCTCAATCAGGTCCTCCTCAACAGCCTCCTGTGGCAAGTCCTGCAAAACCAGGCAATTGGGGGGTTGGGGGTACAGAAATATGATCACACTCCATTCTGAAAAGGAAAGCACACTCACAAATAAATACACTTGATAAGAACAAAGAAGTAAACCAGTCAGTCCGGCAAAGGGGTTAACAAAGGAGCTCAAAACAGCAAGGCAACTCCTCCAAAGCTTGAGCTGCTTCTTCAGCAAACCATTGTTGTAACATTGCCTGGGTAAGGAGACTACTGTGCATGAGGAGCTGTGAAGCAGAGGCTCACTCTTACCTCCTCTCCAATGATGGTGATCTTGGGGAAGCGCCGTGACAGAGAGGCACAGATGCTCTTCTGAGCCAGCCGGTCAGCCATCGTTTGCAGGTCATTGGCTCCTGTCTGTGCACATGGACACACTGAATTACCCAAGGGAGGCATAGGCATGGACAAAACTAAAGGGGGTCTTCACTGATAAATGACTTTAAGGAGACAGGTTACAGCTGAGTGAAGGGTTTTTGTACATAGCAATGGATGTCTCCCTCCTCCCCTCTCTCTCTCCCCATTTTCTGCCCTACCCCTCACCATCTCTCTCCTCACCTTCTCCACGATGCCCAGCTCCCCGCTGTGCATAACCTTCCTCACAATGCTACCGGCCCGTTCTGCCACGCTGAAGGCAGAAGCAACCAGACGCATCACCAAAGCTGGGCTGCCTGCCATTGCTGTGACACAAGAACACAACACAGGCTGAGAAACAGGGTAAGAACAAAGCAAGCTCATCACCACAGCTCAATGGACCAAAGGTCTATCCCCATTCAAGAGGAAACAGCAATCAGCCATAGAGATTAATACTGTACCTCAACCACAAATACTGGAGGAATAAAAGTGACAAAAATAATGTCTTACACTTTTGTCTGAAATATTATTTACTCATAAAACCTCACCCACCCTCCCACCACCAGCTTATACTTCCAAAGATCAGATCCCTTATAGGCTCAGTGAGAGCCATACACTGATAATTTTATTAATAAGTGATTAATTACTAATGACGATTAATGCATAACTATATATTTTGCCTATGTTGGGAAACTGAACTAGAAGGAAATAATTATGTAATTTATTAATGTGTTTACAACACAGTCGGTCGCAAGTTGCATCATTCTCATAATTTCCTTCCCATTAACTGCTTACAATGTGAGAAAAAAAGCCACTTGTGTAACATTACTTGTAACACACCATAATAGGGAGTTTTTGTTTTCATACTTACAAATATAAATGCTAAACGTGTAAGTATGATCAGATATAAAGAATATACAGTCAATAGCTGGAAATCCCTCACTGCTCACGCAATAAAATATTTCATAAATAGGATAATTCAAGTACTACACATGAAGTAGTAGATCTTAAAAAATGCATATTTAAGAAATATAGAGACATCTTCCAACTAAACATAGTAAGTTGTATTTTCAATTCAGTCTTTTCAAACTGTAAATGCAAAAGGGAAGCATTAAGCTGAGCGCTATTCTTTACGCATTGATACATTTGTATTATATCTTCATAGCTGGGTAAGGGACAACAGGCGAAGGGACATCAACAATATTGTACTACGCGACTTGGAAAAAAAGTGACTTAATAAAAACAGGTTCAACCCGACAGTGGTGATCATCTGTTTTATTTGTGTTAACCTGATAGGCCTACATGGCAAAACAGACACAAAAGGAGACTTTTTCTTTATTATCACATACACTCTTTACTGAAAATGAAAATCCAGTGTAGTCCATTAGAAATATTTGGAAGGAGTAGCATAACATAACAAAAATGGTAGGCATACCGATTCCTGCACGCATAATCACTTGCTTTTTCATCAACAGATAAGAATTATTCATTAACAATGCTAAAAGCGTCTGGACAGAGTAAGCTGCCCTTCTACCAAGTTGGCTGCTTTCACTTTCTCTGAATCATGTCTATTATGTTCGCCATTTATAAATTATAGGTGTGTACTTGTTTACTCAAGGCATGTGCCTCAGTTATTTGGAAATCTTGCAAGTGATTTGATTGATTTTATTGTTACTTCCCCTACCTGGCAACCGACCAATAGCCGATACGAGTGTCCTTAAATTCTGATTTAAGATTAGCAAAACAACATATATTTACGAGTGCAAAAAAAAAAAAAAGATGTTACTTCAGAAAAAAAAGGAATTAAGTGTTAATATTCGTCAGACTAGTGTGTTGTGTATCAGAAGGGTTCCGAACCTGTCATCGTAAAGAGTAAACTGTTCCAAGTCAATGCGTATCTCTGACGTTCTGTTGTATCTGCGGTCAAATCATTCCTTTTTCGGGCAACCTAGCTATAGCTAAAATATCATAAAACTTGTTCAATCTTACACATTACCTTTTTAGTTTGCCATGCATGTATAGTATACATGGAGTAAACTGACATGACGTGACAGTGGTCTGTTTTTGGTAGACTAATTCGCATCTCATGGTGACAAAAAAACTAGCTAGGATAGCAAAAGAGCAAGTCAGATATGATCACGAAAAAGAACACGTTCGGGATTACAATGAAATTAATAACTGAGCGTTTGTGAGACTCACCTGCGTCCGGCTGATTTGAGCACAACTGTTATAACAAACAATATGTAAATTATATAGTTGAACTACACGATCTGTAGCTTGATATTCTTATTCAAAGTGTTCGTCCGTTTATCAGTTTACTCAGAGAGGAATAAAACATGCGGAACTTTCCGAGGCAGGTCTTCAAGTCAGGCGGAATCTCGGTTGTGAACACTTCACTGTATGTATATCGTTAGCACCTCCCAGATCAGAGAAGTGGCTTCCCCTACCTGGCAGTCAACCAACCAACCAACCAACCAGGTGGGGTCATGGCAGTCCAATGTTATTTTCCGTGTTCCCCTTCTTAAATCCAGGTTTTTCCTGAGGTATTTGTTCAACAACAATGCCGTAATGACAGTACGCTCTATGTAACGAGCTCCGACTCAATAATTAGCTTTTTGGTGTGCTTATTTCGACAATATCGTGACAATATGAATCTGTAAAGGATCAAATTAAGGAACTTACTGCATGCCTGGAAAATATTGAGACATAATATTGCCTCAGTGTGACAGTATGGGGTAAATGATGTTTGCATGTTCAGTTAAAATGACTCTTGCTTGCATCACTCATGCTATTTCACCATTGGAACAGGGAAGTTGAAAAAAATATATATGTTCGCAGACAAAAACATTGAACTATTTGAGTATTCTTTGGTAACAACAGGCACTCAGACCGTCACGCGCATGGTTTTGTATAGAGTGTAGAGCGTGCCAAGCCTGATCTTCAAGAATCTCTACCTCTGCAGAATGAGTTGCAAATCCATAGCTGGATAAAACAATCAAAACTGGGTGGCAGGGGTGGATGGGACTACCACCTGAAAACCAAACATCATGTGAAGCAATAGATTAAGTATTTAAACAGATATAATAACAACGTATTTGTACCAAGTCTCTCATACAGTTACCAACGGATGTGATACTTTGTTTCTAGTGCAGCATTTCTATCACTTTGCTTACCCCCATCATGTACCTTTCCACATGGCCCCTGCTCAGAAGTTGTCACAGAAACAAAAACTCATCATCAAAAACAAATCATTTGAGTTTCAATGCTATGGTAAGCCATTGCTCAGCAAGAAATATGTTGATTGTTGCTGGGTTGCTCCACATGACAACTCCTTTAGTAGTGGAATGTTGTTATCTAGTCTGATAAGTGATAGGACTAACCAGAATTTTGTTTGGAGCACATTTACTTTGCATTGTTGGGATTTAGTCTATGCTTTTGTTGATTTGTGTTATTGTAGTAAATGCATTTTAATATTTGTGGCAATTTAAATCATTGCAGATATTATAGGTAATTATAATACTTTTTAAAATGTTAGTCAATTTATAAAGCTAAATATCTTAAGATTTAATAACTTGTTAAAAACACAGCAACGGAACTGGACCTGCAGTGTTCCAATCACAAGTCATTTCTTTTACAGTTTTTTTTTTTTTTTAGAATGGTATTACACTTCTTGGCATTGATTCATGTCATCACATTTTTAAGTTGGTAAAGATAGCTTAAAAAAGTAGTAGTTTTTTATATATCATCTTCCCTAGTTAATTGTATTTATGCCATTGAAATCTGCTGCCTTATTTGTCATACTTTTTAAAACACTTCCAATTACTTAACTATGTCTAATCTTAATATGCTAAAAAAATGTTTAAGAAAATCACACATTGGATGTATAACAGGGGTGAATCTGCTGTAGGTTCAAACTACTGCCTTAGCTGTCAACCACACACAAAAAGAGGTAGAACTAGCCTGCTCAGTGTCCCCAGCCGAGTGAGCTAACTGCAGGTTGACTGAAGCTTCGGCTGTTGAAAATCTGTTTTTGATGTTTCTGTGCCCACTGACATCGCTTAACCCAACTGCGTTCTCCCCATTAAACTCCTGTAGTAACCTCAGCCAGTCAAACAGGAATCACCTGTATTATCACAGTCACTATCTTTACTGTAAGTGTGGTGTAACTCTTGTGAGATTTCAACCACAGCCCTTGCTGACCATTCCACACAAGAGATATCATTAGCTTGCCAAGTTCCCAGCCAAGGAAATGAATCACTCTCTACCTGAAGCTTCTGGGGATAATGTCACCTTCCATAGTAGATGTTCATGTAGCTGTTTATCATGCATGCAAATTCCTCATTGTGTAAAAAGCATGGCTCCTTCCAAATAGTTATGGCACTTCATCTCTTCTCTAACTTTAGTTTTCCTGCAACAGTAATGTTCTTAATATTGGGTAATTTCTTTTCCAATAACATTTTGCATTTTGACTACACTAATTTATTTTGTACCTTTGGTTTGTATATTGCCAAGTCCTTTGTCATTATCCTCCAAACAGTTTTATATATTTTGAAAGCACTAACACATACACATGTGTGTGTGTGTGTGTGTACTGATGAGATGGTTGTTCTGGTCACTGCTCCACCCTTTTGGGACATACAGCCAAATTAGAATGGAAAAAAGAAGTCTGTTTATCCACAGCTCAAAAAGCCACAGGAGCCCTGAACCAGCTGCATGATGTATTCAAGGACAGTTATTCAGTTAGTGCCTTATCTGGTCATACTGAGGGATGTGAAAGAGGCAGATACACTCTTTAGCTATAGTAGGTAGAACCATGTGATATCAGCTGATAGCCAAACCACATCCATCTGCTCTTTATTCATCACTGGTCTATACAGAATATTAATGTGCATTCCTGTGAGGATCAACAAAATGGTGAACAAGAACAGTGTTAATTACATTTCTCCTTTGTTTCTGTCTGCTATATCCTGTGTTAAATTATATTACAATATCCATTTCAGAGATTACAGCATGTTGTACCTCATTGTGAAGGTATAACCACATAACTTGTTATAAATCACTCCTCTCAATATCTTAGCTCCCATTCCCATCAGCAAAAGCCCAGATATGTACACAGACAACAAGGACTTAATGAGACTTAATTCTTCAGCCTCCTCCAGAAAACATCTGCTTCAACGCTACCTTTAACTTACAGGCTTTTTATAAGGCTATCATGAAACTGATAAGGTAATTTATATTTAAATAGTTTGGGCATATGCTGTGGTTTCAATTCCTGCTGTATATCCATTTGAATGTTCTGCCCATAAATACAAATGGTAGGGACAAAACAGCCACAGGGCTGTTTACAAATGAACACCTTTAGGATCAGCACCACTTGGTCCAACCCAGCGAACAGGCATTCAATTCAACGTTGGGGCACCTCTTCCTTTAGCATATTAAAGCTGAAGAGAGCAACTTTAACTTAAATTTGTCCTGGCCTTTAACTCAACCAGCCACTGTTCTTCACCTGGCTACCTGTTAGCAAGTGGTCTGTAGCCCATCTCTCCCTCCAGCTGTTCTGCTGTGAGTGTGCCCAGAAGAGGCTGGCAGTCTGGGTTGAACACGGAATAAGCACTGAGCTCTCCAGGCTGCCGCGCACTGGGGCTACGCAGACCCTCATACAGCCAGTAGAAGAGGGAAATGAGAAAGAAAGGTAGTCCAAAATCCAGTTCTGAGAAGAGACCCAGCAGAACCAGCCAAAGTAAAACCTTAAGCAAGGTGAGGTTGGTCATGGCCACAAGTCGCATTCCCAGCCAGCGGCCCAAAGCACTATCCATCAACCAGGATGGGCTGGCCTAAAAAACGGGAAAAGTATAGTTAGTTACATACTGTTGGTGACAGAGGCGTAACCATGGAAAGCAAAACTTTACTTCTCTCTAGATAAAAAGTCTCAAAAGTATATAAACGGTACCAAAAGTAATTCAGGTTATAAAATACTCTAAACGGCCTGTTGATTTTGTGCGTTTCAAATGTAAACAGCTTTTTATGCACATACGTAAACCATTTCAAACATTTTCTTATGATTTATTACAAAATTAACAGATTCATGAGCTCTCTTATAGGCTAGCTGGCCTGCTAGATTAAAAAACAAAGCGATTTTACAGTCCCATCCCTTAGAGTTTACCCGTGGACTTTCTGTTGGCTCGTTCGCTGGGCAGCTCATGGTTTTCTCAGGCTCTTCAAGTCGGTCAGATTTGGTTTTTGAGGGTACAGGGCTGGGACAATTCATGGTCATCTCTGGTTTTGCATTCGACTGATTTCCCATCGCTCCGCGGCTATTAGCAGCCTCCATTGCTCTCCTTCGAGCTCTGAACTCCGCCAACTTCTGTTCCATCTTATCACAACTTGCAGGGCAGAGTAGACTACCGAAACAGCAGCGTGGCAGCACTTGCGGGGCGGATGTAGAAGAGCAGAGGTTACGCTCCCTTCATTGTACACCTCATATAAGAGCACAGCTCCCCCTATAGGAAGACCCGATGTCGCTGTGCGCAAACACAAGCCGTGTGTCCCAAAAGCGCACTCCTTATTCCAGCCTATGAGCGATGGAAGCAACAAGTACATGTATTCATGTCAAAAGAATCTCGTTCTGATTGAACAAAATTGGTAATATATAGCTCAGATGCATGCAATTGCATGTAATTAAACGACTTTATGTTAAATTAATCTTCTGCGTTTGATCTGAGCTAATTTCATGTGAAAATAATATTTACATGCCAAATATGTTAGATGCTACCTCTCACAACAAAGACAAGGAGTTAGGGTATGCTATATGTGGTAGCTTTATTTAAACCTATATTGCCTGTATCATTTACGTTTTCTGTACACCACATTGCAAATAGAGGAAGATAAAAACACATCGTTACAATAACATACTCAACTAAAGTCATCCAAGCCGATAGAGGGCCATATGCACATGAGGGAAATAGCACAAGCGCTATGATGTCTGGCTTGCTTGTCTTTGCTCAAGACGGTACGTCAATAGCTGTAAACAGCATCATCAAATAGCGAAAAGAAAAAAAAAGAAGAATCGAAGTAGCTTGCATTTCACTTTCAACCAAACTGACCTCGCTTTGTGTCACAAACATTAATAAACAGTATTAACGTCTTCTGTTGTAAACCTGCAACTAGTGTTTTTAAACCTTAGGTAACCCCTAGGCCGATAGCTTGCTATCAGGTTTGTCGCGCTTTGGACTCGACATGTCCTGTTGTCTGCTGGAGTTCTGTCGGGTTCAGGAGCTCAAGGCAGTCCGGGAGTTCTTGTTCCCAAACCTACGAAAAACTGCATCTGATAATAACATCAAGAACAAACCAGGTAATTGTTGTTCTGGGCGGAAATGGGACAAACGGGAGCACGATGAAAATTACACAGATAACCTTAGAGAAATACATCTGGATTATAAATTTGGATGTGTTTGCATGTTTTCTTTAGATTTGTTTCGTTCAATGTATCCAGCTAACACTTGTCACGACTGGTACAATGTTATACACATATTTAAACATGTTTGGTAAGTTTGTAGGTTAGTCACACTTATTTGTGAAGTTGAAGGGTTTTAAACAAGTGACATGGGTTGTCAATAGTGGTTTCTGGTATTTCGTTCTCACAGAGGTGGGGCTGGTTATCGACATAGGTTTTAAAAGGAGTGGTATCTTTGTCAGGTATCGTTAGATACCTGTGCCACTGTTGGATGTGATTTCTTTCGCACGTGTTGTAGTAAATTAGTGATCATCATCGTTAAGTTGTATGCCAGATGTAACCAAGGAAGTTTCTAGGGAAAAATACTGTGAGTTATCTTAAGTGATGCATACCCCTTTGAGTACATCAGTTTTATAAGATTTACGGGAGGGACGAAATTAGATTAACGCATTGCTTGTGATTTTGTTCAAGATTAATGTTTGAGGAACAAATTGTTCAAGGCATGAAATGGAGTGCGTGTGGCACTACCACATCACATGATGTGTTTTATCTGCAAAGAACGTGCTTCAGTGTCGGAGTTGCACTGTCGCTGAAGGCAGGTTAAGCTTAGCGCTGCAGCAGTGACAATGGGGAGGGGGTGGGCGGTTGTCCTATGAGTCATCGGAGAAAAGGGCATCTGCCCCGGTAGCTGCAGCATGGATAAACGCATGTATACAGATGCACACACACGCGCGGAGTGGGCTGCTCCTCATTTTAGCAGCCCACTCAGCAATGCGGAGCGTCTTGTTTATTCGTCTTTTTCTCGTTTTCTCTTTCTACAGTGTGCTCTTTTTCTCGCTCGATGTCTCCTCATTGTCTCCTCTATCTTTCGCATCACTAGCAATTTGTCACTAATGTATTCAGCCCCATTCACCCTCATTACTGTATGTGTCTGTCAGAATTAGTCCTCTGTCAACGGGGGCATTTTCTTCTTTGGTAATGGTCGTCATGCAGATGTGAAATGTCTTAAGAGTATGCATGGGCGTCGTTGGTGCAATTACCTAAACAACAATTACTTAGCAATGAATTACCACTACTACAGTTAAAACGCATTTACCACAGCTGAATTTACTTATCAAAGTCGCAGTTACATTCTTGTCAGTTACCATAGCTGCAGTTACTATTCTGCACACACAATTACCATAGCTGCAGCTACTTTAACACACATGGTTGCAATATATGTTGTAACTGTATGACACACATCCTTCCAATCCTCTCAGAAATCGGTAGTCATGAGTGGCAGACTGCATAGAGCTGCATTTATGAAACCACTGTCTCCATTTCCTATTCTCTGTCTCTGTGTTTCACCTCCCTCTCTTATTATGTTCATTATGTCTTCCAGATGAGGAGGTGAACTGGGAGGAAGCAGATTGGGGTAGTTGGGATACTCCTGAAGCTAAAGATGGTGGCACGGTCAGTCTTTCCATCTGATGTTGTGTTACTGATTGGTTGGTTTGTTCAATAATAAATGGAATCTTCTGAGAAGAGGTTTTGGCTGAAGTCTGACATGCTGTGTTCCATGTTCAGGCAGAAGAGGAGAGTGTGCCTTCCTCACAAAGCGCCCCCTGGCTACAGGATTGTGCAGTGTCTCTGTCCCCCTGCTCTGATCTGCTGGTCATCGCCCGTGAACAAAAGGCCGTGTTTCTGTCTGGTGGGTCTCCCTCTATCTCTCTCTCTCTCACACACACACACACACACACACACACACACACATGCTTTTGTGCACAAATACACTGCATTTGTATGCATGCATGCCCTTGTATGACCATTAGAATGAGGGGTAGGTCTGCCCCATGCTCTCTGCGGTGGCAGTAATGGTGTGTCTTGTGTCTTTGAATTGGCAGCAAAGTGGCGGACGGATGACGTGGGGCAGGAGGAGATGACCCTGGCAGTGTCCTGGAGTGGGTCACTGAGCACAGAGGAGGGGTGAGACGACTGGAGCAGATGAGCAATACCACTTTAGGGAGGGACAGTAGGAAAGGGCCCACTGTGGAGGGGGGTGGTACAGAGGGCATGGAAGTGAAGTATGATGAGAGTGAAGATAAGACATAACAATATAATAAGTACATTCTTTTCCCCTTCGGTAGAAATCTTTAGGTACTCTTGTACAGCTGCACACTAAATTAATCGAAACAAAGACAATAATCAGCTGAATAGTTACCTTGTTAAAAGTATGTATAATTAAAAGACAGCATGCACTCAACAGTCAGTCAGGAGGTCAATGCTAACTATCCTGAGTGCACACCGGGAATTAGCCCTACCGTTCCACTTATTCAATGCTCTGTGCTGCAGTGTTTCTCTGTGGAGAAGCAGGGGGTGAAAGTGGAGGAGAGCAAACAAGTTAGGGGGCTGAAGACAACAGGCTGTTAAATTCCATCTGACTGACCATCTCCCTCGGATCCTTTCTCTTTTCTAGTGAGTGTGTGAACAGTGTGATCTGTATCCCTCTGGCCAGTCAGAAGAGGTGAGAGTGTCCTCCGTCACACTATACCTTCAACAGTAGCATTGATTTCTGCACATTAGCGATAAAAACACTATATGTGTGGATAGTAAATGCTACGTGTGAATCTAGCTGGATAAATGCATGTATCTGTGTCTATGTTTGTGCACCCAGGAGCTCAACGGGTCGGCCGGATTGGACCTGTATAGTTGTGGGCTTCACCTCAGGTTATGTGCGCTTCTACACAGAGGTGAGTACTGTGCTGAGAAATCAGAGAGTTGTGGTGTGTGTCTGTGCTGCTGTGACCTGGTGTGTTACATTTGTAAGGCTGAGATTGTTTAATTCCTATTTTGAACTGTGTTGTGATCTATTTTTTGTGTGCTATTAACATGTGGTGATTGTGTGGATTTATTGTGAATATGTTGTGTTGGTTAAGATTTGATTTACACTCTATTATCATGTACTGTTAAGATTTATTCCTTGCTTTCATGTTCATGATTGAATGTGGAGTGGCTGTATATTTTTCTTTCTTATATATTTTGTAATGCATGGTTATCGGGGGGCTGTTTGATGAAGAGGGATTACCACTCAGTCTTTGAGATCTCATGAAATATCTTACACATGTAATCAGGCTTATTACCATGGCAACATCTCCAAGATCTGAAAATGACCAGGCTGTGAGGCAGACTGGAGTGCTGGTGTTGTGTGTTATAGTGTGTGGTTGCAATGTCAGGTGGTTGTGTAATGTTTGTAAAGTCTTGTTGTGCGTTATAATGTAGCAATGGTGTTTTGATGTTATGTATTGTAATGTGTGATAATGGTAATGGTGTGTATTGTAATGTGTGATAATGGTGATGGTGTGTGTTGTAATGTATGTTAATGGTAATGGTGTGTATTGTAATGTGTGATAATGGTGATGGTGTGTGTTGTAATGTATGTTAATGGTGATGGTGTGTACTGTAATGTGTGTTAATGGATAATGGTGTGTACTGTAATGTGTGATAATGGTAATGGTGGTGTATTGTAATGTATGTTAATGGTGATGGTGTGTACTGTAATGTTTGATCATGGTGATGGTGTGTACTGTAATGTGTGATAATGGTAATGGTGTGTATTGTAATGTATGTTAATGGTGATGGTGTGTACTGTAATGTGTGATAATGGTGATGGTGTGTACTGTAATGTGTGATAATGGTAATGGTGTGTATTGGGATAATGTATGTTAATGGTAATGGTGTGTACTGTAATGTGTGATAATGGTGATGGTGTGTATTGTAATGTGTGATAATGGTAATGGTGTTTACTGTAATGTGTGATAATGGTGGTGGTGTATATTGGTGGATAATGGTGATGGTGTGTACTGTAATGTGTGATAATGGTGGTGGTGTGTATTGGTGGATAATGGTAATGGTGTGTACTGTAATGTGTGATAATGGTGATGGTGTGTATTGTAATGTGTGATAATGGTAATGGTGTGTACTGTAATGTGTGATAATGGTGATGGTGTATATTGGTGGATAATGGTGATGGTGTGTACTGTAATGTGTGATAATGGTGGTGGTGTATATTGGTGGATAATGGTAATGGTGTGTACTGTAATGTGTGATAATGGTGGTGGTGCTGTGCTGGCAGAGTGGGGTGCTGCTCTTGGCCCAGCTCCTGCATGAGGACCCTGTCCTGAGGCTGAAGTGCAGGACCTATGAGATCCCACGCCACCCTGGAGTCACAGAGCAGGTACATGAGACTCTCCGCTCAACACACTATATACAATGCACCATGCTCTACACGGTGCTCACAAATTCTGACATTTGAATGTTAAAAGGTAACCAGGAACCATATTTTGGTACAGGTCAACATGCCATTCAGATGTTTATTATTCTTATGCTTGAAATGTAGTGATTTCATTTTTTTCTCTCTCTGTTAGCATGAGGAGTTGAGTATTCTGTACCCTGCAGCTCTGGTTACCATTGATGGATTCAGCCTCTTCCAGTCCTTACGAGCCTGCAGGAACCAGGTGGCTAGAGGTACATATGTGTGCGTGCATGTGTATGCATGTAAGTTTGAGTGGACATGTGTGTTTGTGTATGTGTGTGCGTATGTGCGAGTGCATGTGTGTCTGTTTCTGTCCCTCATTCCCTCTTTCTCACTGACTGCATCCTTCCTCCCTCAAACCCCTCCCCACCCCCTTCCTGGGTCCACAGCGGCAGCAGCAGGAAGTGACACGGTGCAGCCCCCACCCTTGGCCTACAAGAAATGGGGCCTTCAGGACATGGACACTATTGTTGACCACAGCAGTGTGGGTGAGAGAGGGAGGGGAGCAGGATACAGATTTTTTGGGGTGGGAGAGATGTAGGGGTGGGATTGGAAGAGGTGGGAGGGGCATAGAGGGGAAGATATGAAGTACTGACTACTGATTTTCTAGGTGAGATTTCTGCCACATTGCTATTGACTGTTCTGTGCTTTGAAAATCAGCCTAATGATGCAGGGAAGCACATGACTTTAGAGCCACAGAAGAAATTCAGGGTTACATCATCTCCACCCACTCCCTCTCAGGCATCATGACCCTGTGCGTGTTTGACCAGATGAAGAACGCTTCCATCCTGGGGGGCTTCCACGCCTCAGTAAAGGGCAGCCCCCCCGCCATGTGCCAGTACATCACTGTGGGGGGCGGCCCCTTCACAGGATTCTACTATGCTATAGAGGTCAGTCTGTCCGAATAATTAACTTTTGACATTACATGAGACAGGCAATGCAGAAAATACAGTTCAGGCTTTAATCCACAGGCTTTAATGGGGGGAAGAAAAAGGGAGGGAGGCAAAAGGCTAACACACAACACGCATGCAGAGTCTTGGGGAAAGTTCCACCCCAGCCCCTAGCTGGAAGGCGGCTAACCCTATCTCCCTGAATCAGACCACTGTTACAGAAGAGATTCAGTACCTGACTGATTGCTCGCAGCTTATGAGTATTTGCACTAAAAGAGCAAATCAAACCCACTTATTGCTGCAGGGATTATAGTGGAAACAGAACTAGGCTCAAAGACGATCCACACTGACATGAGCACCAGAGTGAGGGCCAGTGCAGTAGCCAACACAGACAGCAGAAATGCAGATTACTTCTAATGTCAAGCCACCTCCATTAGCTACGACTGAGTTACCTTCCACAGTGGTTGATAGGTCCTCTAAAGCTTCAGTTTATGCAGCATTTGTTAAAAAAAAATCTGCTTTCTATCAAGGATTCCATGTATGAAATGGCACCTGTTATTTGCAGTAATGCAGTAGTTGACGTCACTGTCCCTTCAGCATGTTTCCATGTGACATGTTGAATAAAGCAGCTGCTCCTTGTATGTATTGACTGTGACTGCCTGTGGGGGAATGAGTGAGGAGCGCATTGTGAAATGTGGTCTCTCTCTCACTCTCTCTCTCTCTCTCTGTCTCCAGGGCAGCTCTCAGCCCCTCCTCTCACATGTAGCACTCGCTGTGGCCAGTAAACTCACCTCCGCTCTCTTTAGTGCAGCCAGGTTAGTGTGCGTGTGCGTGTGTGTGTGTAATCATGTGTCCATGGATCAGGAGGTGGTGTTCACTGACACTTAACTAAAAATCCTAGTTTGATATGAGCAAATTACTGCAGTCTTTTTTTGGTAATGTGTTGTTAAGAGAATAACCTTTCATAAAGATATGCACAGCATGCCCTGTTATTATTCCAAGGCATGTAAATAAGGGCAGTAAAATGTACTCCCTCTCTCCCTTTCTCAGCGGATGGCTGGGCTGGAAGAATAAAAACGAGGAGGAGCCAGTGCAGAAACAGAAGCCCAAAGTAGAGCCAGCCACACCCCTGGCAGTGAGGTAGCCCTGCCCATGTTTATCACTCCTCACTCTCCACCAATGTGTCTCCTCAAAGGGCGCTCCAGATTTGACTGAATCACTATGGTAACCCCTGCCCTTCTGCCAACCCCTCAGATTCGGCCTTCCAGATTCTCGGCGCCATGGAGAGTCCATATGTCTGTCCCCCTGCTACACTCTAGCTGCTGTGACAGATGACTTCGGGAGGGTTACCCTGCTGGATGTAGCACGAGGGATTGCCATACGAATGTGGAAAGGTAAGAGACACAGACAGACAAACAGACAGAGAGGTAGCCAGGAAAGATGTAGGAGACAATAATAGTATGAAGAGAAAATGAATAACAATAGGGAATCTGGCATTGAATATAAAGGGATTGGCTACATTGCATTTAGTCCTGTCACAATTCAATGAATTGTAAGTCAAAGAAAAGTTCAAATGGCATACTGTGAAACCTGTCTCTCCATCTCTATTTCTCTTTTTTCTTCTTCTCATTTCTGCCTTCTCATCGTTCTGATTGCTCCCCTCCCCACTCTCACTTTCTCTGGTCCAGGCTACAGAGATGCTCAGCTGGGCTGGATACAGGTGTGTGAGGGGAGGGGCGAAGGGGAAAAGGTCTCCTCCCCTTCTTTCCCCCGGCGTCACGCACAGTTCTTGGTGATCTACGCCCCGCGCCGGGGCATCCTGGAGGTGTGGGGGACCCAGCAAGGGCCTCGCGTCGGGGCCTTCACTGTGGGGAAACACTGCCGGTAATAACACAAGCATTTTTACTGACATTCACACGGCGCCCTCTCTGCCTCATACCTCCCCACACAGCTGTACACAGGCTGCAGTGATCTCCTGACCCTCTCTGTCTCTGTCTCTGTCTCTCCTCCTCAGGCTGCTGTATCCTGGGTACAGGCTGATGGGGGTGAACAGTGTGACCAGTCAGGGCTGGCAGCTCCACACTCAGCAGGTGTGTCTGCTGGACCCAACCACTGGAGTGCTGAGGACCATCACTGTCCCCTTTCACCTGGCTCTAAGGTGCACATGTACACTTTAATAACATTCAAACAAACACAAATATACATACTAGCACACACGTACGCACACACTTTGTGTATAAGCACAGTTTTCTCTTCCCTGGTCTGTAAGCATGTCTTGCTGTCCATCAGTGACAAGAAGAGTGAGAGAGCTAAAGACATGCACCTTCTGAAGAAGCTGAACGCACTGCTGAGGAGCCAAGACCTGGAGCCAGGTGAGTGCCAATGGGAGAGAGAGTTAGAGTCAATACTGACAAAGAATTAACTGGACAACAGACTCGCATGATATAGAGATGTGTAATTAAAAGCAGACTTTGTGTGGTCATTGTAAGGCTGAGACCGATTCATTTTGCAATGTAGTGTAGTAAAAGCAGTGAAATGTTCCTAAAATGGGTGCTCAGTGTCTCCCATGACAGATACTGTATGTCTCGCAAGCTGGGAGACAGACCCCTGCTCACCAATAACTCTGGAGTATGTAGCCCCATGTTACCACTGTGCATGGTAAGGATGCTGTGGCACACTGAACTGAACTCTGACCCCTGACCTTTCACCCCTTTTGCAGATATCCTAGAGAGTGAAGCCCAAAGTGCTCTCCTGGAAATCAAACACCCTGCTATTAAGAAGCAGGTGAGTTAAGGGGTCCAACTTGTGCTGAGAAACACTGCTTAGGGGCTAGCAGAGGGGGAAGTCCTGACAAAATCTGAGAATTCACATGTATGAACTATATCAGGGAAAGTACTGTAAAAATCAGATTTTTAACTGATGTATAAGAATTTTTGTCAATATCCTATACCATCACTTAGTGTTTGTAAAAACTTGAGTCTACATTAGTCTGTGAGGTTTTGCAAATTCCCATGTTTATAAGTCATGCTTTGCATCATTGATCATGGGTGATAAATGAGTCTCTGATTTTGAGTCTGCTTGCTTTTTTGATTAACTGTCTGATGGATATTTTCCTCTGATAATACTCTAATTGAGGACATGAAATTTTCTCATAAAAAAAGATTTAAACATGTAGAACCTAGCATGTATCTTTAAGAGATCGAAGCTAATTCCTTAGAGACATTCTGCAGTGTGCAAGGCTGTTTCACTCCTCCTTAGTGCAGACTTTGAGCAGTAGACATATTAGACCTGACACTAAAAGCATCATTCATATAAGCGAGAACGGGACTTCACTTTGCTGTAATACAGTGCTGAATCAAAAACCATTATCTGTTAGTCTTTTCTGTAGCAGCCAGTTAGTAACAACTTCACTATCAACTGATTTCATTCTGTGAGGGGAGAGAAAAGCCATGTCTTTTGGTTTTGTTTTTGACTGGCAGGCCCTGGAGTCTTTGTTGTCCAATAAGAATGCCCCGGTGTCATGCCTGACCAACATTACTCGTGCTCTCTCTGATAGCCTAAAGGAACAAGGTACTGGACCATGATTGGCCGATCCTTATTTTTTCTGATTACTGGCTTCTGATTTTGTTCAATTTGTTGAGATGGTTCAAGCTGACAGTTGCTGGATGGTGTGTGTGTGTGTGTGTGTGTGTGTGTGTGTGTGTGTGTGTGTGTGTGTGTGAGATACAGATCCTGAAGCAGTGGAAGAGGGTCTGTTGCAGCTCTGTTCCTCTCAGCTGAAACTACTGCAGCTTTACGTTGACATCCAGTCCCTTCACTCTGCCAGCCTGCCATCCAGCACTGACAACGACACAAACCCGGTGAGCACAGCACACTGACAGCGCTAGTATAACACACTTACAGCGCTGGTATGGCACACTGATGCAGTTAATAAAGACACTGACAGGGTGAGTGCAACATACTGGGTCAGTGAACAATGCAGTAATGGTGTTAGTAGAGCATACTGATGTGTTGAGCACATGTGTTGCCATGGTAAGCACAGGGCACTGAAGCGGTTAGCAGCCATGACTTCAGCTCACTGACATTGCCTTTACAGGTAGCTTTCAAGGGTTAGGATCAGTGTTTCAGTGTTACACAATTTTTACAGTATCAGTGCGCATCGCTGTCCTCCCAGTGTCAGCATGCAGTGGTTACTTGGTCATGAGAAGAAAACCATATCTAAATCGGTAGAGTTGCAAAAATACAGTTTTAGCATTCACAGTGAGGAAAACCCTTTCTCGTTCAGACTCCATCCAGTGATATTGACCAGCGCATCGACCAGGACGTGGCTCGGGTGCAGCCGATGCTGCGGCGCTACGCCGAGCACCTGTCCCGCCCCTCCGTCTCCTTCGCCCAGGACCCCGGGGGTCTACTTCCTGCACGCAACTTCCTGTCCCAGCTGGAGTGTGAGGCTGGGGGTGCTTTGCAAGTGACCAAGGGTCAGGACACCGAGTGGACACGGCTGGGTAAGCTACATGAGGAAAGGCGGGCCTTCACAACAGGCCTAAACTCATTAAGAAGCTATACCGATACTCTGACTAATGTCCTGTGCTCGCACTGCTGTGGTTAAGTTATTTTACATGAGTCGAATACATTATTTACATAAAAATATAATCATTTACCTGGGCAGAAAATTCTTAACTTCTCTTAAATAAAATACACTTTATGTTTGGAAACAAGGAAATTATTCAAGTGTCCTGCTGAAATCTGAGATGTATCATTTATTATACAGTATTATTTATAATTATTGGTGAAGTGAGGGCACTCTTTTGCAGAAGTGCCGACCCATGTTTTCAGTGTGTTGCCATCTGCCCTCAGTGCGTGATCTCCTGAGGCCCTGAGGTGCGTTTTCTGAGTCTCCCGCTGTGTCTGTTCTCCTGCAGGGAGCTTTTTCTTCTGGGGCTGCCTGTGTGGAGAGAGCCCCATACAGAAAGTGTGTGACACGCTGCAGGACTCCGGCATAATGCCACAGCAGCTGCTGGTGAGAGAGATACTAAGATCTTCAAATTAATATACTGTCTGCGGAATAACTGCACTCTTTTTTGCAGCTTTATTTTGGTGCTAATGTTGGTGTTCTCTTTTTCTTCCTGTGTGTTTCTGGCTCTCTCTCTGTGTCCTCTGTGGTGTCTGTGTTTCTGTATCTTCCTCTGTCTGTGCCTGTGACTGTCAGTCTCTGCTCCTGAGTGTGTGGCTAAACAGAGAGAAAGAGCTACTGAAAAGACCTGAGGCTGTGGCTAACCTGCACTCCCTATTGACTGCACTCAGCAACATGCCAGGTATTTCTCACCTCTCTGTACACCTTATCAGTTTATTGATTTGTATTGTGCTGTATGTAAGCTTCTACAGGACCCGTTTTTTGTGTGTGTGTGTGTATGTATGTCTATGTGTGTGAGAGAGAGAGAGTGAAAGTGAGAATGAATACACGCCTGCCCAGCCAGTCTTTCTCATTCCATTCCTCTGATTGCTGAACAGGAGCAGTGGATGAGTCCTGGGACCTGCAGTGTGTCTCCCCCTGGTGGCAGCAGGTTCGAACTTCGTGTTCCCAGTCAGAGAATGCTGGGGCTGCCCTGCTGGCCGCATTAGTGGCCCATCGGTCTGCCAAAAACTCTATTACCAGTCTGGCTGAGAGTAAGGTACTGCCCACAGCCCTGCACTTTGGCCACTCTGCAGATAATTGGCTTTGTCCTTGTCCTGTGTTTTAAATGCTAGTTTTCAGCCTTTTAACACCAATAAAAAATGCCCCAGGACCAAACTTTTTGAAAGAAGGTTGGCTACTGTAGACATACTAATATCATCCATATATAATACATTTATGACCAAAACGTAGTCTATCTTGTCAGCCTTTCTGGGGATGTGCTATCCTAATAAAATAATGGTTGGTTACTACTTCAAATGAATGCTACAACAGAGAGAATATGTAAAATTACAAACTGCCCAATCCACCCATTCTTGTATCAGAAAGCTGCTAATCAGAGAGCTGCTAAGATAGCACCAATGAGACTGCAGGAATCTTAGGGTAGAACAAGTGCATTTATTTACCCTCTGTAAGTCAGCCGATGCTGAGTTAGCTCTGTGCTGTAACTGGGTGCTCCCTGGCTGTGTGTCAGTTCCAGTCAGAGTGGGAGGCCGTTTCTCTGGAGCTGGAGCACTGGTTGGTGTGTGTGAGGCAGCTGGAGGACCTGCTGGCCCTGCATACGCTGCTCTGTTTGCCATGCCCACGGGGGACACCAGGGGGCGCTCCCACGCGCTGCTCCGTAAAGACCCTTCTGGAGGGTGGCCGAGGTATAATTTCACCAAAAATATATCCCGAATCCCTGCCCATCACAAGAACTGTGAGAGGCTTTTCTGACCATGGGTAGCAAGCTTTCTTATCCTCTGTGAACTGTTCCAAAAAAATCACCACACAAAGGTGAAATGTCCACCGCCATTTTGCAATGCAGAATAACCCTCCTGTTCTCCATACTCAGGTGGGGTGGCTGATAGTGTGGCAAAGTGGGTGTTCCGACAAGACTTTGCGCCAGGGCTACTGAAGGAGGTCCTGCAGAGGAGGTCACAGCGGGAGCAGCAGGAACAGCCTGTGGAGCAGGAGGCGGGGGAGCGGACAGCAGAACAGCCAAGTGAGGAGAAGGCCGAGGAGGAGGATGACTTCAGGAAGGCATCAGGTCAGTGTGTATCACTCTGTGTGTGTGTGAGCTGACATCAGTGTGCGCACACACATGTTCGTGCTTGTGCATGTGTTTATGTAGATGTCCTTTCATATTATAATGTAACAGTTATGCTTTGTGTGTGTTTCAGAGCTGCTGGTCTCTGTGTGCCAGCGCTTCCCTGAGTCTCTCTGCCCTGACCTGCTCTTCTCTCACTGTTGCTGGGAGTACGTTGTGCAGTGGAACAAAGACCCTGAGGTGAGGCAGCACTGTTAGCGGGTCCTCCATTTTGGCCAGGTCTCCCTTGCAAAAGCAATCATTTCCCTCATGGGGACTTTCCTGCTAAAATGTTAAACAGATCCACTCACAGCTTGTTTGCTACATTCTGCCTACATACATATGTTGTTGTCCCCAAAACTTGGCTAAAATACTACATTTTGTGTTTCAGAGAGGTTAAAGTGTTGAGAGGGGGTTAGTGGAGGAAGATTTGAAACATCTGCCAGTTTTTGGAAAACTTGTCCCTTAAACATTTGCAGTCACTTAGACATGTGCACTCTGCACAGAGACATCACAAGTGGAATTAAAACTGTTACTTTCTTGCTACTTCCTAAATATGAGTCAGTAATATTGATTCAGTATTATACTGTGGGAAACCGTATTACTGTTGATGTTTTGCATGTCACAGCTGAAAGACACATTTCATACATGTTTTTTTTTTTTTTTCTGAATGTATGCTGACTAAATTTGAGACTGATTTGCTCTGTCTGTCTGTCTGTCCCTCCCCACAGGAGGGCCGGTACCTGTCCTGGGCAGTAGAACACCTGAAACTGGTCACCAGCCCACACATCCAGCAGGGTCAGTTGCAGTCTGTTCCCCATCAGACTTGAGTCAGCATCCCCTCCCCTTTCTCTAACGGCCAGTCATTCTCTCCCCTGTCTCTTGTGATCAGTTAAGTTTGCTTTATTGGCATGAAAAAACACATCTGTATTTGTGAAGTTCTGTATAAAAAAAATAAAATAACATGAACAATATAAAAATTCACAATAGACTATCTCTGCTGAGCATGGTCGAGCTCTCTGCTCTCCCCCTGCTGGAACCAGCCACCCCCCTCCCTCCCACTCTCTGGTCTCATTCCTGTCCACTCTGAGAAGCCATGCAAAGGTTTGACTAATGGACTGATGGGAAGTGAAGCTGTGTGGCAGTGACTGAGTAAGGGATTCTCAGACAGATGGCAGGCAGTGGAAGTGAGTATGCTCTGTGTCTCCCTCAGGTATCTGTGTGATGATGTGGAACACGTTCATGGTGAAGCGCTTCTCTGCTGCTGCGTTCCTTATGGAGAAGGTGAGGGAGGGAGTGACGGCTCCTCAGGCTGTTCTCTGCTCTGCCTAACCTGTGTGCTCAATGACATCTCACCTCTGCTTCCTCCACAGGTGGGAAAAGCTCCCAAAGACAGGTTGTGTCGAAGGGTGAGTCTCAATTTGCGACTGTGTGCATGTGAGTTTTTTGTGCAGCGTGTGGAGATGGGAGGCATTGTTGTGTGACTGTTTGTGTTTGAGTTTGAGGGTGGGAGAGGGCTTTCATGCATATGAAAGAGAATGTGCATGACTGTGTGTTTTTGCAGGATGTGGGAATGGGAGAAAACGCTCTGACCTCCTTCCTGGGTTCTTGCTGTCAGCTGCTGCAGACTCTAATGGAGGTAGGTAAAGCGTCTCTTGTTGTCACCAGTGAAACACTCCCTGACACGCACTGCTAAAGTAACCATAGGAACACAGATACTGATGCTAAATTTCTCCAGTAACCATAGAAATGTATGGTCTTATACACACTGATATAATAATAATGTGAACACACGCAACTGCTCTCTCTCCCCAGGCTGATGCCAACACAGATGAGGTGCCGCCCCCAGAGCTGTGTGTGGAAGAAGTGTGGGGGGGTGCAGAGGGCCCCGCCTCCATCGCAGAGCTGGCCCTGGAGCAGAGGGGTGTGCACTACCCCCTGGTTCAGCACCACTGCCTACTGGCCTCCATCCTGCATGCCACCATGATGTTCAAGCTGAGAGCAGTAAAACCCCTCAGCCTGTTTGACAGCAAGGTACCACAGAACACCACTTTCCCTGATTTAGCATGATGTATGTCACTGAATCTAAACGCATGAGCAGCTCCAAGAAATACACAAATGGATGAAATCTCTATATGTGTTTTATTTAGAGGTTTTGTGAAACATTCAACCAGTAAAAGGTGAAGTGTAAAATCCAGTATGGTGGACTGTATGGGTCCCCATGGCTGACATGAAATGGAGGCTTGAGCTATAAGGTTCAGCTTCTAATATAAACAGAACTGGAGTCCCTGAATGTGTGTTTATTATGCACTCACGTTATCTGCCACTGGTTTACACATTTATTATTATTCCTGCATTATTTCCGTTCAATCAGGAAAAACAAGGAAAATTGCATCCCTCCAAAGTTACTTTCCTCTTTTCCTTCCATGTTTGCCTCTCACTCCCTCCCTTTTTCTTTCCAGGGCAAAAATGCTTTTTTCAGAGACCTGACGTCCATCCAGCTCATGCCCAGTGGCGAAGCGGACCCTAGTCTGGTGTCCCTGAGACAAGAGGTAAGAGTGCCCTCTGGGTTCCTAGCAGGGTACTGCAATCACAAGTGCGCAGTTAAACTGCATACATTGTGATTTTTCTTTGGCACAATGTACATATTAATACGCAAGTCTACCTATGCCAGTGTATTTCTCCTTGAGCCCTTTTATATGTGTTCTTGCTCCCTCTGTCCGTACTGTCTTTCCACTTCCTTTCAACCTTTACTTGCTGTGTCTCTCAGTTCCTGCTGAAGGTGCTGACTGGCTGGGTTCAGACTCAGGGTGAGGCTGCAGACTCGTCCTCCACTGACCTGGGGCCTGTGGACGACTCCTGGCCCTCGCTGTGCCAGGACCTCGGGCCCCTGCTGCAGGTGAACCCTGACGTCCTGCGGAGGC
The DNA here is from genome assembly GCA_022829145.1 of Albula goreensis. Taxonomy (NCBI): domain Eukaryota; kingdom Metazoa; phylum Chordata; class Actinopteri; order Albuliformes; family Albulidae; genus Albula; species Albula goreensis. Next base: position 10,542,993 of record CM040747.1, read on the forward strand.
ACCTGGTGTGTGAGCTCTACAGCCAGGGCCTGGACCTGCGCGCAGAAGAGGTACTGCACTAAAGCACAGGACTCACACACTAGTGCAGAAACAACGCTTTCACAGGAGTGACATATTCCCATAATGACACTCGTAGAATGGACTCCCTCTCACATCGATGCCCACAGCGCATTCACTTTCACACAGCTGTACTCATGAAGCAGTGACAAACTGACACAATAGAGACACGCACTCAAACAGTACTGACATCCTCACATTTACACAGCACTGAAACACTACCCCTCTGATGTGATTAAGCTGACTCACTCACATACTATCACAACAAGCATGACATATTCACATAGAAATGTTGAAATACTTGCTGCCTCTCAGGTGATGCTAGAGGTGGAGGACAAGGAGGTTCTGGGTTCTCAGCTGCTGGTCCTGGTGGGTCAGAGGTTGTCCTACTCGCTGCTGCACACACAGACCCGATCTGGCATGGAGCTTCTGGCCCGCCTTCCTCCCATGCTCTGCACCTGGCTCAAAGCTATGGTGAGACTGCTGGAATTTTTACATCTACCATCAATACCACCTCCTCCTTCTACTACTTCTTTCATTAGTGCTAGTACTGCTACTGATAGTTCATACATTGACGAATGCATACCACAGCACCAATGAGTGTTTTGAGTGGTTGACTTCTCTGTGGCAGTAGTGCAGCATTATAAAAGTCCTCAGACCAGCTTACACTGGTGGAATCAAGCTTATCACATCTTGTGCTATCTGTGGAAGAGAATCTGTACTTCTGGTGGCTGTGTGTTCTTTTATGTAGCTTGAATCAAGTTGTCTCATGACTCATTATGATCTTCCCCTAGGACCCCAGTGGTCTGCGCTGTCCCTCCGTCCCCCTGGCTTTTAGCAGCCGGCTGGTGAGCCGCACTGTGGAGCTGCTGCCCGAGAGCCACGCCCAGTACAACCTGGCACTCCATCTTCTGGAGGCCGTCGACCTGCTGGAGGGAGAGGCCTGAGTGATGGGCCAAAACGGGAGAGAGTGAAAGAGAGTGAAGAGGGGAATTGGGGGGGACACAGGGACGGTGGTTTCAGAACTGTGACAGAGGGAGAGGGAGCCTGTGGGAAGACGGTAGAACAGAGAATCTTGGTTGTTGAGAGGGATTATCTTTATTTAGCTGTGTATTGGCTTCGCATTTCAGCCTGCTGTATATAGCAGCTTCCAAATGAGAACACATTGAATACAACATGTTTTCCTGCTACAGCCATGCATAAGACATAGGAGATCCTTAAGGGTTCACACTATTTTTAGCCTCATTTCTCAATCTCTAGTTTATTAATGGCCATCTGTATTTTGTAATGATGCAAGCATTATGTCTCTCTTTCGCTCTCTCCAAAGACTAATGATGTATTGTACAAATAAATGAATACCTTATTTTATGTATTTATATACAGTACTGTAATAGCTGTGCCTGTTGCCTTCTGTTCTCTACACGGAAGCCTATAGCAGATTCACTTGTATTCACATGCGCAAAAAGAAAGCCAATTAAAGAAACTTGATACTCTGTTTCTTTGTCTGGGAAATGTGGTGATTGTTGAAGCAAGAAGACGGATCAGACACTGAAATTGTGACGAGAGAGGCGGGGTTATTGATCGGGTGTATGATCGCATATGTATGAAAATTGGCTGGGTTTCAGCAAACTGACAGATATAAGAAGGCTGTACTAATAATTGGACAAGGAGAGAGCAAGAATGGCCTTAGAAGTGATGGAAAAATTAGGTGCCAGAACGCATTTCACTCAGATTACAAATACATGATTATTCATTACTTTCATTACAACCATTTTACTTCAAAGGTGTGACAACATTTGAAAACTGAAATTCATGAGTCTGTTGGTCTCTTCAGCATTTCACAGAGTAACGATGGTGCTCCGTCTTTCAATCTTTTGTAGGTCTCCTGGTCTGTAACATGTTGCTAAATAAGTACTGTCAGCTTTTATTTATTATTACTGTGCTGAAGACTGATGTCAGGCAGTAGTGGTGTGCTTCTTTTGGAATTAGCTGATGTATATATTTTAACAATGACGACATGTCATTGCATACCATAAAGAAAAAACATCTCACAATTTACTAATTCATCTCAAAGCCATTTAAATGTCATGATCGTTTCACACACATCTTCCAGTATCAGTTAAGTACAATAGACTAATTCTATCTATGAGTCGTGTTTCATCCGGAACGATTTAAAGTACGGACAACTACGGATTCCCGTTAGGTTAGAAACATATTTCAAAAGAAGAAACTGCTTTTCACTTGGAAAGGGTGTGGGTACGCCACAATTACCATTTGTAATGTAAATATTTTGGTTCTAGTACCGGCGGCTTGCAAGTGATAGCTATATATGTAGTTTACGCTTATAAGCTGTTATCAAATCACTGATAAACACAAAAAGAAGAGGCTAGCATTATATCGGCACTGTTTATTGGAGCCACGCAAGGTAAAACCAACGTTACCAGCTAACAGCTGTTGTTTTGAGCAATATGCCATTGTAGCATTGCGAGCTAGTCATGCAAACCCTAGATAGCTTGTAATATAGCAACCATTCGTGTCGATTGTGATGGTTATCCGTTTTTGTTGCTATCTAGCCATGTTATTTAGCCTGTGCATTGAACTACCAACCACCAAGTTAGATTATGAACAAGGAGACCGAACGAAAGGCTCGTAAATTGGCTAGTGATTACTATTACTACATAAGATATGAACACCTAATTACCTACTTATGTGTTTGTAGCTAGCGATCCATATGATTTCTAAAAACCGGGGTTATTATGTGCATAGCGATAGCTGGGTGGTCATCGTTTCTTAGCTAGACGTTACTTAAATCCTTGAATTACAGTAAACGAGCTGGCCAAATAGAATATTGGAAGGTTTTTGTTAGCTAACGAGCTTTATGCCCAAGCATTTAGCTGGCATACCTATTGGTATCGATAGTATTTCTATGCAGTAAATGAACGTTTTAAATCACATTACTAACATTACTGATGATTACATCTCACCAAGCCACGTAGCTAGTACAACTAAGCTAGCAAGCCTCTCCGCAGTGTGACAATGGCGTCAGCCCCAGCTCAGCAACCCGTCCTGACGGTTGAACAGGCTAGAGGTGAGTGTGTGTTCTGTCAATTTTGCAGAGGCATGATATTAATATTGCAGCAGTGCGGTTTTGCTTTGATGTTTAGAAGCTGCTGTCTATATGAGGGCTGAGAAAGGCTTAAACAAGCTGACACTGCAGCGAGCGCTACTGTTCCATAGAGATGTTGTATACTGTTTTAAGCTCCTCTCAGTCATAAATAGTGGAATATTGTGTTATATTAGTGCACTACACTATACCCCCGGATAGTTGGAAATACCCCCGGAGGAGTTGCTTTGTTGTTTAGAGTTACCTTCCAGCAATGTATTTCGACGTTTCAGTGGTGCTGAGTGAGGTGATTCAGGCCTTCTCTGTTCCTGAGAACGCAGCACGGATGGAGGAGGCGAGGGAGAGCGCCTGCAACGACATGGGCAAGATGCTGCAGCTGGTGTTGCCCGTCGCCACCCAGATCCAACAGGAAGTTGTCAAAGCTTATGGCTTCAATAACGAAGGAGAAGGTGAGGGGCACACGCTACTTGACAACGCACGAAGGCAGTGATGCCCAGAGCTAGAAATATGAAATGGGGAAAATAGCCTGGACCAGGTGCATCTCTGAGCCAACATTCACAGTTTCAACAGATTTAATCGGTCAAGTGTTGATTAACAGCAAAAACCAATATATCCGACATTCCTCCAGGGCCACTATATTACAACAGTAGGATGGCTCAGTGATTCTGGCATTTACTGGCTATCAGTACCATGGGCAGAGACTGAGATACTCCAATGAAGGAAAGAGGAGACATAGGTACTCCCATGTTTACATATATATACATGTTGGCATACATACACAATTTTATATTGGCTGACTGTGGGAGGGTGTAAAGTGTACACACAAGTCTGACAGGGCTGCTTCTCTGCACAGTCATTGCCTTTATGTACGATTGGGGAGGGAGGGGAATAGAGGGGGAGACCAAGAGAACAGAAGAACATGTGAGATACATACTATTTTTTGCGGTAACCTTTTGAATTGCATAAGTTTACTGTGTTTTCTTACTGCTCAATTGTCTTTTTGCAGGTGTCCTAAAATTTGCACGACTAGTCAAGATGTATGAAACTCAGGACCCTGAAATAGCTGCCATGTCTGCCAAACTCAAGTCTCTCCTACTGCCTCCAATGTCAGCCCCACCCATAGGAGGAGGGATCACGGCTTCATAGACATCTCTCAGCCATCGGTTTTGTTTCACAGTGAACGTCAGATTAATTTTATTTAGCAACAAGCCATTAAGAAGCTCATTTGTAAACGACTCTGTAAGAAGTTTACAAGCACATATTTATCAAATGTTCCTATTGTTTAAACAGCCTACTACCTGAGACAAAGTGGAGTTAAAAAAGGGTAACATGCTATTATTTTAAGTGTGGGGCATCAACCAGGGGCATGTGATCAAACATTCAACACTGGAAATATTGTTACACTTTACACTAAATGAACTGTAGAAGGAAATGTCACAAAAATGATGTCCTGAGAATCAATGAGAAACTTCAAGAGGAAGGTCTCCACATTCCCACAAAATTCCGAGGGGTAAATGGGATCAATACCTCACAGCCAATTCCAGCTCCATTACTTGCCAACATATTCCATTGTTAAAAGTTTGTGTTAAGTATTTTCTTTCATTACATTTAGTACCTTTAAGATGAGGAGATAGCCAGACTGAATTCTTGTGCTGATAGAATACAGGTCTTTTCATGTAATAATTTGTGCAATTTTATATGTATTGTGTGAAAATCTTAAATCAGTTCTCTCAAACATTCATTACCAAATAAACACTACCACCACAAGTAACCCTCAGTCATGTCAGTCATCTCATTGTACTGCCTTTTTAAAGATTAAACTTGGAATCCACACAGTCCCAAAAAAAAAATGTTCTCACCACCTGGGAACAGCACTGACCGTATGATAAATTCCTACACTGGGTCTGTACCCAGACGTGGGTGGGTCTGTCGCTCTGAAACATTGGTTGTTGCCATACCTATAGCCAAGAGGTATAAGTCTGATAGGTGTCCAAGAATAGAAATGTATAGAAAAGGCTGTGAACCGTCTCTTCAGGAGGGTACATATTGGATTTTGTTTGGGGATAGACTGTTCAAGCTGTTTTAAATCTTTCATGAATTGTTACACCAAATCACCACTTTAAAATGGCTCACATATCAGTGTATAACACTTCAACCATTCTTGCCAGTAGAAATGGAGGCATTTGTTTACATTTTTGAATGGTAGAAATAATAGCAGTATGATTAGTACTTCAAGTCAAAACAGAAACAGATTAACAGAACCTGGCTTATATGAGATTGACATACTTTATTGTTACAGTAAGGCTTTGGCAGCAGATTACACATTAATATATACAAGACAGTTCTTTTCACATTAAAAAGTGGGGTTCTTTACAAGGATCCCCACGGCAACCTTGAAAACAACAATCAAAGTCCTTTGGCAAAACTATCAAATGGGTGTGCACACACATGCACCAGTGGTGAATTATCTGTATGTCTGTCCTCACATCTGTACACTGACATACACTGGGAAACTGGGCCTACTAATTTCACCGATGAGATCCTGGAGGACCATAATTTTGTCAATTCATATTCGATCCAGTTGTGGTGAACATAATTCAGTTTACATAAATAAAAGCCATGTATGTAAATACAAAATCTAAGAATATTCATTTTAATTGGTTATGTGTATACATAGTGAACATATTAGTTGAATGCCAGTAGCATGCTGGATTGAAAGAACAAATTTCCATTCATACAGAGTATGGCCCTCCCAGAGTTTGACACCCATAGTCTGAACCCCTCAAGATAATTATGACCTGGTAGTTGGGTGAGATTGTCCCTTTTACATTTTGTGCTTGGTGTTGTATTCAATACAGAGGAAGACTTGTGTTATTGCTACATGAGCGTTTCATTAAAAAAGGATACATTTTCACATTTAGAAATTTGTTGGCATTCAGCTGTTTAGATTTCATTTAGAAACCAGTAAGCTGGAACAGTGGGAACTATGTAGCATGCACATAGAATTGGGGCATTCTGTCTTCTACAGTTAACTCCTCCTTGTTTTAAATAGTAGCATTCTGTTTAATATAACAAAGTGCATATAAGTGCATAGCATTTACAAAATACTCTCTAAAAAAGAAAAAGCCACACCAAAGTGACAGAAACCCTAACTAGTCAAAGGATAATAACTGGCACTGACATTGATGAACTAACATTTGTCATTGTCCACAACTTAAAAATAAATTCTGTCAGTCTTTTCCATTAGTCGTTTATTTCAGTTTGTTAATATCTGTCAGTGCCAGCTGCTGGCCTCTACTCACTTGCTGGTTCCTCTGACTGCAGTAGAAATGGAGATTTACAGTGCTTCATTTGTGCCAGAGAAAACTGCAAATGTCCTGACAATCACCAGGACCTCTGAGTTCAGGATCAGCACCTTAGAGCAGTATGAATAAACTGATATGTACATAGGCTACAAATGTTACATTTTATCCTGCCTTCATTCGCTGCAGTTTATCATCATGTTATTTGTGACATTGTTTTGAAGGTCTGTCTTCCATTTACTGTTGGGCATTATGTCTATGATGTCAGACTTGAGCACTCCTGTACCTTTGTCTCCCATCCTCTCCTTGGAGCTCTGGCACCAAATTATTTACAAACTAAGCACTGGAGAGCTAGCAGGCTAAGCCTTTATCATTTCCCTTACACTAAAGCAGGAACATGTAACTCCAGTAATACTGGACCACAGTGCCTGCTGGTTTTTAGTGTGTTTAATCACTTAAGTGATTAATTGAAGAGTCCACACATCTTATTTCCAAAGCATACATTTACTGCCGATTGAATGGAAACCAATGAAACCAGTAGACCCTGCCGCCCTCATCTAAGTGTGACATCCCTGCACAAATGGGATAGTAACAGGGCAAACAAGACTGTACCTACTCCCAGAGGCCAATAACCTGCAGTGCTGAGCTTGAATACAGTAAAACTCCTGAGTTTGACTTCAGTTTGAATTAGTGCTCCCCCAGGTGGTGAACTTATGGCATTGCCTCTTGCAGTGCTTCATACTTCTACAACACGGAGTTCACTGCAGATTCATGGGAAGTTGAAGGGTCAAGTCACATCTCAAAGTGACGATAGATGCTCTCGATATATCCCAGAACCCTCTGCCAGTCTGGACCCTCTGCTCTCAGCATCTCCTCAACAGTCTGCCAAAACATGTGGAGAAACTAAAGTTCAACAAGAGAACACTCACATACTATTTTAGCACAATATGGAACAATCCAAACATGATTAAAAAGATTTCTCCCTTACTAGTTTTGTTAAAGGTGATGGAGGTGATACAAGTTGCTATCTGACAATCATGCATTTTCATTTAACTGAAGAATTTAATGGAACTAACTACCACTCTACACTGCAAAACCCTTTACTATCCTCGCAGATGGGCCAGTAACTCACCAGCACTGCAGTGATCCCCACACTCTCCCCAGTCCTGAAGGCCAGGCCAAGGTTTTCTTTCTATTCAAAAGATCAGAAATATAATTACGTCCTCTCTTTACATATATATATATACACGTTTCTACCTGTTTCACATTGTTGTTGACTGCCCAGTTGTTTACCTCAGAAAATGTACTGGTAAATTAACCACTGCATCTGGTTTAAATCGTTAAGTTGGCTGAGTTTTGTTTAGCTTGTTGGCTAGGATGTTCATTTCCCTGTATTCTTTGGCAATAGTGTTAAGGAATATAAATGTCTCTCTTATACAAATACAGCTGCCTAGACTCAGGCTGTTGTAGTGGATATTGTATGTGACAGACTTTGTACTTGTACGTGGAACCAGCACCTTGTTTTCCAGGCTGAGCATACTGTAGGGTATGTGTGTGGGAAGATAGGTGTGGTACACTGCACAAAAGGCCAGCCCGTCTGCCCAGCTGCTGCTGAAGTTGGTGATATCAATGTTCTGCACAGAAGAACAAAGAAACAGTCATGCTACTCAGTGACACAAACCAGAGTTAAACCGAGAAATACACAGCATATTGTTAACTACGGATGCAAAATGGAAACTGCCCTTTGACCTTTTGGCACAGTCCATCTTGTGTGATCACACAGTGATAACATGGGTCAGTTGGTGGTGCAGACCACAGAAATGGGCCTCCTCACCTTGTAGCCCTGTGTGCGACTCTGACACCATCTCAGCAGAGAATTCCGCTTTGAGCCACCATAGCGACGCAGCAGCATGCTCAAACTGTCCTGAGGTCTAGAGAGATGGGGAGGGGAGATTATAACCCCAGCAGTTATTAACAGAGAACAGCAACGCAGGAGGGACTCCTACTCAGTTATACTTACTGAATGCCATGTTTAGAACAACTTGTTTACAGAAAGAGTCAAGTTAGCCTTGTTAAAAAATTCATGCACACTGTAAAATATCAATGAAATGGCAGCCATAAAACAAATGTGTCAAGTTCATATTTCATTCAAATGACTTGGCACCTGTTGCATCACAACCTGGTTCTGCTGGTCCAAGTTTACCAAAATTAGGCCTTGGAAAAGCTTTAAAAAATTATTCAAAATATAGTCAAAATATCATGAAATCAAAGACATGGAAAAATATCTGAATTTTGTCACAAAGCCTCCTCTAATATTAGGAAGCCAAATATGGGGCGATGACAGTAGCTAGGTACAGGAATGAGCAGAGCCATCAAACTGAAACACTCTATGTAAAACCATGTAAAACACTTTGATTGAAATAAAAACAGAGCAGTTTGCAGAACAGGCCAGTAGCTCATGACCCCTAATGGGATGATTGCCTGGAATTAATTGGTTAATGTAACTGGGCAGGACCCTCAACAGCAGATTGTGGACCCATCTGTTAAGGTTCTGCTTCCAAAATTCTGAAGCCTAAAAAATCCCTGAACCAAACAGAGATTTGATGGATAACTGGGGCACAAGCAATGTGTATTTTAGATGTTTGGGGAACCACTGAAAGCTGTCATGTCAGAACCCCTACCTATGGAACTGATCATTAGCAAATGTGCAATTATCCAATATGGGATATTACAATAAGGAAACTACAGCTTACAGGAAATTACATTTTACTGCTGATCCCCTCAAAAAACCTTACAGTCTCTTCACTGTAAGAGAAAAGACAGATGCCATAAGTATGTATAGACCACAATCTATCCATAAAGAAAAGCTGACTATCAATAACTGTTTAGAGAACTGTCAAGTGGTTCCCACAAAAAGGAATAAAGTATATCCTCCTTCAGTCTAAATCATACTCAAAACACATTAAAATATATTCAAATATGACAACTTCTCTAATATTTATGAAAAGGTCAGAATCCTCTAGATTAGTGAAGTCCAGATCCTCCCGAGGTCCATGTTTCATCCAGATAAGCATTAGGACCCAGGACAAACACAGCAGATACACAGCGGCACAGTTCAGCCTGAGCTTAAATTCCTTTTGAATGTTCAGTATGTTCAATAGCATTTGTATTCATGTCCCCATACACCTGTTCCCCAAGCTGGAGTGGAATTCTCAACAGTCTTATCAGAAGCATACGCCTGAAAATATCTGCCTCCAACAAGATCGACCCTCTCCACAAACTTTTTGGCCTTCTGTTTGGCTACTAATTCACCATGGACAAACACAAGACTTTGAAAAACTCTGAAGTATATCTCAAATCTACTGTAAGGTATAGCAAGACATTTGGAAGGCATTTATTTAAAACTATCAGAAAACATCAAATAACTCCAAATGAATTATTGGAACATGAGTTAGTTCTCCAGTCAATTGCTTCTTCCAATTAATTATCTATGCATTTCCTTACACCATTAGTGTGCTTGATTGTACCAGTCTCATTATTTTAAACACTGAAGATAGCAACAAAACATAAAACATATAGTAATTTTACTAGAAATTTGAAAAATTTGATGGACCACCTTTATTGTCATTAACACACTTATCCTAAAACATGATTATAGATGCAGTTCTCAGAGGAATGCTTAAATCTACTGCAAAAATGGAAATGTGCTCACATCTTTTTGAGCATCTTAAAAGTTACATCTTATAATTAACTGAGAAAAATGTAACATAACAAAACTTATGCAACAGTACCTGCATTCTGTAGCAACAAGCATGTGCATTTTGTGTAACTACCATTATACTAAATATATCTTTTGTTTTATAAAATTAGTCATGTCAGTAGTGCAGAAGATTCTAATTAAGAGAGAAAAAACAGCCCTCTTGAAAAAAAAATTATGGTTGTTCCAAAGATTTGAATCAAAAGGCATGTAAAAGGGTTACAGAGTAGTTATGCAGGGTATAACACTGTCCCTTTCTCCTCCAGATAAACTATTGGCCGGCCAAGGAGATTCTGCTCGGGTTTAACTTTGTTTTGCACTGTTTCCACATTTGTCAAATTACTAAGGAGCTGAAGAAGTGTGGCTCCTTTGGTTGCATACTCAGTCTCTTTTCTTCTAGTTTTCCCATTGCTCTGAAGTTGAGAAGGTTATTGTCTGACCAGATTTGATTTTACTTAATCTCTTTTTCTGTCTCATTGCTGGTAAATTTCAATTTAATGTCTTCTGTAATGCCTTCTCTTTAGTTAATTGTAAATAGGGGACCAACACCCATTGGACTGAATGCATTATTTTTCTTCTTTTTTAATTTTCATTGCCATAGCTTCGTCTGAGGGATAGGAATGAACATTCTGAACCTGACCAAGACCTAGTTTTGCCTTGTGAGCAGAATCCTCCAAATTGCACTGTACTTTAACTAACCTGTTTAAGACTGTTTAAATTAGAACTGTGATTTAATTTAAATTCATTTGTGCTGTCAGTCACCTAGATCAATTAACATATTTGCATTTCCCTATGAGCAAAAATGAAAAAACTTCAAAAAATTTCATGTGATCTGTGTGGCTTGAAATGACAGGAGACAGAGTAACAGAACAGGATCTCCTTTTAACAGTTACCCTTTCTGATCTTGGCTATCTGGGATAATCATGCGGTGTAAACGATTAGGAGACACACCTGATAACACTGTTGAGTGTGGGGGAAGGATCAGTCAGGTCCTCTCGTTTACCTTTCAGACACAATCAAACAGTAAACAAGACATGACCAATCAACACAAGCACCAGCAAATCAACAAAACATAACTAATCACACTAACGAGGCAACCAAATGGCAAAAACAGGACACCAACACAACAGTACGCACTGAAACACACATACATGCACCAACAGACATAAAAACATTTGCAGACAGACACACACACACACACACACACACACACACACTTGAGTAGGAGCTGGACCAGCTGTCTTGTCGTTGCAGGAGTCGGTCCAGCCTCCTCCCTCTGGCCGTGTCTTGGTTCTGAGAAGAGAGATAGATATGGAGAAAGTGTTTGACCTCAATCTGACTTGTAGACCCAGGGAACTGTAAGTCACGATTTTGCTTTTGACGTTACTAAAGCAGTTTCAACAGAGGCAGTGAGATACACTTTAATTAGGATAATAACTTAACACCCCCTCCCCTCAAAAGACAGGATGTGGTCAAACCTTGCTGGCAGGTGCTGCTGTAGCGGTCGTGGGCTGGGAGCTACCATTTGTTGTTGAAGGAGATTCAGAGGGCAGGGGGAGTCTTGACAGACTTCTGCAAAACAATAAACCCTGCCATTATGGGACCCATTCAGTTTGAAGAGTAATTAGAAATAATAAAAAAGAAAACCAAACTATGACATCTGAGTTTGTGTCCTGACCCAAATTACTGTGATTCTGTGGTAGTTTAAATTTATACAGAAAATTCTGCCAAGTCAAAGTTTATTGATAAATAAAAGCATGCAAAAAACCACTCCATCACACCCTGTGTTCATCAATTCAGTTAGATTGTTATTCAGTTAGATGGAGTCCATGCAGGAAACTGTCTACTGGCCACAATGAAGAAAATGGTGCAGCTGAAGTATACAGGAGTAGTTCCAGTTTAGATGGGATATTTGAAAATGAAATGGTTTGTCCCCAGCTCACCTGGACCTCTCTGACAACATCACGATTCTTCTGGGATCCCTTCCAGCATACCCCTCTTCTTTCCTCTTCTCCCCAGCGGCTACACTCTGCAAGTACCTCTCTGCCACCCCCTTCACCTCCGGCTGTGGCTGCTCCCTTTTCTGAGTGTCCTCTGTGATACATTTGGCGCTCGGTCCTTCTTTATGTGTCTCCACACCCTGTCCCTTCCTCTCTGTCCGGGTCCCCTCTCTGTCCCTCAATTCGGGCAGCTCTGCTAAAACCTGCTGGTGGGTTACTGTCAATGTGGACAGTTTTTTGCAGGTCTCTTCATGCTCTACCCGAAGGGTGCCCAGCTCTTCCCTGGCCTGCCTTTCACTGGCAGTTAAGGTGGACAGTTTCTGGCAAGTGTCTTTGTGCTGAGCTCTCAGGGCCTCTAGCTGCCTGTCTGTCTCCTGCTGCTTATGGATCGTGGCAGCCAGCTGCCGTTCCGCCTCCTGCTGGGTCTCTCTGAGCATGCCCAGCTCCTCCTCAGCCTCCAGGCGCAGTCTGTCTGCCACCGATACTGCCACCTGCAGGTCTGCCTGGAACTGCAGCCATTCACCCCGCTCTGTCTGCCAGCATGGAAATATGAACACAGAAACTGGTCCTCATTGGGCAAGCATGCAAAAGAGATACTGAATTCCTCCCAACATAGACAAGAAAGGTAGAAAGGTTCAGTGATCATGTTGTACATTCACAGCTTTGTGGCTGCAGGGGGAAGGGAAGGGAATGATCGCTTACTTGTTTGGAAGCAACATGCTTATCTTAACATTGCTCAACAGCCAATCAATAATGCACCTCTCGCCTTGGCATGTGGCAGTGCAGAACAACTACTGTTCTCTTGGGAAAAATGATTTGTGTAGCATGCCCCAGAGGGATTCAATCATTCAATTTGCAAGTTTCAACAAATCTAAATTCAGTGCCAAATGAAAGCCAATACTCTTCTATCCACTGCCAAGGGTGTGTGTACAGGTAAAGGTTATTCAGGTAGGCCCTTTCACAACCACACATCAGGAATGTAAGCAAAGCAGCCATTGAGGAATTTACGACACTCATATCGGGGTTGGTGTATAATGCCCCTGTGATGGAAACAAAGCCCACCATTTACTGCTTACGCATTAAGGCTGTTCAGTGGTATTTACAGACGGCGTTAGTTAACAGGTAGAATACAAAGCTGAGTGTGTAGCACACTGGCAAAGAGACTGGCGGATGACTAGTTTTAGAACATAGCAAAGTAAAGGAATATTTGTTCCCTCTCCTTGAAAGGAAGAAGTTCATGGCCAGGTCCAGATACTTGGAATATCCTCACATTATTTTAATATTGTTCTCTATTCTGTGTTGTTCATTTGACAATCTTAATTGACAAGTATTTATTCATGTCTGCATAGCATTTACATTTAACCTGCAAGAGTAATGCAGAAGGCACAGAGTTGATATTAGCCGTTTGTAAGAAACATATCAACTATTTATAATATTTAGCCTCGATTTTTATAACTTACAAGTTAAGTCTTGGGAAAATAATAAGCAGGGCTAAGACTGCACCTTTCTCCACACCATAAAGGGTTGGCTCACAAAGGACATTCTGCTCTGCTTTAACTTTGTTTTGCACTATTACTACATTTGACAAATGACTAGGGAGCTGAGGAAGTGTGGCTGCTTTGGTTGCATACTCAGTCTCTTTTCTTCTTTTATTCACATTGCTCTGAAGTTTAGAAGGTAATTATCAATCCAAATTTGATTTTGACTAACCTCTTTCCTCTCTCTTTTCTGGTAAATTTCAATTTAAATTATTTTGTAATGCCTTCGTTAACTAGAAGTAGTAGCCATACAGCCACTGCACTGAGTGCATGATTTTTCATTTTTTGTCATTGCCATACTTTATTTGCCATTTAAAAAAAGCGTATTTAAGCCTGAATTTAACGGAGAATTAGTTCTGCCTTGTGGGTTGGATATACAAATTGTACTGTGCAATTAACCTATTAAAGAAGTTGAATGGTTAAATGAGTAGTATTATCTTTCAAAATATATTGTTAATTTGCTACATTATTTTTACATGCACAGCATTTAAAAGTCTTCTATTCTTTATTCCCAGGGGATATCATTCAAAGGTAACCTGCCGAGAGGGGGCAATTAACAGTAGACACTCTGCCTCATCCTAAATGTAATTAGCTTCATACTGTGCTTCAAAATACAACAGTTGAAGTCAAAGCCCAAGAGTCAGAGAATTCCCATCTTGAACTTGTCTGGACATTTCTCATATAGATGACAGAACACTCATATCACAAGCCTTTCCAATACTCGATGGAGTTACCTCAAAAGCAAGTACACCCACCCACCTTAAACTTCTCCACATCCAGATAGAAAGTCAGCCCCCCCACCCCCTTCCCACCCTACAGAGGGGTACACAAGCCCAGAGAAACCAGCTGGATACAAACCAAGCAAATCCCATCCCTCCATGTCTCAGGGAATCTGACATCAAAAGATACATGAGACATCTGAACAGTGGAACTATGTCCCTGTGTATGATCAGGCTAATGTTAGTCATCATCCAGTCCTTTAAATCTACGTGAAGCCTTTGCTGTGACGGTAATAAAAGGACTAAATCAAGACGATCTGTGTGTGCCTCCTTTGAAATCCCTCCATAAATGACTTCAGGAAGTTGCCTATTATGATTTCCCAGAAAACTTTGCTGTGGTGTTTATGGTGTCGGGGACAAAAGATAACGAGCTGGATTCGCGTTATCTCCTTGCTTGACATCAAACTCACTGGATTGTGATCCTTAACACAATAGACCCTGGGTTTGTCCATTTTCTGTTTAGTTCCATAAGTAACTGATGTAGTAGTTTCAGCGTATTGCTGTACAGTTGTTATAAGAGGGTATGACTGCTCCAAAGCAATCATTCTTGGTAGATGGTCATTCTAAATGCACCTATGAAATGATAGCAATGTGTGGTCATCTTTAATATACTGCACCCGTCTCTCTGCTTTTTGAGCAAGGCAATAGAACTTCATTTTATCATTCATGGCTGGTTCACTTTCCAGTCCCTCGTCTGACAGAGGAGAGCAGGGGAGGGGACAGACCTCCAGCTCACCTGCAGAGTTTCCTTTGTGCTCCGGGCCTCCTCCACCAGCTCCGCCCTCTCCACCAGCAGCCGCTTAAGCAGATCTGACATATGCACACACAGAAAGGTTTCACATGATCCTGCATTCGACCTCAAAACCAACATAATTTCAAAATATCCACCCTATCTCACTCCCAGTGTCTAATGTGTCTCATGCATGGAAAAAGGAGATGAGTAAACAGACAGAGCACATTTTAGAGCATAAATGGCCCTACCATTCCCTCCCACACCACCACCTTGGTACACTAGTGACCCAGTTTGGAATTTTTTTTTTTGTCAAGTAAGTTGGGAATGGTTGGAATGGACCAGGTTTGAAAATGTTAAAAACCATTCTCTACTTCAGGTTTTAAAAAAAAAAAAATGTATTTTTATTTAATTTAATTTCACCAGGTTTATCCCACCAAGACTATAGTCTCTTTCACAAAAGAGACCTGGACAAGAAGGGCAGCACATGGAGTTTTAGACAAGACATACAAAAAACAACAAAAATAAAAATATAAAAAAAACAATCTGGCTGTTGTACTTAAACACTCTGGTGTTCAGTTAACCAAAAGCTAAGAGTTAGCTAATATATGACCTGTTGCAAGTTTTCAGTGTCCAAGAGCATTCTTTCTATGGACATTTTTTCTTTATTTTCAAACACAAGCTTATCTATGGTATGCATAAATACTATTCATAGTGTTTCTCATGTTGTAGGATTATGAAAAGACTGCTAAAATCGATTGTAACACTGATAACTTTGTATCATTTCTGCTTTTTGCTTAAAGCTTTTTGTATGCACTATTTTAAGACTATCTGGTAAATGCCTAAATATGACTTCCAGGGCAAGGTGTCACACTAACCTGCTGAGAACATGGGCCCCTCCTGGTCAGGACTTGATCCTGGGGAGGCCCTGAATTGCTGCTGCAGCTCAGGCGAGGACAACATGAGCCCATGCCCTGTCCCGTCCCCCAGGGTCTGTTCTAGCCCACTGTCCTTCTCCTGCCAACTGGGAGTGGGACACTGCATCGGGGTCAGCGGCGAGTCCACAGCCCGCCCGCTGTCCACATCACTTCCAGCCCCGGTGGATGATGTGAGGCCTTCAGACCCAATCACAGCCCACTCTGAGGCAGCGCTAAGCAGGGGCTCTGGGGGGGTGCCCTCCCGGCTCACTGACCCCTGTGCACCCTCAGACATCGACCTGTCCTGCAAACTCGGAGCGGACGCCTGAGGTAAAGCTGTCCCGGGTAAGGACATCCACGGGGCCATAGGAGAGGTAGGCGGCGTGTGGAATAAATCCAAATGTGATCCTGCAGTGAGAGATGGGGGAGTGGACCAATCAATCAACCAACCATTAAATATTTATGCCTCTAACAGGCAATTCATTGTCCAGTCTAGTTATAGTATACAATATGAAAACAAAAGCAGACATGAAACAAAATGAAGAGGAGATGAATAGGAAGACATCTGGTAATGTTCCAATAGTTCTTTACTAATCCTGCACTGTAAGGGCCACCAGAGCACACACTGTCTTAGTCTGAAACAGCACTGAGGACTGGCTGTGAGTAAGCATGCTTCCTGCTGGTACTACAGTCACACACCATACACCCTCCTTATCCTGTGTCCTTGACTCAGCAAATGCTGCATTTCCTCTCTTGGATACTCCTCGAATTCCAAAACCAGCTAGATTTTTAATGGTTTCTAAAAGCAATGTACCACAGCAAAAATCAGAGATAAAACTAAAGGCTCTATCTTATCACACTATTTGTATTGAAATGACTGTTAGCTCATTCATTTGCGTATGCTTTATAATTCCTTTTGTGCAAAAACATTCTTTCTTTCTCTCTCTCCCTCACACACACACAGTTTTTCAGGATTTTTTTGCTCCTCACATTTCGTTTTCTGCCCTTGTGCGGCGCTGGGGAATTGTGCTGACTCACCAGCCGGGGCGAGCGGGGCCTGATGAATTGCAGGAGGATGAGAAACGTGTGTCTGCAGAGTGCTGCGAGCAAAGCGCCCAGCCCTGCCCACATCCTTGCCTTTCCTGTATGGTGACTAAATTCTCAAATATGTCGCAGAGTCAGTGTGTGTTTGTGTGTGTGTGCGCGAGCGCGCGCACATATGAGGGGCAGGAGGTCCTTGTCCTCAGCACACAGCTCAATAAAAACAAAGGACCACTGAGAAAAGGGAAAGCAAAACTGAAGAGCCGATTACCAAGGCGGCAGGATGGGAGATTAAACAGACAAAGCGCACACACACACAGCCACATTCCTTCGGCCTCTTTCATTATGTGAACTGAGCAGCAAAACAGCCACTCTGTACACTTAATGCCCATATATTTATACCTGTGAGAGTACAAGACTGTCTGTGTATGTCCCTGTAAGTATAACCCACTTGTGTGTATGCATGTATTACGGTTGTATAATGAAGAATACCTGAAGGTACATGGCCTTCCTTGCTGGTGAGATTACCCATGATGCAGTGGAGTTCAAGTTACTGACCACCTCTGTATCCCAATGTCTCTCTCTCTTGTCACAATCTCCACCAGCAGGCTCACCTGCAGTCTGGAAAGTGACTGCAAAAAGAGTAGATACAAAAGGGTTCTGCCATCATTGGTCACTCCAAAGCTGTATTTACAAACAGATGAAATCCAATTTTCTGAATCTTTTTTGACCATCTGTTCACACTAATTTTCATAAGTGATCCACATTGAGTGTATAGACTATGGTAACAACCTAACATGATACACAGGTGCAAATGAGTTGAGATTACATACAAATGTATGGTTTAATACAGGCAGACTGTGGGTCACAGAGCATAACAAACAAACCATGAACATGTAGATATTGGTGGTATTAAACTGCTGGTCTTTGGCAATGGACACCCTTGGTTGCTATGCTTTTTTATACTGATGGACAGCTCTCCTCAAAAGTCTGATTCATTTCTTCAGTCACAGCCATCACCCATTATGAAATTAGGCATGGAACTTTAGCTTAGATCAATGATTAAGTCATTCATCTATGCTATGGTATTACTAACAAAGAAAAGCTATGTTTTAAAAAGCACAGGTCCTGTAATTCTCACAGAAAAGGATGTGGAAATAACACATTTTTGCATTCAGAAAAAAATTGCATGTTCAATATCAGAAGCATACAAATGTGGTTCATGTTCTCTGGAACTCAAAGGATCAGATTACGTGGGTATTTTCTTGTTTATACCTTGTCAAAATTTCCAGATCTTAATTGGGTTAGATGAATCAACAAGAGTAAATGGAGCCTGGGTGAAACAAACCTTTCCATCACTGAGGGTGCCATATTGAAACTGGGAAGGCTTGCATTGGGAAACTGTCTCCCATTGACTAGATGGGTTTTATTATTTTAAAATTATATTTCTGCACATGTCATGTCAAACAAAAACATGTTTTCTTTTTAGAGTTTTTTTTTTGTTTGTTTATTTTTATTTCTGCACTGTTTTGCCTTCTCATCTCTGTAATCCAAAACACTATTGTATCCTGCCTTTATGACATTACATTATCATTGATTGTGGAGGTGGCCAAGCTAACAGCTCAAGGACCAAATACATTACTTTTGGGGGACAGAGACATAAAGATCAAGGAATGAGAGAAGGAGAGATGTCCTAAATACATATTGATGCAACATATCACTGTGACAGGAACATAAACCTCTGTCCTCTCTGTCCTTCCTCAGTCTTACAGTTTAAGACCACTCCAGGAGAACAGCTTCAGCTTGAAACGTACAAAAGCATACAGCTGAGTGTGCTGCAGAAAATCTGCAGAAGACTACTGTTTTGTCTACTGTATGTTTAAAGTACTAGAGTAGAATCAAACAGTAAAACATGAAAACCTAACAAGCAAGCAGACGAAAGTGTAGATCAAGAGATGAAACAATCTTATTCCTCTAAACGTGCATCACATCTATCACTGTATAGCATAATGGCAACATGTTCAACAAATTTCTGTATTCCACGTCACAGAAGGTTCAAAACACGATACAGCAGTCTGCTTCAGGTTTGAAAGTTGTAGCTTTTTGACCAACAGTTTTTCAGTTGCTTGTGTGACAAGGTATTCTTTCGAAAGACTATCAACTAGGAAAAATCATTAACGTGTTTTGAAACAAGAATAGCAGGAATGACCATGTTTGTATTTCCTTAGTGATTCCTTTGTTGTAGGAAGTCAGATGACAGATTTTTCTTTATCAGGATTT
The DNA here is from genome assembly GCA_022829145.1 of Albula goreensis. NCBI lineage: Eukaryota > Metazoa > Chordata > Actinopteri > Albuliformes > Albulidae > Albula > Albula goreensis. The sequence goes on from CM040747.1 coordinate 10,562,518, forward strand.
GGGCCACTGCCTAGAAATTTGGTTGTATGTTGTGTTCACTTATATGGCGAAAAAAAACCAAGTCACGTTTTCTTGCATTTATAAATCTGTCATGCAGACCTGGTTTGCCCTCTGGCAATGCAAATCTGGCCTACCTGACGCAACAAACGAAAAAGCGGAAAAAAATACATGACCGTATAAATATCGAAAATCCTGAGGGCCCTTGTGAATGATCCGTTGATATAAATGGCTTGCACCTTTGATTAGTCACCAACATGTGTGGAACTAACAGAATGCGCTGAGTCAAATGAGGCTTTCAGAGCCGATTAATGGCTCATTATTGCACTACACGAGTTATTTATTACAACCTGCCTGATTAACTAGAGGAAATCATTCATGTCTCGTCGCTTCTAGCGCTTTGCTCCTTCTCAAACAAGTTTAGGTATTTCCAACACAACTGAGAATGCATTTCCCTCATTAGTCCCCACGTTTGTTTAAAAAGACTGATTGCGTAAAAGACCATTTATATTGCAGTACAACGTAGTAGTGAATTCTAGTCCCTACTTCATAAACATTAACCGTTCTCATGGGAAATGAAAGTATGTAATATTATATTGATACCGTCGTGTTTAATGAGCGAATGAGGCATTCTTTAGACAACTACACTTAGAACACTACTGTAGAACACACGCGTCAATCTTACAAACCAAGTAGCACATGATCGAATATACCTCTTGTACGGGAGATTTACTTATTGCTTCTTCCCTGTGCGTCTGGACCCGTCAGTTCCAGGTAATACTCCGGCTTCGGTAAGCCTTTTCAACAAGGTACACCGTACAGACGCTCTCCGTTTTTCCCACTCGCTATTATCATTCCAGTTATGGAGGAGGTGGTCTCTTCAATTTGAGGCGTGTATTTCAAGTTAACTTGCAAGGAATGAAGGGAGAGAACACTAAGTGGTCCTGTCCACGGCTTCGGCTCCTCTGCGCTCTCTATGCGGCAGTACTGTGCTTACTGACAGACTGCTGCCAAAGGCTCTTGCTCAGTCTCTGCTATGCATTTAACAAAACATATCAAAACGAACACATGATTGATTCTCCAGTTCATCAGTTGGTGACTACTGTTGAGGTAACATGTCATTGTTTTTATCTGATTCTTTACAATTTTTCTGGCTGATTTATTATCGCCGAATGTGAAATGCATTAGTCAGCTGCCACATGGACGTTGAATAAACATGTTCTACCGGCATTGAACTCCTCGCGAGTAAGTCCATATAGCGATCTCAGCTGATAGCTCCACTCATACGTAAGCAGTGTTGTCGCTTAGCACTTACGCTTACTAATGCGGCGGAAGAGAAACACAGTAAAGTTAATACGCATTGCATGACAAGAGGGTGGCGTCACACTATATATCTGTCCAAATCGAGGGAACATTCCAGGTAAAATAATGAAGGGAGTGTCTTAAAGTTCTCGGTGTTGGAATGACACAATTTACAATGCTTTTGAACGTCAGAAATGCAGGCGTCGTTTGTGATTGCTGGCGGTGTTTACACTGTCATACAATTGAGATGCAAGTCACACCCATACACGCATAATTGGCAAAAAGGTACAAAGGAAACCAAGGGTAGTTAACCAAAAAGGGGATGTATCGTTGTGTGTCTTATCGTCAAATAGTAGGATTGCAGAAGTCATATTTGATCATCTAATTGCACATTGTCTCTATTAATAGACACACTCATTTTGGATTGCGACAAATATTTGTGGTTTAAACAGGATGCCAGACTGCCGAGATCACTTCTTAACCCTGGCTCCATTGAATGCTGGTTTTCATTGCAACCTTAACAGCAATTCCACAAGTATGCAGAGCTGTTAATTACTTAAAATGAGAAGCTTTCAGTTTTTAATGAGGAATGATTTACCCTCATAACTACATTTTGTCAGAAAGAATAGTCATGTCACAAAGAATGAAAAAAAAAAATCCATTTAAGGACTTTTCATTAGTCAGATCTTTTGTCACTCATTTAAATGATTTCAATTTATAATAGGCAATAGCAAATCATGGCTTTTGAAAGAGATCACATGAAAGACCTACAGCTGAAACTGCTAAATGCATCCAAACGAAACCAGTTTTTTTTTTTATTTGGTCCACGTGGCTACCTATTTGAGCATACTAAATTTAAGTTTAACTGTAACCGTAATATCGAAATTGCAATATGCCTTTAATTGTTCGAAATAGGAAAACTTTATTTCAAAATTTAATAAAACTTTTATTGAAGGTTGAGGTGCTAGATTTTCCCTCTTAATGGCACAATTATATAAGCGATATGTGTGGACACGTGGACATTGTAAATAACCAATGGCATTAAAAGAAAGGCTCAATGACACCACAAATATCAATGAGATAGTCGTGTATTGTGTTAAAAGTTTTAAGGTGCCAAAAAGTGCATGTTTTCAACAAGAGACTGATCTTATTATGCTGGCATGCCCAGTGGTTCCCTAGGACCTGATATGAAAAGCACCGAACTAAAACCATATGTAGACAATTGAGATTGGAAAGCAATTTGTAGTGTTGTGCCAGAACTGCATTGTTTTAAAGTCTGTTTCAACATTACATCATGGAACCTAAACACACATTTTCAACAGCCCTCTTAATCAAGAGATTGCCTGGAATGAAACCAGTTTACACGGGGAAAGGGGCCAGGGTTGACACTACTGAGATAGATTTGGAGTCGATTCTTCAGCTAACACTAGCAAGGACTGTGTGATACAATTTCTTGGAGTTATTTTTAATCATAAAACTTGACCCTATGAACCCTAGACTACGTAGTTAAGACATTTAAATTGGCAATTTCATCATAAGTATTTTCATAGCATAGATAACAAAGAAACTTAATTATCCAGGATCGACATCTCCAACACAATTTAGGTATTACAGATTTTTTGGTTTGCATTGTGTTCTCACTCCTCTGGAAAATACAGAGGACAAATTAATGGTCAAAGGTGCTATCAGACCATGTTTCTTCCTCTGTGTACTCTGGCACCATAACAACCACCTATTCTAATCAGTCCTGTTTGTTACAAAATAGATTATCAAGTCTATAGATTACAATTCCCAACTGGTGCCAAAATATTCCAAATTTAGATTTACATTTTGAGTGTGACATATCTTGCAGGCACTAGGTGGCACAGTGGAACTGTATCTAAAACACGTCCTGCATCAGTCAACCTATTAGGAAATGGTGCCTGCCAAATCAATACACAATAACAATTTATATGTTAATGTGTACTCTTTGCTTTTGCACTAAACAGCTGCTTTGCAAGCTTTTTCATGGCCATATGGCATTTTAGTTCCCCAAAGGCTGATAAAGTGACTATGCAAGCTGCAGAGTCATGGTGTGTAAGGCAGATCTCTGTGTGACATATACTGACTTTGATATCAATTCAACATTAACAGTCAGGGGCTGAGTGTATTAGTGAATTACTGTTCTTTCTGTTTCATGTTTTTTACACATTTGTCAGTTATGTTGACCTTGAGTGAAGGGTCAAACTGAAGCCATGTGAAGCATGTATCAGTCGTGATTGATTGAAACTTAGGTGAGGTAACATAGTACTCACAGCATGGCAGGATCAGAGCATGGAGATATACCCAAGTTACTCATCACATGGATGTGTCATTGGTAATTTATACTGTGGTCTTAATTGCTGAGTCAAGGAACATATGTTCATTACTCCATGCTGATACTCAGGAAACCATCAGATAGAAATACTTTTAGATTGAGGGCAACATTTTGTGCCTTGAAGGTTCTCTATCTCCATCGCACTGGTCGACTCTGTGTATTTGGTATGTTCTTCCCTTCATTGAATCTTCATTTGAAATATTTCACAGATTTAATGCATTACACAATGTAATATTAATGACTTAGATGTAGCTAATACTTTCCTCTAGGCACTGTATATGGGAAGAGATCCCTGTTTTTGAACAGAGATTTATCAAAAATTTATATTGATTGATTTTGCTTCAGTTACATGAAAAATTTTGCTGTGTGACTGTAATTTTGAATTAATGCTTGGCAAAAATGTGAAACATACAGCACCACAATAACACGTTTCTTGTTTTATTTGTCTTATTTTTACTGATATACTTCTCATTATTTCAGCATTGCATACATGCAAAATAAAGTACAATCCATGCAGTGATCTACGAAGAATGGAATTCCATTCAAACACTTTCTTTTTGCAAAACCTCTGCAAATGATAAAAAAGAGACATGTCATTTTGGTCTAAAACATCATATGATCAAAGTGTCAATGTATACATGCTGGAAACGCAGGTTTCTTTACTCAGCTATTAGGTTTTATTTAAAAATGTAGCCCATTTTACTTCCCCGGGGTCTGTCTTTAGTTCCTTGGCAGGCTGACTACCACAGAGGTCAGGTCAATAAGATATTGGGCCTGGTGAGTAGATCAGACCATGTGGGCTGTCTGCTGACCTGCCAGTTCCATAATCGTGTGCCTTTAAGCCTCAGATTGCCGGTCCTGTTCAATATCAGACGCACCCTGCAGAGATCTCTCTCATTGCATCCAACCAGAACCTGACATTACACAAATCCCCGCATCCTGTGAGTGAGTCTTCCATTCCTCCTGTAATTTCATAAAATAGCTACATTGTAGGATCAGCAATGCAGTATATTCTTATATATACAATATAGCGTACATGTTTTTTGAAATGTTGAAGACCTCATTTTAGGCACTCCTGATTTTATGGTCTTTCTGCTTTACCTAAAGATAAATAATTGTAGATTTATTATGTTGAGAGTCCATACCAGTCACTTCTATCTGTAGAAGATAAATCCATCTCCTTGAAAGATACAGAGTACATGGACTTTCAGGGTTCAAAAATCTCCTTTTTTCATTACAAAAAACATTTTAATGTTGGTAACTTGGTTACAAAAGTTTTTAATGCCCTAATATTGTGAGTACTACTGTTGTCGAATGCCCTCTTCTGAGTATAAGTAATCAAGATTGCTATTTTTAATTATTAAAAATGATACATAAAAAAGTTCTACTTGTTAGTAACCTACATTAGGAGATCATACCAGTGAACGGTCTGAATGTCCTATCAGGATGTTTCAATTAAATGCACAATTTCAGTTCTTTTCCTGATGACCTCAAATCTGACAGTTCTTGTGGTTTTAACCAACACTCTTCACTGACACATATGCACAGTAAGATACATAGATATATACACTAAAGCATGGCAAAGCAGTAGTCCTGTTGGGCTGAGAATCTGGGATACATTCCACTAATGGGAATGGAAATGCAAAAATCCGAAAAATCAACACTTCTAATTGTTTTTATTTATTTATTTATTTATTTATTTTTTTACTTCAGCTCCATCGCTGTTTTACTTTTTATTTAAACTGAAAAACTAAAGCAATGTGATGGAAAAGGGAAGTGACGGAAAGGGTGTAACCAGGCCTTATCAGCTGGGATAGAAATCTTTGTCTCTGTCCATTTGAAACGGGGCGCTATGGCTCTGGGGGTGACAGAGGGCTGTTTCCAGAGAACACATATGCCATTGAAGTGAGCATTGTCATAACTGAGAAAATTCAACCATTTCTCCCAGTGGGAAAGCCACAGTGAAGCCTGGCGGCTGTAAAAACATGGACTTGGACTGAGGCTTGCTGGGCCCAGAATTTGGCACATCTGCTATAACGGGGCTCTGAATCACATCACACAGCTACACCTCGCAGACAGCATATGTAGTCTTGCAGTAATGAATGGCTTTGGCTTCTTATCCATTTATATTCACAGAGTTGGATGGGGAAGAGCTGCTGCCCCAGCAGTTATAACTGGGATCCATGCCAACAATGACAGGGCGTAAGATACTGTGCCAAGAGCAGGGATTATTGGGACAAAATGTGAGATGCTTTATAAAAGGCAAAGAGTCAACTGCCGAGGCAACTGAGTTCACAACAAGTGCGAAGCATAGCATGACCCAGACCAATTCACACATTTTAATTCTAATCCCCTTTCCTTCCCGACCTGTCCCGACACCCCAAACACCATCAACATCTCGACAACCCACATTGCATGTATGTGTGAATGTGCCAATCAGTGAACTCTGAGTGTGAAATTCAGTCCTGTGGTCACCCTCGTGGTTTATCTGAAGGTAGATGCATCATTTTGAGGCAACGGCCATGTTAAAATCATAATACACCTGGTGACACCCGTGAAAGATGTTAAGGTGAAGCTGAGGACGCACTCCTGAGGGCCTGGGCTCTGGGAATCCATCTGTCTGTCCGTCTGTCTGTCCGTGTCCTCAGTGCCAGCGGCGAGTGGAGGGTTTGTGGTGCAGTGTGAGCTGCCGTGAACTATACCCCGACATGCAGATCCCGGTTACCCCCAGCAGCATGGCAATGCGAGGCGTCACAGGGTTACTCTGCTTCCCTGGCGTGATCCTCACAGCATGTTGCTACGACAATCAAAACAGCCAGGCAATCCCATGACCATGTCTTTCAAATTAATCATTTATTTTTGTAAATGGAGAATGTTTTTTTCTTGTGCAAGTGCTAAAGTTAAGAGTAAAATAGGAATATATGCAGTTCAGTGATCATGAATTGTCTCTGGTTTATGAATTCCAAAAATGATGGTATGTGCCAAGATATATGTTGAGTGACAGTACTAGATATATCACAGTGGTGTCATCACCAAGACACCTTCCTTAAACTCTTGAACATTCAACCATTTTCACATTTGTGATCTATAGGGTGCGTTTTAGACTATAAGTAAATTGAATTCAAATTTTTTGCTTTGATTTTGTTGCCATGTATTTAATGTCATACATGCAGGAAATTCCTACAGCAGAGCTATACCAATAAAAGCTACAAAATGCCATTTATAACAACTGCCTTTAGCAGCATTTCTGCTACCTTTTCAACAGACTGGAGGCTAGATATTGCCATAGGAAGTTGTTAAAGATGAAACAGGATGCCCTCACCTGCAGGTATTTGAAATATCCGGGGTTCACTCTTGGAAGCCGTAAAAACACCTTTGCAGTCTCCATGGTTGCCTTGTGTCAGTCAGGAGTCCTTAGGGTGAAAGAGGATGGAGAGCACTCCCCAGTGAGACTCCTATGCCAGGCAGTGAGTGGTTGTGCCTGTGGGCTGTCAGTGGTCAGTCTGGCCTGAGTGCCCTGAGAGAGAGCATATAAAGGATGTGTTGAGTTACGTAACCCATCACATGTGACGTGGGGATTAAAGCTGAGTCTGACGTGTAGACCAAAGGCCTACAGATTTGGCACATTGTATGTGTCTCACACTGATCTTATCTCCAGCCTCATAACAGACACCAGGAAAAAAAACACAAGGGCTTGGGAATGCATCATTGTAAATTACTGTTTTGATTTTCCAGATTTCTATATTGTGATACTAATTCATTTCAGAGTACTTTACATCTGATAAACCATTCCATCAGGTATGACGGACTGAATAAACAACATTACAAAGCAATATAGCTTGAGACCCTTAATCAAGGGTGTGATTCTAATTTTCCATCCAGGATTGTGTGACACCCATCTCTGAATTTAATGCCCCCAAGTGCAACTCTCATTGTTTCACACAGGTGGGACTTTGACCTGTAATATTTTTGTCAGAAAAATCAACAACACTAACCCCACTGTGACTAATCATCTGGAAATAAGTATTTTATTCTTTCCTTGAGGGAAGAAAGCCAGCTTTGAAATTGTAAATGGATGGTAGCCTTGGCAACCTGCAGTCTGATATAGTTCGCACAAACGGTGCAAATCAGGACATTCACATTTTCTGGTTTTCAATGTTACTGCCCCAGAAGACAATTTGTAATGTCAACGGAGTATTTAAAAAAAAAACAAACAAAAAAATTCCCATGACATATGTAAAAACAAATGGCAAAATGCAGGAGGTAAAAACTGTCCAGTGAACTCAGCACATTAGCTAAAATAGGGTGTGGAGAGCTTTCAGTGACTCAACATAGTGACACAACATTCTAAGATCTCTGTAGTTTTCATGTAACGTGAAAGGAAATGGTATCTTTGGAAATCAAGGCATAGATGCCTACATTAAATAGATCAAAAATGTACTCTCATATTCTTATTTTGTAATTCTCTGATTATGCATTTAACTGTACTATGTACAAAATCATGTGCTATGTACAGAGGTGAGAATTTAAGGAAGTCAATGTCAAGATGCACAATAATGTTGAGATTATTTTTTGCTTTCCCTTGTTTTTCTCACCTGAATTGAGCTACTGTTCTGTCAGCCCCACTGAGTGACTGTCTCGCACAGAATCAGGGGGAGGAGACCATATGAGTGTGACTCTTCAGATTCTCGTGATGGCCAGCCCTCACCCTCTCCACACTGCAGTCATGAGGCCAGCCACACATTGCCTATGCTGTTGGAGGAAAACAACAAAGCAACATGATGAATCTCAGTTCATGAATCTTGCATCATTTTGTCCAGAACAGCATGCTACAGAGAGATAGGACCTAAGTATTGGGGATTAGATGTTATGGGGGTATACAAAATAATGGAAAAAAAAAAAAAGATTTCTAAAATTAGCCTGTTTCTTTGTACTGTGTTATTGACCATAAAGGATATTCCAGTGATAAAAAATGTGTCTACCATCCTGACCCCTTAAACATCATAATAAAGCTTGTGACTTTGGTATTTTTAAGGGCAACATAAATTGCATGCCTTTCTTTCTGTATTAAGGGGACCTGTAGACAAATAAACAAGGTAATGCCCTAAAGGGCTAGTCTATTTATAATAGGTTATATTACCCTATTTTAATTTTCTTGAGTGCTAGGCGAAAGGACTGAATGCCCTGCCATGTGAATGACCATTGAGGTTGAAGCTTAGGGATTAGTGTTTTACATCAAAGCATCCTGGTTCAGCTGGCAGCTTACAATGCAGTTGGGTGTCTGAGCTGGGAAAGAACACACGTGAAGAGAGCAGGAGCCAACCACACCGGTGGCAGAGAGGCCAGCATTATCCCTAGAGTTAACAGGATGTGGATTTCATGCCAGGACTCCTGGTGGGAACTGAACTTAAATACAGTAACATGTTACCTTATTGGGAGAGTACCCCTTTGAAGACTGTCTTAGCTGTTTGCTCTTAATATCAAATATGAAGTATTATTGCATTTTCTTGCTAGTATGGAAAACACAACTACTAACCTGCTGCCTAGTGTGCAATTAATTAAGTAGCTCTGGCGAGTTCCTAAAATAACAGTAGCTTTCAAACAACACGACACACATCATCAGCACCAATTAGGACACTATTCTCAGTGAGGCTGTAAAAGTCTATCACGCCTGCCGTCAAGTTTGAGGAACGTGTGCGGCAAGGTGCGTAGGCTGTGTTTGTGTTCAGCGCTTTCCCTCTGCATTGCATGACCTTGGCCACCGCTCAGACAAAGTGCAGAAGATAATGAGCTTGTTAACATAGTGTTTTTGGCCACATCTGTGTGGGCTCTTGAGGGTTTTTTTTACTCCGCTGCTGGACCCTAGCAAAGCAACTGTGAGCTGTACATTCATTCATACTTTCTCAAGATCAAGCCTGCTGCTTCTTGTTCTCTGTCTCCCTTAGATTAAATGACAATTTGGTCCTCTGCTCCTGCTAATGACAGGGAGTCAGCTATTTGTGAGGGATATGATACCTCCGACATTAAATTAGTACTTGAGAAATTATGTTCAGCAAGTACTTTCAAACACTGCTATAAATAAAACACTTAAATTATACAGAAATTCAATTAATATATCAAATAAAAAATCATTTTTGAAAAACTGAACTTATGAGTTTGAGTGCATTTGTGTGAATGCATGTTTGTGTTAGTTGGTGGTATGTGCGAATTGTGTCTCACAATTCCTTTTGATTCAGTGGGCCTATATCATTATTTGTTAACAGCTTATGTTTTGGTTATAAATAATTCAGTTAAGGGCTGTGAGAAACTATGATTTCCTGTGTTCATATAAAAGAATCTAATACCTGTTAGGCCAGAGAGCATAGCTATGGTTCTGTAGGCACTCTAAACATGCCAACAGGGGTAAGGAGGACCTTTCAGTGCAAAATAGTGGACAGGCTGATATGAAATATTCATGTCCTTATTTCATAGATGTGAAATCATATCATGCCATATTCTTAATGGCATATACTTTTTCTTATTTTTTAAAATGGGTATTCATTGTATCTACTTTTACTTTTCATCTTTGTGGAATGACTGTTATTTTTTAAATGCTTGTGTAAAACATAATGAGATGTATGATGTATGAAAATTCTCTATAAATAAATTTTTATCTGGTTTGCAAAAAGGACACCATCAGTTTTAAGACTTAATTTTACTTGTGTTTGGTATTTAGATGTTGAACAAGGCCAGTCATTCCAAATACTAGATTCAGAGAATTCATAGTGTTTGTTCATTTTTAACTTCGATGACAATCCCTGCAGCCCAGAGACTGATGGCCCCTGGCCACACCCTCATCCGTATTCTCTTTTTTCCTTGAACAAAATAAAAAACTGGCCAAAACCCAGAAGGACATGAGATGTGTACACTACAGATACCTCAGCAGTTCATTGTTTTGAGCCAAGTTGTACCTCAACTAGAAATGTTTCATGCTTCCATTTTTAAAATATATTTCATAAGGTATACAAAGCATACACGTTCTGTTCTGCATTTACACAAGCTCCTTCCCCAAAGACTTGATGAAGTGAAGTGCTTTGAAGCTAACAGCTCTGTTCTTCAGGGAAAACAAACACCATATGGATAACTGTGCTTTAGAAACAGGATCATGGAAAAGTTTAAAGAGATAATACAATATTTAATTAATTACATATTTTAAACTTGACAGAAGTTTCTCAGAAAGGGATTCAAAGCATTAGTGAATAGCCATGCTACAGTGCATTGCTTCCTCTAGTGGTCAATAAAAATGCTTGACAGAGCTTCCTGTTGAAAGTCAAGGTCTGACATTCCTCTGACTCTACTATTTTTTATCAAGCCTTCCAATAACTGTACATATGTGTAATTCATATGTAATTAAAATTCTTATGCTAAATGTATATTCTTATAATGTACATATTCATGTTCCTATAAGTGCATATGTGAGTTGACTTTTGGCTTCATGCATCCTGTTGCAGGAAAAATGAAGTTCACAAGCATAATTTGCAGTGGTATTTTTACCACACTGAAGTTCAGATGTCAAGTGAACTATTTATACCCCTCAAATTACATGTTGCTTTTAAAGCAAAACACTAGCAACACAATACTGTTGTGTGGCAGGTGTGCTGTGGCAAAATGGCTGACGTTCATCACCCTCTTACTGTAAAGCACTTTGGGATCAGAAGCTTTATATTAATGCAATCCATTATTATGGCTAAATGCTCACAATGAAAACTATACTGCATAAATCACAGTCATTGTATCAGAACTGCAGGCAAAAACACAACATTCTTCCATGATTTCCAGGTAAATATAATGCTTCGAGTAATACCAAATGTCTAATTTCTTGCATTACTGGATGCTATGACCAGAGATACAAAGGACATGACATGCCAAAAGCAACAGCTAAATTATCATGGAATCCAGTGCATTAAAGCTACATGAGCTAGTATAAGGGACAGTTAGATATTGTCCACTGCTTGTTGCTATGGCAACACAATTAAAATGAAAGGATAAAACAGTAAATTCTGCATTGGCAAATACATATGTGGATGGAGGATATATTCTAAATAAAATTAACTATTTAGTCCAATAAATCATGTATGGATATGCATGTTATAATTATCAATGAACACATTTAATTTAATATTTTTGACTATAAAATAACCTGTCAGTTAAATGGAAAATTTAAATTTTTGCATATTTGTAACACATTTAGTAGAACAGTCTGCAAATATGGAAAAGTGTCCTTTTTCATAACAGCTAACCGTTTGCACAAAGTGAATGACGACTAAGCAGATAAAACAATAGCATGGCTGTCAGAATATAGAAGCAAGGAAGCCATTTGGGTATGACTTTGGTATGCACAAGCTGAAAAAATAAAATGTATAATTGCATACAGTCAGTATAACTCCTCTGAGGTAGAGGAGTTATACTAGTAGAGGAAACACGTGTTACCAGTCTTATATTCAAACAGCATGTCTGAGTCATTCAAAATGTGAATCTCCTGAATGCTTGTAGAGGCACTGGGACATTTCCATGGCAAGATCAACTCCAGCATAGAAAGACAGGAAAACATCAAAAGTAGGATGTACTGCCTCAACCAAAATCAAAGCATCATGCACAGCTCAGCCAATCAGAATCAGGGTCTTGCCCAGCCACATATTATAATACATTAAATTACAATATTTGGCAGGTGGAGATGCTAATTTTATTTACTAAACCTACTGCCATTCTAGCCAAATCCATTTAAAGACCAACCTAGATAACTTGCTTGTATCTGGTGTCTGTCCACAACCTGTATTGAATAAGTTTACATGATTAATAGACATTCTGAGTTGTAGTTGATTCCTTTTCCATTGCTGCCCAGGGACAAGGTTTTTCAAGCAAGATTATTCAAAAGAAATTCAAGTGCTCATGGTAACTTTGTTCTCAACAACTGTTTATTAATCATGGAAAATAATATACGGACAGTAATTAATTTAAAGATAGGTTCTCTGTCTCTCCCCGTTATGAGCTCACTGAATGCCAATGGAACATTTTGAATTTTAAGTTTTCTTACTAGGAGATGTACTCATCACAGGGGTTTTCTCATCAGCACACTCCAGTCCCTCACTGTTCACATTCTCCCCTCACTGCAATGACGAGAGAGCACATGTGACCGTGAGAAAAGTGGACTGAGGAACAAGACCTTATCAAAATGGCAGGCACTTCAATAGCTCCAAGGCTCACCTCCTTTCTTGACATGCGCAAAGTAAACCAACTGTGACACCCCGCATGGACTTCGCTACGATAATATCTGGCAGCGGTTCAGCAACGGCACCTGTGGAAACAAATTTAAACATGACGCTACCCCAAAACTTGACGGGTAACCGCAACATGTGAAGGAATGAGGGAATTGCCTAGAATGTCAGCGCTGATTAAGGTACTTTTAATGAACATATAACCTTCATGTATTAATAATTTTATATCCCGTTTGTACATTTAAAATTACCCTACCTAGAGGAAAAACTCACGTGGGTGGGCTCGTTCGTATATATTTAATTTAATAGGTACACATATTGTCTCATTGTAATTATTTCGAAGATCGGTGTAAGTGTAAACGGTTGGCAACATGAAACGACGTCGATACTTTCCGAGTTAACTGAATAAATATATAAATTGAAGACTGCTATTCAAAATAATACAATGTCTGTTTTCTTTATGAACTCCCTCTGACATCCACTTTGAATAGCTACCGACATAAGTTGGGAGGGGGAAGGACTTTGTGCAGTAAAATCATGACAGTTAAAACACAGTAACAATGACTGTCTGAATGAAGTGCATGCATGGATATTCGTTCATTAAATCTGCACATGAAATGAGAAGTTGGGCGTTATACAGTTGTGCTTACCCTATCTTGTTCACCCTGGTTGCAGCTAACAACACTTAGGAAATCGACGGTCAAGCACCCCATCTCCAGCGCAGTGCGCATCTACATTACGGTTTTAACGCTGAGTCAAGAGGCAGACGCGGGCTTTTCCTCGTACTCCTTACCTGTTTCTGTTTAGAATACTGATCATTTTGTATATTTTAGCAGCGTTCACGGTTAATTTTTATGGTTATAGTTGTTGGAGCGTTGAGCGTTTGTTGCTATGCTCTGATTAATTTACTCGTAGTACCGCGTAGATTAGCTATTTTTATTGCAGTACAAGTGAATAAATTAACTTTACGGACAGAGGAAAAAGATTCCACTTTACTGGATTGGAGGATGAGGGACATTCGAAGAGCCTGTTCAGCAGACGCGTGAACCGAACCCTTCCCTTACCCTGAACTGCGCAGGGACCTTTAGTGAGGCTAAATGTCTTACTTCATTGCATATAGCATCCTGACTGATATGTACACTCGCTACAACATTACTTTGCATTACAGTATGGGAATACCCAAGTTTAATTACTGGTAATTGTGTAATAAGGCAGTATAATGTGTTTACTTTCATTTCGTTAATGAATTCTGGCACATACATCACACGGGTGACTACATCTAATAGTTCTTCAAAATGAAACGAGTGCTTGCAGATGTTTTTGAAGTTTTAATTGAATGTGTTGAAGGTGTTTTAGGTATGTCTTACCCTTAAGTACTACCTGCGAGGTGTACTTGCTTACCTATTTTTTCACAAAGTATGTTCTATATGAAAGTGCCAGTTGTCTTTGGCTTTCTGGTAAAGTCATATAGAAAGCAAGGATTGACAGTTACTTTCAAAGGTGGAAAGCCACAACTATAAAATTAAAAGAGTGAAGCTGCACAACAGCCAAACCACAACTCAATCTATGAAACCTGTACTTCTAAATAATTACTTCTGCATGGCATCTCAAGGCAGTGGGTGGACATATCTCGGGGCTTGGCCAGGAAATGAAACAGATGAATTTTGGAATCTTTTACATTAAGGAGATGCTCTTATCCACAGCAACTTACAACACAAAGTGCATTATGGGTGGGGGGACTGTTTGCATGGACTAAACCCTGTGAATGACTTACCTGATGAAGAAACAAAATTATATTAACTCTTTATTTATTTAGCCGAACTATTGCTAAATTGATGCTTGCAAATAATCATATAGAAATTTGTTGCACAGTATTACTACACTGTCACTTCATTATACTGTAGCTTTACTGTTATTTTGGTAAAATGAGTGCTACTGCACTGTGTATGTCTCTGCAGCATATCACTCAGTAAAGGGGTGTTAAAAATGTCTACACATACAGTAATTTGATGTGACCTGTTCATTTTGGCATTGGTATTGTTTTGCCACCAATCCCGGAAATTAGACTTAATGGCAATGTATCAGTGGCCAAATAGATTAATATTGAATGCAATCAGTCTCAGCTGTGGACTGTCTGAATGACCAACATAATTAATAAGTGGTGTGAATAATTTTCAATTAAGATATTTTAATGATCTTAATTATATTTTATTTTTAGACCATCCATCATCTTCTGAATAGCCTATATGTTTTTGGTAGGCAGTTTAAATAATTATAGTATCCTCAATATATTGAAAATATGATAATAACTTGTAATTAATTTGAATAACGTACTTTTAAAGTCTCATCCGTTATGTAGATTTCACATGAGGTGACGACTGGCATCACAGTCCTAAAAAGGATTGTTGTGTCTTGAAGAAGAAATCAACACAGTATTTTTTTTCCTACCAAATGCAGGCCATATAAAATGAATGATGTTGTATCATTTAAGTGGCTTTTGTGTGTTTACTTACGTGATGTAATCAGTGTTCAGATTTTTTTGTGTAATTTCACACAATGTGCTTTGATTGCAGGCTTACACTTGCAAATTTGCTATGTTACAAAATGGGTGAGTACAGGCAGTGCCCACAGGAGTGTGATTGCTGAAAATATACAGCTGAATCAAACAAAAACAAATATGAGTATTTGATTGTGGCCTAAAATACATTAGCTGACCCTGACAGGCTGCTACAGACCTAATATGTCTGAGAGTTAAACTGAAGTAGACTGAGGTGCACAATGTTGTGACCGGTAAACAACTGAAGCCATGATGCTGCTGACGTTCATAGTTTACTTCTACATAACAGTACTACATTATTTAGAAAAATTGATCTTTTCTGTTTTCTTTTCTATGTCTGACTGAATAATTTGTCTTGTAAATTATCTGCAAAGAACAGCTGTAGTATTAGTGTCCTTAAGTAAAGAAGAATACTGAGGGTGGAATAGATCCGCAACACGGATATGTCCAAATGAACCCTCTCCTATGTCCTAGAGCCCATTTGGAGGACTTCTGGGAGTGAGTTGTTTGTGTGAGGCAGGAAGCAAGCTGCATTTTGTGAGAAGTTAGCATTGAAAGAGAGGAGGAGGCAGAGAAATCAAATTGGTATCTACACAGGAAATGAGGTCAACAGAGCTGTAGTGTTCCTTTGTTCTAGACTCCTCCATTGTGTGCTCAGTTCATTTATGTGAATGGATGGTAATGAAAGGTTTGCTGATGATGTTCTGAGCTCAGCTGAACACCCCTGCACTGATGTAGCATATGTCTTTTTCTTCCTTTCTCCGTGACTGAAAGGACACAGATTAATGCTGTTAAAATAAATATTCTGTTAAACATGCACGTTGATGCATTGCACTGAAATCCCAGTCGGTGATAGTCAATCTGTTTTAAGTGTTATTGCGCAGAAAATAGACAATATAGACAATCAGATATGTACAGATGTGTTTGAACAAAGGTCAAAATAAATGTATGTGAATGTGTTTGTGCACTGAAGTGCTGATTCACATATGGGACAGTGAAGCTTCATATATCTGTTAATAGATGTAGTTACAATGAACTGACAATTATTAACTCATTTGAAACAATGGAAAGATTAACGAGGGTTTTATGATCCACATCAAAACAGAACGACTGGTTCAGATTCTTTGACAGCATATGCTATTTTCAACCCTGATGTCATGAAACCTTGTTCTGTATCACTAATGAGAGTGTGGCTTTCAGCGTGTGTGTGTTCTCAAGACTGCCATGAGATTCGCTGTACATTCTATGGCTGTTAAGGCTTCCCTTATACAGTATTAGGAAAGTAAGAGCACTGTGAAAATGGCTCTTTCAGCTGCACTGACTCATAAGTAAGGACGCTTTCATCGCCGCTGCTTCTGCTTTATTCTGGCCCCACCCCCTGATGGATTCAGTGACATCAATGATTCTCCCAGCTTCACATCAGCAGAACAGTGACAATGATAGTGAAGAGACCACAGTTTCAGGCAATTCAGGATTAAATGTTGATTCATTAAATGTAATTTTTTTTTAACCACAGGCCAGTAAAGTATGCTCACAAGGGTACATCAAAGCTTGCATGGTCATTTCCTGACACAGTGCCATCATGCCGTTTCCCCCTCCTCTGTAACCAGTGGATCATTTCCTACACAAGAGTGCCGCTCTTTTTCATTACGCTGTCTGTCTCTCTTCCCTCAGGTGTTGCCAAGGATACTGCAGACGTACTGCTGCATCTTACCTGACACAAACACAGGTAATAGACGAGCACTTGATGAGTGAAACAGGAGGGGAAATCAAACAATAAAAAATCCATAAAACACAAAGTCCAAAATGCCTCACCTTACCCCATCCCACCCCATGCCGGCTGAGTCCATTGAAAGCTCTGCCTGAGCATGGCTGTTTATACTCTAAATCCAGGCACACTGCATTTACTCAACAAAAGGCTGCGGTGTGCGGCTTGCCTGAGATTTTATACTTAAAGCACGCGCTGTATGTGTTCTGCATTTATTATTTTATTTGCATTGTTTAAATAGAAGAAACACAATTCAAAATAAAAAAGTTTAAATTGAAATCATTGTAATTCATGTTGGTGAAAATAAATTTGTTGACGTAGATTTTGGTATGCTCTCATATTACACATAAATTCTGTATCTGTATACAGGGATGAAATTTACTATGTTCCATTCTGCATCATTCACCGTTGCTGCCCAAATTTTTAAAAAGTTTTTTTCATATGAAAGTGTAGGTAATTGTGAACCTCTTTCTTCATACTGACAAACGCAGAATGATAAGGGAAGGAACAGGTAAAAATTTTGCGACAGTCGGTAAAATTGGAGAATTGGAATGAGGGATCTCTAGAAACCAAATAATGGCCAAATATGACATCAGATTCTGTGGTCTGTGCCATTATCAATATTGCTGTGATGTTGTCATGTCTGGATTCTGACAGCTTTGTAAGAAAAAATCCTAGTTGCAT
Organism: Albula goreensis; assembly: GCA_022829145.1. Lineage (NCBI taxonomy): Eukaryota > Metazoa > Chordata > Actinopteri > Albuliformes > Albulidae > Albula > Albula goreensis. Next base: position 10,580,436 of record CM040747.1, read on the forward strand.
TCCTTTACTCCAAATCTGCATTCACTTGCACTCTGTCAGGAATAAGATTGAAGAAAATGATTGATGAAATGTTTCACTTACTTCATCCAAAGATGCTTGATATGGAGATGGCAGGATATGTGCTTAATAACAGGTATTTGAATCCTAATCAAAGTAACCGATTGATATTACCTACTGTTGTAGATGCTTTGATAATGCAGCAGGTGGTTGACAGAGTTAGATTTATCACAGGCCCATTCACACGATTCAGTCTGATTGAAAAACATTTGATTTTAGTTTCTCTAAATTTGAGTTTTACAGGGGATAAATCCTGGCCTAGCTAATGTTAAAAATATGCTTGGCTGCATATTTAAATTTTAATGTAATTGATTGATTCAGGTATGGATGTTCAATGAGCAGTTTGCACATGCATTAAATAGCACTGCTAGCATAGACAGAATACTGGAAACGGCAAACATTATATGAACTTTCATTCACTAATAAGCAATTGGGTGGACTTTTGCCTTCTTTGCCTTTGCTCCTTCATGGAATATTTTTATGCAAGTTTAGAATATTTTTTAATGGAATGTTGGATAATTCTTCAAGAAGGACAGCTTCTCGTTTTTTTTTTTTTTTTTGAGAGAAGAAGAAGGCCAAAGTCTACCCTGCCGTCTGCATTTCAGAACTTCTTAAATACAAATGGTTTGTAAAAGGAAGAACTACCGTAGTTATCATTTTTGTGGCACTTATTATGCATACATTGTTACTATTTTATGTAGATTAGGTTCTGTGGTCATTTTTGATTTTGTGGCACAAAATAAGGGGTTGAGGTCCCTTATGGGTGTAATAATGTCATTTTTGAAAATGTTTTTGTCATCTTACTTATTATGATGTAATCTGCTTTTACATCCTCAGTTGAAAGCGTAAGAGTGTTTAAGGGGAGGAGAAAGATTGTAAGAGCACTGCTGCTAGCACTGCTTAGCACTTGGCTCCTGAATCTTGGGATGTGCCCTAGCAGAGTAAGCTCAGGCAATGAAAAGTGGTGCAGTGCAAACTAGCTTGGCGTGCCGCATCCAGTTCAGAGTTTGTAATGTGTATGGGTGGGCGGGCATGCAGCTTTGTGTGGGCGTTTATATTCACAAGCACTGTTGTGAGCGAGCTTCCACACATCAAAGCTCATCCCCTCAGGGCACGTCTCAGGGCAGGAGGGTGGTGCTGATCACTGACCAGAAGGACCAGACCCTGTGTTTAGTGAAACTCAGCAGGAGCAGTAATCTAAAGTATGGGTAATGGGCCTAGGCTTTCAGACTTCATCGTCTATAAGATCCTAAGCTGGGACACTGATATACATTATCCATCTATATAACTATTATCTATCTATCTATATAATTATTAAGTAAGACCATACTGTCATAGTTGATATCAAGTAATTGAGCAATGTGTGGATATAAGTGTAGCCCTGGAAAATGGGACTTGCCAAACACAGTATTATTGTTTTTTTTTTTTATAAATTATTTAATGAATTTTTCCCCGCTGTGTTTTGTCTGAATTTCTTGAAGACGCCATGAGATGGCACCACATTCCTGCATGAGGAGCTTAAGCAGTTCAGCCACGGCTCTTTTTAAATTGAACTGGAAAGGGGAATACTGTCCCTCTCAGATGATACATTTCAAAAATATATTTGAAATTCTTTCTTTTTTTCTGAAGGTTTCTGTGGAGGACATGTATGATATAATCTCAAAGCCTGATGTTTGTGCTGTAGTGTGTGTTTGTTTCTGTGTGTTTGTTTCTGAAATCAGTGCCTGTACTGAGGAATGTGATGTACTGTCATTTAAAAAAAAAAAAGTGCAGTTTTAACTATATATATATATACTGGATGGCCACTAGCAATCCCTAACTAACTTACAGTTAAGTAACATGAACCAAGAAGAATTGGTAAACATTGCACCATCCCAGTGTGCAAAGTTGGTGGAGATCCATCCAAAGAAACTAAAAGCTGTAACTGCTGCCAGAGTTGTTCTCACCATTGGCTTGCAGGTGAACACTTGTGCAAACAACATATTTTGCAGATATGCTGTTACATGCTATTGCCAGATGTCCACATTGGAGAGGTAATGACTGGATAAGCCCTGTAAGGAAAACATAGTGGATCAGCTGGCTAAGATCACACTCTTCATTGTCATGCAATCTACCCTCGCTGTTGAGGAACTTGCAGATATGTGTGTCAGACCTGCATTGACTCTGCTTTTCAGCAGTATCATAGGTTATTTGTATATGTGCAGTGTGAAAAATAGGTGATGGCTAACCAATACATAAAACAGGTTTGCAGGGGGCTGGTTTCTCCCAAGTCTATGAGGGAGGTTTGTGGTGTGGTGAACATAGTTTAGCTCAGGTGGGGACATACAAACTGCATATACATCAGCATCAGTCTGTGTTCATTTCCACCCCCTCTGCCATCTGCCCTACAACCCCCTGATGTTCATTTATTGTGGGAGAAGTGTAGCACTAACATAATTTTACAATTATCAATTGGAACGAAATGAACCCACTTTTTATAATGTAAATTTTTAATTGCATATTGGCATATTTATTTGTCATAAGGTAAAACAGGTGTCTGGAGAAAAGATATCTGACACAAAGTGCTTCATCCTTGTAAGCAGGGAGTGTACAGTCCTGGGTTGCACTGTAATGGTTTAATTAAAGCTCACCCTATTCAAATAAACGGCAGGGAAAAAATGTGTGACTAATGAAATGTGCCTCAATCACATTTTGTCTGTCAAACTGCAGTTCAGATCAATCACATTTAAACAAACTGAGTTTTAACATAGATTTATAATGTTTATTGAATTTGCAACATCTAAAACATAAACTTTTACACTGTGAACACTCGATACATTGTTCAGGTTTGTTTAACCATGCAAAATTAATTTCCCTGTTATTCAGTGTTTAACTTCCATCTTATGCATCAGATTTATGACTCTTCTTGACTGTGATACCAGACACCCTTTCCTCAAGAGAGCAGGAGGGAAGGGTGGAAGACCTCCGCTCTTCCACAAACCGTCCAGCGTGATGTCAAAGCTGACCAACCCTTGTACATGTGAGATGGATTTCTTTTCATTCTGAGCCAATAAACACTAAATGATCACATGTGACATTGGGTCATGTACATCCAGACAGATTTGTCAGCAAGAGAAATTCTTCAGAAAGGAGAGAAGAGTGATAATGTATTCTTAAATGCAAGGGAAAGCGTGTATCCATAAAGGTCTTCTATAATTAATTTGTGTACCCAACAGGGCTGGGGTTTTTACAGCTTTTATGGTTGAAGATAACCTCTGTAATTCCAAAATCTTTCACAGGTATTTTTCAATTCCTCAGATACTGCTTTCTGCACAATCATATTATTCATTTGCAGCCATGAATTTCTCATCTATGGCCCACTGGTGTAATGATTGTGATAGTATTATTGTAAAAAATCTGCAGACACTGAGGATAAAAGCTCTGATTTAACTTAAAATTTGTGAGAGTTTGGTTTTATCTTCTGCACGGTAGTGGACATCTTTTGATTGCTTATTTGAAGTGCTAACAGTTGACTGTTACCATGTTCATAAAATCTCTCCTTCAGGAATCAGCTGCCCACTTGCTCTGACAGTAATCACTGCTGGCCTCCCCAGGGGCAGGCATTACCTCTGGTGGGTTCTGGTTCTTATATGTACATTTTCCAGTGTATTGATCGCCAGACAAATTATCTGACAATTATCATTTCATTTTGTATTGACTCAGTAGGCAAAAGTAAAAAGCATAATGATAGAGCTATAACAATGTCAAGGAAGTGGATATGTTCTATCTATATTGTTTAGCAGGGATACATTGTAAGGTAATAGTCTTGATGTAACTGTCTGTGCAGTGACTAGGTCTTTCACATTTACAAATATGGAATATGCATTGAAATTGAGTAATTGAGTATGCATCTGAGTAAATATTCAGGGGTGAACAGAGTTTCAAATTCGTATATTACCAAGAATTTTTTATCCCTGGTATTCATCCAGTAGCACCCTTTTAGAGAGATGTGAAATCTGTTCATGTTTTTTTTTTTTTAGTAAGAGAAGTGTTTTGTAGATAAATATTCAACTTGACTGATGTAAATATGACACTTAAGCTATGTAGATGAGAAATACAAATGAGAATATTCTCTCTGTAATGATAATAACATTTAGAATCTGGCTACAATTGATGCAGTCGTCATACCTATAACATTGGTCTATGGTCTGTAATTGGTCAAAATGAACTGAACATTTATGGGCGAATCAAATAAGAGTAGTATAGTCGTGTTGTCAAAGATGAGGCCTTATTAACTCTTTGATATGTATTGGTGTTTTCTATGCAGTTACCTTGGCATTGAAAGAAGTAAACAATGACTGTTATAATCCTTCAGATTCAAGCTCATGATCTGGCAATGGCATATGTCACTGTAGTAGCTAGCAAGCTACAAACAGTAAATAGCTGTAATCAGTTTGATTGTAGCTGATAGATATTCTTATCATATGAACATCACTGTGAGCTATCATTGCCAACATCTGTGAGCAGGGCCATGCAGTCTTTAAATTTCATCACTTATTGATGGATATTTTTGTTCATCTGGTGAACAAAGTTTTGGGAATGTTTTTTTTTTTTTTTTTTTTTACAGAACTTTGCATTAAAATACCCGAGCTTTCTGTACATACTGATGCTTTTAAAACATGAACAATGGCATCACATTCTCAGTCTGTTCTATGTGCTGGCAGAATTCACATACCCATGTTTTAACAAGGTTTTTGAAGTGACCAAACAAGCCAGTGTGCAGTGTATGTTCATTATATGTATGGTATCTCTTGCTCTGTTTCAGAGTGTTGAGTGATCTTTTTCTCCTCTATCAAGTGACATTAGCACTATAGAGCATCTGTAGGTCATCAGTGTAGAGCCTCTGCTATCATCCTAAAGACTGAAAAATCAGGAGAGTGAGTCTTTAAAACAGTGCTTATAGTTCAGATCTTAGCATTGCAGAGGGATAGTGGTAATGGCCTTTACAATGATACTTGTTCATCAAGCTCACGCTATTGAAACAGAAAAGCTCAAATGCAAGCCGCTCTGAGGCATTCTGACTCACAGTTGTGAAGCTGCTTCACTTTAAATTTCAGTACTTCCAATCCAGCTGCCATACACGTGTAACAATTCTTTTTCTTTGTGAACATGCTAACATTTAATGAAATCTGAGGCTTTTCATCATTCAAAGCTGTTTATGAGGATTTTATTCCATGGTTTTAAGAAAATGTTTCTGACCCCTTCGAAGGCATTATAATGATTTAGGACTTGAACTTTGCCTTAGACTAATATCTCTAATTTGGATGTGGGCACTGGATCTGCTGGTTTGAAGGTTCGCAGTCAGGGTACTCCACTTAAGCAGTAGGAGGTGCAGGTTCAGCTCAGCCCTGTGAAATCTGAGAAACAGTGTTCACCACAGGAAAATTCTGCTCTCTGAATTCATAAAGCATATGGCAGCAAATGAGAAGCCCTTTTGTCTACTAATCTGGATTAGAAATATTCAGTCTTTCTCATATCTGAGCAGGTCCAACTCCAAGGAGCATGACTGCTTACACGGGAAAAACACAGTGCATTCAGTTATCAAGAGAACAAATCCTTTTCTGTGGATTATGTTGAAATATATTTTCCAGTATGTTTCTATTAGATAAAAAAGAAGTTAATTGTAACTAGATTAATTCCATTGTAGGAGTAGCTGGGTGAGTGGCATGGATATTTAAAATGTGGCTCTGAAACTATTCTGAGCTGATCCTAGTGCTAGCATCCCCCACCCCCCAACTCCACGCTTCAATCTCCAGTCAAGAGTGCATGCGTTTCCATCTCTCACTGGCACAGGCTGTACTAGACGAATACAAATGAGGTGCAAATGAACCCAAAACATCTTTTTTTCCCCCTTACATGATTTTTTTTTCTCGAAGATCAGCCCCGTCTGGGAAAAAAATAAGACTTGTTTGAAGTTTTGCCATGAAAATGAAAAGATTTATAGGTGATGAAGCTGAGATGTAAGATGAATTTTTTAGAATGAGAAACTTTTTGTTTGTCTTAGTCAACTTGAGTAACAGATCGAGCTGTACGAATGGGGTACACATTCCCCCAATGATCCACCATAGCTGCTGAATGTTGTAGCAAATATTTCTCATTCAGTAACTGCATTGACAGCAGTGGGCAGCAGGGCAGTGGCTTATCCTAGTATCAGCTGGATGGGCTGAGGACATTGTTTCTCCAGTATTGCTGAATGTGATGCTCCCAATTTGATTGTGAAGTCATGGTCAATATTATGGACATAAATTGTAAAATATGATCTCAGATTGTACCATGTTATTACTGAAGTTCACTCTCTCGTAGTCGCAGGATGCTGTCTGTGCCATGTGTCATATTTATTTGTCTTGAAATCAGATTTTCTGGCTTGCCTAACCTCCGAACAACCCCTCTCACCGAGGTGTGCGTTAAGACTACTGTATTATCACCTTGCATCAATGTCACAGCGATGACATTGGTAGGCTGTGAGCTTGCTGGAGGATCTTGTTATAGGAAGTGACATGCTCAGGACTTCCTGTACGTGCTGTGGTTTGGTACCTCGGGGAGAATGATCCGACCTTGAGGCAGTCGAATGGAGATGGGGAGACATGAATGGGACTGAGACTCGCTATGGCCCTGCTAAACGGCCGGGGCTTCATAACCAGGGATTGCAGGGTTCTTTTAAATAGCTTAGTCATAATTTTTCGTACCGTTCACATGGTTTTTTATGGAGGTGGTCGTGTCTATTTTACATTGAGTGCATTCTACATTTAATAATTACATGTTTTATCACATTCTCAGCTTATTGGGCTGTTCATTTGTTTCCAGTACAGTTGCCTGTTTTGTGTTGTGTAAATACCCTGGGTCATTACCACTCTGTATATATTTGGCTCAGACTACATAACCAGAATTTCTATCCCAGAATGCCTTGATCTCAGTGTTGGCAGTGGTAACAGGAATAAGTTCAGTGAAGGGTCAGATGGTGTGGAGGAATATATGGGGAGACAAAAATATTTCGTAGTTGTGTTAGTGGAACACTGGCACCTTGAGCTACCTTTACATGTGGAGCCATCCCTACCCAGGTCAAGATGAAAGTCCACAGGTACTGCACATTTAAAACTATTATCTTTCTCCTTATTGCCTTACTTCTCTATTCCTCTCAGCACTGCCTCTTTGAAACTTACTCAAACGTATTCTTCATTCCAGGTGAGCTCAGTGTTATCCAACAGAAGAAGCTGAGCTTCTGAAGGATTAACATTACCTCACCCATTCAATTATAGAGTTCTTCCACTGTGATTGTATCTCTACATAACTAGATGACTGAAGATCTGAGATGTGGACATTGCGCCCAGAATGCTGGGCTGCATAGACACCTGGTGGGGTTGCTCTTAGTGGATGGGATGAAATTCATTTTTCAATCGATCCAAATTTAATGGCTGCCTTAAAAACAGCAAGAATATACTTCAGTGCTAGTAACAAAGATCTTGTATCTCCACTTTTTGCCATTTTTATTCAGATAAAGATCAGTAGATACTGGCAGAAGACGCTTTCTCCTTCTTCATGCTTCATTCTGCCAGTGAGATTACAGTCAGTGTAAGATTGACATTGGCAGTATGAGACTGCCTTTAGCCTGTAACGGGATGGCATTGGTTTCCTGTTCCCTTGTTATATTGAGATACTGACTTAAAAAGAATCAGAGTATTTGGAAAATTATACAGTTTGCTACTGGAGAGAGGCATGTGTTGAAAAGATGTTGATATGAAAACGGGTGACATTAATGGTCCTCAGGTTCTCAGATTGCTTCAGGTACACTTTTCCGCTATCACAGAGTAGCCTGGACTGGAAGACTGGCAGTGAGGGTTGTCCATTGGTAAAAGTCAATAGCAAAAGTAACCTTTATCATCAATTCTTAATGTAGGAAAGCACATGATAAAATAGTGTGTGAGGCAAAAACAACTACCTAAGAAAACTGTTTTTATCGTAAAAAGTTGTACTTCTTTCCTTAAAGTAAGGAAAATTGTCATGGGAATTCTGGCAGTAATAATTTCAAAGTATTTTTTTGGCAGTTCTTAAAAGGGCTAATAATTAACGTGCTATGTTGTATAATTGAGGTGACAGCCCTGATTAAGACTTTCTCTTTTCAATATAAGCTATCACTGTCAAACATCATAGAATGAATATTGTTACAAGGAGATGGGTCTGCATCTTAAAGGGTCCAAGATGTTATCTCCCCATTGTTGAGGTGCAAAAAAAAAAAAAAAAAAAAAAGCAAGTCTTTAAAATCTCATTTGTATATTTCCTATATGCAATACCTAAGCATGGCTTATAATGTGTCCCTATGTTTAATTGTTCTGTCCTTGGTTATTTACCATTAAATTATTTATTTATCATTAAATCATTACAAACACATATTTTCTAATGTAATTGTAGTAATTTTTAGGTATTATTGTGTGTAATCAAGATAGCCTTCATTTTTTTTCGTTTTAGTGTTCATGCCATACAAAAGGCAATTAATTGTTGCAATTAATTTGAAATGCAACATCAATAGAATGTAGCTGTGCAGCTTGTTACATACATCTGTAATGTATTCTTGAAGATTCAATGCAATATTCTGTAGAGCAATTAATTACTCTGTTACTTTGCACAATATCTATGTGTAAATATGCATTGGTCATATCAAATTCCTGTTTTGTGGGAATGATTATATGACAATAATACTTGTCAAAAACGAACACCAAAGGGATCCTGAGGAGAGGTGCATATTGCAAGAGGCTGTTGAAGTAGGCATTCTCCAGGATGACAGCTTTGCTGGTTGGGACCCAGTTTATGACTGGGGAGATGGCAGATATCCAGAAGGAAGAGTACTAGTGATAAATGAGAACTGTTTGGCAATCACACTGGTATTTAGCTCAATCAAATTTTTGAGCCACAGGCAAAACAGTAAGAAGAAAAAGTTGTAGTGGTCCATGCTTGCATTCTAAAATATGGACAAAAGATCATCAATCGCAAAAAGAATTACAAAAATATGTTTTTTTGTATATTAAAAAAGCCATCCTTTGCTATGACAAGATTACATTTGAATGTACTGTAGGTTTGTGTGGGGCTGAGGTGGCCTTCCCCATGACACTCAAGCATCAGGAATTAAATGGATCCAGCTGATGATTTCATTGCACTTTAGGCATAAAAATATGAAAACACTTAAACTTTGTTATGTTTTTTGCTTCATTTGCCTCATTAAAACCAGGTGAGCTCTTCCAGGAGGTATGCTGTCTGATAACTGAACAGACAATGTGGCTCAAATGAAAGGGTCTAACTCTAACAGAAATCTGGACTTTCATGGACGAGGTAGCACAGCATCTTAAGAAGTATGAGTGAAAAGTAAGTAGAAACTGAAAAACTTCATTCATTGTCAGCTGCAGTGTTTCCTGCATGGTACTGAACAGAGGGGCTTAACATCATATTCTCTCATATTCTTAACATCATATTCTCAATTAAAGGTTAACTGTCCTTTTTGGATGCAAATCCGGGTGTCAGAGTCCAGAGTCAAAATGAAAAAAAAAGCATAAATACTTTTAATGTACAAGAATAAACCTGATTCACTCATCAATCTCTGAATATTAGTTTGAGTAATTGAAGGGAAAATGCCAGTATGCCTTACATTTAACATTTTTTTGTTGTCTGGTTGGAGTTACTAGGGTTGGAACACCTGTCATAGAAAGCTGATGGATCCCTCAAACTCAACCATATTGATGTGTTTATGGAAAAAGTATTTTTGAATTTTGAATTCCCTTTCCCTTGATGATAATAATAGACAAATGAAAACACTCATATTCTGAACTAAATTACAATTAAAAATAAGTTAATGCATTTCATATGAATGTTTATGGAAATTAGCAATATATGTCTGCTATAAAATACATTTTCAAATCAACAATTTGAGGTGTAATTTTTTAAACCAACATGAGTGGAATGACAGAGGGATTGACGTGACAGAATGAGGTGTTTGTGCACCTGGGCACACTGATATGAATCCCATTAGCTCACATCTCATAAATGAGCACAGGAATGTATTCAGCATTTAGACAATGAGTCACTACCTCTTGAGTGGGCCAAATGAAAAATGTTTTCTGTTAAAACATGGATTGTCACTTCTAATGTGTTTTTTTTATTTATTCATCAGACAGTAAATAAATGATGAGTCAAACCTCTTACTTCACTGATCCAGCATTTATATACTGGAAACTAAGATTTGACATTTAGTGCTCACTCATATTAAATGCAAAAAACAAAATATATCATCCAACCAGGCAAATACTTACAATAAAATGTACCTATTATACACATAATTTTATTTATAATAGATTATACATATTATCTTGCAGTTTTCATGCTAAAAGCACTGAACAACAGCACATGCAAGAAAATAAACATAAGATAAAAAATGTACACAATACAAAGATAGAAAACACAGTAGTGTAGTATGTGTTGCTACAGTGACAGTGAGACAAATATGGTCAGCAAATGTGTAGAAGATACAGATGTTAGAAAATAAAAATATATAAAAGATAGACCTGGTTAGAGAGGGCAAAAATATAGTCCACCATGATAGCAAACAGAGGATTCTTATGCATTGTAGGCCAATTTAAACTGATGAGTTTTTTTATTTGATTTATAATATATAAAGGTTATTTAAAAAGCCTGGCAGCTACAGAGCAAGAGGCAGGGCCACCCATTGAGTGGAGATTAGCTTGCTAGAATCTGATGACCATAGTTGTCTGGGTAAGTAATGAAGAAGCTGATGAAGAAGAATTTTTTGGCAGAAGTAGTCTGGGGCAAGAATATGAAAGACTTTACAGGTCATGGGGAGGAGGATGCAGAAACAATGCAGTACCAGTGAGGAGTACAGGATTAGCAATATATGCTGTTTGTTGGATGTGAGTGTGCGGTCTCCCACAGAACTAATGACTCAGTGGAATTGTGAGAAGTGGATGGAAGGAACATCTATGTGCAGTGAGTTGCAGGAGTCATAAATTAGCTCATTAGCGGCGGTGAGATATTGTAAATGTATGCGTAAAATGATTGATAAAATCCAGTTAGCTGGAAGAAAGGGTGAAGATGTCACCTGGATTGCTCCCAGTAAGATTAGTTTGGATAGTTTCATCACCAAGTGTCATTGACACAGAGTCAATGTTCCTGAGAGTGGTGTGTGTTCCAGTTAGCATGAGCTCTGTTTTTTTCGAAGGTAAGTTTTAGAAAACCTTTGCCGCATCCAGGTGTTGATACCTCAGCAGGGCAAATACTTACTGATGATTGATTGAAGTTAACTGGATTGTAGCCTGCATTGAAAAGGTATTTGAGCCCAGAATATAATTTGTTATGCCCAATGGGGATTGTGCAGAAGGGAATAACAGAGGACCAAGAATGGAGCCATATGCAAACTAAACTGGGAATTAAATCATTTTGTTGGCTTACTGACACATCAGATAATGCTTAGATTGCAATACATTTAGGTAAGCTTCCACTGACACTTCCCAATTTCCTCTGAACCTTGCAAATATTTATTGTGACTTTTAACGGATAGTTTTGTGTATCCAGTTCCGATTTCTGAAAACAATGTATCGCAGCTTACTTGTGATTTATTATATTTATTCCTTTTTACAGCTCAGTTGGAAGGCTATTGCCCGATGCCTTGATTATAACTTGAGCAGTGGCTTTAGTGCAGACATACCTATTAACTCCTGCTCTGCTAATCGAATGTTGTATATAAGCATATTAATTAGCTACCTACTGTGATCTCATGGGGAATAGTTGTGCAGGAGAATAACACAAGGCTATGGATAATTCCAGTGTTTGGTGATAGTCGTTATTATTTTTATTGGGCTCAGTGTGGTTGAGGAATTCTGTTGTTCCCTTGGGCATGCACTTCACCTTTATTGCTTCTGTGAATGTCCTAGATAAGAGTGTCTTTTAAGTCAATAATGCAGTGTAATGTAATAGGCAAAATAAAGCACTTAGGTGAGTGGGAATTCTACATTGCTTTCCAAGCATTAGGGGCAGTGTAGCTGTCCTGGTAAGGGATTTTCATGTGTACTGTGGCAGCCTGTTTGCTGGTTCCTCTGTTTTTTAAAGAGTGCTGGTATTGCATTGTGTGCTCAGTAATTACATTGTAGTCAGATCCTGCATCATTGTTTGCATGGCGGCTAAAGAGGATGAGGATCAAGAGACTGTTTGGAGCCTGCAGGCCGAAATTAAATGTCACTGGAAAAGTCTGAATGTCAGCAAATATCAACAAAGAATGGGCAAGTAAATGGCTTAAATACATGCATTTAGACAAAGTATAAATAGATAAATGACTGAATATGTAGGTTTTGCTCCACAATATTTTAAGGTCTCAGTGAATTACATACTTGTGTAGCAGTACTCAACATGCTCTTAAACGCACACTGTTGAAAAATCATATTCTTTTTCCAGTAGTTTTTGATTCTGAGTAACCAGACTGTTAACATGACCTGAAGTTATTATTTGGGTGCTTTATGTACCTTCCAACGGAATTTGAATTATCATCTGAGAGACACCTTGACTAATGTTCAGTTTAGTATCCATATTGTACTCGGACTTGGCACCTCTGGCAATGACATGGAAATATAAAATTGCTTATTTTCCTGACATGAGGAGATGAAATGGAAATTGCTTTCTTTTTCAGATGTTAAGGATGCTATTTGTTTTGTGGTGCTACAGATACCAAGTGTCAGCATTTAAAGGGATGCTTCTGTTTTCCTCTGCAATCAGATGTTGCAAGATGGACATTTTTGTTTGATATTTCAAGGGTGTACATGTCTTTTGTATGTGTGTGCATTCCTCATATGACCTAGGGAGTTCATGTGAAGAATATAAGCCATGGCTGCCTTACACAGTGATGTCTCACACAGTGGCAGTGTTAGGCGTAGCTGCCAGGGGTTCATAATAGGTGAGATGCATATCTACCTGTGAACAGAATAGAGGTGTGATGGTGTTAATCTTGGTCATCAGCCTGTGAGATTCTTTATATAATTTTCTATATGTAGAAATACATTATCTAGGTACAGGCAGAAATGCATTAACTGAAAAAAAAAAAAAATAACATGAACAGACTGTTCTGTGTGAACTGTGAGTTCCATTTGTAGATTCAGAATTTCTAGTCTGCTATTGCTTTCTTTCCACTCTCAGTTGATGAATGTTTGTTAAACCTTAAAATGTTGTGGGAGACAATTCAGTTTGTCCATATTGAATACCCTCTAGGCATTGCTTGAAACACTTAGTAGATGTTGGGGCCATAGGTGTCTTGAGAGTCAAGTATTGATCCAATGTCTTTGGTTAAGGGAAGGAATTTCTGAGGAACATAAATCACATTTGGACTGGGTGAATAGGTTTTCATATTAGACCTTCAGTAAGATTTTGAAATTGAATGCTCAGCAAGAGACATTGGCAGATGGGGTGTTTCTCTCCATAATGGTGCCTTCACAGAGGTATTATGATTTAAGGCCTTATCCATGAAATGTCATACAGTATGCATTCAGGTAAAAAAATATAACACTCTCTAAAGTCAAAGGGAATTGTATTTTATTCATTTTCAAAGATGCAAGATTAAACCATATAACCAAAAAACATTTTTATATTCATTCTACCTGAAGCACTGAATATCTCATAACAGAAGGTGATATGAATCCACCTTCCCACCTGTCATTAGCATATCTGCTGAGGGAGTGCTCACTGCTCTTGGCCTGGCATTGTAATTTGACTGACAGGTATACTATAGGTATACCATGAAGTGTACCTGCCACTGTTGGTAACTGTAACCTTGCACACTCTGTTACGAAGTACACCGACCAAGCTGAGGAAGCTAAAATAGCACATAAATCATAGATTTAATGAAAACTTTCTTTCCCTTCTGGTCAAGCACCATTATAGTTTACCAAAGCATCAACACTTAGTGCTTGGTTTAAAGGGCTTATCTCGTGATTAAATATGACACAAGCAAAATAACAATTACAAAATAAGAGACAGTTGCATAATAAATAGGATGAAGGGTGAATTTTAGCCATGAAAATGTAAGTTTAAATTGAGAACATCGATTATGTCTGAATATGTACATGGCACTGGGTGCATCCTAAGGTTTGGTGGCTGCTGTGGTTTTAGCAATATCTCTGGTCTCTAGGGAGACTTCCATCCCTTCCTGTTTCACACTTCACAAATGAACAAACACACAGCTTGACAATCTGAAAATGAAAAGTGTAGATGAGTCTTTCTAGTCTTTATGCTGTTGTGGTGAACCAGCTGTTTGTACAGTACTCAGGTGTGTGTTTGACAGAGAGTGAGCAGGCAGGGAGCGCCTCTGTTCTCCACCTTTTTGATTGTGTAGATGCGTGTAATAAACTGACATCCAAATGCAAAGCCACAGGTTGATACCTGCGCTGTACAATGTCGCCTCAATCCACCGCCAGATGAACCTCGTTGAACTGAAGGAGATGCCTGTTGTCGACGGTGATGGTGCTCGCACTAGGCAGAGGAAGTTGCCCATGTTCGGTCAGCTGAAAGCCTGACGTCATCAGAAGAGATGCATGCAGTTTTAAGAAATCCCCCCCACCGCCACCCCCCTCATGCCAAAAAAGGGAAAAAAAAATACTCTCGCATCTGATGGCGGAATGGCAAACCGCTGCATGGACAGGTGAATAAGGTAAATAAGAATGGTTTGCTGTGAAAGGGAGAGAGAGACAGAGAGCGTGGGATAGACTGTGAGAAAAAGAGGGGGTGAGATCGGCAGCGAGAGATAGGAGATGAGGAGAGAGACAGTGGGAGAGGTAGACGCACAGAGTGAAGGAAGCTGTAGAATCCCGGGCAGAAAGGAACTCCAGCTCCATGTTTTGTGTGATGCCGGTGGAGTGTGTGCCTTAGTCCCTCTCACTGCTGCAGTGGAGGTTTATACACGGAGCTGAAGAGCAGTCCTGGTGAACGGAGCAGAGCAGTCTGTTTTTCACTTCTATTTTTCTAACAGGGTTTTGGATAAAAAAGACAGGAAAAGAGAAAAAAAAGGAAGAAAGAGCTATCTTTCTCTTCCAGATTCAGAGAAAAAAAAACATCACCTGCTCTGTCTCTCTCTGTGTCTCATGATTATTTTGTGCTTTTCTGTCGTCGAGTGAAGAAGAATCCTATGTGTTCAGATGTCTCCAGCGTATAGACACCCTGCAAGGTAAGAATATGGTGATTTATGACATCTTACCTTTCCTCAGGTCCATCATTTGAGCAGCTGTTTTTTCCTTCCATTACCTTGTCATGTGAAACTCCTGAAAGAATGGTGAGGGAGACAGGTACATGTTTGAAGTAGCAGCAGTGATTACGTCCAAAACCAAGCAACTGCTATTTAATTTAGAGGTCTGGGAACAGAATAAAACCGAAGCAAGCTGTGGTATGGTAAAGTAAGTCCAATGCAGCACCTCTGACTTGCATTACAATGGTGGCTGGCATTAGAATTAGAAGCAGTGAGCCATCTCAAATAATTACAGGTATCTGCAAACCCAGAGAGGGAAGTTGGCAATACCGACTCTGGGCAGCAAGGGCTGCTTATGAGGGAAGGTACAGATATCACTGATGATGTTACCAACATCTGTACATGTTCCAGCCATTGCATGTAACGCGCGCACCCCCCACTCCCCCACCCCCTCCTCATGTGGGGTTCGATCTCTCCAATCAAAAGAATTAAGCAGGTAGTGGGAGAGAATGTTGCCTAGCAATAATCCCATTGAAAGGCTCATTGATCAAAGTGGGGAAATGAGATTTTCTGGTTCGGTGGCTGACAGAAGGGCATGCTGCACACCGCGATGCCTGGCGCGACGGCGCTAAACTGAGAGCACTGGTACTGTGACTGCGTTTATCATGTAAGAGTGAATGTGTGTATGTGCATGTGTGTGTGTGTGTGTGTGTGTGTGTGTGCGCGTTAGTGAACAGGTCTGCTCTCTGTCCTCAGTGAATCACGATGTGTACAGTGGTGGGCACACATGTGGCAATGGGCAGCGAAAAAGCCCATCCCCTCAGATCACTCTGTCATGTGGGAAGCATGCCCTCTGTCCTGGCCTGCCTTTGACTTGATGAAGATTTATTGCTCTCGCAAACATTGTGCCCCCCCCCCCCACCACAACCACCCGCTGCCGACACACACACGCCCTCCCCACCTCCTACAGCTGTAAATTAATGCTGTATTCCACTGCAGGTTGTTGAGAATATTATGTGCTGCAGTGAAAATGCTTTGGACTGATGTGTGTGTGTGTGTGTATGTGTGTGCACTGTATGTAGTTAACCATATGTATGTCTTTCACACATATGTGCACAAACAGCTCCCAGTGCTGTGCTTTCAGGTGCCTGAAGGAGGAGGGGGTGGGGTTCAATTCCCCTGTCCAGCCTTCCTGAATAAAATTACATGGCCAAATGCCAGATGTGTGTGAAAACACAGCCATGAGATCCCCGACTGTAATCTGTAGTGTGTGCTCAGAGGCTGAATTTATCTGAGGTGTCTATTGGTTGTCCTCACCAGCCTCCTGCTTCAAAAACACTATATCTGGGATGAGAAACGGCTGCTCTCAGGTGGATGTGAGAGCCGTTTCAGAGCGTGCTTGGCATCACACAGTGCAGCTCCTTAAGTCGGCCCTCGCATTTTGATGTACAGCAAGTCTTCAGTCAGGGATCTAATGGTGGTGAATTCATGGACGGTGCACAGGCTAAATGCTATTTCGACCTTTTTCTATAGGTGATAGGTGCAATCATATGGCATTTACACTCATAGCTTAGGGGATCTTGTGCTGCAGGCATGGGTTTTTTTCATGGACATGTATAGGCATATGACTGGGTACTATGCTGTTATTGATAAAACATTTTTAGAATGTGAAGAGAGTTATTAGCTATTAGGTGAGTGAGTGGCTCTGTATCCTCAGTAACTTGTTGATCTCTTTGCATCAGAATGGGTAGCAAGACACAAGTGTGAGATTGAGGATACGTTTTCAAATGACTGGTTAGGGAGTGTGCGAGTGAGTATTTCGAGTTCTCTGGAGTATGGAACAAGAGCGCATTATATTACGGGAATACTTTTCGGTGTCATTATCATGTATATGAAGTGGTATACAGTCATGTGCACACACACACACACACACATGCACATTCAGTCACATAAACATGCACACAGATGCACAGATTAAACAACTTGCACTTTCAGCATGTTCGCTCATCAGGGATGCAGAGCAGCTGTAGTGGCAGACAGTTCCCTGAGCAAAATGTGTCAAAATAATAAAACAGTCTAACACCCAAGGCTAGTACTGCTGCCTCTCAGTACTCTACCAAAATAGACCAGAACAATGGCTTTATCTGTGCATCTAGTGGCATGGCCAGCCGGTCTTGCTACAGCGGTGGTGGCGGGGGGAAACTAGCAGCAGAAATGAAACATGGATTTGACTGTCTGTCTTCGCAGTCTTTTTATTGACTTCTCCCTGTTCTGACAGTATTCCCAACCAGCCAGTGTGAGGAGTCCTGCCAAGGGCATCCAAGCCTCCTCCTTGTGTTTCTGCGAGCAAACCCCTCTCTGACACTGTCAATCAGTGCCTGGGTAGCCGTACTCTTGAACTTCGCCCAAAACCCCTCCCCCAGCCGCCGGCATTAGAACTGACTGTGCAATGAGCTGCACTGACTGCAGCCTGCGCCAAACCAGGAGCGAACTTTTCCTGGCCAGCCCCGTACTGCAGCTACGTACTGCGCCCCAGGGCAGTAAGCTGCTTACAAACATCTGTAAATCTATTCAGGAGGTGACAGGACTGTCTGTCAGCATCTCTCAGTATACCTGTGCTTTATGCCATATGATCATTAGTGGGAATGAGTCAGACCTCTTAAAGGATATTATAGGGTGTAGAAAGTATGGGAGGCAGCAACAATGTGGTAAAATTACAAATTAAAACAAATACATAAAACATATGATATTCTGTATCACTTGCCACTCATACTTTACATGTTATCCAGTTATACAGCTGGACGAAGTAATTCATGTTATAGACCTTAGTCAAGAGTATAGTTTCACTTCTAGTTTGCAACTTTAGTTTGTTATCGCTATAGTGTGCTACTTCCCAATAATTAATGGGTTTGCACCAATGCTTAAGAAAACTGACTATTCCTATGAACTGACTGATTAATTAAATTAGCAATTAGCAATCATATATTCAGTGTATAGTGGGAAGTTAAAGCAGAATAAATCTGCCCAATATTAATTAATTCAAATGTATCCTTCAGGAATATATTGCATAAATTGTGGGATTGGTCCCTGATGAATTATTCTGGCATACTAATGAATCTTCCAGTGGTGCCCTTCATTCTGTTAGCTAGTTAACTAAGCAGAAGTACAATTTTATTTTTTTCCTGAACAGCAATGGAACAATTCTTGTTTATGTAAAAAGAGCGTTTGTGTAGAATACGATTATGTGTGGTCACATTTGAGATATTTAATCCCTGAAAACAGAATATTTAATCCTCGATTTCACACACAGAGGTCAAGTGATCACCCTCTGGACAATCTGTCCCCGTTGAAATTGTTATCATGCCTTAAATGCAGCACGTTAGTCACTTGTGGAGGGTAGACGGATCTCAGCTTGCACACCACTGCTATTTTATCACAATGGGGAAAATTGAATTGCTCCTGCCCTGAACTTAATATTGTCATTCAGTTTTGTGATCGGCTGCAATATTTTAATCAGGTGTGAATGTTGGTGGCAAGGTGGAGCGCATGGCTTTTTAGTTCTTTTTAGTGTCCTCATCCTGGGTTAAGCAGGGCTAGTCACCCCTCACTTTTGTCTGAGCCTTGGAAAGGTCTATTATAGGAACAGACTTGCTTACAGATGCCTGATCTGTGACATCAGAGGTTGAACAGTACAATTTAGGCCAGGACACTGACACTTTTTCCTAAATTTATTTTTCTCAATATGTAGTTGCCACAACAGATTTTTTTTCATGAGTAAGCCAAGTTAAGGGTTCCATGTGGTTTCACAGAAGGATCTAACCCCTCATGGAGGTGGACACAAAATACATGGCTACTGAGTGCAAATCAGCGATTACATGAGTCTTTTTCTAATTGCATATGCAGGTATGGCATATCTCTTTGTATACTATGTATACTAGGGGAAGTCTCAATAGGTAACATATATTTCTGGCAGTATTGTGATGTCTTTGTTTTTTTTTTGGTCTTGGTAATAGGACATACTTTAGAATCTTCACTCTATGAATGATACTTTAACAGGCCCACATATGCATATTGCATGTACAGCCAGGAACATGTGATCCACATGTTATACCTACAGGTCATAGAAACTATGCATTGTTTTTATAGTATTGTGGCATTGTGAAGACCTGAACTTTGTTAGCTGGGAAGTGTGCCTTGCACTCTTCAAATGGATATTTACCTGTTTTATATTGGATTGTGATGAGGTCGGGAGGAGTTTTTTGGGAGGAAGGGGATGGGTTGTTGAAGAAACAAGGGAAACCTCAGGTGCCTGCTCAAGAAGAGGCCTGTTCATCTTCAAATGCATGTACTCTGAGAGATCAAGGGAGTGAATAATTAATTGGTTTTTTCCTGTTAAAAAATCCACCCTCTGGTTCTGTTTCTCTGGGTCTCTTAATGAGGTTTACATTCCTCCATTCTCTGACAGTATGCATCGCGGGCTACACTGAGCCCTGCTCTCTCCTGTTGCCATGGAGATGCACAGGAGCTGTAGTGTTTTTGCACCCCCCCCCAACACACACACACACACACACACACATACACATACACAAGCACACACATTGCTCTAAATGGTGGTGCTTCTTGGGACTCAGGCCAGAATACAGTATTGGTGTGTGTAGGTGTGTGGGGTTGTGTAACTGCATGTGTGTCCATGTGCGTATATGCATATGTGTGTGCGCATGTGCATCTGTACACAAGAGTGGGTGGAAAACATGTTTGCTTTCAGTTTAGATCTATAAGGTTCAGTGTCATTCTGATTCACATTCATAAGAAGCATTTCCTGTTTTCCTTACCATGGCTACCTCATGAGACTATATGTTTCATATTAGTTCAGCGCAATTCACTGTGAACTATCTGTGTTTAGTTAAAGTAGATCCAAACCTAAAACTATAAATAGGCCTGCTATTGCCTGCAATGGACAGATGACACATAGTTTTTTTTTTTCCAGCAGGTTCACCATTTGCCCACAGAGTACAGGATTTCACTGGGAAGTTGAACTGAATAAATTAGTGAATCACGCCATAATTACAAATGTGCATCAGACCTCTATTTTGTGGATGCAGTAATTCAGGTTATTAAGATACTGTTCTGGGAAATGAGCTGTGCACAGGCCAGTGCTTTAAATGATGGGCTTTATGTAAGCACAGAAAAATTAGCTCAGAGAAAACACTTCAACTTGATGTGAAATGAAAAACTGCTAAGAGGAAACTCCTTTTGGCTTACTGACCTTATCCAGGGAAGACTGACCTTTCAAAATGATGGCTGTTACCATCTGAGTGAGCGATAGGTTGATACTGACTACTGGACATAAGTGTTCCAATGACTGTTGCCCAACTAGCTTTCTATTAAACTGTGAGGGTCAACCCAGTTAGTCAGAGCCCAAGAGAGTGTGAAGCAAATTCCCTCCCTTGTTTGTGTTCAGTTGGATTTATTCAATAATGATTTTGGTTTTTGTGATCATTACATAACTTTGAAGTCACACTCACCCCAGAAAGGCATGAAACAAGTTTCACTGGTGGTTGCACAGATTATTTGGCTCATTGAAGATTTGAAGATGTATAGTTAAGACTGGCCCGCAGTGAGCAATGTCCCCAGCTCTCCAAGGTGGCTGGTGGAAGTGGTGCCTGTATTGCAACTGGCTGAGCAGATGAGTAACTGCCATTGTGTGAGTGATGTCATGTTACATCATGCAGCAGGACAAGCTGTAGTCATGTGCACTTCACTTCCCAGCCTGCACCTTAACTCTTTAGGCTCAGCCACAGCCGCTGTTTCAAAAGGAAAAAGCAAGAAAGATGGTGACAGATGCCTTTGACCTCTAGTGCAGATGTACGCACTGTCCAGGGCCTAAAGACAAACGCTATGAGTTCTGCTAGATGAAAGGTCACGGATCAACCTTATGGGTGCTTATGGATGCTGGTGACAGGGGATGCCGTATGAAGGACAAATGTCCAATCTGACCAAGATTGCCATCATCGGACAGTGCTGGAGGACAGTGATGTGTGAGCTGAGAGAACAGAGTGATGGGAACATAGTCTGACATTGCAAGGTAACTTTGGGTCAGTATCAATTTGCTTACAGAGTTTATTGTATTATTCATATTATCTATTAGTGTAGTGTTGATTGCAATTATTTTGTGAACAGTTTTTTATAGTGTAATTTAATACTGCTTACTGTTTTTTAGTTACATAAATAAGTACCTGGACATTCTTGATCTGCAGTGGTCTATGACCCAAATCCTTTTAAACTGAGTTACCATGCTAATCCAATACCTACCAGCCCAGGGGATATTGCTCTGTGGCAAAACCTTTGTATTGCCATTTTTGTTGAATAAAAAAGAAGCCGCAATTGCTTCTACCCTGTGGGGCCAATGTGCATTGGTTCATGTGTATTACATAAGTGGTTGCCATGGAATTCTCCAGTTCTGGTTTTCTCTTTAACCCAGTAGTCCATTTCTTAATTAAAGTCCTTAACCAGACCAGCTTGTCTAATTAGCGGTGATCATGACTCTCAATTAGCCAAACCAGGACTGATGCTTTTAGCTAACACCCCCTTCCATCCCTGCCCATTCACTGTGCTATGATTTAGACGTTCATTCAACAGGAATTCTGCTTAAAAATGGCATCAGCTTGAGTTTCCCTAATCACTTTCTAGCTGAGCATGAAATCAACTATTGTTTCCCCCCTAGCCACCGCCCCCACCCTTCCCAGCCCCTCCCCCCTCATATCAGCAGCTTTTAATGCAAATATTTCCCCAGCTGATAATGGGTTCACTCTAGAGTGTAGAATCCTGTGCTAGAGCAGGAGGGAAGGGCTTCGCTGTCATAACTGTCAGGAGGTCACAGTGTGAGAAGGGGCCGTGTGGGTTCGGAATCCCGTCCTCACCTGAGGGGTCCCTCTGTGCAGGTCCTCAACAGGGGCAGTGGGCTTGCTCACTGTGATGTAACAGGGAGGGTCATTAAGGCCATGTGGGACAGCAAGGTCCCACTAGGCACCACATGTTCAGATCTGTTACCCGCTAGGGCTACTGCCACGCTAACAAAAGCAGGCAGCAGCTCTGCAGTGTAAAGAGCCATTTCAGAGCTGTGCTGGCATCGCAGTGCACAGTGTGTTGGAAAACGTACCAACAAGCATGGACCAAAATCAGGGACATGTCAGTCTACATATGGTATACAGGGCAATGAAATTCTTACTTGACCAGGCTACTACATTACTGAGGGAACAGAATGGAGGTGAAGATGATATGAAGTCAAAGATTTTCATTTTACTTCTCAACTTAGGCACTGGTTTGTCCAAAAAAAGTGGGGCTTTGCATTGGCAATGATGAATTACTCATATTGTAATCAAAGTTAGGTAAGAGCTGTATTGGCACTGGTAGAAATGAAGACACTTGTGAAATGAAGTTATTTTTGGGAAGCACAGTGGCAAAGATGATTTGATAATGCATGAAGATAGGACTGAGACATGTGACAGTATTGAATTGGGCTTAATCATTTCAGTGTCTTGTCTAACTGGTTCTGCATGGCTGGCTCATTAACTTGTGGATTTATATTGTGTTTAGCGGCACAGGCAATGTAGATTCAGTGATTTTGTTAATGCTTAACATGAACATGTGGGTTGGGTTTTATTCCCTTAATTAAACCCAGGACTGGAATCTTCACATAGGCTTTTATAATAATTAGACTGATCTGAATCCCACTGTGTCAAAGGGCACATGGCATTGCTAGTGTTTTCCCCCTTGTATTAGACTTAAGCAATTAACCCATATTTGTTAACCCAACTAATGAATTTGTTTGGTTTTATGCCACGATATGTAATACAACATTTCAGCTGTTTTTTCTGAATGAAAGTGTTTTCTCTGACCTCTATAAACTCCTCCTCATTTACTCATCAAGAAAAAGGCTTATTCAGTAATCAGAAACTGATATTTGTTCCCCTCAGTTCATGGTCTCAGAGCTTTGTTGTATTTCTCCCTGAATTTTCCCTAATTTGCAATGAACTTGGGAATTAGATTGTGTATGTAGTATATTATTTAATTTTATATATATATTTGTATGTACAGTTCAATGGCAGTTTATATTTACTTTGGTTCAGCACAATTTTTCAAAAATTCTTTTTTGTTTATCAAATTATCAAAATTTAATGTGAAAACTTTTATAAGATTTTCAAAGGCCTTAGCTTTCTGTCAGTGAATTTTTAAAAAAAAAATTCTGTGAAATTTACAAAAAAAACTAAAAGCATCTGCATTTGAATATATTGGAAATTTTCCATCATCGCAACATGCTTAAGATTAAGTGGATCACTGAATACGTTTATGTAGCTTCAGATGACTAGGGGTTAGTTTATACCAGATGTTCATACCTTTATTGTTGTCAGTAATGAGATTCTTGATGTTTTTTCCTGTGAGCAATCAAGTCATCCTGATATGAACAAACTTACACAGTTAACCTGTTTTGGGGTTTTCTGGGTTCATTTGAGGTTGTGAACTGACTTTTAATTTGTGCGATTAATTATGAAGGTAAGGTACGCATGAATGACATATGGATGCAATCATATGATCTATGATACCTGTTGTCCTCAAGAGAGAGGAACTCCCTGTAATTTTGATTCCTTCAAATATAAAAACCTGACTATAACCAGGGAATATGAAAAGTAAGAATTTCATTCAATTGTCTTACTGGTAATCCAAATATTAAAGGCTTGAAATCAAGTTACATTACAGTGTGAACATATTTGTACAGTTTACTTGATGCATGATGGGAATGAGGTAGAATCATTAAATGACACAAGCAAAAAAAAAAAAAAATTCCAGGTCATTTTCATGAAAGAGCCATATCTTCTGAACTTGAATACTGCATTACATCTGGAAATGACTGGACAGAATATCTTTTGTTACCTTACTGCTCAGTCAACACAATATGATCCCTTTAATTCTAATTCTTTATTTCAGGGATGTCACCATATTGTTTCTTCTGCATTGTGTTTCAAAACCTACCACCTTAATGGATAACAGAATTAGGGGGTGTACCAAATGCTGATGTCAAACAAACAGTTGTGTATATATACATTTTTCAGCAATGTAACAGTATACCATGCTGTAGATGTTGTTGTGATGGGTTTCAACAGAGTCAGGGATGTGCTAAAGGTGAGCAGTGCTACGCAAGCATTCGCTCCAGCCTAGATGGCTGACAGTGAAGGCGAAGAATTTGTAATGTCTGCATGACTGGGTGACATCGCACTTTGCTCTGAATAGTGATTTGTTGCATGAGTTAAGTTTTCACACCAAGTTTAGCACAATTCTGCAGTTTAGTGTTTAAAAATAGGAAATAATCTTCATAAGGTAAGAAAAACACCCAGGAGGGCTTGTCAGTAAGGGAGGATGTACACAGGTACACTGTACTTTGATGGGGCTTGTCAATGCTATTCTCATTCTTCATTACGCCATTTAAACAAAGCTTGGAGAGAGAACTCCATATGGGCAGTAATAACTTCTCATTAGTGAGGACACTTCGGACACAAGGTCATATCCACAGTCTTTAGTTGTAATTTGCTGGATGTCCTGTAATATCACCCTAAAAAAAAGAACTAGAGAAAAATAAAATCATGCTAAGTACAAAGACTTAATGTATTCATTTATTTAAATATACTGCAGAAATAATACCTCTTACCTGAAAGTCAAACGCTGGGGATTTCAGCTGTTATCTGTATTTACTTGAGATGCAAGTTTAGATTAGTAGCCTAACTCTCAGCCTATGACAAAATACTACCCTGAGAAATCATGCCTGACATACCTGTGGACCTGTGGGATGTTTGTTTTCTATGTTTTTTTTGCCGAGTGGAGGTCTCTGTTTGGAAAATATAAAAGTGATTTGGCTTTGATTTAAGAAAGTAATTCTCATCAAATAGATCCTGATCGAATTTCGATTGAATTGGGAGTAGGGAATATTTTTATATGAACATTCTCATATGAAATAAAAGTTGTCATTATAGGAATATTACATATTGCTACAGTAAAATATTTATTTTAGGCAACAATAGCCAAGTTAATCAGATGTACAAAGAAAATATTTCGTTCTTGTCTGTCTACCAAGCAAAAAATTTTTTAAAAAGATGACTAAGATATTAAATTAGCACTGTTCCCTGTCATGCTACTCTCTGTTTCCTACATTCTTTCATACACCATGGTCCTGTATTTCCCTATTTGAAGAGAATGCAATGTTTTCAGCATATGACAAATTTGTGAAATAATGGCTAGTGTTGGCAGAAAGTATGTTTGATGAAGATGTGGTGGAGTGCTAGAGCTACTGTCTAAAAATGATTTTCAAATTCACATGATTTGTTTGAACTCTTGTAACAAATCTTTGCTATTTCAACTTGTTATTGAACAGAGGATGCATGTATATTTTTTTCATAAAACCAACAGATATGCATTTTATATTCATACACAATTAGTGTCTTGCAGTGATGGTATGGTTTTGCATAATTGGGATATTATAAATGATAGCAGCAGATCATGTAGTTTGTATTAGCTGTTTTCATTTAAACAGGCTTATTTTGGTGAGCTACATGGTCAGTAACAGCACCCATTAAGCAGGCATTTTGATTTGGTAGGGCTTAAGCTCTATAGTTTCCTCACCTCTGATGTGTCTCCATGCATGAGCTAGAATCATTCCCAACAAGCGCTGGGGACAATACAGATTATAAAGTTCCGTTTTGGAAGGGGTTCATATGTACTGGACAAACATTTTCCTGGTTGTCTGTTATGCCTGCCATTCCAATAATACTAACACTTGTAAAACGGGATGTCCACCTCGTTGACCTTGAACAACCTTAGAGTGTCTACTTCTGCAGAGGGGATCTTTGTGTGGACACCTACTACTGGTATCCCCAATGAGCACAGCCTTACCATAGTGAAGAGCAGGGATAGTAATGGTGTGTAGTGCTCCAGACAGTACTGTTTGCAGTGTAAAGCAGGCACAGTGGTAGTGCACACTTCTGTAGGCAAGTGTAATCTCTGTAGATTTAAGAAGATGTAGTGGTAGTGTGTAATTTTGGTGTACTTTCAAAAATGTAACGATGTGAACATCAAACTGAGAAACAAACACTAATTTAAAAGTCAATACCCAATATTATCCAAACATTGCATCATATCTTGCTGATTTATGCACTGACCAACAGAGATAGTTTAGTGTGGTAAAAGAACATTGCAGTACTAATGGGTCCGTTGCAATTCAGTCCCTCATTCACTCTCGCTCCTCATTAATAACTAATTTATCTGTCTTCCAATTTAGGCCCTATATGTTTAATCAGCTATCTGAAGGTTGTTTAGACAGATAATTGCAGTTTAGAGAAATTATGGTTTCATAGTGCTGTTACTTTTATTTGTGGTTGCTTGGAGACAGTAACCAGAAGAGAAAACCATTGCACAGGAAATGTCCTACATCTGCTACTATGTTTGTGCTCAACATGGAGTGCATATTAAATATGTGTTTGGAGATGTATCACATCCAGGGCCATCCTCATCAGTAGCCGTGTGACACTGTACTTACAATATATATCTGCTCTGGGGAGGTTTGGGTTCATGCTTACTCTCCTCGTTCCATGTGTTCATTTTCATTGGTCCCCACGGGTGAGTGGGTGTGTTGTGGGCAGCAGCATCAGGCCATGGTTGCTGAACTGGACTGCTGCTGCTCCCCTTGGGCGAGGTACTTAACCTGAATTGCTTCAGCAAAGCATGCAGCTGTATAAATGGGTAATGTGTAAAGCATAAGCTTTGTAAGTCACCCTGGATAAGGGCTTCCATATGGGCAAATAAAGTCATGTGATGTGAGTTCCCCATTTATATTTTTAGTCTGTTGTGGTTTTGATACAGTAATCTTTACTCCTTAAGTGTTTGGAAACACCTCTCTATGTCTCCTCCTTTCACCCTCTGCTCCTACTGCTGACTGTGAGTGGGGCTGTGACTGAGGTGCTGTGTCGTTACAGAGCGGTGTAGAGCTCTGTCCCTTTTTCATTCATTAGATTTCATACACTCCAGTCACCAGTGGAGAACCCAGCGAACAGAATTAAAACCCATGACAGGTTTCTTAAACAAGCAATCATCTACAAATCATCTTAGCCACCCCTGCTACATTTTTATTTTACCTAAAATGTAATTGTGGGCCCAGATGCTCTACTGAAGTGCTGTATTATACAATGCTTCTGTAATAGGCTTCTGCGTGCCATGTCATCTGAATGTGCTTCAGCCCTTAATTATTTAATTAGCATTTTGAAACAGAAACACAGCCATTTCCAGCACTCCCGTCCATTTCACGTAACCATAGAAACTTTATCTCTGACAATGGTTACGTCAGCAGATGGCTGAACACCAGGCCTCGCGGTCACACATTCAGCTGTTGGCCAGGGAGACCTAGAATTGGGAAAAACATGTCTCCAAGTACTGCCTGTTTGTGTTGCATTTATGGAACATTAAACTAATTTTGGAATGGGAAACCAGCAACTCTTTCTCACCCTCAGTGTTCCAGTGCCACATTGCCAAGAGGACCAGCTGCCACTCAAAGGTCTGGAAGTAATGGGTGTTAGCTAATTCTCTACTGCACATCTGTAGACGAAAAGTGACCCTGAAAATATTCGAGGAGCAGGACAATGCAGACGCCCACTTGTAAAAGCCTGAAAATAGAGTGGGTTCATAGCTTAAATATAATGCTGCATGTGTTCTTTCTGTCACAGCTGTGTATTTGCAATGCCCTTTTTCATAGTCAGTGTAGGTGGCTGTAATACCTTAAATAGAACCTTTGGCTGGTGCAAGGAGGAGGCAAACTCAAGTGCCATTCCAAAAAATCCTCACCCCTGGGCAGCAGGAGCTCTTTTCAGCACCGGCTCTCCAGTACCTCGCCTCTTGGCTGATAGGACCAGCTGTCGCCACTGGCGGCTCTGCAGATAGTGGCTGTCGATGCACGGGACATCTGCTGTGCATGAAAAAAAAGAGACAGATGTAGAGAAAGGGAGACTGACCGTGCCTGAGAGCCTGTGGATGTGCCTGAAGGCACCTGGGTGATGAGATGAAGCTGGGGAGAGAGTGCTTTATCACAGTCCCATTCAGCTGGAGGTAACTGCACAGCGATGCTCATTTTCAAATGCAGCATCCTGAAGAGCTGTCCCCAGACCGAGAGCCGCATGGAAACCAGACAGGCTGGGGCCACGCAGGTCCTTTGCTTCTGGTGCGTTCTGGTGCCGCGCACATACACGCACATACATGTGACATGCAAAAACCACACAGGCCGCTTCTCAGTTGCAAGGCAGGCAGGTGCCTCCACCGCATAGACATCGGAAAGTAGCTTCAAAACGACAAATATTTTGGGTACACTTTGAAAGTAGATTTATGTAAGAGCATTCAAGTACTGTGGACAACAGCAATGTAAACAAGTGACAACTGATGCATCTATGATTTTTCAAGAACCTCTTTTGATAGCTAGGTATTTTGCTCCATAAACCCACATCATAATAAATGTTTTGGTAAAACTCTACTATCGGTCAAAGGGTAACCTAACCTGCAATTAGTTCCTAAATGTTCATTTTTCGTTTGGTTTATTCAATATTTTTTCTACCTCGTGTGTGTCTCAAAGCTTTGTTGAAAGGCTGTGTGTCTGGCATACAATTCAAATACCCCTTTGCAACTAAGAACAGTATTGACATTCAGATATCTTGTCATTAGCCAAGTGTTGCTATGACAGCCTAGCAGTATTAATGTATTGTTTCAGAAATGAGAGACTGCTTTTAGCTGGGGACCAAATTAACACATTATGTACACCCATTATATTAGAAAATGAATCCCATTATCAATAAATGTTACCCCATACCTGTCTCCATCTAAACCAATAGAAGTGTTCACGAAGTAGGCTTTGTAAAGACACAGGTCAGATATAGTGGATCAAGTGTGGTGCACATCACAATTGATTATATCTTTGAGGATCCTGAGGTGAAATGATATGGCCTGTCCTGGTCATTGTGCGCAGCTTATACTGCAGCTTGCTGTGAGGAACATTTCCATGCCCTGCTGCTTCCCGTGCGACTGGGGTCACAGGTCATGCAGCTTGCTGTAATGGAGAAGCTAAACCCTGATTACACTTCCTGCCATGCTTGAGGAATGGACTGGTGAAGCAGAAAGAGGCTTGCACAGTCCAGGCAGCGCAGGGTGAATGGGAATGGGGCTTTTGGGCTGGGGACCGGGTGCCTATCGATACAGGCTCTCTCAGGGGGCTGAGAGCACGGTGATAGATGTTCCTCTGGGACAGGAGGCCACTCAAGCGTAAAGCAGCCCGTTACTAATGCAGTCCTCTCTGCACTTCTTCAAAGTAGAGAGGTGCACAGTTTCCACCTCCCTCCTCTCTCTCTCTGTCTCTCTCTCTCTCAGAGAATCTCTGCCAATGATGGACATTATCATGAAAGAGATCCATCAATATCTGGAAGTAAATGGTGTAAAGTTATGCTTTACAATCTTCTGGAGAGTTATTTGTGTAACCAGTCAAATACAGTATTGTGATTGCATGCATGCTAAGGCCCTGGCTCCCATATGTTCTTGTGTCTCAGGTTCTGTGACAAATGAATTACACTTCTGTTAAAGCAAAGGTTAAAATGTTATCTTTTGCCCCTATATTTTGCTCCTGCATTAGTATTTTTTTAACCTGTACCTGCACAGAGAGTAATATGGTGAACATACACTTCCAACACTACAAATGACATAGCATAGTGATCAGGTGATACTGATCAGAGGATAAGTACATCTGTCACTGGAGAAAACTGGTGATGTGTATTACCAGTTGTAAGGATGTTAAAAATAGCTCACATTGTTTAAATTATCGGGGTACAACACAACCTGCACTTGGAGCAAAAGCCTATGTAATATTATGTAATACTGTAAAAGGTCTCAACCAACTATTACCATCTTTCTCAAGCGAACAAATTTGTGAACAGTGCTCTTATAACTGATTTTCTTCAACTGAGTAAATGTTGTCCTTACTGCTGAGTAGAATACTAAATGTCAACACACAAATTTACTTCCTTCGAGCTCCACCGGTAATTAGGTGTTTGGGATGATTAATGTACTGCAGTGGGATGGTTGTTTAACAAGAGGTTAGAGAAAGGACTTAAGTGACCTCACACTGCTTGGGGATGGACAAGGCCTTAGTACTGAGAAGGGCCTTCATCAGCCTTTTGATCAATCAACCTTTGTGAGGTCTGGGCTTGGGGGGTGACTGTTTAACCGGTGGAAAAGAAGGTACTGCTCTCATGTTCTCAATCATATTTTAAGTCACCGCATTTTCTCGAAGTAGACCAAAACAGCAACACAGGCCGTCACATCTCTTGTTATTTGTAAGGGTTTCATACACGAAAGTGACATCCAGCACCTACTCTATAAGAAGATCATTTCTGTCAGTGGATATTGTTAATAATTGTGAGCAAGAGAGATTCTGCACTCAGTGTCTTTTCCACTGAAATGCTAGATCCTGTGAGTTGCCTGGCAACCAGTTACAGTATTAACAAGAAGGGAACCCACGTACAAGAAAAGACACCATGAAGCTTCGGTGAGAGCTAAGTTATCTGATCTCCCTCCGTGGGTGTTTACATCCTGAATAAATTATATTCATCTTCATCAACACTGCTATGCTTAGATGATTATTTTTGGGGAGTGTTTCAGCTCTGCCGTTCAATGTAAATCCTTCAGTGGCTCAAGGCCTGCATTTCACAATGGTGACACACACAGAAGAGGGTGGAATTGTGTAATAATGCATAATTGACATGGTATCTTTTCCTTCAAAATAAAGGAAATATTAAGCTCCAAAATGATTTAGCATGGAATTCCAGATAACCGCCATACCATTACACCATATTTTCCTGCCCCTCCCTGTAACACCATCTTAAGATATGACTGTCATTCAGGGATCACATATTGCAGGATTTGCACAATCCCTCAACCGTTACTAGATTTACAAACCAAGCACACACCCCTGTGTCAAAGTCACTGCGTCCACTGTTATAAATGCTGAGTAATCGGTCGATGGTCTCTCTTCAAAGGTTTCCCGAGTGGATTCACAGTTAGCCTTATCAGTGTGTGATTGAGTTTCCCCTGCTGTGATCGCTTACTGCTAAGCTGTCAACATTGATAGTGGAGACATGTCAGGCAGTGTGCATCCAGCCGCCATTCTTGTAATAATTGAGGGAAGGGTAGGTAAAGGAGTCCGCCACGATTTTTTTTTTTTTAAAAAACATGAACAATTCATCCTTGCACATATTGCTTGTGTAGATTTGTGGGGGGAAAACACAGTGGAGTTGAACTCTGCACTATGCTGAAAGTGAAGCTAAATGGCTTTCCATCCATTTTTAAAATGGTCTAAATCTGACAAGAAGTACTTCATGCAGTTATGAATTTATTTATGTACAACTGTAATTATTATAGCGACACAGGACAGTGCGATAGGTTTGCACCTCCCCACCCCACCTCTGTAACTGACAGGGGCCAGAATTCTTCATTGGTGAGGCAATGGGGTAAGCTGGTTGACTTTAGCCATATCACTCTTCAGCAGTGATCCCTGTTGTGTTGGCTGTGTGATTCTCAATGCACAAACTGAGGATATAGCTCACTTCATTATCCTCCGACAACATAGGGAGCATGCAATTGGTGGTGTGTCTGTGGTTGTCACATGCGGCACTGCATTTTTCTCCTGAGTCGACAGGAGCAGGTTGCTGTGGTGGACTGAGTTTGGCTGAGTTCAGGTTGGGGGAAAAAGGGGAGAAAAAAAAACGTCGGATATGAGTGAACATGGAAACCTGTTATAGATCTCCTGTAAGACAGTTCTCCTGTTAGTTCAGTCTGAACCACTGTCTGGGGCTCCATGAATGAGGCCTGAATCACACGGACAGATTGTTCTGTGGGCACGAAATGGAGAGCAGTATTCACACTATGCAGCTTCTGTGGAGAGATGAGAACATAATGGCTGGAGACTCCACAAGAAAGAAAATTGAGGAATTTACAGTAAGGGGCCATGTTCTGAAGTGACAGAGAAGCCTGATTAAAGATTTCATAGAACATTCTCATCACCTATTTTCATGTTCACCTGTTGTTGTGGGACCTAATCAAGTTGACACATTTAATCTCATTCGGCATGTTGACCTTCACAATTAGATATGACTGCTTTCTCTTGTTCACTACTGAAACTGTTTTGACACAGCACCTTCTGGTGTACACTGTAATGATGAAAAATATTAAAGTACAACGCCTTCTAACAGTATCCTACGAAATCAGATTAGCATTCATGTTTAGCAATATAATTAAAGGCAGGTTTCTCTGAGGAGTTGGTTGGTATAACAATACAGAGAATTTCTGGATATCACCTATGAATCATTTGCAAACTTCTCTTTACTGTAATGCTGAAAGAATGCAGGTTAAATTCTTTGGTCATGTGTAAAATGGTCCACCTGAGAATAGAACCTGTAACTTTCAGGTTACAAGCCCAAATTCATAACAATTTCCTCACACACCTGCCTCACACCTATTATATAAGTGACTAAGGATCATTGAATAATGGAGTTTAATAGACGTATTGCCTTTTTTTAAAGTGCAGTTTAATGTATAATAATGATGAGGTACATTTTTTATGAGAACTGTCTGAAAGCATGAAATTTTACATAATGATTCTGTGTGAAGTTGTATGATATTTTTGCTTGATAATTTTATGTAATTCAATAAGGTAGTTAATAAAAAAGAAGCTTTTAATTAGGGGGCTCCACCTTTATTTTTATTTGTTTCTGTTCATTTTACATCAGTAAGTGGCTATACAAACAGCTTTTATGCAAAAACCACACATTGTTAAAAATGATTACAGTCTTTAAAGACTGCAAAATAAATGGTTTGAACGTCATTATTTTACTGCAAAATTGGGTGGAATTGTGGGGATAGATGCAGTTCTTCATGCTCAGAAAACAG
The DNA here is from genome assembly GCA_022829145.1 of Albula goreensis. NCBI lineage: Eukaryota > Metazoa > Chordata > Actinopteri > Albuliformes > Albulidae > Albula > Albula goreensis. The sequence goes on from CM040747.1 coordinate 10,613,770, forward strand.
CAGCAGGGTTGACTTCGAACATGGTGGAAGGAAAGAAATGTTATGCAACGCTGGGAAGGAGCTCTCTCTCTCAGCACAGCCAGGCATGTCCTCAGATGTCTCCTGTGCTGTGCAGCACTCCTGAATCTGACACAGTATCAGCTCTGAGCCTGCAGACCGTTTATTTCACTCTGAACATTTCATGTACAGCTCAGAAAGACTCGCATTACCGAAATGATTCTCTCATCTAAGGAAAATTAAGGACTCACACTCATTTGAAAAAAATATGCTTATAAAGAGGTACTGTATGTCTCAATATGTTTGGGTATTCTAACAATGCTAACACATAAAGTACATGCTACATCTAGGTGGAGTTTCACTACTAAGTATACAGACCAATCAGGATGTTTTTACATTCTTTAGTGTCCTATGATACATCCAGCAGTGTCTAATCGAGATGATTCAACACCCCACAGTTCATTTATTTGTAACCGTTTAAAGCACTAGCAAGTGCTACACTAATTTGCATTTTCTTGGCCCCCCAGTCCAGCTCAGGTTTGCACACAGTTCTATATTTATATGCATGGGCTATGACAGCACAACTCTGTATTCCTGAAGAAACCATTTGGGGTGCTGCTTTCATCTCATTAAACAAGATCAATAGCTTCTGGTCTGTGGAGATAAAGCATGTTCTGTCATAAATATATTTTTGACATCTTTGTATTCTGAAGATCACAGCTAAACCTTCTTTATCCACTTTTGGCTATCTTTACTCAGGACATAAATCCCAGTGGTTTTTCAGTTCTGTTTTCTATCTGTTGCAACAGAACTGCAGCAAAGTCACACACTTAAGATTCAAAGACACGATGAGCTCAGTGTAGAATAATTCAGAACAACTTTTGCCAATTGTAGCAGTTCCTCTGACTGCACATAAACTTTGACTTAACAGTTTGTCTTCCTTTTAAATATTTTCTCAGCATCCAATGTAAGGCAGTGCAAAGGTTGTGAGCTTTGATGAGAATCTGTTGAAATAATCTAAATCCTTTGATCAAAATCAAAGTAGCACAGGTGACTCTTGTCCAATTTGGAAAGTCCTGACAACACTTTGAAAAGTCCTTCAGTCAGCAGTAATTACATCTCTGGCCATTTTCTACCAAATCCCTTGTTCTGCCTTTCTTCCTCACTTTTTTTTTTTCCTTATCCTTAAACTCTCTTCCTATTGGCCTTATGATTATGCCCTCACAACATCTCAAACATTTCTGTCAGGTAGCTTCACCACTAGTTTTGAAGCAACAGTGAATACACACACCAATCCTTATCACAGCAATAGTGATAACCTGTTTCCATGACAAGTCATTTCCATAATCCTGGAACATACTCTGCAACTGCTTCACTTGGCTTCAAATTTACATGTCTGCTTTATTTCACTGAGTTTTGGATTTAAGTGATTTTTTTCAGTAAATCCAGTAATTCTCGTAACATTTTGTATTCTGGCTTTTTGTGCCTCAACAGGTTTCTCATTAAACTGTATGCCTGTGCTCCATCACTGATTAGCACAGATTTATGCTTAACCACAAAATCTATGTTGTTTGCAGCAGAGAAAAGCCTCAGTATTTCACAGAATTCCTCCCACAGAATTCCTCTTTGAGTCAGTGATGAAAGTGAACCTGTCTTTCCATCCAGAATACTTTGTTTTATGTATGTTAAATATTTTTTATTCATTCCTTTTGCAAACGATAATTGTTCAAGCCGCTGGAATAACTTTTACTGTTTTAAAGACACAGCTGTCCTCTTATTGCTTAGACTTCATACAGTACCGGTCACCTGACTTGATTATCATAACAGAAGAACAACATAGACAATACCTTAATTATTAATTCTTCCTTATTGATTGTGTCAGAAATTTTCTGTTTCTGGAAATATAATTTTTACAATTTACAAATGTAACATACAAAACAGTTGTAAAACAAACATATATTTTGTGCTTGACACAAGAATGTTGTCGAATATAATTATGGCAGAGAACATAACTGAAAACAAAATTATTTGAAATCAAGCTAATAGCCTCAGAAATTGAGACATCAAAGAACATTGGGATCAGATGAAAGATGCCATCCAATACTCTTCGTATGACATGACTGGGGTGGGATATTTCCAACCTGTCCTCTATTTGGTGCTGAAAGTCCCAACATTAATGCCAGGAGCATGAGAGTTGAGAGGATTTGCAGGTGGGCAGTTATTTGCTGATTGCATCACCAGTTCAGCACAGAGTTCCAAGAACACAGCTTGTGTTAAACGAAACTGCCTAATGAGCCAGTCATCATCATGGGCAAAAAGTCCAAACGGTCCCTGAAGAGACATTCCAGTCACGTGATTTCATTCACAATATCTTCTTTGAGTGCCAATGAAGCCATGATTATACTGTGTTGCTGTTGTCACATGTTTTAAATCTTTTTATATGAACGTTAGAAATTAAGCCAGTGGCTCACATTTGTTAGTTTGAATATCTATGGCCGAAATAACATTGTTGACTAGTAATGGTAATGACATAATCCTATTTAATTACAAAGAATGATGAAACAATAGCGCAAATTTATTTTTCCTCAAGAGTGTGGTAATCAGAGCAAGTAAGTGCCCTATATGTGTGTACACATAGGTGTTAAGCTGTGTCCAGGTGTGCACATTCGCACATCAAGTTGAAGTTATAAACTGTGTGTAAAAATGGGTGTATGCACTATTTATAAATGAAGCCCCAGGTGTGTGGGCTTAGATCAGTCAATTAAGTTCTGAAAGACACCAGACACAAACAGACAGTGCGCCCCCACAGGACTGGATTGTGACACCTGTGGTCTAAGCCATAGGGCCCAGTCTGTGCTCTTTTGGAGCACTTAAACTGACTGAGCCCCATTTGAGCCTGACATTTTGATATTTTGTTCAGGAGTAAAAAATGAAGATTTAACCTTGGGCCTGGAGGGATGTTGTTTCCGCTGGCTTTTATTTTGCCAGGCACACAACCTCCTGATTGAGCCAAGCTTTTAGCTCTCTCCTGCTTTTCAGAATGCCAGTGATTTATAGAGAGCTGGAAATCCTGTCAGATTGTGGTCCTCCAATACAAGAGTGAGGTGGACCAGTAGAATCACTGTAAACACTGTAACTTACAGTGACGATATACTTTTGAGGAGATGATCCACACAAGCCTATCCAGGGGAGAGAACTGTGTTTTTTCCTGTAATTTGAGGTAGCTGGGGTCTTTGAGTTAGTTTTCTCCAGCTTCTTTTGCTGTATGACAACATTTCAAAATGTCTGACCCACCGGTTGTTATTCATAACTTTCCTGACAGGTGTGCGAGTCTGAAAGGACGATTTGTTGTCATTAATTCTGTAAACGGCATTCGAAGCTCCCTTGTTATAATGATGAATCATGGTCACTGTTGCAAAAGCAATATTCAGGGTTACAACACTGTACAAACAAGCCTGAGAGTGTAACATTTCGGAATGGTTGCATAATTTTAACTGCTGTCAGCTGTAATGCATGTTATGTCAAAGTCATGCTTGATAATAGCTGTCTGTCTGTGAGGTGGATAATTTAATTTGTATTGTAAATTACATTTTCTGCAATGTGGAAATTTAATTTCATACCTTATTTAAAAGTATGGTTCTCTCATCAGAGGAACACTCATTTTGAAATAAAAATTAAATTAGTTATTCAATGTTTATCTAATACGGACCTTTAATTCCATACATTTGAAAGCATGGACACTTTTAACCCTAGAAACAGATGGTATAAAATGTACTATACTAATCTGCTTGGCTACCTTTATGAAAATATAAAATTCCTACAAAAGAACAGGGGTGTAGGAAGTATGTTTTGGAAGGGGATGTGGGAGTTTGGGGAAGGGGAGCGAAGTTTTTATTTAAGGTATCTAGAACGTTTATGTGCAATTACAGTGAATCTGAAAGTATGATTATGTAATGCTGACTACAAGTAACATAAATCAACCATATGTGGTATTTATGGTGAAAAAATATTTAAGATCACCACAACAGTCTATGCATGGTCTAGCAAGAGGTAGTATTAGCTAACATACATTATCCTGCAAACTGTGAAGAAATGTGGGTTTAAATTATCAAGAAAAAAATCTGTATATCTGTATCAAATTAAATCTGTAAAGATATTGGTGAAAGCCTGAGGCCCTTTTTTAGTAGCTGTCAGAGCATTTGAGCTGGATTGTGTGTATAGTCCTCATCACACTCAAGAGCTGTCTGAAGTCCCTCTTGTTTCTTAGCTTCCATTAGAGAGCATTGCCTCCAAAGGGCCATATGCAGCAGGCTGCCTTGGACTGAGACTCAGCCATGCTCTGATTGGTTAACAACAGACAAAATCTTACTGAATATTACATGAAAATATTGCTTATGAAGTTATCCAGACTCAAGGCAGACAAATTAAGATGGAGGCTAGTTCAAGAACCAGGACTTCAGTTTATAATAACATCTATTCCCTAGCAATGCCGGGGGGCCAGGGTGTGTATGGCTGCACACCTTGCCCTCCTACTTCCTAAATCAAACGAAGCAGCACATAAAATCTGTTGTCTTGATTCAAAGTGCTGAGTGCATGTGGTCAGAGACGTGTCTGTTTTTCCTTGAATATTTTTAGTTCACCTCTTCACCTCTAACCCTAGCACAGATTGTCTTCCCTATTGCATTTATCAACTCTGATTATGCGTTGCATTTTAATTACATTGTCATAAAAAGAGAGGTTATTGTTTTTTTTATGAATATGTATATATTCTTACTACATAAAAATAACTTTATTATTGCTATTAAATGGAAAACACTTTTATTTATCTCTGATTGATATTATAGCCCCTAATATTTGTTCTGAACAGGGCAGTGTAACATAAAATAGCTGGTGGTATTGGCATCACTCAGGCACCATTAAAATAGAGTAGACCAGGTAAGAAACTGCTGCTCATTGTGTGTGCATTTGTTATAAATATTGTTTACATTTCAGTGGATTTATTGTTCTGTACTAGTTTGAAAAGATTGTTATATCAGTAACAAAAATGTTGTAGTTTCAAGCACCATATCCTTATTCAAGTACTGAAAATTCTACTTCAGTGTTAGGATACTTATTAAAGGTGTACTGTTTATATTTTTTGGTAAATTCCATGAATAATTTGTACAGCATGTTCAAAACTGCATTGGTTTTCACTCCTCAGAATAACACTGGCACTGAGGAATATAATAATTGTTAATCAGTTACGAAGGAAGTGACAAAACACATAAAAATAAAACACTGCAGTGTCTCAGTGGTACTGATGGGAAATTTGTTATGTGAGTGTGTCTACCATATTGTCTTTTGGCTCTATTTTTGGCCCTGTGTAAAGCATCACAGCGCCCAAAGGCAAGCTCTTTGGTAATTTCATCCAGTACACTGATATAGTTTTAATCTACTCCCCAAGTTGTTGGTTATCTCCTCTAAAATGTATTCAGTGGGAGCGATGTGTTGAGGAAAATAATGTGAACTCCAGTGTTCTAAAACTCAACTCTCAACTCAGCCCTGGAATTTGTATTGTCAAAAGCAAATTCCTTTGTCTTTGTGGATCATGGAGTGGTTTAATTCTCTTGAGCCCAATATATTATTCTCATTTGTGATGCTTTCAAAGAGGGACCAAGATCCTTGTCTTTGGGCTCAAAAATCAGAATAGTGCCATAACTACTGAAAAGAGTACCTTCACAGCCGTTACAGCATGCTGCTGTGTGTTTCATAAAACTCAGTCCATTAATCTGTCTCTCTAAGTTACAGTGGATAGACAAATGATTTGTACTTCTTTTATTTCAATATGATCAGTTTGAAATTAACTTGCTTCTATGTATGGTATATAGTAAAGCTAATATTTGAAACTCATAGGGTTCAGGAGACTATGATACATGTCTTACTGTTATTAAAACATAGAATGAACCCTAAAAGTTATTATAAGGAATAACAGTAATAAAAAAACCTTGGTATTGGTATTGGAAACAGTAAATATTTTATTTTTCAGAATAAGGAACTTATCCTAGATGTCTCAAAAATATTGTATAACAGCATCCTAGTCAAGTCATAATTTTCTTGACTCATGTCCTGAACTTGAGTTCTATAACAATCCATTGAAATTTATGACAAAACATCTATGTCAAAGCCCAAGAGAATTTATGATTGTATGATTCTTTAAATGTTATGCAGTTATAATAATTTGTCACATGAATGATTGACAAGATGGGAAACTGGGAGGGGAAGCTTAGTGAGGATGGGAAGATTGGAGACTGAGGAAGATGAGTGTGGCAAAATGGAGCAACATGAAATATTACATGCAATTACCTATGTAGGGAATACTGTTTTTTGAAGCATATAAATTTGACATATTAAACCTCCATTCACAAGGCTAGTATCCCTTGTATCCCTTTTAGTGGATACAACCCTCCCCTGACCAGGACCAAATCACCTTCAGTATTTATGGAAAATTCTTCATTAATAACATCACTCCATTCTTGTTTGCATATGAGACGCACACCTCTTTCACCTAACATGACCAATGACTTCAGAGGAATGACTCAGGACAGTGTGGCAACATAGAGACCTTCAGGGTTTGGGCAGAATTGAATTGGTTCGCATAAACACTGTAACTCTGTGAATGCAGGGATTGATGTTCTGGATACCAGCATTAACCTTTGAACCATGTGGATTGTGGGAGTGTTAGCACACTTTCATTTCCACTTAGAGGGGTGTTGCATGTTTATCGTGGGACTTAACTAGCCTAGAACGTGTCTCTTGGGATTTTGCTGGTCCCATCGTATTACAGAGTTTCACTCTTAATGCAATGGTAGGGATTTAACCAGCATGAAGTGCGCCTTATCCTCAGAAACCTGCAGTCTCTATAGACAGAGTGAGACAGTGCTGAGGGAGATGGAGAGGTTTAGAGAGAAAATTAACATCACACAGAATACCCACTCAAGGAAGGGTAGAATATTTTGTCCCTATGGAGGAACGAAAGAAGGAAGGGGAAGAGGAAACGGAAGAAGAAATAGTACCTTAGAAAATTTTCCGTCGGCTTTCAGTGTATGTTAAAGTGTGGGGTTCTGGTGAGTAATTTGTTTTTTTTAAATGCTGGGAGTGACAGTGCAGTTTTACCTCTGGGTACAGAACTTGTCCTGGATTGACAAGATTATCTAATAATAATAATAATAATAGTTGTACATGTATATACTGTCTATGTTGAGTAAAATTTTGGAAATGGTGTTAATGATCTTCATATATCCCACAAAGATGTTGTTGTCCTGATTTTCTGTCATAATTTAATGACATGTAATTACTTAAGTGAGTTTCATTTATCAAAATCCAAAACTTTTTAGAGTAACCTTATCACACTGCCGTGATATGGCAGTTGTTTAGCTGAAAAGCCTGTATTTTCATCAGCACCGTTTTCCTTGCATAATATATCATAAATCCAGTCATCCCTCTCAAACAGTTTCAGAGGACAATATATAAGAACACCCAGAATAATAGGTCAATGTTACATAAAAGTAATGGAAAATGTTACCAAGAGACTACATTTAATGACCGGTGTATCATTAGAAAAGCAGTTAATATTTCAGTCTACTTCATGTGAAGAGAATGGATAGTGGCAGAGAGTCCATTTGACATACTGTCTGTTTTGTAAGTGGGGTTGCTATAACAACAGGCGTATACAGCTCTCATTTATGCACTTTTGTAGAATTATTATTGCCACAAAATAGGTATAAGGTATGTGCATTTTTCAGAAACTGCAAACGTGTACAGCTCACAACTCACTGCAATACCCCTTTAGTTTCATTGGATCATATTCCATTGATAACACTGATGACCATACTTGGAAATTGTGCACAAATATTGCTCCAACTAACCTTTTCTAGCCAGTATGCAACATTTAAAGTGCTTGGTAGAGCTGTAGTGAGGTGCCCATGTAAAAGACGAAAGATGGACATATTGCCCTTTAAATCTACCCATTCACAGCACAGGACATATCTGACATAACTGCATCCTTGAACAGATTAATAATTTGGTGTATGTAGGTATTATTGAGTTTAACAGAAATGTCTTTTCTTTCACTGGGTCCCTGTGTTTATCCGTGGAGAGCTTATTGCTGTGTAGATGCTCCTCCTGTCTGACCTTAGATGTGAACTGGAGAAGCGACCTGGCCATCAGCATAAGGGCAGGGTTTACTGTGCACTTGTCCTTCTGCGGCCTTCTGGTGACAGAAACAGGACACAGCAAAGGAGAAAGGGAGGGTTTTTTCATGCGCAGTCATTTGCTTGCTTCTGTGTGCTATGTGCAAAGATCATGGAGGTCACAATGTATAAGCAGGAATGAATCATATGCCTTCTGTTTGTGTGACAGGGCGCTCAGCTTTCTTCACCTGTTAGATGTTGATGGACAGTTAGGCCTGTCTACTTGACTGAAATTAGCATACACTTTTTGTAATTGCTAATAATGTAAGCTAGGCAAGCATGCCATGAAGAGGTTGGTCTCATGGATGATTTACTCATAATGAATTGAGAGCAACCCTCCCAGATAGCTCTTTATTGCAGGGGCATCTTGTCCTTCTGTCCATCAAAGAATAAAAAGGTGAAGTGGTAATTATTGGAAATAGTTTGCATTGGTCAAGATTCCATTTTAATGTAGGAAGTTCCTTCCATTAAGAATAAACCAATGATTGGCAGAAACTCCTGTGCAGTCCGTGCAGAGATTTTGCATCTTAAAGTCATGGAAACCTACAGGTGAGGAATTTATTTAGATTGATCATGCAAATGAGTGGAAATAAATGAACGAGTAATGCAGGACGTAATTCTAAAAACAGTTCATGATTTCATGGGCCAGTGATTAGTGGAATCTCTTGTGGTACCTAAATGGCTTGGAAATGATATGACAGTCAAGGTCATTTAAATCCAAGGGTCGTGGACTTTGATTGAACCAATGGTAGAGACCTGTGGATTTTTCTAGTGTTATTATATATAGGTAGTTGAAGTCAGGAATGTATTAAAATACAGAGTTTTGTGCTACGACTGCTCAACAATTACAATGTTATGTTTTATAGCGCCAACCACTCCAGCGTTGTATTTGTTTCTCATTATTTTCTAGTTATCACCATGTGTTTTTAGTGCCTTGTATGTACATGTACTTATACTTGTATTAACATGTATTTCCGCTTTTATTTACTTGTTTTTTGTTTCATTTCATCACCCGCCCGTTGTTTTGTGCATTGCAATGGGCCATTGTAAGTGTAATGGGTGCATGGAGCATGCACTTTATTCTGCAAAGAATAAGCACAGCAAAGTCCGCCAAAGCCTGGTCTCTCTGACTCACCCAGTGCTACACTAGTGTCAGAACTGGGATGAATTGAACAGCTTCTGGCCAGGATGAAAACAGGATTGTGGACCAGAGGGAAGAAGCTGCACCAGAAAGAAGATGGCAACAGTACTAAGTTGGCAGGCACACCTGACGCAGTTTAACTTTGTCACAGAAGAAGCCAGTTGAGATGAACAGCAGAGGGGAAAATCAACTTGGTGGTGTCGCTGGAAGGCAAAGCTCTGCAGGATCTTCTCGACCTCGAGCCAAGCGAACCCTGGATATTTAACCTCCTCATGCAGCTCTGAAAAGATGCTTCAGGGAAGTCCCATCACTCATCACACCGCACAGGGAGGGTGTTATACGAGAAGCTCGTCCAGCTTGCCTTAGATGTGGAGAGGCTGCCTCATCACACCTACCCCCAGTACCCAGCAGCAGTGAGAGACACCTTAGCCATCATAGTCTTCCTTTGGGATCAAAAGCTAACACGTGCACGTCATATGATTCACCAACCCCGCGCTTCAGTATGTGTACTGTGTTTTATTCATTAGTGTGTGTTATGCAGAATTAAATGGGATTTACTCAGATGGCAGTCCGTATTTAGCTGTGTGGTACAGTTTCCCTCATCAGGCCATCCCAGGATCAGAACCTTCCAATTTTCAGGCACCAATCTTCACATAATTTGATTAATAACATCTCAGCTCAGCAATGCACAAACACGCACATGCACACATATTAAAATATTTTAATAAGATGGAGGCCCTCTGAATGCTTCTCCTCTCACCCTCTGTCTCGAATCATCACTTTTTTTTTCTACTTCATTCCCATCATTCTGTATTACAGTATCAGCTCACTCTGGTCCTGAGACAAGGTTGCCATGGCAACAGCCAACCAGCTTCTTCTCCCTTCAACATTGAGCTGACAGTGTTTTCCGGTCTTTTCTATCCATTCACCATTACGCTGTGGCCTGAGTGACACCGAATCTACTTCCTCAGCAGAGGCAGGATTTAGATCCACTATCTGTCTCTGCGCTGGTCCTTCTGCTTGCTTATTTTAATAATCTGCAAAATCATATTTATTTAATTAATTAGCCTTCTGTGTTAGCTGTCACACAGTGATATTATAATGCCTAATGACCTTTTTCTGTGGCTAGAAACTGCCCATAGTGAAATGGAAAGCATGGATTTGTGCATTTTGATAATCGCTTTACAATCTTGCCAGGATTTATGATCTAATCTGTCGTATTATTTGGATTTTGGCTTGTAGTTTAAGTTTGTAGTTTATTAATGTGAATCTCAGGATTCCACGTTCTTAGATCTGTTCACTGTCTGTGAAAATTGAAATTCTCATTAAAAACTGTCAAGTTACAGGCACCCCGGTAGTCCATATGGGGGAGTGCACACCATGTGAGGCTGAGTCCTTACCGCAGCAGCCTGGGTTCACATTCAGCTGCATGCCATCCCCCATTTCTCTCTCTCTCCCTCGCTTTCCATTCTTTCTCTCTACTATCAAAATTAAGCAAAAAATGCCTAAAAAAAAGTTCCAAGCCATGTAAGATATACCATGTTCATATTGGTATTACACTTAAAATATTTGCAATCATACAAGTATGAAAATAAGTTTTGTTGCAGTTTTAGTGTTTCAAATGGACTACATTAATGGACAGAAATATGGACACCATACCATCCAGTTTTAGTGCCTCCTCTAAATCTGCAAAACAGGACTATTATAAAACAGGCTGGCCTTTCATTTCTTGAAATGCAGGGATTGATTGATAGACCACTAACTAGAATGCAGATAAGATGGGTTGGGCAAGAGCAAGAGAGAACGGAAGGGAGAGATGCTGAAGTACAGAGAGACTGTACCATGATGCGAGTGGGAGGGGTTTCACAGTGCTTCTCTTTGGGCCAGCAGTGACATTGGGTGGCTAAACAAGTGCTGCTAGTTTAAGAGCATGACCTCCACTGCCAGGCCTTTCAAGGCAGACCTCCAGGCATAGGCAATTTAGGCCTCACATGACCAACTCACACACCTATAAAGAGCGACTTTGAGAGAGGACCATTTAACATGGATACATCAGTGCTCAGGTGCACTGATGTATCCCTTGCAGAGCTGTATGCATTCTGTGACCAGGCTTTTAAAAGTCATAAATGCAATTTGGTGGAAGAAGATATTATACTTGTAGTATGAACTTAACTCAAGCATGGTATCCAATTGCTTCTCCAAGAGCAAGAGAAAAAGTTGCATCCATTGTCTTTCTCTGTGTTTAATTTGATTTGCATCTAGCTCAATAATGAAATCTAATTGCAACCTAAAATTGTCTGTATTCGTGTCAGTCACTGGGGTGTGTTGAAATACCCATTGATTTCTTAGATGTCAAATGTCAGAGCGTTAAGTTTGATTTGTCCATAATTACACACTTGGAAAAAACAATATGTATACAGACACTGATGAGCTACAGATGCAGAAGTACATGACACGACACTAATTAACAAGCTCTGTGCTCGTCTCAAGTCTCCAGTGTGAAATAAATGCCAAAGTCTCTATGAATTAGCACATTTAAAAACATTAAGTGGGACTGTTAAAGAAATCTGTTGTGTCACCATCAGCCTTGATTAAAAACATTTTAATTAAATGCAATGCATTTCTTTGAAAGTTAAGGAACTGTAACAGTACCTAAACAATCCATTCAAATATAAATGTGAAATTCTTTTTTAATATTCATTCTTGTTCAATATTTTGTGCTGTGGTTTTGTGTTTCACCAACTGATCAAGAATAAACTCAAAAGGCTTTTGATAAAATAGCTGAAAACAATTCAAAGTTTCTGCTGTTATGTTCTTATTATTGCGTATTTATGAACTGAGCTTGGTTTGCCCGCAGTGTGGAGGCTTATGAATACACTTTAGTAATTACATTTTAACTCATTGTACAATTGCCCATGTAATACTGGTAAAGCTAAATTAGATATTACTCAAAAATAAAATGGTTTTGCTTTGCTTTGAATGAAATGAACATGCTGTCTTTTCCAGACAACTGATATTTATGAATGATTTACAATTGTATTTCTCAAAACTGCTTTGGCAAATCCAATGTGGCACATTGCCCAAACTCTGCCCCCCTCCTCAAATTCATCCAATCTCACTGCACTGGTGTCACAGACAGCTAATTGGCAGCTAGGCTTGACACTTGGGAAATGACCCTTCCACGTGCAAATGCTACCAGTAAAATGAACACACAGAGAGGTTGTGTAAACACACCTGGAGACACTGCATCCTCTCTCTGTCTCTCTCTCTCTCTCTCTCTCTCTCTCAGTGGAGGGGCTGGGGTTGGATTGCCACTTATTCCTTTTAGATGGTGGGAAGCTGAGTTCTTTTAATTGGCTTGTTGACTGTTCCTTTTACTGTACTGTTGTGATGGCCTGAGCAATGTGTAAGGACGGCAGGGGGGGGGGTTAGTGTGGGTTTTTGTTGGAGGAGCCGCTGTTCTTCGATCAGAAAGTCTGATGAATCGCTGGAATTACTCAGTTTCATCATTTGATTGCTTTTAATAACTTTAAGTGGAGAAGTCTGGAGGAGCTGGCCAGGCTTGCTCTGTGTCGATCTGTACGGACAGTTAAGTCTGTTTTAGATGGACTTAGACAGTCCCTGTCCCTGCAGAGGGGATGTAGGTTAAGAGCTTGTCTAGGGCTGATTGCAGATTTCCAGTTCTGAACATTGATCCATTGGACCCTGATGGTGGCAGGGCGGATGATGATTTGTTGAGATGGGGAGGGTTGAAGGAGATGGACCTTGAGAGGGTTAGGAAAAAGGTGCTTCATACAATCTGTAAAACTGCTGTACAGGAAACAGATGGCATCCCAAGGTGGAAGGCTCATCTGGCTGTAGATGTGGAGTAGCGGCCATCATGGAAGCTACTCTACAAAAACTCACTTCCAAAGCAGATTGGAGGATCCTTGAGTGGAGGATTATTATTATTATTATTATTGTTGTAGTGTATTATAATTAGTCTTTTTCTTTTGCTAAATCCATTTATGTATGTTTTATTTATGTATTTATTTTGGGATATAATTTTGTATGTATGTGCTTTGTGTTCCATCGTAAGGTCCTTTGTTTACTTTATGTTAAATAAAGGGGTTTTTAAAACTCAAAAAAGTCTCTCTCTCTTTTAAATCACATCCCCGAGGTAAAAGTCATACACAAGACAACACCTACACTACAAAAACATCTCAACTGCTGTCTACCTTAAAGCTAAGTGCGGGAGAGACAAAGGCATCAAACGCTGATTTCTCACCAGGCCATGGCCTGACCCACTTTGAGGATTAAAGCTCCGTCCTTCTGAGACCCCAACAGACCCTCAGCTCCTAAGGCCACTTAACACAGTCCACAGGGCTGGAGGTGGAAAGTGCTGAATGTATGAGCTACCCACTGAGGGTGCTTTTGTACTGCCTTATGACAAACCAGAGTTTCTTGTATTCTTCTATTTGTGTCATGAATGTATCTGCATGATACAGTTGTCAGTTCCCTAGTGGCCACATACCCCATTACTCCTCTCATTGCAGGGGAACTATGCCTCCATAATTCAGTTCAATTCAATTAATCTAAATTAAATTCAGACTAAATTATTTTATCATAGCGAAGCCTATTGTGTGGCGAATGGAATAAAATTCACAATCAATATTAGTGTAGTGCATACAGAAAATCCAGATATGAATGACATAAATTAAAAGCATACAGAACATACAATTTAAAAGATGTACATTCATATCGGATTGGCACAGAATGTCAAGTGCATGTCAGATAAGAGGAGGATGTTTATGTTTGCGCAATCAAGCTCTGGCACAAAGTCTCATGTAATATTGGCATGGAGGCTGAGAATGAGCAGATACCCTGTTGGGTTAGCAATTTGAGGGGGGCGGTGTGTGACGTAGGCCGGGTGACTGACTGCTCCGTCCTCTGTGTGGGGAAAAACAAATAAACAACTGAAGTTGGCTGCGCATCCTCTAACAAAACGCTTCCATATTTTACATAATTCTAATGAATATTTCTTTATCTTTTTGGATTTTGGATTACACATTCTTGTGGCTGCCTCCTACTTTAAGGTTTGGTGATGGATAGGGTTGTAATGGTTTACCGTGGCATGGTGAACTGTGGTGAAAAATATGATGGTTTTCATCGTGGAGTTTGGGTGGTTCAGAAGGGTTCAGAGTTCATCACTGGACATGAGAATGAAGAAACTAAAATGGATAGGACTTAAAAAAAAACCATGATAAAAATCAAACCATGACCACACCATCATGAACCGAACCAAATTGTGACCTGAGTGCACTGTTACACCTCTTGGACTTTCCTCATGTGAGCAATGGCTACATGCCTCCACCAGTGAGCAGTTAAATAAACTTCACCTAATATTGGCAGATATGATTACTGATCATTACTGATTGCTAACTGTATGGTTCAACTGATGTAGTAGTCACAGTTGATAGCTGAGGATAGCAGATTGTTCCAGCTGTGGTTTTTGTTTACTGTAGTGAAACGGTCTCTCCTCTGCTTTGAAAGTTCCTGCTGCACCACCAGTGGATTCATCCCCCTCCTGACCTGAACATTTCGACTTTCTACTTTGTACATGTTGTACTTGGTCATATTGTTTGACTCTCACTCATAATTAGCTGTTTTTAAGAACATTTAAGCAAGCATTTTGTCATGTCATGGATAATGAACTTTCAGTCATAAGTTAATAAGTGAATAATCAATACCACACCCAGCTGATCTGGATCAATCCTGCCCTATAAAGACTGTATTTTTTTTATTATACATGGTTAAAACCAGTGTAGGTTTTCTGCATCAGTTAAATTGTCATACAAAATATGTTCATTGCATTTATGGCTTTCTGCACAGGTTGACTTCAGTGCTACACATTTTGAAGTATTTGGTGGATTGATACAACAGTTCACATTCATCTCCAATTTATGCCAAAAATGTTAGGATATTAAAATATTAAAAGATTATGTAACCCTTTTTTATTCTGAAATGGAGTAGCATTAGAGTGCATTGGATAATTTTTGTCATATACTGTACTGTCCATACATTTAATTAGACTGCAGAGCTATGCAGCTGCATGTTGTTTCTATGGGAACTCTGAATCGCCTAGCAACATAAACGTAGGGTTTGTCGTGGGCTGTTTCATATTGCAAAGTTCTGTCCAGTAAAATATTACTCTTCAAGAAATATGAAGGCTTTCAGTATTTTCTTAAAGGATTTGTGATATTTTTAAACATACCAGTTGATCGGTTTTTGCCCTTAATGTTGTGAATGTCATGTGCACTTGGTAATAGCTGTGATTCAAGCTAGCGATGGTATCCCCTCCCTCTGGCTTTCTGTCTCACTCTGACTCTTGGTCTCCCTTCTCTTTCCCCCTTCTCTCTTTCTCTCTCTTGATGAGTTTTAGTCCGGACCCTGCTACCTAAAGATGAGAGCATCTTCAGATGAGTAAACAGTGTCATGCCATGTGACCTGCAGCCTGGCTGCATGGTTGGCGTAGCTAGAATGGATGAGCGCCTCCACTGCTGTTTCCTCTGGGGTGTGGCGGCTGTCAGAAATGCCTGTTACAGAGGCACTGGCAGCAGGGAGAGCAGAGCGATGATCTGTGTACGCTCTCTGTTCATTCTGTGACTGGGACTTGCCTCTTGACAGTTCTGACGCTTCATACAGGTTTTAGATGGGCAGAAGCAGCCACTGTTATTAAGCTCTCTGTGTGTGCTGCCTTGCCCCGGTCAGCCACTCTTCACAATTGCTGAAAGTGGGACCATTGCTCATTAACTGCAGACTGCTGGGGCCCTCAGGTTACTGCTGCTCACAGACTGGTGAAGGGGCATGGGATGATGTGAACGCCACTCTCAGCTGAAGCGGAACATCTCTGCCATGCTGTGGCTAATGGCATTGCAGGACATAGAACCGCTAAGCGTTAGCCATGGTTTGCGCAGCAGGAAGGTGTTCCATTTTTCCAAGCCTGAGATTATGCTGTAGCAGCCTCCATACGATTTGTTGTACCTGTCGCATACTGAAGTGTTTGTTTTTCTAAATAATGTAGTGGCTATGCAGGTGTTTTATTGCAGACAATCTAAATTTTACAGACTGAACTTTAGGCGCATATCTAATAGCTAGGTTAGCTATACTTCCTCCATCACTCCATGCATGTGAATGCAAATGTTACTTATGCTTTTAAGAGCCTTTTTTGGTTTAGTCTCCCTCAGAGAAGGTTGAAGATCATTTGGGAAAGCAGAACAGATTTATGGTAAGATGTGTGGTGTGGGGTTATTGACACTTTCACTGGAGACACAGCACAGAACTGACATCGCCTGTTCCTTGTGGTCTCGCCTAATGTGAAGAATCCTTAGCTACAATCAATACCATGGAAACAAGAGAGACAGTCACCAGGCACTGTGTATCTCCCGAGATATGGGGGAGGTCATCGATTATCAGGGGGAATGCTTTTGGTAATGAGTGTGTGCTCTGTATTTTTGGACCTGCACAACCCCACTATATTAACCCAGCAAGATGTTACCATGTCACTTATGCATGTATGTGTATCTCTTGTGACCAGACTACCAGAGGGTTTGTTGCATTTCAGCACTTGACTCTTAAATAAAGACACTGTGAGTCAACAGCAAGAGGGCATGATTGACAGTCATTTGCAGCATAAAAAGAACTTTGCTATGGTTCCATTTTTTTATGAAAATGTATTTCTCAATCTATGCAACTTTTGAAAATCCAAGCATCTCTCCATGGAGAGGTTTCCATGGCGATGCGCTGACACATTCAGATTGTGCTCTGATTCAGGGTGAGGCACGTTGGTGAGCTCTCCAAACCTCAGCCACCCACGCCTTTTTTAGTTCTTGTTCTAGAACTGACATCATCACTCCATTAATATGCACCATGGCACTTTGCTTTTCTGAAAGCTTCAGGATCACAGGAATGCAGCTCAATATCTCTGTAAAGTCATCAGGCTTAAAAACATGGGGTCCTTGAAACCATGTCAGCCCCTGTGGTGCCCGGAGGGCATCTCAGATGCTTCCTTTCTTTGTCCCCTTAATCTGGCGACTGAGGGTGGGGGCGAGCACCACTGATTTGAAAACTCATTACAATGAAGCTTTTCACTTTTTAGTTAAAATGAGGATGGCTGCTCACAGCGTGGTATCTGGTCAACAAAGCCAAGCTTTCATGGCATATGGAATAAGCCCCAAGGCTGCAGGGAAGGGTGCAGCAGCACCTGCAATCTCCAGATTTCTGCAGATTTAGCTCAACGACACTGAAGAATCAGCTTCCACAGCTGATCTCGACAGAGGAAGTATCACATATTTTTCTTCGGTATGAAACAATACAATTAAAAAATGTGTAATTTTACTGATACGTACCCTTCTTTAATATTAAATAGTACACCTATAATATTTTTCTGGTATATTCTCTATTAATATGAAAGGATCAACTTTTAAACAACATATTGATAATCACTCATAAATGTTTTTTTTAATATAGGGATATGAATGTATTTAAACAAAGTACATATACTTTAACTCATAAATATGTGATAATATCATATTATGTATCCTTTAAAGAAGCTCATGCAGTAGAATGATCAGATTCAGAAATGAAAAAGGCAAACACCAGAGAGATGTATTCCTTAGTACCTGAGACACAAATAGACAGTGCCTCCCACATGCAGCCTCTTTTTTAGGAGGGAAGACAGTTGGGAGTATAGCATTCTCACCAGGGGAGAACACCTACCATCACCATTGCTCACAGGGAGTCCATCTGACCAGCTGTTATTTTAATATCATAGGTCATATACGTATATGCCTTTAGAGAGTAATTCAGTCTTTGTACCATATTTGTAGCATCTCAGTATTGGCCACATAACATGAGTCATGTTTTAGATCTATTTATCACCATGTAATTGATTTTAATCTTGTCTAATGCAGTTACAAATTGTTATAATTTACAAATTTTATAGGGATGAATTATTCCATTTGGTTAGTTTAATATCAAATGTACCAATATCCATAAATCTTACCACATCAAAATTTTGAACATACTCAAACTTCTGTGTTGGTATATAGAAAAGGGTTAACAAAGGTGCTCAGTGGTAAATGATGTAGACCCCATTTTGTAAGTATTTCCTAGGAGGATTGCTTTCATTATTTTCTGGAGAGCCAAATGAAATGCATGCATTCTCATAAAACTTGACAGAAGCTGGCAGATATATTTTCATAACCAGCAGGGATTGTGACAAAATGGCAGGTATTGCTGATAGTGAACCATGATGCGAGTGATCACAAGCCAGCTGCAATCTTTTAGAGCCATGTAATATGCCGCTAGCTTTGTGAGCTTTCGAGAGTGCCTATGGAGGCATTACATAGGTTTTACTGGTCTTACCACTCCTTTACATAGCCATCCACAGACAGGTCTTAAGTGTTTGAAGTTCTATTTTTTCTGCCAAACAGAGATAAGAATAAGCACATGTGTTTATATCACTTTGGCAGCTGTCTCTGGTCATAGTGATTGCTGACTGACATTTTGGCAGCAGGACCCTCTGCACCCTCTGCAGAGACTCTTTCAGCTCGTTTCCAGGGCTCTGGCTAACATCCTGCTAGTGAGGCCTGCCTCTGCCGTGGTGTGATTTACTGCTGCATAAGCCCTCCACTCACTGCTCTATGCACTCGGAAAAATCCGCCATGGGGTCTTTACTGTGTCAATGGAGCACGGCGGAGATTATAGTTTCCTGTCCCCGTGTGGACAGACTAAATCTCTAAACAACCCACCATACTTCCCTTAACATCCCCAGGGCCGGCCGAAGACAGGGAAAGTTACAAGAAACCGCCTCGAGCTTGTTGCAGAACAGTTGTGCTGAACTGAAGGATTTCTAAATGGACGTGACCACTTACTAGATTCAGAATCGATTGTCCTGTAAAGCAAATGGGGTCATTCTAGGATCAAGACGCTGTCAAGTAATTCTTTGCGCTTTTCTTTTTGATAAAGTTTACAGGATGAATGGCCTACCGGATGAGGCCACAGAAGGACCAGGCACAAAAAAGACACAATTTTTGGATTTTTCTTCCCTCACCTTAAATCACACTGATGCATTTTTGGTTTTTGTAGAGGGTTCTACTGAAATGTGTAACTCCTATTGAGGAAAGTACTGTGAGCACATGTTTTATAGTATGTGACTGCCTGCTAACAAAAACTAACAATCATAAAATCATTTGCTTATACTGATCAGAATCTTTGAGTGAATCAGATTAAAAGGTATACAAACTAGCCCGATCCTATATTATGCTGCTATTTTAAGCAGGTAGTTTCAGTTGCGTGGTTGGTTTCGTGCTTAGGGCTGTAATGACAGACAGGCTTGCATGTTCTCCTTTGCCTTCGCACGACACCGCCATGGCAGTGGTGGGAATGATAGAACATGATGCATTAGCGGGAAATGACTGCGGCGCACCCTTATTAGGATTATCTTGTGAAGGAGAGCGCACAGACGGTGGCAGTGGTGCTTGTCTCATCGTGGCAGGAGCCAGAGTCTGTGGATCGCAGCTCTGGTGTGGGAGTGAGTGGGAGACCAAATCCAAGGTGAAGGCAGATTCTGGCGCAGAGCATTTCTCATTTCCATTGTATTTGGATCAGTCAGAGGGTATTTCGCCTGGATTCGGGTTACATAACATGTTCTTCAAAAAAAAAAAAGAAAGGAGAAGAAAAAGAAAAAAAAAATCTCTCAATACTGCAAAAAGAAGCCAAGCTGTGCAGACACTCTGAATCCCTCTTGGGTTTCTGGTTCATGCTGTGTGTGTGAGAGAGAGAGTGAGAGAGAAAGAAAGAGAGGGAGTGTGTGAGCAATAATATATGCATGCATGTTTGTGTGACTGTGTGTGTGTGTGTGTGTGTGTGGCGGGCGGATAGGGGTCAGGTTTTGCACTGTATGTCTGTCTGAATGGAAAAGACTAATTGAGTGTGAGCTCAACTCCACTTTGCTTTGTTGTCAGTAATAACTTCAGATTATGTTTTTAGTATAATTGCATAAATGCATACAAAATATAAGTATACAGTTACATGTACCATGGCTTCATCAACCTCATCCTCATGTCATGTGATGGAACAGGAAGAAATCCCTGTCTATTCCCAGGTTCAAGTTATGCAGGCTACAGTAATGCTATGTATGAGCTATTGCAAGCCTCAGTTTGTTCCTTGGAAAGGAATCTTTCTTATTGTGAAGTATTAACAATATTGAGTAAAGATCTTTGAGTACAAGACCATTGTTTCGAAGAAGAAAATGAATAGGACTAAATGGGCTCAGTACGTAATTTTTGCAGTCTACTCAGCCTAAACAGTGCAGGTATTGAATGAGAGCCGCCCACATAGAGCAGCAATTCCCTTCACATTAGGGATGTTTCGAGTGCAGATAGTACTGCCTGCACTATGCTTAACCATTCAGCATCACCTGATAAAGAACCCAGAACTGGAGATGTTTTCTTCACCTGCTTTTCCAAGGCACTACTACAGCATGCAGTGGTGATCAATTAAAGAATTTCATTTTATTTTTAACGATGTGATTCACACGTTGCGAGGTTGGCTGATTGCTCGCTCATCCCTCCGGCATTTGTTAGCACAACAGGGGTGGGGGAGGAAAAGCTTGCGGATGCCAAGTTACGCAACCGTCTTCGAGGAAGCAGAGGGTGGATGTACGGCAACTTTGTCCCATGGTCAGGGTTAGTATCAAAATGCATACATTTATTTATAACCCTTCAATCAAAGTAACTTCTTCTCTTTAAGGAAATGGTTTTATCATAACAGACCTCACTTTAATCCACATTTAATCAAACCAGCCCTTAAACTCATAGAGATCCATCTCATGTTTATCAGGACTGAAATTCCAAAAAACAGAAAAAACTAAGAAAAACTTTAGTCTCCAACTTAATTGTGTCCACTGATAACATGAATGAATGGTGACACTATGGATCATAAACGCTATAAAAGTCATAATCATCTCATAACACCTGTTATAACTGAACCACTGCACTCCAGAATGCTACATGGTGCAGATTTGTTAATCTGATTCAATATTTTAGTTTATCACTGTGACTTATTTTTTTTTTTTGCATTTTGTAACTATGGCATCTATTTATCAACCACATTAGATGTATTTTAAATATTGATCAGGATAACATAATATCTTAAAGTTGTATTTTTTTGCATTAAATTATTAAAAGAGAATATGTTAGTATGTCATTGCTTTTGTAGTAGGGGTAATAATGTACATGACAACGTTGTAAAGAAATTGAATGCATTTACTAATTATTCATATCAACAAGGCATGTCATCCACTTACAGGCTTGAAATAAGACTGTCTGTGGTAAATATATAAGGGGTAGTTCAAAAGAGGCACTATTCAAATATTTTTCCTTTTAATATGCTGCTGTCATGTCACATGCTCCATATCAGCCATGTTATTTACGTATGGCAGGTATGACACATTGTATGCTATGAAACATGTATGTCAGAAACATGACAAGTGACAAGGTTTACCATAGTTAGCATACTTCAGTGCGTGGCAACTGTTATGTGAATGTGTGTCATAACAGATATTGATGCATGCATTATTACAGCATTGTAGAATTTGCCATACGTTGTAGGACACTGTCTTTGTATACTCTGATTGACTGATTGATATATTGCCAAATTAGGTAATTCCAATGAGCTTCATTCACCAAACAAGAAACTGGATTCACATTTAATCATCAATGTATCTCAGGAATGTATATATAGGGCATTGATGTTATATATATCCTATTACCTCATTGTTTGAAAACATGCCAAATTGGAAGAAGAATACTTTCTGTTCCAACTGGCACTGCTCTCTGTGGAAATACTCATATTTGCGTACAGCAATTACTTTGCATGTGCTTGAGTCTTGGATGCATTCATTGGAATTTCCTCAAAACAGTGGATGCACTAAATCACACAGAAAAGCGAATTCCCCCATTTTGTTTTGAATCTTTCCTGCTTTGCTGTAGTTGTAAGCTGTGACACTTGTTCTCGAATTTCAAATGAATCTGACTGTTTAAACGGTTTTAAACTACAATTCCTTTTTTGGCTTATTTCTGTCTTGTAATTGTTGTAATTCTTGTTAACTAGGACCCCTCCAATTAGTGTTAACAAGAGCATACAGCAACAAGAGCAAACAAAAGTGTAGTCATTTGGAATTTTATATTTTTGGATCCACAGTTTGCTGGGTGTTCTGGTTGTCCCTTGATGAGCGCATATCACCATACTGTAGCTTAATGCATGTGAAAAATGAATTTTTCCTTGTGTGCATTTGAATTCCTAGCATAATGAGCACAACTATGACATGACAGAATCAGTTTTTGTTGTAGCTACTGAGGCATTAGTTTGGCTTCTGTTTTTATCTTTGTTTTTAAAATCTATGATTATTGAGAATTACAAATAAAAATGAAATCCTGGCAAGTCTATTCATAACCCGTAGCTTTGTTCTCTGTTCTAAAAAAGCCTCTGTTCTCGTCTAATATTTTCACAGTGTGTGTGGATTGTTCACATTTTAGATCAGTGGCTTGTGTGCTCCCAAAGCGTCAGGGACATGTTTCCCTGTCATGAATGATGAAAACCCTTCAGGCTTCATAGGCCAGGAGATGGAGGGAATGTCAATAAGCAGTGAAAAGAAAATGTGTTCACTTATGTGGACACTCTGTATTCCCTCACAAATATGTCAAAGCATTAACTTATTTTTTGCAACATTTCCAGACCTGGTTGTCTGACTGAAATTGAATTTGGTATAAATTTGAGTATAGAACTGGGAAGCAGTTTGTCATCTGTGAAGATTCTCCCTCAGCTGTGTGTGTTGATTGTTGTTGTTGTTGTAATTATTAGTCTCTTGTGAAGGTTTACACCACAGTATTAATTATTATTTATTATTATTTCAGTACAGCAATTTATTCAGTTAATATACAGGTCATATAATGTGTGTCTTGAGGTAAGTTATTTAAAGGTACATGCATGGTACAGCATAAGGTACTCAAACACCACGCAAACCTGCAAGCTTCTGGTGTCATCCCGTGATGATTTTTTTTATTTCTATTTTTTTTTGTAAAAACTGATTGGAACAACTTATTCAAATCTGGGTTCTTTTTGGGTTCTTTTTTATTTGTATTGCCATATTATTTCAGTTTTTCTAGGAAATTGTTTTTAAAACATTTTCCCAAGGACAGCTATTAAGGATCCGTCAAATTGCCCTGTGATTTTAGGCAATCAATACCCCAGGGTTCCTCACAGCAGAATTGCTGATTGGTTAGATAATGATATAATTAGGATTTTAATTGACTTAAAAATAACAACAGCATAAAAATACTGACAATTCTGATCTTTGGTAAAATAATTGTAATTATAAGACATATAGCTTTATTATAATATTCTCATATTACAGTTGCTATGTTGTTACGATATTATATTGCATTTGTATGGTTTATTATTACACAATTATGTAATTATGACTAGTTTTAGACCTTGGTTTAGGGATGTGTATTTTTTGGCATTCCTTAGCGTTGGACCAATGAAATATGCAGTTGGGGTATGAGAATCGGTTGCAGAGATTTAAATCATGATTGATGTCAACATGATTGTTTAAACAAGGGGAAAAAGCAGTTTAGTGTGACACCAGGTAAATGGTAGTACAACATGCCTACAACAGTTCAATGCTGTATTGTTTTTCTACCTATAATACATTTTTATAAAAGACAAAGAGACTGTAGAGTGGACACATGTAGGTCTTTGTTAATTACTGAACATTCTCAAAATGAGTAAACAAAAGCATTAGTAAGTTGATGGGCTTACTGCTGAACACATCTGCAATTAGCACAGTTACAACTGGCATATTGTAGGTCTGAAATTCGGAGGGCAGTCTCATCTGACAATAGTTCACTTATGCTAGCAACAATATTTGTGAACCAGAGCCACTTTGCTGTTCAAAGCCACAAATGTAAACACAAACAATGGTTGCTGCCTTGGCCAGAGTAAAATTAATTTTGCATAGTCACCTCTCCTTTCAGAATAATATTATACATACAGTAGTTCTGTTTTACTGCACAGATCAGTTCAATATATACCAGCAGGTGAATACATAACAAATAAAATGAATCAAACTATAAACAGTAATTCTTGGCATGTCTGTCTGAACTTCCTGTGGTATCATTTTTGTGATTTACAACACATAAATAATTTTCCAGGTGGGTGACAGTTGTGGATAATTTTGAAAATGATGCAATCATAGCTCTCAGGTCTTACACCTGGTCCCCCCGAACCTGCCAGTGTATGTGATGCAGAATGGGGAGCAGGGCAGGTACTGTAATCACAAACAATGAAATGTTTGCATTACTGTAATGAAAACACAAAACAAGCCAATTCTAGAACAGCAGCACATGGTGCACTTCATTCTGAAACCACAAAAAAGAGAAAAACATATTTAGCTCAGGTCAATATTGCTTTATAGAACAGTGTTCATAAGGGTTCATAACGGTTCATAAGGGTTCACCTGTTTTTGTCACACCCGCTCCCAGTTCAGCCCCGCTCAACCTCACCTGCTCATCAAGTGCATCCGTAACTCATGATTCAATCAGTTCCTGGCTATTTAACGATCTATATTGCTCATTGTAAGGTATTGTTCTCAAGACTCTACTAAGCCTGTACTCTGTGTTACCGTGTTTGACTGCTGTTATTCTGACCTTTGCCTGTTCGCTGGACCTTGTGTTTGTTTGATCTGTTTGGTACTGCTGCTTCCCTGTTTGCTGACCTGTTTACATCCCTGACAACTATTTCCGTCTTCGTATATTAAAAGAAAGATTTTAACTGCATGTGGATCCCGGTCTGTTTCATTACAGTTTTAATACAAAAAAGCTGGTTTGATTTTAAGTTTGTTTAATTGTTTGCATTTGTGTTATGGTATGCATGCATGGTATGGTCTTAGCATTCTCTGTAATGTAAACTATTTGTATGTATAAATGTCTTCCCCTCCCACTTTAAAATGATGGGAGCATCCATCAGCAACCTAGACATTGCCCAACCCTAATGTCCTCTAAGGGACCTATTATGTGAATGTCAGTAGGTTTATTATTGCTGAAATACGTCTGCAAAGTTCCCGGCAGTAGATCTTGATAGGCCTTAAAAATGTCATACATAAGAATCTGGTACTGCTGACCCTGAGTGGATTTTATAAGTACCATATTGAAGAGAATCATAGAGATCAGTACTGGTTCACTGAGTGTATTGGTTCATACATGTGTTTCTTTTTTCTGATATTTGCTTTATTCTTTGTTGTTTGTATGTACAGACGGTCCCCGATTTACAGTGGGATTACGTTCCCATCGTAAGTGGAAAATATTGTTGGTCGAAAATACATATACTATACCTAACCTACGGAACATCGTAGCCTCACCTAGCCCACCTTAAATGTGCTTAGAACCTTTACATTAACCTACAGCTTGGCAAAATAATGAATACAACGTTCTGAATATCTCATGTAATTAACTGAAAACTGAAAGTGACGCTATCGCACCATCGTAAAGTTGAAAAACTGTAAGTCGGACCATCATAACTCAGGGACCGTCTGTATTCTACAGCCCAGCTGAGCTTGAACATCAGATAGATTAGCGAGATTTCTGCCCCTAAGCCACATTTTCAGGAAGGGTGTGGGTTATATGAGAAATGAATGGAATCTCTGGTGGCTATCGAAGAGGCCTGGTGACTTTACTCCTTTGAAATCTTACATTTCTGCCCAGCGCAGCCCTAATTAAATGTCTGTCTCATTGTTCAAACCCAGCTGGTAGAAACTGTGACAAGTGAAACTTAATTAGGTATTAGATGGCATTAAATTGACCATCAAGTGAAACAGATTCATGTATTCATTGTTAATTCAAGCAGAGCAATGTCACTTCATAATGACCATGTCCTTTTTTTCCATGTGCTGAAGCTGGAATTCTAATCAATTTACTTCACGCAAGGGACTGAACAGGTTTCATAATTAAATGTAAGTCTTAGCCATTAGCTGTGAGCGAGGCATTGTGACAAATGTCTCCTTTGGAGATTTGAGCAGAAATGATTCAACCAAATCTTCCTATTTCATGATGTATATATTTTATTTGTTGAAGAGGTTCCAGATTAAATAAAATTTCTACTACATTTGTGTTTTCTCACACCATTTCCTACATTTACAATGAATGAATTTTAAATATTTTATCTCAAGGACAATTATTAGGGAGCAATCAAAATGTCTGGTGTTTTTAAGCAATCAGTTCCTTAGGGCCTCTCAGTGTGGAACTGCAGATCAGTTTGATAATGATGTAATTAGGATTTTAATTGACTTGACTTTGAAAAGAAAAAAGAAACACAATGTTGCATTATGGGGACACTGGTAATAGATTTTGATAGAGTATATGTAACTTGTGTATTATTTAATTGTTGTGTTGGAAAATTGCAACACTATAAAGAAACATAAAGCCCATTGTAAATTTTTGGAAATTCATTGAAGGAGTCAGTTCATGGAGTACTTGGAATTCCGTGGAGTGGAGAATAGACAGAAAGCACTGAGACGGCATTCTAAGCTGGTGCTCTGGTCAGAGATCTGGAGATCTTCAGTCAAGTTATGTCGCGACCAGGCTCACTGAAGGTGTTTCAGCCGGTTACCATCTGAAACAGCTCACCGTCTGACAAGTGTGTGTGAATTATTAACAGAGTGCTCTTGAATCATGGGACCCAAAGGCAGGGCTTAAGACCTCTGTGGGCCTATCCATTTTTGAGGTGCTTGGGCTGCACGGGCACGGATTGGGTGATCTCTTGACAGAGCAGAGTGGCCTTGCGCTCATGACCGCTGGCTGGAATAATGTGTATTCCTCATGTATCTATGACTCCTAGTTGCCTTTGGCGCATCCTGTTGCCTTGGAAACCACAAAGCTCTCCTTGTCTGCTGTGCTGCATTACCTCGTATAGCTGTTTGTGAAAAACAAGAGACTGAGAGGTACATAATGAGAGAGAGGGTGGGGGAGAAGGAAGAAATAGAGAGAATAGAGGATGAGAGTGAGAGGGAAGTAGAGTCATAGTAAGAAGAGTGAGGCTGGGTAAGGAAGGAAGGAAGGAAGGGAAATTAGAGAGGTAGAATGAAGATGGAGAGAATAAGGCAGTAATTATCATAACACTCTGGAGAAAGTGACTAAATGTTTGCCAAGGCTGGCACTCGACCAGTATGGCCCTGCTCACCACCTGCCTTTCAATTTTCTTTCTGTGTAAATAGAAATATGGATTATGCTGTCACTCTTTCTGCATATTGGAAGGTCCTATTGCCAGTCAATCTCTCAACTGATTTACAGCTCTGTAAAACCACTCCACTGAGTAGGAGCAAGAAGTACCGCAAGGTAATCCAATCCTCTGCTCGCATTCACACACACACGCACGCACGCACGCACGCACGTACCCACGCGCACACACACAGACACGCACACACACACACGCATGCACGCACACACACACACACACACACACACGCGCACACGCGCACACACACACACACACACACACACACACACACACACACACACACACACACACACACACACACACACACACACACACACACACACACACACACACACACACACACAGACATACCAACTATTACATAACTGGGGAATTCTCTGATCCTAAGTAATAACCAATCCAGCAAGTGAACACACACACACACACACACACACACACACACGCACCCACGCACCACACACACACACACAGACACGACACGCACGCACACACACACACACACACAGACATACCAACTATTACATAACTGGGGAATTCTCTGATCCTAAGTAATAACCAATCCAGCAAGTGAACACACACACACACACACACACACACACACACACACACACACACACACAAGGAAAGTATGTGCATTTGCACAAATGATTGTCTGAATGTGCGTGTAAATATAAGCAATTACTATCCTCCAAGTCCTCTTAGGCCTGAATCTCCTCATATGGGACATTATACCAAATAATCCCAATAATTATGTAAATAGCTTGAGTACAATTCAAAATGTAATCATTGTGGACACTAAAACAGTAGATTTAGTGTCATATTGAGTAAAATGTGTGGGCAATGAGACAGGTTATGACACTTTGGAGAGTCTAGGGGGAATGATGTAGCTTTACAATATATACTGTCATTGTTAAAGATTTCCATTGAAGATGTAAGCAGTGAGACTAAATGTTTTAAGACATCCTTTCCTAAGGACAACTATTAAGGGACAGTCAAATTTGCCTTGTGATTTTAGGCAATCAATACCCCATGGTTTGTCACAGTTGGATTGCTCATCAGTTTAAAGATATAATAAGAGTGTTAATTGACTCAAATAGAACAGTTCTGGGTTCAGTAGTTGTGGGACTCTGGTAATGAAACTGGCATACATTGTACATTGATTGATATGAATATATTTTGAATAATACATTATGATGAAGCAGACTGTAAATGAAAATGATGCACATTGATGTATATTGAGTATATAATCCATTGCTGTATGCCAGTGAGGTATACTATGACAATCAAGGTCAATGAATATATTAAAATATATTGAAGTTCTCATGTGAACATTAGATGTGTTTTAAACAGGATCCATGTGAATATCCCTGAAAAATCCTATTATGCTGCTCCGAGAATTCGTCGTTTGTTACCATGACAACTGTACATTTTATTTCCGTCTCTTTTGATACACTGCTAGGGATCACGGTCCTTGAGCATTACATAAGTTCTGAAATATTCATGATGGGGGTTTTCCTGTGGCAAGTGCCTTGTTTTAACAAATTATTTATAGTTTAAGTAGAACATTGTGTTTGGTATTTGTGGCATGGAAGAAGCAGATGCATACGGCTGTCCTATAATCTGCTCCAGTGTGGAATGTGAGTGGGTTCAGGTCTATTCTGAGGCATTCTCCATCAATTCAAAAGATTGTGTCACTCATGGGAAGGTATATCTCTAAAGAAACTGAAACACTTGACTGTGGCTCCGAGGCCTAAAATGGCCATTTGAATGCTATGAGCGATCTGTTTTTGCCCCTTTTAAGATTCGCTTTTGATGAAATTTTCTGATACTTTCCAAATGCAAAGATTAGTTTTTAAAATACATTTTATTATTTTGCTGCTTTATGTGAAAGTGGGTTTTGTATATTAAAGATAATATTGCATCTTTCCTGAATGAAACAGAGTTGGTGGAGTGGGGCCCAATTGCCATTCAAATGAAGCAATTTTAGGTGATGGCTGAGTCCATCAAGTCACCTTTTGTCATTCTGTGCCTTCAGAATGACTCCATTCTATTCTGTGCAGACTGGAAGAGGCACAGATAATGACTGTTGCTGATATAGTGCTAATTCACTCTTTCATTCTGAGGTGTTTCAGGATTCAATGACACTGCTCTTCCGGGTGTTTCACCTCACAAGATGAGAGTAAAACTTGCCCATCTATCTCTGAATTCTGTACATGAAGATTGACATTTATGAGGAAGAAATCATATTCACAGTTAATATTCTGATGCAGATTTAGGTGATTGGGATCAGACAGGGGACTGCAACTGGACAAAAGCTGTGTCAACGGTTTCGTCTGAGGCCTTAGTTTGCAAAGCTTGGTCCAACTTGTCTCCTCAACCAATTTCAGTGTCTGTAAATTGACAGCCAGGCCAAATATGTATTCATATACGAATGTGCTGAAATAAAATTGTTTGTAAATGACTTGTTGCTTATTTGTCACTGGCTTTTTGGGGGCCCTGTGTTCCTCTTCTTTTGATTGGGGGTGTGGAGGAGATGTGAGTGATCTCACCCTGAGGGATGAACGAGAGCTTGTAGTTGGACGTGAAGCAGTTTTCAAAGCTGGCTCTGGAATTCTTGAGGCCTTCAAGTCGACCCGAATGGTTGTTTTATTTTCATTTTCTTCTGAGGTGGAGCGAAACCCAAGGATAATTTTGACCCCGTTTCTCTGGCTCTTTGACTGATAGCTCTGGAGACAGTGTCATTTTGCTGGGCATCATAATTCCAGCTTTTCCTCTGTGAATTAAGCTGCCTTCAAATTCTGTAATCAAACCTCAAGTACACCTGTGTTCATCCAATATGTGAGCTCATAGTTTCTGTGAGGTACGGGTCTGTGTTGGGTAGGAATGTAGGATGGTTAGTGGACTATGCCTTACAGTCAGAGCTTACAATTTTAGGTTGCAGTAGCTCTTAGGTGACAGTACCCTTGAACAATTTTTTTAAGTTGTTTAAGTTTACCATCAACTTAAACAGCTTAAACAAGCCGTTTACGTTGATGGTAAAATATAACCTGCATTAGTCAGCCTTGATAACACTGTCTCATAAATGCCCAAAGCTTTACTGTAAAGTTAATATAAATTTGTAAAGATATAGGTTTGCCCTCTCCAAACCAGAGGGGAACAAGATGATAAGTAGAGCCAGGGATGAACTGAAGAGTGAGAGGGCCCTGTTTCAGTTGTTGGAATGAGTCAGTGATGTGAGTGTCAGCTCCGGTCTCACGGCTTCAGGGGAGCTGGGGTGTGTGAAACCGTCTGGAAGAGGTCGAAGTACAGTTGGGTGAAACAGAGGTAAATGTCCTTTTGGTGTATCGGTCTCTTACAGATTGTGAGCAGTGGGGTCTCTCTGCTGAAGCGCTTGGTGACAGCATTCCTGTGTCTGATAGCTGCTGTGCATCTGGGACCTTGCTGGATGACAGTGCTGTGTTTAATAATCGCTCACCTGTGAGGACTTAAGCTATGGGGACCAGACTGTGTGGGAGTGTTTCAGTGCTTGTATCGATGTGAACGGGTCGTTTGACTGCGCTGCCTTACCTGCTCTGCATGAGATCCAAATCCAGACTTTCAATAAATTTCTTTTTTTTTTTTTTAAACATCTTTGGAGAATTAGCAGCTTGCAAATCTTAATGTTTTGGGCCACCACAACACAGTCATGTCATATTCTTTCTGCAAGTAACAAAATAATTGCTGCTTGACATCCCATGTTTAATCATGTTTTCATTGAGGCTCAGAGCAGTATTCATTTGCTGAATGGTTGGTGTATGACTCAGATTTTCTCTGAACTCCTCCAATTATTCTTTTTAGTACCCATCATGCACTCCTGCAGCTCCAGCTGCAGCATTGGTTGGAAAAGGCTGGCCTTAAAGTACTTTCAGTCCATGGCATATACAATGTGTTTGACCCATCTTCCAGACATCACACTCATAGATATGACAGGCTAATTTACAATAGTCCTGTCGGGCATTTTGTAAGGTACTCACATTGCTTTCCCTCCATGCTTTGACACTGCCATTGTTTGATTACTTTTGACAGGAAAGCAGACTTGCATTTTCTTATTGACTGGGTCTTCATCAATTTTCTGAAAATGTGTCCAGGAGGTTATTTCAGTGGGAATGGTCTGAAATTTATATCTCTACTTCCTTAACTAGATCACAGAATGTTTATTCAAGCACAGTAATGGTCTTTTGAAAAATTAAAAGTAATGTTTTATTATTTTTCTTTAATATCATGGTGCTGTGATGGAAACGCAAAGATGTGTTTATTCTAAAAGGTGTTGTTGTATTTTGCTTTTCTTTTTTGGATTATGATAATACATCTATTATGAGAAAGAGGGGTGAATGGACAATTATGAGAGTGCTGCTGTTGCTTTTTGGTAATAAACAAAATTAGTCAAGCAAGTTGTTTTTGTAATGGTCATAATGGAAATGCATCCATAATGCACATGGAAATATCTGTAGCTCTGCGGCAGCAAAACCATCAATATCAGTTGCTGGTGTTTGAGTGGCTGACCCAGCCCTACAGGCGCTTCTCAGAAGACCGTTGGGGAAAAAAGGAGTCCAGGAGGGAAGCAAGGGGAGGTGTTAGAGAACAACTGAAGGGACTCAAAAGGGGGATGGATTTTTCTTTTGGTGATTCTCACCTGCTTTGCAGTGATTTGGTGGGATTTTATGCTTATGTAGGGTGTGGGGAATTATGCAGGGCTGCTGCTGTTGTAAGCTTAAAATGTGACTCTATGACACTGCTGGATACACCAGGGTGATGTTACTTATAGCCTGCTCATTAACTCTGAAAATCAGCCCAACATGCTATTTTTGGCAACAACCGAACAACAATCTAAACACCTCCATATGACTGCTATGCAAGCTAAAATATCATGTTCATGATGCTTCAGAGTTTAACCACATTCACTTGAACAATCTGTCTGAAGCTGTAAGTCTTGTATAACAGTGGTTCCACTGTGCATGTGTATATAACACATACTCATTGCAATAAATAAGTGAACTGAATAAAATAATTTTGAAAACAGATAAAGCAAACCCTATCTGAACTTCCTTCTCTCTTCTTTTGACAGACCAGCTGTATTCATGGTCCCCGTCTCTGCACTTCGATGAAGACAGACACTCTCCTCTACCCAGGAACATGAAGGGCTTATCTGGCGGACGCGCCCAGCACCACCTCCCGGCGGGGCACACCTGCAGCCTGGCAGAGTGCGAACACTCCCATGACCACCACATCCACCATGACACCCGCCACTCCTACCTGCTCAGCCCCACGGACAGCTGCCCCATGGACTACCACCACCGCTACTCTCCCCGCAGCTCCATCCACTCCGACTGCATGATGATGCCCGTGGCCATGCCGGGTGGTGGCGGCGGCGCTGACCACGTTTCCAGCAGCACCTTTCCCAGAATGCACTACAGCTCCCAGTACTATGACACCGCCACCCGGGACGACTGCGCCACCGTGGCCGCTGCCGCCTCCTCCTCTGCTACTGCCGTCGCATCATCCTCCTCCCACCATGCCGGCGGCAGCTCCAAGAGCAACCGCATCCCGCCAACCTGCTGGAGCAGTTCGAGAAGCAGCTGCCCCTGCACCGCGACGGCTTCCACACGCTTCAGTACCAGCGCGCCTCGGCCACCACCACCACCACCACCGAGCAGCGCAGCGAGAGCCCCGGCCGCATCCGCCACCTAGTCCACTCCGTCCAGAAGCTCTTCACCAAGTCCCACTCACTGGAGGGTTCGTCCAAGATGAATGGCACCAAGGGGGAGGGCGGCGGGGGCAGCGGGCACCACCACCATGGCCACGGGCATCATTCCAAGCACGGCAGCAAAAGGAGCAAGAGCAAGGAGCGCAAGCACCGCACAGGCGTGGGCGGGTGGTGGAGCTCCGACGACAACCTGGACAGCGACAGCACCTACCGCACGCCCAGCGTCATGAGCCGCCACCACCCAGACCACGCCGGCCACTGCTTTCCCGAGTCCATGCAGAGCCACCACTTTGGCGACCTCACCCTCAAGACCTCCAAGAGCAACAACGACGTCAAGTGCTCGGCCTGTGAAGGCCTGGCCATGGCCCCCGAGGGGAAATTCATGAAAAGGAGCTCCTGGTCCACGCTGACTGTCAGCCAGGCCAAGGAGGCTTACCGCAAGTCCTCCCTCAACCTGGAGAAACCCATGATGCACCAGGACCTGAAGCCATCCCTGAGGCCTTGCCATTATCTGCAGGTGAGTCTGCTGAGATTCTATGTCAGTGTGAAATGCCTACACAAAGCAACTCCCTCTGGTCTCTTGAATTAAAGTGTTTATGGTGGTACTTCCGTTAACAGTTTTTTTTAAAGCAATACTGGCATGTTTCTCCTGCATCAGAGCATCTTTGACAAAGGAGTAAACCTCCAAAAGATGTCAGCTGGGTTCCGTAAAGTTGGTAAGGGGAATTTCTATCCTATGTAATTCTCTTTATGTAATTCACCCACAATTTCTCTTGCACACGGGCCCATTTGGTGTGAGATGAAAAGATATTTTGTTCTTGTGAGGGGTGCCAGCTGTACTCTATTCATCTCCCTTTGGACCTGAATACTGCTGAAAATTCAGCTAAATTCTAAGTTTCAGACTTCAGTTTGATATAGTTTGAGCAGACTGCAATTTCATCATTCAAAGATGGACATTGTTCACACATTCTCATGTTTTCAGTTTGCATTGGATGAGAACATTTTTGGCTTGCATCATCCCTTCACATATTGACACACTGGAATGCATAAAACAATCTTCTGCTTCTCCCTGACTTGTTTTTTTTGAGAACTTCACCAAAATATTCTACACATTGAAAGACTGGGGATAAAATAAAGGGGAAAGCTGTCAATGGTCAGTGTGAGTATTATTGAACCAGTATAACCACAATAACTTGTGACTGTGATAAGAAGGACTGTGGAAGAGATTGGAAGTTCTTTGAGATTTATCAATCAAAAAATACTGTCCACGCACGCACGCACGCACGCACGCACACACGCACACGCACACACTCCAGTCCTGATCAATGTAGTCAATGCAGTGCAGTGAGATACTGTAAACATGCTGTCCTGTTTTAGCTGTGCATTGGATTGGTGTTGAAGGTTTTATGTCATGCAGATAAGTAGTTGTGTTGCTGAACCTGCACTGGAACCTCCCATTGCAATCAGGAAAATGGCCTGAGCATGTGTATATATCTTGTGCAGAATGAATTTACAGGTCACTAGCCATAAACAATGTCTGGCTGTGAACTCATGCATGACTGTGTTGCCTACTGACACAGTTCACAGAAACCGCAGCTCAGGGCCCAGATAAAGTGCCCACTCAGTACCTCAGAAATCTAGGAAATTTCAGTTGCTGATTTAGTTTACTTATCTGCTCATGGCCTCTCCATTGTGTGCACACCTAGGCATAAGAACATAAGAGAACAGTGCTACTCTGATTTAGTCACAACCAACAATTAGACCAAAAGCCTCTGTAATCTAACTTGGACACACACCTTAAATATGCATGTGTACCAGTATCTGAAAACAGCAAAATACAATTTCTGATTAAATTCTGTTAAATATTCCAAAAAGGAAAGTTTTCTTACCTTTAACTTGGAAAGGGAACAACAATGATATGTTTATGAGATGCTGAAAGCTATTAGGTTTTTGCATTTTTCACAGAAAAAAGCTGAATCCATGCAATATTTTACTGTCATCTTCGGTTTTACTGTCTGAACAATTGTTCTGCCGAATTTCATGAGAATTGTATGTGGGGAACTAATTGAAATCTGTTCGGTGCTTGGCCATGCTCATTGCGATGTCATCGTGGATCTTTGTGTTAAGATTGTGAGCGAAACTAATTTCACGTTCTAGTAGTTACATGTTATTTATATTTGTATTTGAATATTACAGTCTTTCTTTGAGAAATGCGACTAACTATACTTGCTTCAGTCGAGCTGTGAGTTCAAGAAATTTCTCTAATTTTCCCAAATAGTATTCTTTAGCAATAGTGTTCTAACACGTTGTCACTTAGTCCAGTTCTGATTTTATGTTTTGTTACTTGTGAAAGACTTTTAGTTTAATGCTTCTCCTTTTGCATCTCTTTGACACTGATAAGGCGTAATTACCAAGGTACTTTATGGTTTATACCACTTTCGGATAACTGCTGTTTCAGTAATTCAAAAGGGGTGTAAACTGGTCTAAATAAAACAAGCTATGTCATATAACTGCCCATGATTGAGCGGCAAAACACTTCCTAGTTGTGAAAGTGTACTTACATGTACTGTACATATGTTTTATACACTATTATATGATCAGCCCCCAAAACTTAGTATTTCTGGACTAGATTAAATTATGGTTTGATCATATTTAGTTCAGATCCAATGAACTGATCATGTATAGTGCTCTTGTATATCCTTATGTATGCAAGATAAGTCATTACAATATTTCAGGCCTGTTCAATCTTTTAATAGCAAAACACCTTTCAAAGATTTGATATCATACCACAGCATGACCTATGTAATTTTCAGTCATTTGGAGAGAGATTAGTATTTTAAATTGAAAATCCAGAGGAAGCTGTTCTGCAATACATACAGGGTGTGAATTCTTGCATTTGTATGGCCTCTGCATGTCCAACTAAACGCCCACCTTGGGTTTGATTTAGAACAACTTCGGATGCCCTTAAAGTTTAGTTTTCCTTTCTTCTCCCACAACCAAAACAGTGAAGCCGAGACATCGGTGATTACTTACTTGAATGTGTTCTTCCTGAGGCCATTCAGCGAGTTTCTCAAAACCTCAGTAAATACAAACCTCTAAAATGGAGTGAAGCTTTCAGACACTGAGGTATTTTTAGTCAGTATTATCAATCCTCTGATGGTGACGCATTTTGCAGGGAGAGATTTGTATTCTGAAAATGTCCTCAGAAGCATCTGGGATCTGCAAAAAGAAGAAATAAAAGATATTTATTAAAAAAAAACCAGTGAGATTCTTCCAAACAATGATATGTTATCAACATCTAATTTTTAACTCATGAGATGCATTAATTGTTTAGTTCCTGTTTTTCATCACTCTGAGAAAACAATAAGATGAGCTGTTATCATTCAATCAATTTAACACTATGTAGCACTCTTCAGACAAAGATATCCCAGGGCACGATTAAAAACTAGTTGCAAAATAAAAAGCAAGGCATAACTCAATCTGTCACATATATATTACATAATAGCACAAGTAAAAATGTCTTTATTTTGTTTTTCGTAGTTGTTTTTTGTTCAGGAATTTCTGAGTTTAACTGGTATTTCACAATCAGGGACCATAAGGAGTAAAATATCTCAGTCAAGCTGCACCAAGGTGATACCTGGATGCCAAAAGCAGTGCCCTACCTTCTGTGCTTCTTTTCATTCATCCATGCATATTTTTTTCATTGTACAGACCTTTAGTTCAGGATTGACCCAAACAACACAATTGATTATAGAACTGATAGCAGCAATTAAATGTGTGATTTTTACAATAGATTACAATGACACAATTTATTGTTAGTTATTTATTTCAGGCAGTCATTTCTGCAAATACATTAATCTTAGTAAAAAAAAAATGTTTACCATAATGGTAATGTCAAAATTAAGACCATACATATTTTTTTCTAAATGTATGTAAACACATATTACTGTAAATTCCATATGTTTTTTTCCCAAGTGTATTACCCATCCAGCTTCCAGTAGTTTCCACAAAATCTTCTTTCAGGTGATAAATCATGTCTTGGAAACCCATAAGCATGGCAACTTCTCTAGACAGCTGCCCATTAATGAGCAGCAAGACCGCTTTAAATTTAGTCCGCTCGAAAAAACTCCATATCATCTTCACTGTGTTTTGCAAACAAATAGCCAGTTCTAGCTCTCTAGCTACTTAGTCCATCATATGTAATCAATCACTTCTGGATCTTCCAGTGGGAATACTGCATGCTATTCTCAGCACAGTGGTGTGATTATGGCTTACAGTGAGAGTTGTCCTTCAAAGCCCACTGCTCCATTGAAGCATTGTTTTTTTATATTTTTCTCCCTGATTTTCCCCCTGTTTTTCCCAACCGAACTTGTTGACTCCACCGCATCACCCACTATGCCAGCTTTGGGAGGCAAGGCTGAGCATGTGACTCTTCCGATTCACGTGACAGCAATTCTCGCTTCTGTACACACTGCAGATGCACCACTAATTGCACACTGTCTATGACGTCAGAGGATGATGTAGTCAGCGTACTCTCAGTTCATGCCGCCACAGGCGCCCAGCATGACCAGAGAGGGCGCAATGGCGATGATACTAACGAACTTAGCCGGCTTACCCCCTATCATCGCCGGTGAGGCTGAGCCAATTGCTGCCACGCCAATGGGGACCTCCAACCATAGCTGGCAATGACAAGACCGGGATTCAAACCCCTGATCTCAGGGCTCCCAGGAAAACGTCTCACCCTGTGAGCCACCTGGAGTCCGCATTGGATCATTATTAACACTGGCAAAAATGTATCCTTGCAGTGTGATGGTAAAATGCTGTCAAGTGTTCACACTTTCTTGTTTCCTATCATATTTGCATAACATTTGGATGACTGCTCTGGATGTTATCAACTGTACTGTATCCAGCACAAGTTGTTACATAATTACAGCGTGCAAAAACATATCCATAGGTGGCAACCACTCCATCATTTCCATGGCCAATTAAGCACAGCCAGGAGCTTGTGCTGTCATTTATGAAGCCTAAGAGACATATGGTGGCTTACATTTAACATTTAAAAGTTCAAGGCAACTATCTATTTTATTAAAATGGAAGCATTATTTCATTATTTATACCTTTGCATATCATCTGTGGTATATGTTTTCGGATGCAATGGTGTATCACTACGCCAAAAAGTGGTTCACTTTGATCAGTGTAAAAGAGACCCATACCACTGTGAACCAGACAAACAAATCCACAAAATAAGAAAATTCAGCATTAAACATTCCCTGAAGTGTACAACCAAAAGTGTTTCTATGCTAAACCTGCTTCAGTCAGCAGAAGAAAAAAAAGTCATGAAAAGTGAGACTGAGAGCAGATAATATGGAGGAAGAGGGAAGGTGATGAATTGTGGGATATGATCAAGGAGAGGCACAGCAGGGGGCAGTCATCTCTGGGATCAATTTGATAAACATAGGGAGGGACAGATGGATTAGGAGCACCAGCATCTGCAGAAGAAAATGAGGAATTCTGGGAATCAGGAACACCCCCAGCCACTGCTCTCAGCTTCCTGGGTAAGTCATTATGCTAATGACTCCCAATTAGTTGCCACAGATATCATGGCTTGGAAATTGGGGCCCTGATTGCAATGCCAAAGGTGATGCCAAAGGCACAAGAAAGTGTTAAACTGAGTGAAGACAAACCCATACAGCTCTTCATGGCATCTTGCCCAAGCACCACCCTCACTACTGCTTTTGCACTCTGGTCCACTCTGGGCACAAAAGTCACTTTTTTCTGGGAGGGAAGAGAAACCAAAAAGCACACCAGCACTTCAGGTGGATGTTAAATAGGGTCTAAAATTTTTAGGTTCAGTGTAGAACGGTTTTGTATGCCATGGCATCACTGTCACATTAGAACAGCAGCAATGCTGGCTGGGTAGCAGTGTGCATAGTTAATGTTTATATGCACTTGAGCAGTTTCATGCAATTGCGGGGTTTGCAATAACAGAGGCAAGAGTCTACCTACAGGATCGTACCGGTGATATAATAACTAGTGCTCCCTCGTCTTGTGCTCTGGAGAATGGCTCTCATTGTGTCTGTGTTTGACACTTAGCGTTATGGAGACTGATTAGGATAATGGCCTTGCAACAGATAGGCATCCTGTCCAGGGGGCGTATTTGGACATCTGGATGAGTCGCTTGCCAGGGTAATTCTAATAAATAAGCTGTCAAGACGCAAAGCACATATAGTGCAGTTCTTCTCTGTACTTCCACCACTGCAGTTTCTTAGAAAATATAAATGTAATGGATTCGTTTAATCCGGTCCCGCGCATTCAGACACAGGTCTCGCCCAAGGGCTCGTGACTTTGATCTGAGCAACACACGGGTCAGAGTCATCGCAGAAACACACAAAGAGAACACGCGAAATGATGACATCGGCATACTTCGTCACGTTCAATTGTTCTCGCTCTCTGGATGCCAGGATTTGTCTCAGGGCATCTTAAGCCCTGCCCTCAAAGTTCCTTACAGCGGGTAGAAGGTTGAGTCTGTGTCAGTGCGCTGATTTTCACCAAGCACCACAGTGCTGCGATGATGAGAGGAGACTGTGATGTTTTTTGAATGAGCTCAACAAATGCCGCCTGCTGCAGCGAGCCCCATCAGATACTGCACCACAGATGACCACAGATGTAGCATGATGCAGAAAGTAAAATTTTAATGCCTGCCTTAAGCCTGATTGATTCAGTTTCCACAGAAAATGAAGCTTTTTAAAATTTCATTCTTGTGAGGGTATTAAAAGTAAAAATAGAGGATCGGTGTGCGTGATATTTTTGCTGATAAGGCCCTGCACCAAGATGTAACAAGCCAATTCATTACCATATTAATGGACCAAGTGAAATATTTTTGTCCCCACTCACGAAATCAGAGACTAGCTTGATATATCTGGGCTTGAAACAGTTTGATACACATGGGTGCAGATAAGAATAAAATGCTGACATAATAGCAAGCTGTTACACCTGTCCATGCCGTATTCATTTGGTGTGTTATTGGTTTGTTGTAGAACAACATAAACTCATAGCTTTCCAGTGGATTGCTGACAATAGTGCTGCTGTTTTATAGCAAACAAATCTTTAAAAAGATCCTTTAATTTATCTCACTGCTCAGTTTAACAGAATGCATATGAGTATGAGGATGCTGTGGGGTATTTCACCAAAAATCCCCCTCACTCTCACAATCCAAAAAAACGGAAAAATTATTCAGTGCTGTGAAACAGGCTGTACGCATTCAATATATGTCAAGGAGCAGTGGAACTCTGCATTGATATAACATGCAAAGGGAGCAGAAACAAAACATGACCTGCACATTAAAATATTAATAATGTCTCAGGTTCCAGAAATGTAAGAATTAATGAAAATGTGAACTAAAAACCATGATAGCCTTTTACAAAGGCTTATATGTCGTGGAATATTTTTTTGCTGTTTCTCATCATGAAATATATTAAGTATTCTGAAATATAGCAGATTCTGCACTTCTTTCTTGTGTTGAAAGGCAAGAAGAGTTGGATATGGTTCACTAGTGTTAGCTGCTTCTGTTTGCCCTCCACTCAACTAAAACAGCTTTCACATACACCCACAGCATTTGAATGTGCATTTGAATTCTAATCCATTTGCACTCAGAATGCTGATACTGGGGCTAATATGATTGCTTGTCTTCTCCAGAGAATGTGGATTTGCAAACAAATTCTGCTTCAAATGCTTTCTACTCCACCGCTCCTCCCTTTCTACATTTTTCTCAATACTGGTGTCATGACCATATGTGTCAGAAAAATAATTCATTTAAATTTTTCTAGTATTATTGTGCTCTATTTTTCTTTATATTCAGAGCTGAATAATGCAAGGTAAACATCTGTTCTCACCAAAATGTACACATTTGGATGATTGTGAACTTTTAAAATCCAATTTCAAATGTGCAGTTGCTCATCACAAGCTCTGGGCCAAGACTTACACAACACCAGTCTCACAAACAGTGAAACCCATGACCTTTCACCGTAATGTATATGCTTAATCAATATTTGTATTTACACAATGCAATTATCAAAATCAAAGTATGAATTTAACAAATAATGTAGCCTGTTGCAGGAATAATCTTGATTTTTGTGTCAGTCTAGGACAGATAAGCTAATTACAGGCATGGAGAAAGCTTATGGATAATATAATGTATTGTATAATGAACAGTACAGTTGAAGGTAAGGTGAATCTAGGTCAATTTAGCTCATTCCAGACTGAAAGGAAAATGGCGGAAACCTGTAATACATAGGTTACATAACATGCATATTTTCAATACATGTATTTGATGTTTTGCCGATTCCAATGCTGATTCTAGCTGAGATGTAAGGGTTAAGACCCCCTTTATTTTATGTTTATTGAACTGCATAGGTCAAATGAGACCTGATTTGCAGTGATTACCTGGCGGGGCGGTCATCATAAGTTGGACTGTATAGCCTTTCAGATGCAGAGGGTGTTTAGAGGTAGTGAGCCAGTCTTTTGGGGTATTTGATTTGATCACTTATGTCAAACACCCACTCTTTTTTGAAAAATGAATTATGTTTGGACAAGCAGCTCCATCTCTCCCCATCTCTCCTGCTGTTGCAGACAAACTAATAAGCTTCAGGTTGTATGTCCCCACTTCAGAAAACAAATCACTCCTACACAGTGGAGGAAAACTACAACTGAGATTTTAGGGGAACTTATGGTGGACAATCTACAAGAACAAGTGAATGGGTAATTGGGAAGTGTGAACAAGTGAGGTGTAGTCTGAGAAGCACGACTGAAAAGGAGAGCACATACAGTATGCCTCCCCTATCCTTACCCCCTCCCTCATGCCTGTGTGCTCTGCTGAGCGGTGTAGAATGGTGGTTATACATGTTGACTAAGGTTATTATTATTGGTAGTAGTATCCTTTCAGGACATTGAAGGCCTTTGAATTTGCAGTTTAGCTTGGGCTCTGGGTTTAATGCTGTTTGGTTTTTGAGCTGTAGAGATTTTTAATGGAGATATGGTATCTCTCCAAATATTGTTTTGAGCACAGCACCTATGACAGCACAGTATCCCCTTCACTTCCCTGAGGAATTGATGTTTTTCCCTTATACTGACTAAAAACCAGACTGGCACAATCTTGCATGGTTGCTGACCATTGCTGAGGTGTACCAGCTATATCGCATTGGAGAGGTTGACAGCATCTCTTAAAAGGGTGACTCCTTACTTGATTCCCCCATGGTTCATCACACTGCTGTCATCCTGTAGACTCCTTATTACTCAAGCTGAGCCTGTAGATATCAAATACAGTATAAGCTGTCTCCCAGTTCCGCTAATGCAGGAATCAAGTTGACAGCGTACCCAAAACACCTTTGAATGGTAATTAAGCTATCTTAACATGGCAGCCGGGGAGGAAGAGGGGTGGGGTGAATCAAGCTTACATCATGAACTGTGGAAGGGAGCCCTCTCATGGGAGGTCCTGTCCAAACTGTTCAGAAAAGTATAGCAGAATATCACTGCTCTGTGCAATTTACACAGTAGGACCCATCTCAACTCCATTGTCCTGTATGTTGGAGTATAACAGCTATGTCCTCACAGAAATACTGCTTTTCAATTCACATTTGCTCTGTAGACTCCCTTGCCTGGAATGGCAACTCAGGGTGTTTACTATTTTACTCTTTTGCAGATTGTCTGTTTGGATAAAATTTTGCTTTTGCAACTGATGTGCAGTACCTTGTCTAACAGTTCAAAGGCAACATCTACAATTCACAGTCCCAACCCTTAGGCCCAGCGCCTTCTGCTCTGCATGACGTTTGACCTAGCTGCCAGATGCATTGATCTTAAGGTGCTGTTTATCAGCAAAATAATCAAATGCAATAATTGCAAATCACACATACAATAATCTCCTGTCACCATATGTTCATGTTTGCAATCCTCTGGCATTTGTAATTAAATGTCTAAAAATATCAAACTTGTCAAACACTTAATTAACCCGCTGCTCTGTTGTGTGTGTTGAGTAGCATGTTAATGCTAATCGTTACTGGGTCTGGGACTGGACACATCTAAGAAAGTGACAGAACGGTCTAAATCTGGGAGATAGTCAGTCTTTGTTCTCAACACCACTTTAGCCGATAATGTAACATGTTTCTTAGAGGGTGTTTCATGTAAGGCTGACTCTTGCAGGCAAATGGTGATTGGGTTGGTCATTGATCAGTTACGCAAGCCATATGGTAGCATTATGGGACAGATTTTTAAAGTAAAAAAATGGACATACAAACATATCAAGTGCAGCCCATATAGTATATTTAAACATAATTCATGTTTAATATTTTCAGAAACATTTTTGTGACTCCATTGGGCTATGGTGCTGTACTGATGGGTTTGCAACCCCTTTATTAATCTCACTTTGAGCTCATAACAAAGAAAAGCACCCCCCTGCTTAGGGATTTATACTTCAATGACGCAAGGGAATGTAAGGTTCATGTGTAATATTGTCAGCAGAATTCATTTGTAGTGCAGAGTAGCTAACTGTCCTCCATCAAAGTAGTCATACTGGAGAAATTCTCAGAGATCATTATCACACTCCATGCATGGAAATTTGGATGATGGCAGCAGTCATCGACAAACAAACACGCATCTAACTAAACAAAAAGAAGAGTTTGAAACTTAAGCCAGGACAATGACTTTTGTATACATGCTAAATTAGAATAGTTTTGCATTTATTAATTTGATGTGTTAAAGATGCAGGCTACACTTGATTATTGATTAAAAAAACAAACATGACCAAAAATGTATTTTGCATTTTTAATCTACAAAATCTGTTGTTTTTAGCTGAATCAAAATCTGCGTGTTCAGACCCAGAGAGAAAGTGTGCATAGTTACATGCAATTAAAAGAAATCACTGTTATTCATTAAGGTGTTTTCAGTGGTGTTTTTTCAGTACTTGAAATTTTAAAGATTTAATCAAAATAGTTATTACTTATTTCTCTAATACATTGATAATTTAAAGCACTGTGCCACTATAAATATAGTAGTATGCAGGAATTGTTCCACTTAGGTGTGGCCCACTTCAGACCGTCCAAGTCGGTCCATGGTCACATTTGGGTTCTCTACTCCTGCTGTACAGTGTGCCACTTTTGTGAGTCTAAGTTTAAAAGAAGTATTGCATTTTGTAGGATGAATTTCTTAAAAA
This sequence comes from Albula goreensis, assembly GCA_022829145.1. Lineage (NCBI taxonomy): Eukaryota > Metazoa > Chordata > Actinopteri > Albuliformes > Albulidae > Albula > Albula goreensis. The sequence continues at coordinate 10,658,418 of CM040747.1, forward strand.
CATTTTAGTTGCTGTTGGCAGTGTTCAGCATCTGCCAGATGGTATAGGGGTACCATGGGTGAGTGCCAGAGCTGTGCTGTGATGTTTGAGGTGTAAATGTTACTGGCTGCTTTCTTCTACTCACAGCTACTGCCAACTACCCTGCTTGCCATGTTTGGTACTCTTGATGACTTGGCTTTGCTTTGCGTTTTTTAAGTTTCAGTACCATGTGGTCATGTTACGTGATGCTGTTTTTTTCTAAACCATTTCCAGGATGTTTGCTCACTTTAACATTTTGGTAGTACTTTCTGAAACAGCATCTGTCATAACCAGTTTTGAAAGTGACTTGAAAGTGACATAACACTATCATGATATCTGTATTGATAAATGTGATGGCACAAACTTATGTCACATGCCAAAATATGCCAACCATTCCACATGTGACAAATGTCTTATGACATGTCAAAATGCTTGAGACTGTAGTTTTATAACAGTTACTGATGCAAAAGTGGGTTGAGCTTTCACATACTACCAGCGCCTCACTTAACCAGCTGTTGATCAAAAGCAAAGCCGTTTGATCAATGAAAACAGAAATTTATTAAGATTCATTTAAATTGTCAACTTTACCATCAAACAATTTTTTTGAATATCAGAGTAGGAAACAATGCACCAGCAGAATTTAGACTCTGGACGAGTCATTACAGACTAATTATGTCAGTTCTGAAAGCAAATAAATAAATAAATAGTTGAGCCTGGAAGCTTGCTGACTATTTAACTTGAATAGAATGGCTACTGATTAATGGACTAAGGCTAATTGTCTCAACTGAATTTTAAACTGTTCAGTTATGGAAAGTGCATCCCAATTGGTAACTGGCCGCTATAGTCAAGGATCGAAAAAATGTGTTGAAAAAAATTTGGGTCAGCATAGATCAGTAATGAACTGTGAGTTTGACTCATTAACCAACACCCACAATCTTAATTTATAATTATTACATGTAAAATGTAATTTTAACAGTAAAACACTGAAAATTGCTTGACTACTCCGTGCACGCCAGCTTTGCTAATGCCTGTGTCATCTACCCAGACAGCAGCAAGTTTCTTAAACCCTGGTGTGCTAAGCATGCATTCTGGACACAGGTGCTTTCATGCTTTCACACAGTAATTAATTATTTTTTGAATAAGTTTGGTTTAATAATGTCTATATTTCATTCCTTCTGGAATACTACTCACTTATCAAAGTGACAATTGTATCATCTCATGTCAGTTTCCACGTATCAGTCATGGTAACCTGTGTTACATCATTCCAGAACTTGCTGATATAATCACCTCTATATTTTGTCTCCTTCCATCATTCCTGAGTTATGCAATGTTGTAGGAATTGTGGTTACATGAGAATTTAATTAATAAAACGAAACATAATGTATATAATGTATAATGTTAATTTTTACAAATGCCTGTCTTGTAAACAGAAAAAAAAATCAATGTTGGGAATACTGATCATACAATGCATGAAATTCTTACATGGCACTAATCATGTAGCCACCTTTATGTGCCTTACTAGAGGGTTTATAGTATGAAAACATAATCATCTGACAATCCAAACAAAAAAGATGAATGACATTAGGTGAAATTAATGAGAGCAAGTCATATCGATACTCAAGTATGACCTTTGGTTAAAAAGTTGTTCTCTCCTTGCCATAATGAAAGAAAATGCAGCTTCAGAATTTAACATTGATGAAAGAGATGTTTATGACAAAATCATTTTTTTTTTTTTATCAGAAAAAAAACCTGAATTCTCTTAAAATGTTTCACCTTACCTCTTTATGTAAGTATGCATAGGCCTGTAATGCCTCGGTCCCACCTGTTCTCTTTAAATGTGACAAGGTGCAAGATTAATCAAAATCCTCCGTCAACCAAATTGCAAAGCCAAGCTTGTGATGAGTTTGGTTGTGGCACATTACTGAACAATAAATGAAAGTGTCATAAAATAATCAGCTGCTAGCCTTTAGGTTGAAGGCAGGCTTATTAACAGTATGCTAACCTTGGAAGGTGTGAATGCATGATAGAGTTGGAGGACATCCAGAATGGCAGAATGGTATACCTGGAAGTGGCACAACCCGGATTCGATATCAAACAGTGGGGTGTCTGACTGCACCCAACTAGATATGCAGGCCAACCAACAGTCCTTGAAGCTCTCAGATCTATGCAGTAGATTTGTGCTGCTGTTTTTGGAGATGTTTTATTTTGACTGAGAGATGACTAATGTATGACATCTTGTAGCGGTCACATTGGCAGAATTGGCACCTTGGGGTGGCAGTGGCAAATACAGAGCGGCCCACAGTGAGCAGCCTTGCAACAGGCAGTGAAATATTACACAGTTGACAGTCAGTCAAAAGATCTGTTCAGACGAGAAAATATTTAAATGGTATGCATGCTGTCTGACACACTTCATTGAGGCCCAAACTGTTCAATGATGACATTCTGATTAAAATGGCAATTAATTATTCCTGTTAATTACTAATTGTTGCCAGAATCTCAACTGTTAATCAGAATTCAAATGCAAAGTTTATTTTACAGGCATTTGCTGACACAAAAGCATTTACAGAAAGAACTGTGTAAAACTGCGGAACACATTTAATACTCTTATACATAGGTCATGCAAAACTTGCTGTAATAATATGATTGGTAAATATTTTAGATTATAAGCACTCAGCAATGTATTTTTGAATTGAGACCTATGTTCATATCTTTCGCAGGCTACATATGTTTGATTTGTTAACATTTCTGGTTCATCTCTGGTTACTATGGCTACAACCTACACAGTTGCCTACATCCCTTATAAAATGAATCTAGTGGTATTAAGCTGAAGAAAAAATCAGATGGGAAGTAATGAGAAGGTCTTTTAACTTCTGAGAGTTCAGGAGTCAGACAGGAGTGTTCTGCCTCTTTATAACATGTGATCACAGTTTCAGACAATTAGCTTTTGTGAATAGGGAGGCTGTGGCTAATCCAGGAGGCAATTTCATCTTGGAATTTGGGAGCATATTCAGAAAACAGAGTTTCCACCACAGGATTTCCTGAAATGGCTTTGTATTCTGAGGTCATAGTCAAGCCTTGCAGAGTAACAATCTGACCCAATGGCTCCCACAAGATAGCTTTCCATACCATCATAGAACTGCCATCCCATTTAAATGCTGGGAAGAGGTCATGTGGGTTGAAGACAACTCATCACATCATATTACTGTCTTATCACTTACCACTGCTCAGAATTCCAGATTAGCACTTATTACTCCAGTTTATGCACTGTTGTGTAATGGCATTGTTTACAAGCAGGTACTGGATTTTGATCTTTTGTTGAGACTGGGTTGTGTAAGTGTAGATTTAGCTATATTATACATGTTAAGGGACATTTTGTGGTTTTTAGCAACCATCCTGTGAAATGTCCATCTAAACCTGCTTTTGAGCTTGGACTGTCTTGACACCTTAAATAATGCTGCTGTTTCTGTGACTGATGCACCTGGTTTTTGGACACCTCTTCTAAACCTGTTAGATCTCTCATGTTGCTTTAGAAACTCACAGAACGTCTGTTCTATGAGGACAGATACTATCACTATTGTTGTGTTGGAATTGATTTAAAATGTATATAAATGCATATATATTTGATTTCAATGTTCTTCTAAATAGAAGTCCTTTTTAAACCTATTTATATTATTTTCTGAACTCCTTGTATTTTCAAATCAGCATTTTAGAAAAAGGTTGATCCAGGCCATTCTGTATCTTCTAAATAGTTGCTGATGTTGCTTTGTAAATCATTACATTTGAAATTCCACTCTTTGAGGAATGAAGATGATTCATTTGTTTTTATAGGACTTGTTCCCAAACTGGGGTATGAATGTGTTCCTGCATTCTGTTACAGATCTCATGGGATTTGGAATAAATTGTATAATAGCACATTTCTGAGCCTTTCTTTGTATGTCCTTTTGTTTATTCAGCCTAATTGTTTTATAATATGATGTTCAAAACAAACCAGTCCTATTCCAATGAGCAGGAAACACAGACAGTACTTATGCCCTTTGTATGAAATTACAAGAAGGCACAGTCTCAGTTCTATAAGTTCAGTATAATTAGTGTTGTAGTAGATATGCAGAACATTTGGGACCAGTTTTTTCAGAATGATATGGGCTTTTATAACTTTCCTCATGAGTTGTAGACCTTAGAAACTCCCTCAGCATGGAACAAATCCCAGACAAGTATATCAGTGGTTTCTGAGGGGGCCTCAAATCAGACAACTGCAACATTCATTTGGATTCCTATAGAGGTAATTACCAGGCAGGAAAACCATCTCGCTCTCATTTGCCTGAGGAAATATATTTTTCATATCTACATATATTGTTTTTATTAAAGGCCCCATATGGTCATTTTAGTTTCAATGTTAAATCTTTCATGGTCATTAACAAAATGACTGTGTAAAGTTTTTGTCAATACATATTTTAATCATTTATTTCCCCACTCTCCTTGAAATGCACAAGGCACAGAATGAATTATAGAGGGGATTGTCTGAAGAGTAGAGTGCTATTGACTGCCCCGTTACCTCAAACCAAAGGAGCAATGAGAGGCAAGTGAGATAGACCTGTGAAATTTACAATAGTTTAAGCAAGGCAGCTAGCACAACTTAAGTCATTCTGAGAACAAACCATTTGTGGATGTTGTGTGATATTTTATTAATTTTAAATATGAAAATGAATTACCTTAACATGAATATTGGGCAGCAAGAAATCAGACGATTAAAAGAAAATGGAACAGAAATAATGGACAAGCAGCAGTGCATATGTGTTCTGAGTATATCAATGGAATATCAGGTGAATTAGTGAAGGCACAGTTGAGAAATCAGGCACATAGGGACCAGTGTTATGTCTGCCTTGAGCTTGTGTTTCTGTTTGCACAGTGATGAGTGTCGCAGTGGAAACCATAAAATAAGACAAACAGTGGTAACCCTACCTGAGAGTACAGGTGTGAACAAACTGCTAATGTGCTGCACATGCATTTGAGCTGGCACTTTGACAGACTGGCAATCTCAATTATAAATTGAAAGTAATATTTAAATAAGGGTATTGACATTTTCCTTCAATGGGAGTGTACTGTATTTATACAGACAGTATTATGAACAGATGGGATACATGCAATGTATAGGACAGTCTCAAGAGAAAACAGACAAACAGCATGCAGATTTTAGCTTTAGGGAACAGTTGTATTGGGGAGGGACATGCAAATAGGTTAAATATGATTGGTCTTATTACCAATACCAATAGCTGTAGTACCTCTATGCATTAATACCATACAAAATATAGGAAAATTTAATTTTAATGCTTAACTAGCATTCTGAAACCAGGAACTGGTTTTCTGTGAGCAGAATATGTAGTATGTGGAGCTAGCAGCATTAATTATGACTTGTACATTCATATTATACATTCATATAATATATATCTCCTGAATCTTTGTGACTGGAATAATCTTTATTGCAACTGCATGTTGGCTTTCTGCTTTTCAAGTGACCATTATGAACCTTTTGTAAACCTTCTGTCACAATTTCATGCAACACAAAATTGCACAGCCACCGTAAATAAGGCACACTCAGTTAGTGAAGTCTTTTTCCAATGTGATCAAAAGGCCGTAATTACTATATAAAATGTCAGCCATTGGACTTTGCCTTATCTACACCCCAGGACCGTAAGTCAAATACATAAAAGTGAAGTCACTTGCATCTTTCTGTGCATGTACCAACACCAGACAGGATACACACACACACATTCACACTCTGTCTCATTCACAGCCCTCTCACATTAGAGGCCTGTCAGGTTTTTTTATTAGACAATCTTGGAAAAATAAGACAAAAAAAGCTTTGTAGTTAATTCTCTTGTTTACTCAATTTTGTGTGATTTGTAAATGGGCAAAGTCAGCTGTCCTAATTGACCAAACAGGTCTGGCTGATAATGAGGATTACCTCTTTGAAAGTACAAAGACAGGATTAATATTGTCAACTTTGAGACAAAAGGAGAAAGTGAAAGAGCGAGAAAGGGAAGGAGAAAGCAGGAATGTATGTGGTGAATGAGGACTCCCAGGGCGCTGTGCGATTGAGAGGGAGGATGTCTAATTAGTCTGTCCGGAGGCAGATGGAGGAGCCCAGGGGCATGTTGTTTGGTGGGGGGATCGTTCTGTTCCAACGGCTCTGCTCAGGAAATCATCTCCATGGTCTGATTCAGCTCTCATCATAATGTGGGTAATTGGGCCCCAATGTGCTTGCAGATAAAGCAACGGTCGTGATAGACACTGTGGTAAGAGTGTGCAATTAATTTCAGAGGCACCAGGGGTCTTTCTCTTGGTATATTTAATGCATGGAGTGCAAAATGCAATGTACAGCACATTTATTTCAGCATGCAGTTTGCTACATTTATGAAAAATAGCAGTGTTGCCAGCAATAATTGGCAATTTTCCAAGCTGTACCCACACCATTTTTCCTGAAAGTGACCAACGACAAATTGAGTTACATTTAAGACAACATGCAGGCACAATGTTTATGGCATGGAGTATACAGCATGGCAGGACATTTTTATTATGGTGGCTTGCTTATGATGACTCACTTCTTTTTTTATAAAGAAAGTTATTCAAGCAGTATTTTCATATGGGAAAATACATGGGGAAAATGGACACAGAACACATTTTTATTATTTGTTTTAATTTGTAATTTTTTAGATTCTTTGTCTGATTTTAAGTATGGAGCCGTGCTGATAAGCACCCATTATTAAACACGATGACCTGTTAAAGAATAAGAAAGGTCTCCAGAGACATGGTGACCTGCCTGTCTGTCTCCTACAGGCTGGCTAAATGTATTTGGGGAAATAAAGACACACTATAATGTCTTTCATTATGAAGCTATACTCAGCTACCTCACTGGAGCATTGTGGCATATGTAGTATAAACCTGCTGTTTCTACTGTATTTACTGCAGTGATCATTACCATTTATATGACCTTATATTACAGCCTGAACTCATGGGAAGTACATACCTCTGAGCTTTTTTTTTTTTTTTTTTTGAAGAGTCACAATTAAATGCTCACTGGTACTCTGTGCTGCAGTATTGGAATAAAATGTACGTTGGAGAGCTTAAAGCAGGACCAGATGTTATGAAATGGACAATAGTTTACTACATTTGATTTTGTGTTCCAAAAAAACCCCCATAAAATACAGTCATGCTTGTGTGTAAATATATGAATTATTCATAAAGATAATGCAATGCTCTGGTTCTGGTCATTAATGGAGGCCACCCACCAATCAGGTGCCACAGACAAGGTCTTTGCATTTCATACATATGTGTGTGGGAATTAAACCAGTAGAATTTCTATAAAATAGAAAAAACACCATGAAATACATACGTTTGAAAAGAAGGTTTTTTTGTAGTGCAGAAGGTTGGTTGGAGGCAAACTGTGGTTCTCATTCAAGTGTTGTGCATTTCCCATGAGACCAGCTCTTATATTATCTTTGTCTGTAATTTATTTACTACTGTGTGAGCAACATTACAACATTTAATTTAATTGGTAATGAGCATGTATTATCTGTATTTCTGTACTTTGTGAACCTAAACATTTTCAAAACACTCTAAATAGGTTCACTGGACACATGTGACTTTTCCTCTGAAGTCTAATACAACATTAATGTGAGGGCAAAGTGGAGTCATTTCAGACAGCTGCTGTTATGACAGAACAGATTCTGTACTAGTGGATTGCTTGTTTACCTTTTTAGTACTCAGCTTCAAGGCTAGATATTGGCATTTATTTAGTTTAAAAACACAAGGGCCTTTATCAGTGTTTTCATAAAATATGTGTAAATTAACCTGCATATGGATGTAAACTAATAATAGTTTGTCAAATATGTACAGATGTGTAAATCTAGTTGTGTATGTCAATGAATACCAATCAATCATAAATGAAAAATAAACTGAAGCCTAAATTACCATATATATATGGAGTGTGGAAATCTCAGCGGACAAATTGAAAGATAGCCCAGAAAAAAATTTCAGAAGTGGTGATCAAAGTAATAAAAGCAGAGGTGCAATTCTAAAAACAGAGCTTATCCAGTGCTGTGAGAAGTGTCTGGGCCAGCCACAGGCTGCAGCATGGCTGGACAGTTGTCATGCAGTCACAGTACACTCCTGTGTGGAAACCTCCCGGATATGTGACCTACAGGATTACCTATTGCCCTCCTTTAAATGTCCCTGTTTTATTGAGATGCACAGCCTAGTGTAGTGATAACTTCTACATGAGTGCAGTCACCCATATTAATAGTATGTTTACATTTGCAATGTGTTACTGCTGTGCTAATGTTACTAGCTACCAGTGGAGGAAACAAAGAATGTGGATAGTGAGCTCTACAGGAAAGTCAGCCCTATAATTTATATACGATTGTATAACTACACTGTCGCATGTTTGAAATATTTGTCTTGTTTTTGAGATTCAATAATTCAGTGTTTTGTCAAATTTGTTTGTCTTAAAGTCTTAAAAACATTAAATCTTGTATTCAGAATGGATATTTAATACTTTTTCCATATGCTGCTGGCATAGACAAGTTGCTGGTGAGAATGACTGACTGACTGGACCATGTTTTGGTGTGCAGGTGCCTCAGGACGAGTGGGGGGGATACCCAGGGATCGACAGGGATGAGGAGATTCCCTGCCGAAGGATGAGAAGCAGCAGCTACGTCAAAGCCATGGGGGACGACGAGAGTGGGGAGTCAGACTCCAGCCCTAAAACCTCGCCCCAAAAATCAGTCCGGCCAGACGCCCTCGTCCTAAAGCCCATAACACAGAGGCCCCATATAGACCCACAAAGGTAGGCCTATGGAAGCTAACTGGGCTGCTGCTCCTTACTGGGGCCCTTACTGGGTGGGGCTCCCGTCCTGTGGAGCACCAATGAACTACACAGAGCTTGCTGTAGTAGCTGTACAGAGTATTGTTTTCTTATGGCAAGAATAATTCCATAAACTGCTATAAAATTGCCCAGACCATGTTGTTTGTCAAATATTTGTACCATAATAACAGCTAAAATATTGTGAAATGAAAATGCAAAAATCCAGTCTGCAACAAATCTACAGGAGCAAAAATGTTTGTCGAGCTGGCAGCCTAAGCATTTCATGTACTAGTATGACAATGCCTTGTTCAGTAATAGTATAAGTCAACTAATAAGTTGTAGTAAAGTCATTAAAATAGAACTTCAGGTATTTATCCCACACTACATTTTTGTACGAGTAACACCATGTTCTATTATTGTCTAAAGTGCTTCTACTGGCTAGATTACACCAATAGGACAAACTAAACAAAGTGATCACATCTAGTTAGCTAGCTCGTTTTTATTTGCTCTAAAAATGAAAATACTTCAAATAAATATAATCATATTACTATATGAATTAGAAAAGGGATTCTATGAATATTGCATGTTATATTTTGGGGTGCATTATTAGTCTGTTTTACTGCACAGTCCTTTTTAATTAGCTATGAGATAGTCAAGCTTCCAGCAGAACTTTTCTTGTTTCATTATGCATAACTTTTAACATCACAAGTCTTGTCATTGCTTCATGAAGAAAACCTCAAACCTGCATTTTTTTCCCATACAACTCCCCAAACAGACTGCAAGGGAATCCCTGTCTGCAGGAAACAGACAAAGATGTTTAATTCATGGGTGTCTCTTTGCCCTGTCTGCCTGTAAAACTTGTTTCCATTAATTATGAAGGACTATTTAAAAGTAATCCATTGTTTGTGTTGTTGTGGCTGTCATGTTTCCCTCATTTCCCTATGACCTACTTGCTCCCCTCATTTGTGGCCACAATGTCTTTGAGCATACACAATTTAGATGTCCATCACTTAATATTGCTTGGCAACACCAGCAGAATTCTACTGCTTTAGCATTGTAGCAGCAATATTGTGAAATCGAATTTTCATAAAGGAGTTTTTGACTCAAGATCATAGCCAATCCTGCATGAACTGAACCGACTAACAGCACTAGCCCTGCATGGACGCATCGCGTGTCTTTACTTGTAAGACAGTCAACCTGTATTCCCCTCATTCTTTCTATGACACTTCTTTAATTTCTTTTAATTGTATGTTTGACAGTATTGCTGGACCCCTAGTAATAACAGTTATCTCTGTTAAATTACACACACAGACTGTCAAAAAATCTATCTTTATCAAATATTTAATGGTAGGTAGTATATTGTTTTGCCACATCAAGCAGGAGTTTTGTTACAGATATGATAAGAAACTGCGTGCAGAAAGGGAACCAAGAGAACAGGAAAGATCAATGAATCAGTAAGATGATGGATTTCATGGTAAAGAATCAGGCCCACTGAGAGTGATGGAAGGCGGTGGCTCTAGCGGCCTCTCTTTCAGTAGGTAACCAGCCTGTCCAAGGAGAAAAACTCTTCAATCAATGCTAGGTATTTAGGGGCTTAAAATAACTTTTTTTCTGACCTGTGATCAATCAAAATTACAAGCAAGCACATCCACTAATCCTGAAAGTGATGTAAGGCCCTTGGTTATAAATTCTCATTACTGAGCTCTTGGGGTCAAATATGAATGTTAATTCCCTTTCATAACAATGGCCTTGATACATTAAGACACTTCACCACAGTTCATAATGTGGATTTAAAAAAAAATATGCACCTTCCCCAGCAGTATACGAACAGGAAGGTGCATCAGATATCTGCCAGACACATTACATCACACGCATGCATGATTGTGCTCAACATGAGTACTGTATGGTAGGATTTGCTGTTCACTCATTGCAGAATTTTAACTAGTAAGTGTCTGTGACACTTTTGTTGCCCATTGCTGGGTAGGAGTTGTATCTGTCTGAATGAACGGGGACTGTAGATATGATATCACAGACCGATGTTCAGCGGAGCATCTGGCAACACTCGATGGTGAGATTACAATGTTCAGAATCCAAATGGTGTTCCCTCAGGTCATAATTAGAGCATGTTTTCCTCAGCTGTTTATACCTATGGTTAGATGCTTAAAAAATTCAACATTCACCACCCATTTAGCGCCAGGTATAACTAATGCACATGTTGAACCTGATTTGAAGCAAAGTACACAAATTTACAAATTTGCCTTGATATGTGAGCCCGAGTGGGCCATTGGGTGGGTCATATATCATGCAATATTGCATATAGTAGATGTAAATGAATTTATCTGGAAGGTTTTATCCTGATGTACTTGCGTAACCTTCAGATTAATATGTTCTTTATATTAAATAATTTTGATATGTGACTTCAAATATGTTGGCACACATGGACAGACAGCTGCATTACATAAGAAAATACATTAGCTTTACATGGAAATGATTTCAAATTTCTGTCGTGCATAATTCTTTAGAATATTACAGATAGGGGTACTATACATGTAAACAACATCTTGCTAGGTGACATATATATGTCATATGGTATGGCTTCCATCTTTCATATTGGTATTTTTTTGTGTGGGTGGAATGCATTCATTTACATGTCATCCATATAACCTTAAAAGCTGCCAAACATGACAGAGCATTTTGTAGATACCTTTTTGTGAATAAATCGGAACTGACTCAACTGTCACCCTGAGTAATAGCCCTAATGAGTATGGCTTGAATTCTTCTTGAATTACATCATGAAACATGCATCACCTTCACATATTGTGCATATGATCTTATAATGTGACCATAGGAAGTAATTATAGTGACTATTATTCATGTTGGTTCATTTATGTATGTTTTTTTTTTTTTTTTTTGTAAATTGACCGGCACAGTTAGGCTCAGTCTCATACCCTGGAGAAAGCAGGCACACATGAGACTCCTCTGATTCACATGCCGACCGGCCTTCGCTATTTTTTCACACTGCAGATGCCATGTCAGTCTCATACTGCCTGTGCTGTCAGAGGAAGACATAGTCAGCATATGTTCTGTTCACAAACGGCCTGGTGCCTGACAGGCCAGCTGAGGTCACCAGACAGCGTTGATACTGATGAGTTACCCTGCTCACATGGCTCTGCAGAAACCAAACTCCATGTCAATGCACAAAACCCCCTATGGTCTCTTCACAGATTTCCCTTTGTAGAGTTATTGTTTCATAAGAGAGTCTTTTTTGAATGTCAAATGTAAATGTGACTACACCAGTAGCTTCCAGTCAAAAGGAGTATACCACTCTCTCTTTCTCTCTCTCTCCCTCTTTTTGTCACATGCTCTCTCACAGGGCTGGAATGAAAGTAATGTAATCATAGTGATAGGGAGGCAAAGTGAATGGATTATTTTTTTTGCATTGATAAAGGATAGTTTTAGGGAGCACAGGCCAGCATAATCTGAGCATAATAGTGTGTGTAAACAGAGATGCATAATACAAAGTAATGAGGAATTTCACCTGAGGTTGTCCTAGAATTCATTAAGGAAATACAATAGGCATATTGCAGAAGGATGCTATACAATAATCCATTGTATGTATAGGGTTTGTTGTGGATTGGGAGAGGATGGCGTAACATGCACAATTAAAAAAATAATAACATTTTCATTTGTATCTTTTTTTCATTTAATCTCAAAAATTATAAAGGGATATAGTTTGTTTCTGCAAGTTCAAGGAAATTGCATTTGAGAGCATTGCATTTTCTTTTGTAGGAAAAATGTGTGGCTGAAATGAACCACTTTTTAAATCTGTTTGTCCTCCTCAAGTGGCAGTGAGTAACAGTGTTAAGCATTATTAATTGCTAGTGAGAACCATTCAAAGGGTCAGAATACAGATAGTTACAAATGAGGTTAGAAATGTTGCAGAAGTGTGACAAGTGTAGTGAGTAAAATATTGGCTTTTAAGTTTTAGGCAATTGGGTGTCTTTATTTCTTGAAAAAAGGCATTAACTGTGAGTATTTAAAACCACAGATGTAAGTTGTTATAGCTGCTTGCCATTCTGCCAGCCAAAACACGTGCTGGTATTATTTTGTTATACTGTTTCACATCTTTTCTTCATGTGACAGATTTACAATATATGCAAACACCCCTACAATTGTACTCTTTCGTCTCTTTTTTTCTTCTTCTTTCTCTTATTTTCCTCTACCATCATGTCCCTGCCAATTACATAAGTACAGATATTAAGCTGTTTTTTGTGAACAGTTTCATTATGTATTTCCTTATCTGATTTTGAATACAGTGGTGCCACAGATGTAGGCATTAGGGGATTCAGCTTCTCATTGCTACTTGTCCCTCTCTCTGTTCAGTCAGAGCTACCACTTACAAACTACAAGAGACATGCGCCCCCACCCCAGCGTAACCTTGGACCCTGCGGCCAACTATAACCCCCCCCAGTTCCGCTCCCGAAACCAGAGCTACATGCGAGCAGTCAGCACCCTCAGTCAGGCAAGCTGCGTCAGCCAGGTGAGTCCGGGTCTGAACCCTCGCCAAGCAAACCAGCGGCTGGACGGGCGGAGTGAGAGAGGAGTGGGCCAGAGGGGTGGAGCCTGTCACCTTCTGATGAGAGGAGGTTAACCATAGATATAGAATCACCAGGTCTGACTCAGTATTGTGCTGTTTAATTCACTTTCTAATGTACCATCAGTTTCCTTTCTGATATAGCCATGATTAATATATGGATTCACTCTTATATTTTCTTCAAACCTTTAGTACAGCCTAAAGAGCCGCTACTGCTGCATATTTGTCACACTTGGCCATTAAAGTTGTTCTGCATGCATGGACTGTTTTTTATTCCATGTGCTAACTAGTAATTCTATATCTATGAGTTAAGCAGGTGTCGCTACTCCTGGGTGTCTGTTCAAGGTTAGTGCTGAATATGAGTCAATCAGATTGAGGACTGCTTTGAAAATAGTGGGTCTGTGTCAATGTGACTGACAGTGCAATAGGGAATAAAGCAGCATGCGTGTTATTATTTGTTTGTGTTAGTTCTTTAGGTTGTAAACTAGCATCTTCTTCAAAGGGCCCTTGGCAGAGTAGGAATGAAATAAAAACATGATCCACATGCCATTGCCTACCCAATAGTCTAGCTTTCAAAACGGACTGAAACACTGAAGTAGTGTTGGGTCAAAATAAAGATCATCAAAGTTATACATTAGACATTTCTCAGTGGTCCTGCTTTTTCCTATTTTTAATTGAATTGTCTTGCTCTGGTGTGCATGTTCATTTTAATTAGACATTTTACAAACCATGAGTAAATGTAGCCTTTGCAGCAGCAGATTGCCGTGGTTGCTTTCCCTGGGAAAATGGCTATTTCTGACGTATTTCAAAACAATAGTGAAAAACCAGGGTCTTTACCATGAACTGTGCGTGATACACACATCTTTTTTATTGTTTTCCACCTTTTTATATGAGAATACAGAAGCATAGTGTAGTGTAATATTTGTCTTCCTGTTTACATTTTTCAGTACAAAATGTACTGAGCACATTCAAACAGATGTCAAAGTATTGTCTTGAAGTGAGAACTACAAGGCTTTCAGTAAGTTTTTCCATAAAATGGGCCTAAATTAATGTATTGAGGGTGGATCATTTTTTCCACCTTGCCAGCATAGTGGCTTAACTGCATGCTCAGTTTGGACCAACAGGAAACAACTCTCACCTCATACTGCAAGGAATATAAAATTCACCGACCATTAATCCATTTAAGCTTTTGTTGTTTGAGCAGACAAATAGTTTTTTTCACAACCCTGTTGAAGACTTTTGCAGTCTATGCATGTCCAAGAGGCATTTTCAGCCATAAACTGGAGTACTGATATTCTGCCTGATACATATGTACTCTTGGCCTCAATGAGGAAAATAATGGCAATGTATGTTGAGAAGGAATCTGTATGGATTACAAATGAACAGTTTATCTTATGTAAGTATCAGGACCATAAAGTCTAAGAAATTGTTTCGTAAATAGTGAGGCAAAATATATGACATTTCGTTTTTGAGTAAAACTGATTTTTTGATGTTGAAGACTTCAAAATAATTACTGGGGTGTTTAGAGACTGGGTCTGAATCCCTACAAGCACTTGGTCTGGAAGTTAAACGACATCGGTAACGGTAATATCCCTACCTTTTTGCGCATTGCGATGTGGAAATTTGTATGAGATCATTTGCATCTGAATGGTTTAAAAATAAAGCAGTAGGTTATATACTATCATCGCTATTGCTTGGATCACATGTTGTTATTATTGTACAATATAAACCATTTTACATGTCCCTGAAATGTTTACATCAGTAATGTGTCATACGTAAATGATCATACTTAAAAGCCCACCTTAAATGATCAATTACAAATTACTCAAAAATGCACTTTTTAGTAGATGATATGGCCTGATCTCACACTGTCCACCATACAAGATTGTATTTTTCTAGGTGAATACAGTCCATTCATTTCCTTGCTTAACCAACTTTTTAACCAAATGTACATCACAGTATTTAAAAGAAGCATAGCTGTAGTTTGCCCTGTCATTAGTTCAGTTAGCTTTGTTTGAGCTATTTCTGTCTGTACAGCAATGCTGACGCAAAAGGGATTTGTCAGTATACAGTATATGGAAACTGAATGAAATGTTCTTTTGTGAATTCTGTTGTGATGCATCTGGATCTGTGCCTTGCATTGTCTCTTGATACATTTGCTTTCCCCTTTTGCCTGTAGTAATAAAATCTGCTGTGATGACAACCAATGGGATTGTTCATCTTAAAACGGTACACCAGATTCAAATGATCTTTTGTTCATTCCTGCCATTTCTTTCTCTTAACAACAAAATTTATCCTATTGAAAAAAGTTGAAAGATCGGGATCTTTCGGTATATTTTTTTTATGCTAACACTCCTTCATATTTACTGTACAAAGGGGAAGAGTCAAAGTGAGAAAGAGAAAGGAAGAGGAAAAATTAAGGACTGCTATTCCTGTTTTTGTCTCTCAGGTGAGTGAGACTGAGATCAATGGGCAGTTTGAATCAGTTTGCGAGTCCGTTTTTAGCGAAGTAGAATCCCAGGCTATGGATGCCTTGGACCTGCCGGGCTGCTTCCGCACTCGGAGCCACAGTTACCTGCGGGCAATTCAGGCTGGGTATTCCCAAGACGACGACTGCATACCTTCAATGACATCCTCCACTGTCACTTCAACTCTCAGATCCACAACAGGTAACAGTATTCTTCAAAATGAGAGCGAGGGCTTAGAACACATACATTCATACATACATACTTTTCATGCGAACATGCTTAACATACATATGTACAGTGGGGGTACCCTTGTGCTTGAGAGATGCTAGAGTGAATGTTAAGTTTTTCTGCTTTTGTTCATTTTTTTCTCTTTTTTTTTTGTTTGCTTCAATATTTCCCAAAGATTTGCTTGCAATTGTTTTGTTTTTTTTTCTTGCACGATCCACTCATTACTCTCTGGGTGTTTGAATGGCCTCAACTGGGATGTAAACAGGGGGCCAATAAAAAAAAAAAAAAATGAACGGAGGCCAAATCATAACCCACCCACACTACAGGCACATCACACAGCATGCGCAAGAGGAGCAGGTCCTGTTCTGAGCATGTCAAAAGAGACAAACAGCTAAGGTCTATCATACTGTATCTGTGACGAATGTCAGCAGCTTTTGAAGGGAAGAGTCCAGCTTGCTGTGGGATGAGTTTTGGGGTGGGGGGTGGGGGAGTGAATGGGGTGGCGGGGAGGGGCTGGAATCAGATGAAGTGAGATTGTTCAATGTAGGCTGAGGTTTTGACCTTCACAGAGTCCTTGGTGAGCAGTAACTTGCACCTGAGGAGTCCTGAAGGCCTCTCCTTTTCTCCATGTTCCAAACTCCTTTAAGTCATTTTGACTTATAATTCAACAGAACACAGGACTGGGAATAGCAAAAAAAAAAAAAAAAAACAAATAACCAAAAACCCAAACATGTAACCAACATACGGTAAGTTACCAAGCTCTGCAAAATATATTAGCTGCGGGTTGCACAAAGTAACTTAAGTACTCTGGTTTAATTGTGCTAGCTCACAAACAGTTTTCATGCCGAGCTTTTTTAGGCTCCTTGTCTACCTGTTGTATTGTGTTGCATAAAATGTGATTGGGGCCTCTGTGGCTTCCCAAAACGGCACTTCTGTGCATTTGTGAAAAATGACCACAGCCTTTATTTGACCTCCATCCCAATTTGCTAAAAAAGTGTTAACAGTGAACATCTATTTATTGAATTTTGAGTATGGTATTTCCTTCAGCATATTGATATCCTAGATATGCCATACAGTAGCAGCTCCACACAGAGGCTTTAGTGGAACCTCATACCGGAGGCAAACGCTGGGCCGAAATGTTAAAAGGTGGAAATGCTTCCAGTTAAAAGCCACTAAATTAAACTATGCAGTATTTTAATGTAACCTTTAGTGAAAATTATGTTAAGATCTCATAACTGTTTTGTCTTACCATTGAAAGTAGTTATTTATTTTTTAAGAACTACACAACATTGTAGTTCAATTATATCAGAGGCTCTTTTTGATTTCAAATTTGATCTGAATTCATCTATTTGTCATGAATAAAGTCCAGATATAAACTCAACAAGAAAAACATGTTCTTAAACAAGTGATAACAATACTTTGTTTCCCACTTGCCATGAACAATTCCTATGTCTTGTGCAACACATTACAAATAATTTTAGTCACACACAATTTTTGATTCAGTGCATAAGGTTCTTTGTGCAAACAAAACAATGACCCCATAACATGAACTAATTAGTGTATCTGGTGTATGCCTCAGAGTAAAGCTATGAACCCTATTGAAATAATGATGATGCAAATGTAAAATTATTATGTTCTGGATTTATTTTTGTATTAATAGTTTTAAAATGGGAGAAGACAATTGTTTTTTTCTTTTGTGGGTTTTTTTGTTGGTTTATTTTTGAATCTGGAGTTTTACCTTGTTTTTTGTAGTCCACAATTGGGTTTGCTTGATCAGATTCCTTCTCAGCCCGCCTGAGACTCAAGGACTGAGGATCAAGGGGTGTTCTCCAATCCCACCGTCTTACCAGCTGACTTCCTTTCACCCAATGGGCACTGCGATCCAACTACTTTCAGCTCCTAATTGGTTCTGCTCACAAAGTCAATTGGCTTGTACAGTATGTGTGTCAGTTGCTCTCGGTGTTGTGGTACTTCCCTGCCATGCCCCCGGCCCCCGGCCTCCGGCCCCCACCCCACACCCCTCGGAATCTTGGGTACTGACAATACATTGTGTTCCACTGGGTTATTGAGGACAATGCATCAGCTGGCTGCTTGGGAAATAAATTAGCCACAGGAAGCATTTCTGTGATTTCACTGTCAAATCCTTCAAACCGCGCTGTGTGAGCATAGTGAGCATTTTCTTTTCTTAAACAGCACAAAACCTCTGCTTTTCTTATCAGTTACAAACAAAGGAAAGGAACAAATTACCTTGTGATAAACCAGGACAACTATGACATTTTGCTGGCTGTGACAAGTCACATTGAATGAGAAAAAGAAACTGAAAATAAGGAATAATGAAATGAAAGAACATTTGGATGACAAAACCTACCTCCGTCACCAGCTCAGCCTAAAATATAAAGTACACACGACAGACGTACAGTCTCTGATTTAACACGTGACAGATCAGACCTAAAGTGCTTTATGAAAGCAGAAAGTCAAGGCCAGCTGGCTCTTGAATTGGGGTGTTGTCCTATCATGCCCTTGAATGCGGAAGTACAGACCAGCGATCTCTCGAAGAATTACCAGGGGGACAGAACAGCTGGAGACATCAGTGGTGCCTGTGACAGGTATTCTATTTCCAACACGCATACATATATTTATGTATATGTGTGTGTTTGCACTGCCTTCTCAACAAAACAGACCATTTTATAACCTCTACAAACCTAATGCAGCAAATTGGTCACGTTCACACTAATTTCTATATACTTTTTTTCTTTCAGATATTGGCCCCTATTCATGAAACAGTTTAAAGGACAGTCTGCAGCACAGTTTTTGCAGTAGTCACAAACCCAACTCGCATTTGCATTCGTGACACTCCAGTGGTTATGTACAATGAATATGATCTCAAATTGGTTTGTAAACCAAAATAAGTTTTTTTGATGAGTGTCATAAACTGTTGCTAACACAGACGGTACCTGAAATACTCTTATGCATAGGGGCAAAGGTCACTGCAATGCACTTTCTTCCTTGCTAGTGCCTAGTGTTCTCAATGTTACAGCAGAAATTTACCAAAGGAGTATGCAACTGCTAATTTACTGTAATGTTTTGAGAACATTATATGCTGGCTTGTTTATTTTTCCCCTCCCTTCTTGGAATAAATCAAACTGTAACACCGGGATCTTTGAAAGTCACGTGTGACGTTTTGTGCCTGTGGCACGAGGGACCAATTTGAAGTGATCCATGGTGTGGAGGTGATCAGCCATCTTTGACTGTGGGATTGCAGCCCCTCCCTGGTGCAGCCCTGATAGGATGAGTCAGGGGGGTGTGTCTGGCTCCGCCTCAGACACTCTGCTCTGACCGGTCCCTGCATGTTGTGGACCTCACGTGTTCAATAGGGTTCATATCTGCTTCTCGGCCAAAAAAAAACATGGAAGAGTTGTGATGCTTTGATCGCCCTTTCTTCTTTTCATTTGCACAAAAAAGAAGCTGTGGTGTCGCAGTTAAACTAAAAAGGAAAAAAAAAAAAGGTGTGATGCTTTGGTTAAATTTGTGGGTATCAGTTTTGTTTCAGAGGGTGCTTATTTTAAAACCCCACATGGCGATGTGCAGCTAAAGGGCTACGGGGACAATTTCCAGTGGACCAGCAGTGATTTTGTGCAGTGAAAACGTGGAAAGAAATCTAAAGGTGGATGTCTATTAAACTGTGAGAAGGCAGTGTAAACACCACAAGAAAATAAAAAAACCTCCGGTATGTGAGTCAAAATAAACACTGGAGTGAAGTGTGTGATCAGAGAGGTGAGCTTTACTGAAAAGGATTTCAAATATCAAAGTTATTAAAAATATGAGGAATTTGAATTAGACTCCCAGGCTCATTTTATCAGGAAATAATTTACTTGCATTCAATAGGCTTAGGGCAACTGAAGATTCTAAAAACACCTTCATTAACACAGAGCTGCAACAGTATGGCATGAATGGGATAAGAAGTTCACAACAGAACTGGTTTAATGAAAGCCAATAAAAATTAGACTGCTGCTCCAGGAGATGTATGGTTGTGTGTTGAGTAAAGCACTGCCTAATTATAAATCACACAACATCAGTAAAAATGTCTGCCCCCTCCAAATTTAAAGTTATACCTGTACACAGCAACAGCTGGTAACATTTGAGACAGGGTTACCAAAAACTGTGTTGTATATTGACAGCACACAGAATTGTTCAAGAATTGACTTAATACACAACCATTCTACACAGTAATGTCTGTGCTCAGAAATATGAACACAGTAGCATTAGTTTAAACCATCTGGCACTGTGACAGCTGTGTGTGGAACAATATGAATAACATTTAGTTAATTAATCCTACGCACTTGTATGCTGTAATAGGTATCATTAAAATGCAGGTTATGGTTTTGAGGTAATTAAGTGATAATGATAAATATAAATTCTTAAAAACGTGTGATTAAAGAAAGCTCTTACTCTGTTATCATTTTGATTAACAAATACAATATTTCATCATTGATGTTCATCAACGATATGATGTTCATGTATGAGTTATGTCAGGAAAGCCAATTGATGAGATTTTGGTGGCATTGCTGCTGCGAAGAGCAGTGTTTTATTTTGACTCACATACTGTTGGTAAGCCTATCTGAGACAACGCAGAGCATTCTGGTCTTCCTGTGGATGCACCTGGAATCCTGCTGTCTGTCCTTAAATTCCTAAAATAGTGAAAGAGGCATCTCACTCACCTGACTCTCCAGCTGTTCCTCATCTGAATTTTTTTTCGTCTATATCCATATTTAAATTTGTCTTCCAGAGGGATATGATATGCTGGAAGGTACTTCGATACTAAATGATGACAATTTAGAAGAGGATGATGCGGAGAGCTCCTTGGCATACCACGAGCTGGACCGCCTGCAGAGGGAAGATGTGACTCGTAGCCAGCACAGCACCAGCTCCACGGTCACGGCTGTGTCCGTCCCCCCTGCTTCCCCACGTGCTTTCAGGGTTCCTGTCTCCAGTGCTCCAGCCGCCCCCGATCCGCCCGTGCCCCAGGCTATTCAGGCCTTCAAGGAGTCGGCCAACATGGTGGCGGCCTTCAACATGCAGTGGAAGGATGAGATCTCGGCAATGCGGTACGAGCTGGCCGAGCTGCGGAGGGACGTTTGCGGCGAGCTGAAGACCTTCAACAGCAACTTCTTCAACTTCACCCAGTGCTACAGCACATGGAGCCTGGGGCGGCGCGATGGCAGCGGGGGGGGTGGAGGGGCAGTGCCCAGTGAGGCCGACCCTGGGGGCCAGACTGACCGCGTCTCCGTCGGCACGCAGGCCGGGACAAGCGGCCCCGTCCGGCAGAACACAGTGGACAGGGCTGTCATGTGCCCGTCGGACACGTCGCCGTCACCTGTCACCGTGCTAGACCTGATGGAGCCACCACGCATCGAGATCACAGAAGACACCGGCACGCCCGAGGAGGAGACATTTGCGTCGGACAGCCCTTCCAGCTCCAGGCGCTCAGAGGACTCCACGTGGGACACCAGGAAGAGGAGGACCAGGAGACGGTCGGGAGTCAGGAGGAGTGCCAGTCTGGAACTGTGGAGCAGAAAGTACACCAGTGGGCCCATGTCATATCTGTCATTGTCATTTTGATCATTCATGCCATTTCCTTAGGAAATCGGGAAACAAGATTTCCTGAAGTACATGAGGTCTGAGACTTGCATGACAAGAGCAGGAAAGATATCTGGGCAGGATCAAACATAAATATATAGATTAAAGGAATTCTCATGTACTCTGTACCGACATAATGAATATCAGGCTTTAATTCTCAGAGAAGTTATTGTTGGCACTGTAACTTCCAGTCGTTGGAGCTGTGCTGAACTCTTCTGAATGAAAGTTACCTTGTTCAGAAAATCTGTTTACCCTGCAATCAGAGTGTCACTGGAGTGTAAAATTTTTTATGGGAGCTTGACCCTGACATATTTTCCCCATAAGTGCCACTGCAGGTTCTGGGTCTACAGCCCTTGCTATGTGGCTCAAACCTGTAGCAAGATGTGACCTGGGGGAGGGCAGAAGTCATTGTACCCTTAAACTGTGCTCATTGTGTAGGTAAGCCATAGAGCACTAGTAGTCTTGTTAAAAGAGCAAGGCCTCTGTATGGAGTCCAATGATGCCTGATGTTCTACGTACCCCCAGAGCATTGGAAAGATCCACTCATTAGACTGGAGTTATTCCACACCTCAACTAAACGTTAATGCCACTATCAAAGTAGAGATCTAAAATGTTATAGAGTTGACCAGTTTTGAAAATACAATTATGTTACTACTTTTCTTCTGCAAAAGGGATAGGACAGGACTTAAAAAAAATTTGATGAATGTATTTACAGAATTTGCCTTATTCAGAATTTTAAATAATACTATGGAAGATGGAGCTGTATTTTGTAGTTTTGGAATTTAAAATGTGTCAAGAGTAACACATACCACTAAAGTTGACAATTTTAAGTGGAACGTAAAGAAGCAGAGCGCCTGTAACCTGTATCCCAGCGATAGCATCAGTGGCCATGCTGTATCCATAGGGGCTCAAGCTAATTATGCTAGAGACTGAGCACCCTTTTTGCTGAAAACTTCCAGTGAAATACCTGCATTTACTAAAGGTGATACTGTGAAATTCCTTTTGATTACATAACATTAATTTTTGTAATATCTTCACTAATAAAAATGAATGAAAGTTTAAAAAGAACAGAGCTCACAGATAATCCTTCCAGAGTCTGTTTATCTGTATTATAAATTTATATTTTGCTATTCATTGTATTGTATAGTTTCTCCAAAATGAAATATTTTTAAACTGGTGTGCAATGACAGAAGTGAGTCACGAAAACCTGAAATATTGATAGCAGATATTTAAAACTCAAAACTTTTGGGAATACTAATCTCAGGTTGTAATGTTTAATGAAACTGACTGAAAACAAGAATAACAGAATGACATTGTGCACCTTTGAATAAACACAGCAGTTCCCTCTTATTATACATGCTGAGAAATGATCTGCATTGATGACCATTTGCATTCTAAACCCATAATCACTCAGATTAGAAAATATAGAACAGAGCATTACTAACCTTAATATGAATTCTAGAATGTATGTATACTAATGTACAGAAGCAGTGTTTTCTATTTTCTAGAATTTCCCCAACTACTCATTGTCTGGTGTTTCCCTGCTAGGGGTCTCCAGGCTCTGTGGTCTACTTCTTGTAAAAGCTTTTCAGTTTCAATTTTTTCTGATGAGTTTCAATTAGTCTTTTTATCATGTGTTGACTGAATGAATCGCAGAACAGTCATAATAAAACATGTATGCATCATGTAAGCAGCAAGGGTATATTTGCCAAGAATACCAGCTAAGCAACCTATAAATAAAAAGGGAAAAATATTTGTTTCACAAGATCCATCATGCTAACCATATTTTCTTTGCTTTTCAAGTGTCAAAACCTACGAGCATGTATTCAATTTTGACTATTTGTTGGCCCCACAGTCACATTTATTAGTTAACAACAAAACAAGTTATGTGACTCTTTGGAGCCTATTTAATATGAAGGCCACATTTGTTATATAGTTGACAGATGCACACGTCTCAGGATGTTTCTCTTGCTCACTCCCACTAATGAGACTATTGGCTGTTTCTGTCTAAAGGCCTCACTGTGCTTCATTCACTGGTGGCAAAAGATCACAAGGATTTTTTCACCTTTTCACTTGGGAGTGAGTCGAGTGAAGGCGAAATAACAAACACAATGCCCAGTGTCTTCATCGATTGGTCAAATGTTGGGCCTTGGAGGGAAAGATTAGATCACAGCAAGGCACTACTCTCTCCAGTGGTTGCTGTTTCTGACCTTTTCATTCATCACAACTAATCAGCTGCTAAAATGCGAGGAGCTTCTGCTTTTGCTCAATAGCTTGCCACGAGAACTTTCCATTTTAAGCTGTAAAGTGAACGGTTTTGATGAGAAGTTGGCAGAAACGTTATGCTGAAGTTTTAAAGTGATGACTGCCTGCTATGTCAGTCCAGTAGGCCTCATTGGGTTCAATATGAATTATGACACTAACATGGTTGAAGTATAGAGGGAACTTTTCTCTGAAAAATACTGGCATAACATTTTTGGCAGTTGCAAAATAAGCCTGTATTTTGGTTTTGTCTGCCCTGAAATCTTTCTTCCCAGGCCACTAATAATTGAACAATTCAATGTTTGTGCATAAGATTAAGCCATTGTTTGGCCAGTTGTGTGGACACTCTATTCCATTTCATAAGTATACTGACTGCCATAGAGAGAGACTGCTTTGCACAACCTTATTCTTAGTACTCTTCATTCTCTCTGCTAGCCACTTGTTGGAGCCCTTTTACCTTACAATATTGGATTTTTTTTCAAAAATATGTACAAAGATGTCAGTACACAGTAATTTCAGTAACATATTTATAATAGCATAAGTGCTTTTTTTGATAGATTGAGAGATTTTTAACTTGCTTTCTTTGACTATTTAACCGAGTCAAAGCTGATTTACTGGAAATATTTCAACATCTCATTCTCTTTTTACACATTTTACACATATGAGTAGAGCTGCTCTGACTTCAATAACTGGCAGTATGGTTATGATTATTATTAACTATAGGGTATGTTCAGATTAATTGAATTGCCAGTGGCTTTTTTTGAATAAAGAGGGAAAACCAGGATTTCGGATAAATTATCTGCTGTGGATCCTTTTTTATCATCAAGAGTAGAATTGGTTTGCGATGGCAAGCTATGCGGAGGTCTGGATTCGGCCCTATGTGGTTATGCTCAAGGGGCAATTTTGCAGATTCCTGGATTTTCTAATGTATATTATTATGGGTTTAGAACTTGCAGTGTGGTATGCATATGTAATCGTACTGAGGGAACTATTGTTATGTCATTCTTTAAAATTTGATCAAAACAGAGCACCCACATGCTTAATAATCTATTAAAACATGTATGAGATGAGTAAATACTAAAAATAATAATTGTCTAAAAGCTGACAAAAATTATTACTTCATGTATGTATAGTTTACATTTTATTCTCTATAAGAGGGTGTGGATATTGGGACAAGTGGCATATGAAGTACGGATGACATATCAGGGTTTATACTCTCTGAATGTCATATCCTGTATTCATCCCTGTACATCTCTGTGTACATGAAAGAACATTATATATGTATATATATATATGTACTACTTTGTACAGATGATTATTACTTATACTGTGTGATTTAAGTTTGTCCCCATGCTAGTCACAAGTTTAATACATGAGTAAACCTATTAAGATTAAGTGGTGACTCATGTTATGTAAGAATGGTGTCATTCTAAACTCCCCAGAATGTTGCATTGTTGCCCAGTGGCTGTGGCTGCACGTGTGTCATCCATCCATATGAAATGAACATACTGCTGTGAATGTCATAGACATGGGAAACTTCTCCTGTGTCCATCTCATTTCTTTGTGAGAAACACGGCATCGTCCATGGATGAACCAGGACAGTGTGAGCATACCGCAAGCGTTTGCTCTCCTACCTCATCCTTTCATCATACGCGTGCATGACAACATCCTGAATGTACTGGTACCGCCTTCACTAGTGATTGTCAAGTGCGACGTCGTGAACCACTTCAGTGTGTGGAGCTTTCTTTAGCTGTCAGTCATCGACTGGTCTGATCCAATTAGAGCAGTTTGATTGGTTCAGTTCAGTGTTTTCATCATCACATTATTCCGTCGCTGCCCTTTACCATTCGTTCTGCCCCTCATGTTTTGTACTTCGACGTGGCGTACCAAAGTCAGCGTCCCGGGCCGACT
Organism: Albula goreensis; assembly: GCA_022829145.1. Lineage (NCBI taxonomy): Eukaryota > Metazoa > Chordata > Actinopteri > Albuliformes > Albulidae > Albula > Albula goreensis. Next base: position 10,684,396 of record CM040747.1, read on the forward strand.
AGCTCCTCTGAGAAAGCTCCATGCCCTCCCTCTGAGTGCCTGACGGTGTTGACTGTGAATGTTCGTTGGCTCTTGTCTCTGATGTTTGATTGCAGTCATCCATAGCAGGAATGTAGAGGGATGTATGATTCGTAACAGAATCCTAAAGATGAAACATATATCCAAAGACTTTTACTATAACATAAAGAATTTAGGAAATACTGTAGAGGTCTTCAGAATCTCATAAGAAAAAAAGACCTTCTTTGCACAACCTAAAGATATTGTCATGTGAGTCTGGATGGACGGTATTCCTACCAAGTGCACGTTAACGGAAGAGCTGCTCTGAAGTTTTACTCAAATCAAGAAGGCTCCACTCTCCAAGTCAACGTCCAACAAACAATTCAAATATTCTCTTTGTCAAAGCACCCGTTACCTGACCTAGCTGATAAGATGTGAGCCTTGACTGACGCTTGAGGTGCAGATTTGCCTTTGGAATTCTTAAGCAAAATGGAAGCTGAAACACACAGTGAAGCTGCATTGAAGTGATACAACTAAGATCAGATTTTTGTCAGCAAAATCACTCCGGTTATTCATCAACAGCGCTGTTTTGCTCTAACCGATCTGTAAAGTTTTCATCTGGATTTTCGCTGACTGTGGATCTCCCGTGAGATCTTCCAACAGGGTTCATAAAAGTTCAGCTTTTTCCTCAAGCAATATGCAAACCACAAACTATTCAAGTGGCTCTTTTTCAGCAGGATAATGATCCTGTGGATCCATAGGTGGGAGAGTGTTCTCTGAATGTCCCCTTGCTCAGCACATCAGCCTTAATTTGAGTCTAATATCAGAAATTATGGAGCTGAAAGAAAATCATGGGCTACCACTGAATCAGAGCGCTGACATGGAAATGCCACATTGAAGATGGCAACTCAAAAACAGGGATTTCTCACTGTAAAAAAAAAAAAAAGAAAAACAGGGTGGTCCTGGAAATGACATGATTATTTTCTCTTCTTTTTTGGAATGAAAAATGAGACCAGAAACTTACATCTGGGGTGTTTCCCTTCTCCATACCCCATCATTTTGGTTAGGGAACCGAAGGCCCTTGTGGGGGTGGAGAACCTATGATTATCGGTGCTGTATACAGAAAGGCACAGTTCAGTCAATGATGTCTCAACATCGCATATGTCATTCTATGCAAGTCTTCTGTTTTCATTATCAAGTTTGTTTTGGTAGTTTACTTATGGAAACCACTCTGTGTAGCTTTTTTATTTCCTGTCCCAATGCAACATAATGAAATGCATCCAAAATTTCAATGAGCCAGGTCAGTCTGGGAGACTTTAATATCGGTTGTATCAGGAAACATGGACACTGTGTTGGGTTACCATGAGAGAGAGATTGTTTATTAATTTGCTTTTCATGTTTCACTATGTAGAGAGTGGGGTGAGGGGGGTGGTGGTGATGGTGGTGGGGAGGGGGGGTTAAATAGAGGAGAGAAGTATGTGATACACTTCTTCATACATCAAGTTAACCTAAGACCAGAGTAATAAGGTAATTACTTGAGAAATGAGTGTGTATTTACACATTGTTACATAAAACACATATTTAGCAAGGAACAGAGTTGTGTCGTTTGTGTATATGTAATTACATAACTCTCTCCTTCTTTACTCTCTATGTGTTTGTGTTGTAACAATGCTATTACTCACTCAGACTAAATGCACTCTAATTACAGTGAAATTACACTGGTGTGAGGTCAGCTTAATTTTACTTGTTGTCTGTTTTGATCATTTTGTTTGACATTTTACTGAAGCTGTTCATGTAGTTGTCAAAATGTTTGTATTACAATGGCTGTTTGTTTATTTTTTTATTTATTCTTAAATCTGATACTTTTTTGAAATTCTGTTTCACATAGACAAATGCTACAACAAATCTATGTTCAATCCAAGAAGCCACAATATGAATAATAAAAAAGTGCTGTACAGTGCAGTACATTGACCACATGAATTTGGTATGGCCACCATTGAATGGGGTATTGTAATAATGGAAACTTGCATAGAATGCCAGATTTATATATCTACAGACTCATCTTGCTTTGAATGCTACCATGGAAGCACCCGAAGTGGTTACCTTAATCACTGTAGCACATGGATGATAAAAACGATACCATCATTTTCCCTGTGCGGTCCAGCTGAGGAAAGATTGGTTGTGCATAGGGAATCCGCCTTCAGGCTAAAATCAAGCAATGATAACCTTTAACCCTGTGACAGCCCTCTACCAGTATCTAAGCCCCACTAGTATGGTGGATCTTAGGACAGTTGTTTGATTTTTACCCTATCTAGCTTCATAGGGTTAACACTTAACTTGAAGTATATTATTGTATGCAAAAGGGCTGCAGAACAACCCCATGACCCTTCATAAGTCTTGATATAAACATTTGTAAATGTTAACGACATTTGATAAGAGCAGCACTGCTTATGACAATCTACGGAGCACTGCCTGTGACAACGCATGGAGTTGGGTGTTATAAGCAGTTACAATAAGCATGCTTATTAAGTGTGTTTATGAATGTTTGTATCTGGTTATGGAGGCATTAAGCAGACAGGCTATAGTGCTTTACAAAATATATGCTTCAAGAAAAGTGGAACTCTTTTAGGGATTATTTGGAATTTAATTTAAACAACTTAATTTGCAAGATTTGTTAGGCTTTGTTTGGCTGCCTGTGGTTGTATTTTCTTTTAAAAGGATGTCTGTGAACTCTTTGACCTTGATGCTAAGTGTAATGCTTTAATGTGATATTGTTGGTTGTTTGAATTTCAATATGCCTTATGTTATTTGTCATTACTCATAAAATGATGGAGCTTAAGAGAGGGTGGTATTGGTTTTGAATTGTTTATTATCAGAGTTCCTGTAAGGATCATAGCTTTACTCTGGCAAAGGATTAAATACTGTTTATCAACAAATTCTCCCAAAAATGGTAGAACTTACTGTAGATGTCAAAATTTCTGGAAATATAGACAATTTATGCAATTGTGTGTTAAAAAACAATAAAGAACACTGAAAAACAGTAATAATTACATTCATTAAGCACAACATAAGCAACTCATAAATTAAAATTTTTGAATGGAATGCACCCCTGTAAACATGAAACAAAGCATGGGCCAAACACATTCTGAAGCACTGAAGCTCTCTTACTGCCTTCTGTTTGTACTAAGTTATAACCCTTTTTTTCATTTTAGGCGCCCGTAGCTTAGCTGGGGGGCGTAGAGCGTACGGTAGGTCTGGTAGGGCACCATTTTCTTAAGATTTTCTTTTTCTGTTGTTACATATCTGTTTACAGTCACATTGTCTTTGTCCAATATTACTACATAATCAGGGACAGACAAATTTAACTGTTAACCTTATGAATAATATTCACACAAAAACGAATAAATTTAACCATAAAACACGACCAAATTGTTACATAAACATAAACTTTGAGAATGCTGTTAATGTAACGTCAGTCATTCCAGCAAAAGGCTAAAGCAAAGCAAAATTACATTGACAAACTTTGTTTTTCTGAAGGCATACTTTGAACCTATGAAGATGTAATGACTGCACATGTAAACATGTCACATTTTGTACAGTTATATTTATAGTTAACTTAAAATAAACTTTGAAGTCGGTTACCAAAAAGTTATGAAAATTTTGATAGTAAAGAAAAGAAATTAAAGCCACATTTGAATCACTGCAAATATTAAAAAGAGACAAATGACAGTTGTTGAGAATATGTAGAAACAGAAAAATACATAACTTTTTACTGGAAAGGAAGACATTTATAGTGGCATGTTATACAGTAAAATGTGCGTTTCTTTCTTTTTAAATATAATATTAGTATGATTTCATTAACTGTCTGTAACACATTGTTTAATACCTGTAATAAGACATCTTTGCAGTTCGCATAGATACATAACCTGGTTAAAGGCTGAAAGCAAACATGCTATCTCAATACATGCGGTAGATGAGTCACATCATATGCAGTTTAAACCTTTATAAAAAAATATAAATAATTTTATACAGACAATTTCTGCACGTTCACCTATTGCGATCTCTCCTCTGAGCACTGCTTATGTGCATTTAGGTCTGTATGTTAAACTTTCTGTGAAAAGAAAAGACAGATGGGCGGTCTTTGTCTCATGTAAGAAAAAAGTTATTTCTGTTCATGGAATGCACAAAATCCATTCATTTTTAACTGTTGAAATTAAAGGCAACTTTGTGTTTTGTTTGTTTGTGTTTGTTTTTTTAAGTTCCCTGTATTACAATTTAACATTTAAAGTTTATTATTATTATTATTATTATTATTATTATTATTATTATTATTGCTGCCTATGCAGACATTGATATGTCCATATTTTGTTTTCACGACTGAATCAATATTTTTCGGTTTTTACAAAATGGTGTGCAAACCCAAAACGCTTAAGTCATTCTGTCACATGTATAATTTACTTTTTTGTGAAGATTAAACATCAAAACACAAAATAATGATCTGACATGAAATGACAGCTTCATTCTTACCATCAATAGCTCCTAACGAAATGAGCATGTGTGTGTGCCCACAGTCAAAAACAACACTCACAAGTCAAGATTCATCTGTTTTACAGCCAATGTCTGAATATGAAGCCACCATCCATTAGTCAACAGTAATGTGTTCATTTGGCTTTTACACTAGATAAACTATGGATGATAATGACATGATGATCATGTAAGTTATACATACATGATACAGTATAAATTGTCACCTTATTAATATGCTAACATTATCAATTATTTCACAATTTATATCTTTTTTCACTATTGCAAGCCCTAGCTGACACATAACATTCTCGCAACATTGCCATAATGTTGTAGCATTGGTGTCCCATTTCTGCAATGTCACATGAATGTTATGAGTTATGTCATGTGTTAGCTAGGACATATTTACATGTAGACAATACACCTTTAAAACGGATACCTTTTTTCATGTCTTTTTTCTGTGACTGATCACCCCAAGTCTGCAAATCTACATAGAGAGAAAAAAACTCTAACAAACTACGATCTTGCTGTTTGATGTAATATGCCATCCTCTGCTATACTGTCAGTTTTTGGTTCAATGTAGATAAGTTCACTCTATTTGATGTGTGGAAATCCACATGTCAAAGGTTCGACCACTTCTCATTCATGGGGGCATCACCACTGTATGTATATGTATGTGTGTACGGTAAATCATAAAATGTTTTCTTCTTTCAAAAAACAAGGGAGATGCCAGTAATACAGGCACTGCCTGTGATACCACCAATTCTATAGGCCCAACAGATTATTGGCTCTTATAAATATTGAAAGTTATTCTTCCTACCATCGAAGCTGAAACATTCCAAAAATTATGGGTCTTATAAATATTCATGAGGGGGAGTGGCCGAGGACATTATTTGGTGGTGGATGTTCTGTTCTTGTGAATATCTTTTCATGAATATTCATAAACCATAAAGTGGCACAGGAAACACAAATCTCCTGGTTCCCAAAGGAATGTGTTGTCAGTCAGTACTGAGAATGGCAGGAAACACCAGAGCTGATCTGTTTGGTCTGTAGAATCTGTGGTGACAGGCTCGCTGTTGGACTTGAAAGAAGAATAAAATGCTCTTTGGTTCAGCGAATGGGCCTCTCTTCGGGGCTTGTGAAACCTGGTCAGCCGGAGCAGTCCAGGGGGCATGCTCTGTGGTTTAATCCATGATCTCACCAGCACATTACATTTTATCACCTCATAACATGCCCATCATCACCTTGTCTGGAAACCCTTTGTCCTTATGTGCGAAAAACCTGTTTGCCAGGAGCGTCAGTTGGGGACACTTTTGAAGGCATTTCTTATTAACCTTTATAAAGCACCAGTGCCCTCCATTGCTCATAGAATCCACACTGTAGGTACCTGCAAATTCATAACATGGGACCTAAAGTAAGTATGTTTCAACAATACGTTTTAATGTAGATGTCATTGATTGGTCTTATTTCTGTCCACTCAAAATGGCCGAGCCCTTTTTTTCTGCTGAGATGTTTTCTACTTTTCTGTCCCTGTCCTCAAGCCTTCACCTTTGTCTGTATGGGTGGTTCCCTTTCAGACAACACAACCTTTAACCCTCTGATCCTCCTCTTGTCACATTTGTCCTACAGAATGACATGTCTTGTCAGTGTTCCACTATCTTTGGTGCGTCACAATGAATTACTGGTGTGTGAACTTGACAGAGGTGGAAAATGCCAGCTTCAGAAAGTAAAAGTGCTGCCATTTTTTCTACCTGTGCACTGAAATAGGTAATTTTGACTAATTAGCTCATCTGCTTGGTTGAAAAGTGCTAATTAGAATCAGCTAGTTTAGTGCATTGAGTGAACAAAAATATGGCAACTCTTTTACTTTCAGAAGCCGGGATTTTCCACCTCTGGAATGTGAAACGCAAAAACACATCCCTTGTGTGAAGGAGCAGGGTGATATTGGCATGAAATATAAATGCATGTTATTAAGATGTAATTTCCAAATAAATAATTAATGTGCAGTCAAGCTGCTGTGATACTGTAAAAGTCAAGATGAATTTAATTCATTTAATGTAAAACATGTGGCCCTGTCACCAGTAAATGCAGAGTGCACAAATTAGCCCGATTTGTGGGAGAGGAGCTTTGAGAGAGTTTTAGCATTTGAATGCCTGCCCTGCTCCTTGCAATAGCTCAGACTCCTAGCTTTGGATCCCGTCCCTAATGGCCTGTGCAGGAGCTAAATCTGCTGACTGAGTCATGTGTTAAGTGCCTGGTAAAGTCTGAAGCAGCATCAGCTGTCACAGGCTCCAGTCAGTTCTTACCATACGCTGAGATCATGTTATGTTCATGGCACAGGCAGCACCTTCTGATTTGAGTGTTTGCCTTGATACGTTAAGGTTGAGGGCTGAGGCCCAGCTGTGTCATTACTGAGGTGGCAGTCGCCCTGTCATCTGGGCTTTTGACACAGCCCCCTGTGCGGGTAACTGCAGGGTCCATACTGGATTAAGACAGGAAGGTGTATGATATTCCCAGAATGCATCATGTCAGGCCATGTGAAAACAATACTATGTGACAGTTTTGCTGTCTAAATGCTTACTGATTGCACTTCCTGCAATTTGGGATGTAATTTAATTTTGAAAAAAAAAAAAAAAAAAAAAAGAATAACATTTACGTTTCCAGCAGATTTAAAATAGTTTAGCATGTTTGTGAAGCAATTAAAAATGAATGTTTGGATGTTAGCATGTATTTGTACTTGTACATTGTGTGTTCATAACTGACACAGTAATAACCAATACTGGTCATGTCCTTATCCATGCTGTCATCTTTGCTGACTGACCCATACTAATAACATCTGTGTGTCATTTCATCTCTCCTCTCACTGCCTGGAAACAATGCTGCTGTGGCCTTTTCGACCAAGTCAAAAATATATGAACATATTAGCGAAATGAATCACTCAGCACGAAATCCAAAACTAATTTGTAAGCACTCATTTGAAATTCTAAATTTATTTCAGTTATTTTATTCATATACATAGACACAAATGTATCCCAGACTTGTTTTTGAAGAATCACTGTAACATTACAGTAAATACATATACACCACCTAGGTTGTGAGCCAACAAGTAACACACATCCTGTCACCAGATGCTATGTTGCAGATGGATTACCTGTTAGCTATCCTTACATTAGCGTCATTTGCACAATAATTATCTTGTTCCTGCACATCAGAAATGCTCTACCGTACAGCACAGCCTTGGCAGAAAAGTCTGAGCATCATGGGATACCACAAGTTTCTGAAACAGTTCCCAACTGAAAAAAAACAGAAGTTGCATATTTTCATAGAATGCATTTTTATGTCTTTTTTTAAATGTCTGCATATTCAAAATACCACATACCCCTATTTCTTTGTCAATGAAAATTAAAATCAAATAAAAAAAAAAAAATTCTGTCCATTATGAGCCCAGTAAGTTTTCATGATGGCAGCAAGGAACAGCCTCAACATAGCAAGAAAGCAAAGTCAGAAATGGTACCTTTGTGTCAGTGACCTAGTGAGCCAACAGAGCTAGACATCGTACCTACTGTTACTACTTTTGTACTTTATATATTGACATATAGCAACCAGCAATTTAAATACAATTAGAATTCATATTTTACCAAGACATTTGACAGTTCTAACCATGTGTATTTCACTGGCTGAAATCGAACTGGGGTTTTGGTGTGTGAAAATATGTTGACATTCTAAAACATGGTAACGTTTGTGGGATATGAATGTATCTGCTTATTTCTCTATACCTTATCTGTAAAGAGCATAACGCACTGTCCCGATATGTGCTATAACTATACATTCTGCACCATTCTGCATGTCACATACAGACACAATCTTTCACACATTGAAAATTTTGCATTGAATGTGTCAGTCCATCAAAAGTCTATCACAGGCCATTAACATTCTGCTTAATAATGGAAAACTTGGTAAGGTGAAATTCCATTAATATTGTATGATGCAAGATAAACTGTGAGCTTCATTATTTGACCATTAAACATAGCTCTTTACTCTGAGGACTATACACACTGTGTAGATATCCCAGTGTCCTCAGCTCCCCCCTCCTCTGAGGATGGCATTGCAGAATTCTGCTGTCAACAGCACTGAATCCCTCATACATGCATCACTGGCCAGTAGCCCTGGACGTCACGGTCCAAAGCGACCGCCATGGTCTTTCTCTCTGACACATAAGCCGCTTCAGCGTGGAGGTGCCATTCACAGTCCAAACCTGATCACTGCAGTCGCTGTCCCTTGGCTGTGAGGAAGGTTAATGGGGCAGAGCTGCCACTCAGAACCGTTGCCTTGGTGACACTGTGACTTCTGAGGCTTATGACGTGGAGTGAAATGCCTTGAGTTCATCTGGGCAAAGGGTGCCCAGCTGGAAGGGAGGTGAAAAACAGAATTAAAATAAGTGCACTAGAAATATGTATTGTATCAACAGTAAACTTTTACATCTTGAAAGTACCACATGCAGCTTATGATCTCATTTTTATTGTATTGGGCTATTATGAGACAATAGGCTTGTGCTGCTTCACTTTTTCCTCCAAAATAATATATGTCTAAAGACAAACACCAGTGAGACAAGATCTTGACAACAAAAACATATTAGATGACAAGTGTTATTATATTTGTGTGGGTTTGTAAGTAACCCATTGTTTGGTTAGACGAATGTAGAATGTGGAATTTGTACTGCACCACTTCCTTCATATCCCTCTAACTCAGAACGGTTTTTCTGTGATGCACAGACTTTTCTTGTGGGCTGAAATGAATGGCACTTTCACTCTGAAAGAGATGCATGGCATTCTACATGGACATTGTGGAATATAGTGTATGCCATTGCAGCACAGTTGGAGGGGTCATTGAAGTGAGGAATGGATAGAAGGATTTATCATAACCCCTGTACTTAATCATGAGTACAAGAAATGATTTAAAGGGTAAACTGCTTCATTAAACTTCCCATACAATAATCACTTGCCTTATCAAAACTATTAAATTATAAATTACAATAGCTAAATCTGTCAGTTTACATTGTATTCTCTGCAATTTATCTTTCATCCTCTATTCATTAATTATTTAGATATTTATCATGTATTTATTCAACAATGTATTTTCTTGTTCAGTCATCCATAAGTTTGTCATTTTCTTATGCCTGGTTGCCTGATCTTGCCTGTGTTTGTTTGCCTGCAGTGTTAAGAATGAGGGCATGGACTGTCTCATAGCTCTGGCCCCAGCAGAAGGGGCTTAATTGCCAAATATGCAGTGATATTTCATGTCAGCTGTATTTGTTTTTGCAATTTAGAAGAATGCTGTGGGGTACTCATGTCTGTTGAAGTTGAATTGCCTTGCTTTTTTGCTGTGCTGTTACTTGCATCCTGTCATATTCAGACTCAGCCAGATCATACAACAGAGCTTAGTGAGTGGTACCACTTCAAGCCATTTTGTTGTTTTCATAACGGCTTTGTGATGTTATTGCAACATAATGTGAACGTTATGGAGCAGAGACACAGAAGAGACAATTCTGTTAGACTGCTAAAAAATCACAGCAGAGAAGCTTATTCCATTGTGTTCTGTATGTGTCACTTTGTCTGTTGGTTGCCTAAAAAAAACCCGTCATGGTAAATTGGAGACAAAAATATGTGTCACTTTGAAGCTGTTTGCACTTTTGCCGGAGCAATCCAATTCAGCCTGAATTTGGGGAGGTGTGGGCAGTCTGAGGATTTGTGTCAGAAGCTTGTTTGTGCTAACAGATATCGCCCACTCTTTCAGGAATCCAGTTCCGCCTTCCCACTTCCTGCAGCGTAGACCGGACCCAGCCACAGCCCCCAGGTAAAAGTGTCCTCTGTCACTCATGCCACTATGATCTCACACCACACTCTTCATTAAAACTGCAGAACACCGACTGTACACTCAACAAATACCTATGTGCGGTTTAAGGGACAAGTCATGTAAAAGCATAAAAATGTGAAATTGAGCAGCACAGCGTAGGCAACAAGCACTACCTAATATTGCGACAAAGAGGCACCACAATCCAATGACTTCACTACTGCCATATATGATAGAGAGTAATGACTGTGGGACGGAAATCAAAACTCATTGCAGAGTATGCAAAAAAAATCTGCATTAGCACAAGGAGCAGGTGGTACCTGCTGCAGGGATGTCGTTCCTGTCTCTTAGAAAAAAGTGCTAATGGAAGGCAAAGTCCTATGAACTGTGAACAGAATAAAAGTATTGAAAATATTTCACTTTGAAAATCAAGCCAAAATGTACTTGGACCCAAACTATGCCTGTATAACTGGAGACATGCAGAGGGTGTGGGACTCATAGTTATTGTTGATTGAACTCACTGCCTTGTGTTTTCTGGTGGATATTGTATGAGACACATGCAGTTTTCAGGCAAAAATATTGAAGCTGAAGTTTGATTGGACATATTAAGAAAAGCTCTAGCTCTTAGTTCAGTAATATGCCCCATGGTCTAGAATCAAGCCCCGCTAGTGCTGACTACATCTGCCAGGCTTGCTCAATATTGCACCCAATGCTGTGACTATTGGTGTCTACATTGGGAGGTTCCCATTTAACTCATTTCATCATATGCAAGTGAGTCCTCTCGTGGTGCAGCAGCCTGCAGTCTACCCTCTGTCTGCCTGCAACAGCGACTATGTAAGACAGTATATGTTTGGAAATGTGTTGGGTTCCTGAAGATGAGTATGAAGAATTGCAAAATATGTGAGAAACATTTCTGGTTGAAAGCACATAAGCTTCTCTCAGTTTAAAAGGCTGCACTGTCCCATCGCCCTGACTTTGGATTGCAGAATATTTTTTTTACATTTTTTGCCTACGGCCACATAAACTCTGGTAAAAGCACCTTGGTGAAGGGTTTGGAATACCCAGGAGTATTCGCAAACTGTGCTCTACACTGCAGCCTAACCTATCATCAAGAAGAGAGTAGACAAGCTTGTGATCTCCTCTTAAACACATGATGTCATAGACATGTGTCAGATGAAGGCAATGCATGTCCAGCACTTTGACTCTGTCCTAAGCAGTCCTCAGCATCCTTTTATCCCATTAAAAAATTAAAAATTAAAACATTTCTCAGCAGGTCACTGGAATTGTTTCATTTATATAACACTGCCACAGCCATGCACCCCGGCTGGATTTATCTTTTCTCCAAAAAGTGTAATGAAATGAAGGGCAAGTGAGCTTACAATCAATCTTACATCAACATTGCCTTTGATTCAGTCAGATTTGTTCTTAACATACACACAAGGGACCTGTTAATGTTTATTCACTACAACCTAATTTACATAGCCTGCCATTCCATAAACACCTGCAGTTCAGCTCACACTAGAGTTAAGACAAATATGCTAACATCCTGCTCTGTGTATCAGGCCATGTGGAAAAGTGGAATCTCTCTGGAGATTCTTGAGACAGGGAAAAACCTGTCTGCTTCTGTGATGTGTAACTGGATGCATGGTCTCTGAAGGGAAAATGATTAATAAACAGGTTTGACTAATGCCACAAAATTTATGATGAGTGCAGAGCATTACAGGCTCTGTAGTACAAGAACGTGCCCTACCCACCTTCACCCTCTACTTGTGTCCCCCTGTCCTTCACACAGTCACTGAGAGAGTGAGTCTTGTCATGACAGAATGAAGTGTCATGACTCAAGCAATGGGTGGAGCAATAATAGCTGTCAAACAAGGAATTATTTGAACCAATCAACTGATTTTGCACTTCACAAAAAAAGATAAGTCAAAATTAAGTTATAGCTTTAGATCAGAAATTTGCTAGTAGCTCCACACATGTCTCATTATGACATCTCATAGTCTCCATTCTCCTAATACATACTAAACTGCAGTATTGGCACTTAACCAAGATTACTAAGAAACTAAAAATGTTTGAAAGTAGTATTGTTTGAAAGGAATATAATTATCACTCCAAAGCATTTGCAAATTTACACAGTTACAGGAGATTTTCATTTATTTATTTAGCTTGCAGCAGTGGAAATGCCCAAGCATCAAATACATGCAAAAGTTGCATCAGTGGTTTGATATTTCCCATTGTCCCAGTCCCAACTGTTTTTGGATTTCTAATATATGCTGTTGAAGACTTTGATCTGCTGAAATCTGAAGAGTGAACGTATTAATATTAGTATTATGATGAAACACAAAGAAGTTTCTAAAGAAACTCAGTGCTCCTCTTTCTCCAGGCTCATGTTTGATGTTAAATGTGTTCATGAGAACCAGAGGTCCAGAGCATTTTTTGAGCAGTGACCTGTTTTAGAAGGTCTTACTGTCACTATTACTATTTTATTACATAACAATAAAAATGTAATAGTGAAATAAATGAAAACTGTTTCTGTTTATTGTATGTAATAAAGTAGCAGTAGTCTTCCTTTGAATCACTTATTTCATTGAAACATCAAAATGCCACTGTCAGAGGCCATGATGGCTAAAACAGCAATGAAAGAAATGTTTACCACTGTTCTTGATTCTTCTGGGTCAGAACCGGAACCACTCCGGTTCTGATGAGTGAAGGATTGAAAGACTAAAACAAATGAATGAATGAACCATCACGAAACCATGTTTTCCAAAAAAGTGTGTGGACAAGGCCCACAGCAAGACCTGACACCTCTTTGTGATCACTTCTATTTTTGTCACATTGCTGAGTCATGGAGCTGAGTTTTGAGGCATTATTTCTCCTACTGACTCATACCCTGTTTTACAGAAATAGCAACAGGAAACTTGTACAGATCATGTCATATCACTATTTGTTAGTTTTCTCAGACAGTGTTTGTTTGAATTAAAATTCAAGATCATATTCACATTCAACAGAAATATTTTAAGCAAAAAGAGTCAGTGACTGGCAATGAAAGTGCCAGTTGTAATAGATTAAAACCAATTTAACATAAATAACATGGAACAGAAATGCTCTGGCAGGGATTTATCATGGAGTCTGTAATGTGTTTGCGATAGTACATAATGGAATAGGAGTGAAAATACATTTTTGGGTACATTTTTCTCAAATAATTGGGTTACCTGCAGTTGGAAAGATTGAAAATCTGTGCTTTGCTAATTAATCAGTCCTTTTATAAACTTAACCCTGTCATTACTCTGACCTTTAGAACCTTTAATTGGTTCTAAAGGTCACCTAATTGGTGGTCAAATTTGGAAAGTTGCATAATTATCAGTGAGATATATCCAGGTGATTGAAAGATGGTGGTACAGAAGACCCTCTAACCAAGCATGCATTCAGACCAGGGATGGCCTTGTTGTGTTGGATGTAATAATATTATGTAAATGATGTAAAATAGTAAGAATGGCAGGGAAAAAGTGTATGAGTATTTAGAACACAACAATCAATTAGGAATGACTTGACAGTAGCAACAAGTTTCAAGAAGGCCTCTTTTAAGGATAGAACTTAAAAGCCCCTGTAGATCTTTTGATGCCATCCTCTGAAATAGGTGATTGTGAGTGAGGTCACACATCATGCTCAGGCTCCCCATCTGAAAACTGTTTTGCTGTTGAGTCTTTCTAGATGGATTAAGATCATAATCTCATTTGCACTTAAAAGGAAGGCTCCTTCCTGTGATCCCCACAGCCCAGGAGAATGTGTCCTGGAAAAACCAGCCCTGTTAGTCGGGCTGAGTCGCTCTTTCCTCTTCATCATCATCATCATCACCATCATCATCATCATCATCGCTACTATATAGAACGAGAATAGCTGTATTTTCATGTTGAACTCTATCCCCTTCCCCTCAATATATACTATCACTTTTATGTGCATTTTTCCTAACTACTATGTGGAGCAGTAGTATAGCATAGTGGTCACACATCCATACTCATGGGCAAAACATTGCAGCTCCAGTCTTAAATGGGGCCCTTCCAGTAAATATCCATCTATATAAATTGATATCAGTTGAAAGGTCAGCTTTAAATCATTCTGGATTTGATCTCATAAGGAAATACTTAAGTGGCATATGTCGTAGTGGTTTCATTCATAATTTATTGTCCTCTTGCTGTCAAGATTAATCAGTGGTCTCAGAGCAGTTGGTCCTCCTAACATCATTCGTCTTCTTCCTGGCCTGCTTTCAGCTGTGACATACACACCCAGTTACAAGAAGACTCCTCCTCCCGTCCCACCCCGTACCGCCTCCAAGCCCCTCATATCAGTGACGGCCCAGAGCAGCACAGAGTCCACGCAGGATGCCTACCACGATGGGCGCCACCCGCGGGGCGGCCTCCTGTGGGCACAGGATGGGCTGGGCCGGGCACTCTATAACTCCACCGACAGCTTGGATAGTGCCAAGGCGGTGACCATCGCCATGGAAACGGCGGCAGGCCGGCGGCACGCGTCCACAGGCAGCCACAGCTCGGTACAGACGTGTGACAAGGCAGTACTGGTGTCCAAGGCTGAGGAGTACCTGAAGACCCCGCGCTCCTCCATTGGGATACAGGTAACCCACCCCCGCATCCTCAAGCAACACTCCCCCACCTCCTTCCTCTCCATCTCCCAAAATAACAGCCGATGAGTCACCCCCCTGCTGCGCTGACTCCAACTACTGAGGCGCACGCACTGACCATTGATTAGGATTCACTTCACGACGCCACGGCCCAAGCTGAAAGGGCCTCTCCGCCCGCAGCAATAAGGATAAATGATGCCATCACACAGCAGCCCTCTGCTGTCAGCCAATGTCAGGCTAGCCGCTTCAGCGTGACGCACAGCCCCACTGCTCAGCAAGTGCAGGCCGTCCGCCATCATTATCATTACCATTAACAGCACAGAAGTCACGGCATTCCCCGATCCTACCTGTCACTATTACAAAATATATATACACACTCACACACACACACACACGCACACATACACGCACACACACACACAGCTGTAATATGACCTTGCCACCAATATGATTCCAGTGTTAGGGTCATCTAATTTTTGCTGAAATCCCCCCCTCCCAATGTAATTTCCTTTTGCTGAACTTGTCGTTACGTGGTTGGTTTGTGAAATGGCTTGTTCATTGCCTGTCTGTCAGGCAACTCACCAGGGCTGAAGAATGGCACATTTTAAGCGTTTCATGCTGAAGAGATCACAACTGGAGGCTGCGAACCATAATTGCGTTGGCATACACAGAGAGCAGGGCAGTAACAGCCGGCTTTGGTCCACAGCACTGGTGATAGGTCCGTCAGCCCAGACACAGGACAGCCTGTTACTCTGTATTGGTCTTTCAGAGCGGATGCAGTCACACAGAACGCTTCTTCTCTCAGGTTTGGGGGTTCACCTGTGCCAAGACAGCATGCGTGGCACTCATCACCAACCTCACCAGCAAAGCTGCTTGTACTCTTCACCACCACCAACCAAGTCTTCCTTCTTCTAATTTATCCTCATCATTATAATCCTCATCACTTTCTTATTCCTCTTCATCATCACCAACCCCATGTCCCTTTTTACTCATTTAATATCACTTCTTCTTCTTCTTAATTGGGACAAATGTCATAAACCACATTTTCATTTTCTTTTTTTCAGATATCTTTATTTTTGTTTCTGTCTTTACATTCCACCATCTTCATCCTCATCATCATTGGCAGTAAGAGCAGGACTGGCCACATCACAGCCAGTAGATGCATGGAGTGACAGCTGCTGTGTTCCTAAGGAAAGGTATGCAAGAATGGGTGCAGTTGCCCTGCCAATTTTCCCTTTTTCCTTTTTTTGTGGCACAATCTCTCTGCTAGATCATCATGTCTTCCTCAAATTTCTCTCATGTATCAGCAGTGCTGTGTATCTTTTACAAGAACGCACTGTGTTTTGAGTAGTAGTCTATTGGAAAGCAATGATACATAAGTATTACATACATAGATAGAGGTATGAGGGTCAGAGCAAGACAGTACATATTACATACATGTACTTCACAAAAAAAGAAAAAATAAGTAAATAATGTGATTATGTCTCTATTAATATAATGTAATATCTTCAATATACCTGGACACATTCACGTTTGTAGTGTGTGTTGATTACTCATATGAGCTCTGAACAAATTAAATGATTTTTAACTGATGTCCCACTCTCCTTTCTCAGCCTGCATGGGCAAGTGCTGCAGAGACACAGCTACATAGGGTGTATTTCAGCAGTGCTGAAAGTACTCATATTTTGTAACACTGCTGTCAAGATAAATCAAACTGCTGAAAAATGTGCAGAAATGCATCACGGCTGAGGACAGGTTGGCTCTGGGGAGGTGTGTTTATGAGGCTGTGCTGATGTTTTGTGTTGGTCAGGTGGAGACAGCAACTGACTCAGAGTCTGAGAGCAAAGGCCTACGGGAGTATCACTCTGTGGGGATACAGGTGGAGGATGAGAAACGGTACGTACTGCCATGTCAGTGCTCATATGTTCACAGGAAATGACATCATGAGTGTTCTACAATTTCTGATCTCTCGTCAATTTTGGTATTTATTTAACACTGGATAAAATTAACACCACCTCCACATACTATGATACCCTGAAGAAGCAGTGATAACCTGTAAGAATGCCAATACCCATGACATATGCTGAACATAAAAATGCAGTTAATCGGTATTAGAAAATGATTGTGTTTATACAAAGAGTCGCTTTTTATTTTTATCACAGTAAGAGCATATTTCTGTGTTGAATGTAGTAGATTATGAAACACAAATAATTTTATATTTCTTAGTGCCTGTGTGTTGGTCTGTGTGTGTTCATGCGTGTATCTGCAGGTATTTGTGGTTGTGTATACATGTGAGAGTTATGTATATGTGTGTGTTTCAGACACGGCAGGTTCAAGCGCTCCAACAGTGTGACGACGGCGGTGCAGGCAGACATGGAGCTGGAGGGCTTCCCTGTTATGGAGGACAAGGGCCTGCAGTTCGGCGGCTCCTTCCAGCGCCACTCAGAGCCCAGCACTCCCACGCAGTACGGAGCCGTCCGCACCGTGCGCACGCAGGGCCTTTTTAGCTACCGCGAGGACTACCGTGTGTCCAGTGGCCCGCCAAGCCCCCAGCCCGAGCCCTGGCTGGTGGAGCCGGCCCATGAGGCGGCCGAGACGGGCCGCGTGTCCCCACTCCGCAGAGATGGAAGCTGGTTCATGCAGTTGCTTCACAACGAGACCAAGAGGATGGAGGGATGGTGCAAGGAGATGGAGAGAGAAGCAGAGGAGCACGACCTGACAGAGGACAGTGAGTTTCCCTTTCCATATGCCAACCACTGCCTGCTCTGAAAGAACATACAAAGGAATTCATGGCATCCACTATCATTTTTTTACACTAGCTATTATGAATAAATCAGGTCTTAATCTTATGTACATGATGTTTGTAGGAAGTGGTTATGTGAAGTGTCTCGGGTGAGAATGCTGATGTACACAGTTGCAGTGGTGTTGGCATAAAGCAGCCAGCTGTAATCTTTGTGTCTGTCTCTCAGTCTTAGGTAAAATACGGAGCGCGGTGGGCAGCGCTCAGCTCCTGATGTCACAGAAATTCCAGCAGTTCTACTGGCTGTGTCAGCAGAACCTGGTAGGTGCCATTCCTGTACGTGTGTGTGTGTGTGTGTTTGATTGTATGTTTCTGTGTGTGTGTGTGTTTTTGTATAGTTCTGTGTGTGTATTTGTATGTTTGTGTGTGTGTGTGTGTGTGTGTGTGTGTGTGTGTGTGTGTGTGTGTGTGTGTGTGTGTGTGTGTGTGTGTGTTCTTTAGCACAGCAGTTGACGTCAGTAAGGCCATTATCCGCCTTTCAGGTTGCGTCTCAGCCATCGGCACAGGCTGATTGGGCTGAAAGCAGCTGAACATGTTACTTGCAGTAACCTTCACAGAGAATAAAGAGAATCAGACAACGATAGAGATCTCCCTCTGCCTACGAGAGGAACAATAAGGAGGCACGAATGCCTGTCTGCTATGACGCATGTGGGGCCCAGTCTAGAATACAGAGAGCACAGCACAGCTCACTGTTACCATCATGCACCTCTTCCCTTCTCCAACCAAAAGCACCCTGAATGGAATGCATGTCCAAAGACACTAAACACTTTAATTCCTCTGTAAGTAAAAGTTGAGGGAAAGGATGCTGTTTGATTGTAAGCCTGCAGGAGTTATTCGCTGATAACTGATAGACAGGATGCACTGCAGTCTGATGGCCTTAATTAGTGTTTCACTGACACATGTCTGATTATTGTATGTTGTCAAGCTAGCCTGTCCCCTTACATTAGATATTCACTCTGGAGAAGTCATTACCCATTACCCAGGGTGACTTACGTTGCATTCTATTGAATAACCTATCGGGAATCAATGATGTACCCTGCCCACTCAGCTCTTCTGTCTGTCCTCTTATTTCCAGGTTTATAATCAGTGAATTCATGATGAGGATGTATGATGTAGTTTCTGTTGGTATTTATAAATGCTTTTCCAGACAGTATTTTGTAATTTTCTTATTGCTTTGGCTTTCTGATTTTTCTTTGTATCCTAGGGTGCTTGATGTAGAACTTGTTTGTACCATGAGCCTACATGTGTGACTAAAAGAGTGAGATATGTTTTGAACTTATTGATAATGTTTCTTTCTTGCCTGAAACTAAAATGGTGACAGCAGAAGATGCAATGGATTTTTCGATGGATCGTAATCTTAGCTTGTCCATAAGGCTTTAATCATAACTGAAGGCTTGGATTCTCAACAGATAATGAATTACTCATCTTCTGAATGGATCACTAAAGTCAGGAAAGGCTCTTGCCATTAGCACCAGCTGAGCTCAATAGTCAAGACATCATTATTGTGTATATGCCATTAGCCAAAAATGCCAAACATAATCAGGAGTGAGAATAGATGAGAGATGGTTGGCTCGGCCCTGCTGGGGTAGAGTGGGCAGTAGTTGGCCCAGGTCCGTTGGGTTAGTGCTACATAAGGGCTTCCTGGCTGCTCTCCAGGCACCTGCAGGTTACCAGTTGCCAACAGTGAAAGGTGTGTCTCCCCTCCAGTCAGCTTTAACTCTCCATTGGTGAACTCTGTGGCCACCCTCGCTAAAATTAAATGTACTATAGTGTGCTGTATAATATACTTAAATTATATTGCAGTATACATTATATTCCATGTCTGGAAGGGTTGTAAAATGGCTCATGGGTGAAGATGCATACATGAGCTGCAGTGCCTCCTTCATGGACACAGGTGGCATGGGGGTGCGGTGACTATGCAGCCCATTTGGTGAGAAACTGGGGGAACCATCATCCTCCAAGTGGATTTTTCTGGCCTCAGTCTGGCTGCAGCCTGGTGAAACTCATCCCACTTGGCAGCGATGCTGAGGGCTTTGATACACATAAAACATAAAAAAGAGACAAATTGGTACTCGCAGCACAAAGTTAAAGTAACCCTAGCGATGTGCTTGTGCTCGCTAATGGGTACTTGTGCAGCAGGGCTGTAAAAACCACATACTTCAGGCGAACCTAATGTAACTTTATCTGCTGTGCCATTGTGTTGCTCATTCAGAGGCCATGCTGTTTTCATGCTGTGAACATGCTGGGCTAATTGCATCGAACAGAAGGTAGCACTTTAACACAGGTTGAACCTGTGGTGACTGTGCTACTGAGGATTAAATGAATCCCCAAGTTCATGTTGTTCCAGGCGACAGTCCCTGATTTTGGGCTGCACCTCTTCATACGATTAATTCATCTGTCAGCAAACCACAGTTTACCGCCATTTCAGTAGAAGTCTGGAAATATTAAACAATAGCTACATATGAAGCACTTAGGCAGTGTGTTTATACTCACACTATATCTATTTTTTCTATTTATACTCTATACTCTGGAAATATTAAAAAATAGCTACATATGAAGAACTTGGGCAGTGTATTTATACTCTGACTATTGAAGTGTCTAGAGGGTGTCGTTGAC
Source organism: Albula goreensis (assembly GCA_022829145.1). NCBI lineage: Eukaryota > Metazoa > Chordata > Actinopteri > Albuliformes > Albulidae > Albula > Albula goreensis. The sequence continues at coordinate 10,704,819 of CM040747.1, forward strand.
TGCACAATGTTGCTGAGCGCTAACAAGTCTTTCAGGAGGGCCAACACTTGCTTCCATTTGTTTCTTAAATGACAAATATCGTTGTGCTAAAATATGTTGTTCTTCAGTCCTGTAATCATAGCTTCTGACTATACTATTTTTTGGCTGGCACAGCTGAATATTGAAAAAATTAAAATATTGAAAACTTTTTTTCTTTATACATTCTGGAATCATCAATCTACTAGCTAATATTACATAGCTACTGTAGCTGTATGCAAAACATAAGGTTTTCTGTCATAAAAATGTTGATGATAAAAAGTGAATTATATCCTCATCTTCACCATTAAACATATGGTCATGGAACCTTAAACTCATTTTTCCAGTATATTAATCAAATTGATATAATTAATTCATAATAAAAGAGGGAGGTCTAAAATTACTTATCAATCATCAATGCATTTGCAGTAATGTCGAGACCCTTAGGAATTTTTATATTAAATTTTAAAACTGGGCTCTCTGAAAGACAATTACTTGAAGCATTTAGCGTTAAGCATTTCAAAACATATTTAAATTTTCTACTTTATATTGTACTTTTTTGGAGTTGTAGTTATTTGTTTTGGCTGTACAGTTGTTTGTGAATATGATGACAGTATGTCACACACTGTGGAATTACTAATAGGGCATGTGATTGCAGCTTGCAGCCCTATGTTCATATAAATGTGCATGCAGAAATATGATTTTTTTTTTCAAATGCACAGCAGTGACATCTAGAGACTGTAGTCAGGAATGCAGCATAAAAGGCAAACAGCTTGTTCTTATGGAATTCATGTATTTCTGGCATTCCAGTACACATCAATAAACAAGTAATAGGTGAGACTTCCCATAAATGTGTTTGATGATTAAATGTTTTTTTAAAAAAAAAAAAAAAAACATCTGCTCTTAGTTACCTAACAAGTTACAGATGTAACCTGTTTCTTACGCTTTAATATATTTTTTAAAGTTATAGACTGTAGATGAAAACTGTCCTTTTGTTCAGTGATTGCTTAATGGGTGCAATACAACTAAAACAGCACACATCCATACTTAAGTCTTGTTAAAGTTCAAATTTGAATAGATTGTGACTTCAGATGTGAAAAATATTTTTGTTTAGTCAAAATCACGAAAAAAGGGCAAAAACATGTCTGTCTAAACTCGACATATTTAATCAAGCATAAAACCTTTTCATTATATATAACATTTTTATGCATATATTTACATACTGGCTGGAGCGTAAACAGGGAAGTGATTGCCTTCTGCTAGACCTGAGCAATATATGTTATGTCAGACTGTATGGTTTTGTTTTTGTTGGGTGTGCAGATTGGGATGGGTTGATCAGGGTTTTGGTGATCAGGTATCTTTTGCATGGGGCTTGGATCATTGTTCATTTGTACTGCACTACTGCGACCCCTCAGGACCCCAGTGCCATGCCCAGGCCCACCTCTCAGGACCTGGCAGGATTCTGGGACCTGCTCCAGCTGTCCATTGATGATGTGACCTCCAAGTTTGATGAGTTGCAGCAGATCAAGAGCAATGACTGGAGGCCGGTGGAGAGTCCAGAGAAGAAGGTGTGTCTCACCGACTGTCTCTCACGTGCTGTTTCTTCAACAGGCAGCAAAGAAATCCCATAAAAGTCCATGTTGTGGGTCATGATGTTACGATTTGTTTTGTTTTCCAAGAAACAGCCAGAACACTTCCCTGTGCAAATTATAGTGAACAAATTGGATTTGTGTATTCAGACAAGTTCCTTGCTTGTGATCATTTGCCGAAGTTAATGTCATGATTGTAATGATTTAGATGAGTGATAACATAAACAAGTCAGCTCTGCATCGTATGAGGAATGAAAAAAAGAGAACTGTCAAAGCAAAATATCTGATTTATCCCCTCAGATTAGCAAAGCAGGGTATTATATTTGTATCAGAATTCACACCACCTCTCAACATGGTTTAAATATCATTTTGAAAGATTGGATTCCATGTAATTTTGTCCATTCCGACCAGAGGAGAATATCAGGCTGGTATCTTATTTGTGCAATATGTGCACTGAAGCATTCAATTTGAAATATATAACTGTGAAGTGAAACAGCTCTGATAAATTTCTAGCTTAGTGATGATAGTAGTGTAAAATAAAAGAATTGATACATGTATATACCAAAACAAAAAGGAATTCACTTCAACATTGACAGAAATATTTTTTCTGTCATACCAATAATTGTAGCCCAGATGTGTTTGGCAGATAAACAGATAGCAGTAGTAGCTCATTCTCCCCTTCCTTTTTCTCCCTCTTCCACCATTTTAACCTGAGAAGGAGAGGAAGTGGCCACCTCCTGTACCAAAGAGGCCCCCTAGAGGCCGAGGTGGAGTGATGCGGGAGCGATCTCTGGACCTCCAGGACCGGCAGCGGCAGGAGGCCCGGCGGCGGCTGATGGCGGCCAAGCGGGCGGCCTCCTTCCGACAGAACTCAGCGACAGAGAGGGCGGACAGCATCGAGATCTACATCCCTGAGGCTCAGACCCGGCTTTGAGAACGAGCGGCCCGAACCCCCCCACCCCATGACCCCCCACCTCTACGGCCCTCCTCTCACATCATACTTTATACTCCTTTCATTTTCGTGCCAATTTTGTGTTTCTTCAACTCCAGCACAGTGAGGCTAATTTAACCCCCCACTCCCAGGATATTATACAAACTGCCCACCCTCTCCTGTTCTCATTCATCAAACTACCCCCTTCCTGCACTAGGAATATGTACCAGTAAATGTAGGAAATTCTTCTTCTCGCCCAGGAAGCAAATATGAAATTACTAGTTAGGCCTGGTGGTGAGCGTATTTCAGGCTGTGGAACTGTTAATTGATCCCTAAGGCTTTAGATCAAGCAGTCACATGGGGAACCCAGAGGGATCTGTTCAAAAGGTGATCACAAAGTGCAACTTGTCTTGAGAATTACACCAGCAGCAGCGGCCTCAGATGGACGTGCGGAGGAGCCCGCGCTCCCTCTGAGGCCGGGGCGCTTGCACAGATGAGACACCGCGTCTCCACCGGGTTTTGAAATCAGTTCCGTCTGCGGACGTTAATTCAGGTTTTTCCTGGGCATCAAGCTCGACACACGGGGGTTTCCTGAACCAAACTGAGTCTCGCACAACTCGAGCAACCCTTTTAATCAGAACCAGTGCTTAAAAAAAAAGAAGAAATACCTCAAGCATGCGTGTCTGTCGCACCAGGGTGAGAATGTCAGGGTGGGGGGCGTGGGCTCCGAGGTGACCACGGTAATGGCCGCCTCCGCGAGCTCCACCCCAAGCATTGCGAAACACATGAGCAGTGGCCATTGGCTCACTGTGCTGAGAAATGAGATACAAGGAAGAGACTGACTTAAACGTGCCAACAATTTAGATAGCCAACCTCTCTCCCCATTCTCAGTGTTTTACAGTGAAATATTTATTATTCTTTCCACATTTTTAGGCATCAGTCCATTGCCGTAAAAAAAGCCTATGTTTTGAAAAAACCAGGATCTATGGGCATGGACACAAGTTAACTTAGTTCTGGAAAAAAATGTATAATTTATAGTATGTAGAATAATGCATTTTTGCACCACAAATAATATTCCTGTTTGTATTTCCAAGGGAAATGTAAGCAATGAAGCTCACTTACTATTGTTGCAATTGAATTGCAAGAGTAAACATGAAGGTTTTTATTTGGTCATGGATTTTTACCTCACGCTGTCAAATGCCAGCCCCCATGACAATGCAGTTATAACATTACGATGTCTCATATGATATAGTATATATATATATACACAAACTTGAATAGTTGCTGCGAACATTTAACGGAACTCTCCTCAAAGTCACATTCAGCACAACACTTTCTGCTGAATGGCCTCTTGTGTGGTTCAGACTAACCGTTCAAGCCAACAATTGACCATGAGCCACACCCACCTCCATACAAGAACACAATAAGTAACAGCTTGGTTTCTCTTTACAAAACTGTTGGCGCAAACATGCTCTTCGAAAATTAAATATTCAGCCTGACCATCATACCGCCAGTGCATATGAAAAAAATATGCTGTAAAAAGTCAATGATGTTTTCAGCACTTACAGGACATGAACGTTGAGAGTTGATGGTGTGAAATCACACGATGTTGAGAAGTGAGGATGGCAAGATTCAGAATATCAGTGGGCTCCCTGAATAGATTTTTCAGTGTTTGGTGACAGGACCTTAGAAAGCAAAGCAAGTGGGATTGTTTCATTGTTGAACATTGGTTGTGTTAATAGCGTTTCAGGGTTGTGAGCTGTGTAAATGAGAGTGCAGGTAATGCAACCAGGAGAGTGCAAGTAGTGAATGGCCTCAGCTCCTGGTGTCTCCTCTACTCTCTGCCCAGGCAAAAAAAAGGGGGGGGCTGCAGGCTCTGCTCTGGGGACCTGCCTCACTGTTGAGAGGAAACAGGACTCCATGAACTAAATAGTACTGGACCCCATCTCACACACATTCTCCTGAATGGTCTGGGATCCAGTCCCACCTGTATCCCTCTGTGCAGTTGGGAATGTAAACCCACACAATCCCACCTGAGCAGTGCTGGATTCAATCCCACACACTTCCCTGAGCAGTCCGACATCCGGTCCCATATTACACTGAGAAACCCATGGCCCAGTCCCTCAGACTGAGCAGTCCATGGTCTACACCTTAATGCTGAGCTGTCTGATCCATTCACCAGATTAAACAGCCTCAAAGCATACACAGCTGATATCACAGGAGTTTTATAAAGACATTCCACACATAGAATACTTTTAACTGAGAAAGTATTTATAATCTTCCCAGTGTTATTGTATTCTGGGTCATAACTTGTATAGGTGCAAACATTTTTAAGATATTCGATTATAAATAGTAAACGGTGCTGCTATTAGGATATTATCCTTGAACCAATCTGAGTCCCACATCAGTTTGAGCCTCACATCATGAACTTTTTAAGGGTGTATCAGTGCATCTCTAGTTACATTTGTTTAGGGATTCAGATTTAGATTATTATCTTTCACTTTGTAAAAGGTGCAGCTGATCATTTTGACGAATTTCACTTTTTTAACTTAAAAAGAGGGGAAGAGGAGAGGGAGAGATGGACGATATCGGTAAAGAGATAGTCACAAGACATTCTAACTGTCACGTGACTGTCAGACCAGGACATTGGGGAATTATCACATACACAGTTGACAACTTTATAAACCTCCCGATCTATCCTTCACAGTTACAGTAGTCTGGGAGACCGTGGGGTCACCCCTCTGTCCGTGGTGACCCTCTCAGGGTTTGTCTGGTGACTCAGAAGAACCCGCTGTCATGTTCGTGGTGTCCCTAGAACACCACCTGACAGTAGAGTGGCTCACACGAGCAGCACATGGGAACGATTTGTCAGCCCTCACATTTTTCATGTGTCTTTTCCATATCCATTTTAGCCCTCAGAAATCCTATTGTTGACTTAATTATGCCTACATTTTTTTAATTGAATATATTCAGCTCAAATTTCATTATACGGTTTTTAATACAGATGAACATTTGCAATGTTGAGATGGTGGTTAATAGGTGTGTGGTGCCCATGTGAAAGAATGCCACGGGAGAGGGTGGAATTTGTGCCGGGGCAGGGCCTCCCTGCTGCCCCAAGGCAGGGTGGCTGTTTGCAGTGGTGTTGCTGTGGAGAAAAGGCAGGTTTGGTGTGTTACCTCGGGCTGGAATCAGGGGCTTTGAGATGTGGCCATCGCACAGGTCTGGGAACAGCGGTGTGTGCATTGTCCCCCTTCTGTGTCACCATAATGCTGTTATCAGATTGATGCTATTGTCAGAGCAATAGTTCATTGTTGGGTTGGCCTATATTCGATATTGGTCAGGATAAGGGGGCGCTCTGCTGTCCTTTGTATTGTGATATTTGGCTTTGAATTTCACAGCCAGCATAGACAAACAGACGCATTTATGGAGGGTCTATGGAGAACCATACCTTCTTAGAAACATTTACCATACCGGACAGCCTTAATAACATTTACATATGAAGCAAAATGCTTATGAATGTATAGCCCCGAAAGTTGCAAAAAAAAATTGATATGAACTAAATGATGAAAGCTATAGATAAGGCTTTGTATCATATTCCCTCATGGCCCTGATATCCTGTTGAGATGTGCTGAGTGACAAAACCTTACAAAAACATTTTTTCAGGGCATTTACTTATTTATTTATTAATGTAAGTTCAGGGGCCAATCCCGAGACTACAGAGGCACAGATAGGATGGACCCTGCTGTTGGACGGGTCCAGGGTGTGGGTGAGGGAGCTTCTGTGTTTGCTCCATGCGAAAGGCAGGTATAAAAACAGGTGTCAGATAACACCTACGTGTGGATTCACAGGTTCAGCGCTGCTGTGGCAAGGGCCTAGTGTTTCAGATCAGAGGTGCATGTGGGTTTCTGCGCCATGACAAGTTCACCCCATCGCCACCCGAATGCTCAATAGCAACGGCTGATGTGGCAGTCGCCAAACCCTTATCTCTTTTGAGTCGTGAATCTGTCTGAGACAAACAAGACCGCTTGATATTCGGGACCTTTTTTCCAGTTATGCCGTATTTGTCTGACAGTTCCTCTTACCAGGAATTTTGTTCTCCAAGCACGCGGGACTTCAGGGCCCATATGCTGCAGCCCTTAGCATACCATACCCAGCATGCATTGCTGTGCTGTTGCCATCCAGCACACCTGCGTGGCAAGCAAGTTTTCATGAGAGAGGAGAGTCATGTGACATTGTGTGATGTTATTTCAAGGAGGAGCAGACAGGTTGCTACAGTTTATTGCTTTCTGCCTGTAACATATTGGAGCCCATTCTGACGTGTGTAGTGTGATCGTGAGAGTGATTTTTCATTCTGGAATCAAGTCTTTCAACCCATCTGGCTCACCATGTTACCATTAGCTTTTCTGTTTCATATTTTCAGAGACAAAACATCTTGTTCAAAACTCGAATCCCTTACGAGAAAGTAATATACTGTATCTTCATGTATTATTTTGTCAAAATGCGTGCCACTCTCATGTATTATTGTGTGGTAAAAGTGCAATACATTTCATAAAATATGCTTATAGTTACATGAAATGCAATTACTTTAATGTCACAATTAGTGTTGTACAACAAAATTTGGTATATAGTAAACATTCCCTTTTGCATAATATTTTCAAATGTATTCACATATATTACTTTTCATAAGGGATAACTATGCAGTGCGTTTGTAATTTTTGATCAGTGGTTAGGTCAAAGTATTGATATTATAATTCTACTAATACACAGTATCTAATACACAATACATACGCAGTGTATACATGTTGCTTTTTTATTTTTTTTTCTAAAGCTAGTGCTTTTGTATGTAAAGTAACTATTTCAATGATTGAGAACATTCTATAGGTGCCTTAAAATCAAACTCTTAAGACTTTTAACTGAATGTCTTAAGTTTGTGTCTAGTTGTTTGGAGGGAATGTAACACGTTGGAGAGCACTTGGTTATTTGTCATGTACATTAATTTTGTTTTGCTTGATTTGTATTTCATGACAAAGGGCTGGGAGAGAAAAACGCTGTATCTGAGCCTTTTTTATGAAGTGTACTTGTGTGCTTAGCTCCAGTATGATGTTTTATTCTAATTAGCTGAATTGAGGCTTACTCAACACATTACAATTTGGACACAATTTGGTTCAATTTTACAGAGAATTGTAAGAATATTATTTTGTTTATTTTGTCATTAGAGATCCCAGTAAAATCTTTAACTACAGGATCCTTTTAGGAGAGTTTGATACTTTTGGTTTGATGCATTTTATTACCAATATGCAAGTAGATTTTAATATCATTGAGAAAGAGGGGCTAGCTACAAAAAGGTATTTTGTTAAAACCAAGCAGGAGAATTAATACAAAACTTTTGACTCCACATGATTAGTGGCAGTGAATTTTGATCTTGCAATCTGAGCCCTAGTATCTTTTGTGGAATAGAACCTGTCACATTGTTGTCATGGTGATCTTTGTCAATTAGTAGAATGTTTTACGTTTCTTTTTTTTTTTTTTTTTTTTGGAAAATTCCTTGAGAGCAAGAAAAGGGAACAGAGGGAGTAGAATTAGATGCTAGCTGTGAATAATGTGTACATAAAACTAGTGTTTTTAAAGTAGGAGGAGGGGTCAGGGGGTTGGGTGCTGACGGCCACACATCCCTCCATGTCTTGGCCACCTTGTCTCGATTAGTTACTACCAGGAAGTAATGTATTCAGTCGACATTTAGCTGCATATCTTCAGAAATAAGAGACTGCCAAAACTTGAATAAGTCTAATCAGCGCCAGTTTTACCTGCCACAAGTGCAATAGCGTTCCTGTGACTGGTGCAACAGGCAGGTAAATATCCATTTACCTCAGGGGCCAGTGTGAAAAGAGAGTCTATCAGTGCAATCAATAAAACACCACCAGGGCACCGTGTGAGGCCAGATTATAGTGCCGTCTCCCTCCAGGATAAGCTTCCTGCCACTTTCAGGCACGCTCCTCAGCTCTTGCCCTTCTGCCTCTAAATGCCACCTTTACAGTATAAATAATGATATTTTACATTACATTAAAAGCATACTGATAACTTCTGCCAAGGGACAGCCTTGCAGTGCCAAATGTTCTCTTCCATGCTGCACAACATTAAGATACAAACGGTATTAGAATTGCACATATAAATGTTATTATCCACTGCAGTGGTTTGACTGGGACTCAGTCCCATTTATACTTCCCCATAACAAGACACCAACAGGAATTACCTAAACAGCATCTTTTCCAATCTGCATTTCATCCTAAAAATATCAGCTGAGCTTTTTTTCTCTCAATAACCTGTGACACTCCTCTATATGAGAGTGAATTACACCAATCAACACAATAAGAATTTGGGAGCCGTTGCTGATGTGACTTGAATGTATGAATGAAGGAGAATGGCAGACATTTGACCATAGGAATGCTGTTCCATTCTTGCAGCTCTGTATGGTTTCTTTTGTGGGCTTAAGGATATACTATGTAATGTGATGTCACATGGGTTATACTGAGATTCTCAAAACTTGTCAACACCCTAACCAAGTGTTCTATGCGGCGTCCATTCAGCGGCCCATATTGTTGGAACTGTGGCATGCTGTGCTGATGTCCATAATGACTACTCTCCTGAGGAGTGATGCAACACAACTAAAACTATCCTAAATTACCTTTACACAATCACTCTACTATTCCCTAAACATCCATTTTATATACCCACTCTATTAACAGTTTATAATGGAGGGTCACCCTTAGAATAACAAATTGTGCCACATCATTTTACCTATTTAGCAATGTAATATATATGGTATGGCAAATATGCGTAATTAATTAAGGATAAATTTGGGGTTACCTTTGCTGTGATGGGTATAACTAAAGGATTAGTCTGGACAATCAGCACACACAAGCAATTCTACAGTGCAGTACCATTTTGTTCCACAAGATGGTGACTTTTTTATTTTTTATCTGGTCATACAATCATGCTTTTTAATGTGGTGCACTGCCACCATGTTGTATTATTTGTCATTGTAAACTGCGCTGATTGAGAGTGTTGTTTATCTTTTATTTTCCTGCAAGGATCTCTCTTCTGATGGAATGTTTGATATGAATGTGATTTGGAATAAATGTGAAAAAAATCCCGATTATAATTTGTAAATACAATGAAGCGATGCTCTCCACCTCTGAGCTCATCATTTTTACTTGAAAAGGAAAGATGGAGTGAAGCGCAGCTCTCACCGGTAGTTCAGGGCTACTGCACATTGAGTCTGCTGAGACTGCTCACTGAATGTTTGATCAACATCATGCAGATTGAGGAGATGTGTCCTTTTAGCAATAAACTCAGACATAAAATCAGACATCTGACCCACAGTATATTATTGGCTTTACATTGCCACAAAAGCAGGGTGTTCTGGGATGGAGGACGGAATTCAATCCTATAATTTTTACCTTTGTTGAACGGCTACTACCCCCCAAACCTGCCCTATTTTAAATGTACAACTCTTAAAAATGTAACGCATTTTATGTTGAACATTAAAGCAGGATGGTTGAATTCCGTTCTTGATGTTTCTCACATTCCCTAGCAATTAGCAAACTTGAAATTAAAATTCAGGGTGACAATATTTACAGATATGGTGTCATTACTCATTTTCATACCGTTATTTGCCTGTAATGAGCAGCACTATCATCTCAAGTCAGAACAAAAGTTTTGTTTTTGTACGGTTTAGAGGGAAGAGAGCCTTGTATTTGTTTCTTTTTGGAAAGCAGCCTATTGGTGGAGAAAGTGTCATATGTCTCGTGGATAGATTCACATACATCCCATGGGTCTTGGAATGTGGAATACAAGTTGGGTAGTGAAAAGGTAGATGTTTAGCTTAAAAATATTTTTAATTCTTAAATATCATATCAATAATGAGGATGAATATAATGCCAAATATTCATTATTTGTAAAGAAATATACATATATAAATATATAAATATAATTATGCTTCATTTAAATGGAACTATTTTCTGCTCCTACCCATGTCTTAGTTGTTTCTGATTTTTTTTTTCTTTGTTGGAGTTATTTTATAAGCTCTTATTACAGCATGCAGAATATTATATATTGAATGTATTATTTGTTGTCTCATTGCTTTTTTGATCTTGCCGCATTCTACAACTTGTTTTGTATTTGTATGTTTATTTATTAAACTTATTTATATGTTTATTCATATGTGCATTTATTTATTTTCCAAAAATACAGATCCCAAACCCTATGAATATTATTTGATCCAGTTTATGCTATCGAAATGTGCTTTCGTATTTTTGCCCGCTTCTTTTTGAATCTGCCTCTTAAAATCATTTAAGTATTGCTAATGATCATCAGTTGTAAATAGTTCTGCAATTAAACTTTTTTGAAGAAAACAACCTCAACGTATGTTATTTGGAGCCAGTTTGTTGTTGTTTTTTTGTTGCTTTCAGATTGCTACACATTTACTGTCCCAATCCTTATATCCCAAAGAGAGATGATAATTATCAATACCAGATTAAGACACCTGAACATCTATTTTCCCTATATGAATCCATTTAAATGTCAGTACTAATTGGTAGTATATACAGCATATATTTGTTTACAGCTTCTGAATGTTGAAAGTACAAATGAAACAGTCCAGTTTAATATTAGAATCTATAGAATTCCAGTTTGAATCAAGATGCATATATCATACACAGAGTGCATGCTCAAGGAAAACACAGCCGATAATATGTTTGCCTGGTTCTCCAAATTTCAAAGTTGTTTGTCATTAATAAATTCAGCCCTCTTTATATTCATATCTCTTTGGTCTTACCTCTGACAGACACTGATTCCAAGACACTTGTTGCAAGACATTACCCCTCATGCAGGAGTTAGTCAAGCCGTCCAAAGAGCAATTTTCTCTAATTGCTCACTAGTTTTACACTCTGGGGCCCAGAAAACAAAGCCTTTACTTGTGCTGGTCATGGAACAATGAAGTAGAATGGAGGGCTGAGCTGCTGGTGGTATTATGGGATGCACACTGATCGATGGGGATCACCAGTGAAGAGCCTTCATCAGTGAGTCTATGTGCAGTCTGTGGACTAAACACATCCCAGGCAGTCAGCATTGTGCTTCAGCTGTGATCAATGCGCTCCCTCTGCTCCTCAGCTGTGTGGGTAGATCCGTTTAAAGTGTAGCAAGGCACTTCACAAAGCGGAGGCACAACCTCTGTAATGCTGTGCTGGCTTCACTTCATTTCGACAAACTGAAGCATTAACAACCACACGGTATAGATATCCCCCATTGGCAGAGCCGCAAGGTACTCTTCTGTGTGGGTGGGTGTGTGAGGAGATGAATTAGTGGAATACACATTCTCATTCTGAGCTATAATGCAGCTTTTTGGGGGTAATATGGCAAAGTTTTGGGTGTCATCTGTAGGCAAGGGTGACCTGTAAATACATAAATACACACAAATACACTGGGGCAAGACAAAATTGTAATCACAAAGTGAAATGGGATAACTAAATCAATAAAAGGTGATTTACATGTTTGTTTCATATTAATATCAATAACTACTTACCAATTGGCTATGTTTGTATGATTTTTTTATATAAATATTTTTAATATGTGAGTTTCTGAAACAACATAAGAGATCTTACAATTTTTCAAAGAGATCAAGCAGTGTCAAAGATTCAGCAGAGTATTTTGTGATTGCAGGGGAACTGTGTGTTAAAATGAAGCTTTCAACAAACAAGGAAAAACTTCATCAGAAAAGAGGAAAAGAGGTCATACGTCTAAGCTCACCAACAGTGATAGATGGACATTTAACAATATAGTTGCTAAAAACCATAAAGCAAAGGCCTCAAAAATTACCACAGAACTGAATCTTCACGTCTGTGACTGTCTTAACAAAAACTATATGTTAAGACCGATAGATATTCATATGCCATTCATAAGCCTACTGTAACTAATGTAATTGCACAACAATATATAACCTGAAAAATAATCAAGATTCAGAGAGAAAAAATATATGTCCTTCTACATGTTCTGTTATTATCCATTTGCAACTATTATTTGTTATTAGCCAAGTATTTAAAACATATATATTGCTAGAGGACAAATAAAAAGTATTCAATATAAACTACAAATACTTACACTTTTTGCATTTAAGTTCTTGTTTTGTAAACAGAGCTAAACAAAAATCAATGTCACTACTGTAATGGACAAAAGTAAGAAATTATGCAGTAGAATATTTCACAACCATACCACTCTCACGTAATATCACAAAGGACCATGTGATGACAGAATGGAATTTCTAACATGCACAATGCAAAGGACTTTTAAATACTAGCCTTACTCTACAATTATTGTTCAGTGGCATGCATAACCAGCTTCTCAGACGGGAATCAATTTGAGGACAGTACTAACGTCGTAACACCGTTATATTTTCAGGAGATTTTATGCTGCATAATTTTTATTGACCAACAGGATGCGCCCTCCTCACACAAACAAAATTTGACACGTAGGCTACTCTCTGCTTGAATGCACCTCTACTTTCGTTAGTGTACTAGCCATTGAAGTATTGCTCTTTAGTCTGGAATGAATGGCGTGAAACTGCACACAACGGCACGTTTTCTCTTTGATGACTGAATTAAGCTATTTCATTATTGTTATCTAAAGAAATGACGCCAGACTCTCCATCACTAACTTAATCACAATCAGATGCGTTGGCTTGATGTTCAAGTTCAGATAGAAACTTGAAACCTATGCAAGTGGTTTCCCAAGTGAGGGGAAATTCAGATCTCACAATATCTCAGTTGAGGTATGACTGTATGTATTGCTGTTGTTTAAATGGATTCTGTATTGTGCAACTATTGCTATTACCTATCAAATTAACAATGCTGTTCACACACAACCAATGTGAAACAGATATGAAACTGTAATTAACTTCGACGTGAGAAAAAGAAAATAAAAAAGAATGTATATAAAAAAATATTAGTTTGACTACAGACAATTGTCAACGTCGCTCAGTTAGCAAATATAGCCAGCGATTCTCTTTGCTGAATATCAAATTTCAGATATTCTATTAGAATATCTGAAATGTGGGTACATGTGAGTAACAGAAATCTTTGCAATGGGCACTGAATTTACCAAGGATCTCGGTCGCTGTGGTAAATATTTTTAAAGTCTTGACTGTCACCTCACCTCAGACAGCTAATGATTGTGCCTTTACGAAGACTGACAACAGCTAGACATCCTGTTCAAAATCTATCTGAAACACTTTTATGTTGCTACAGTAGGCTATTTAGTGCAGTCGAAAAAAGCTAGTTGTAGGTTTCATGACACGGACACATGCTTCTGGTGATTACTTGATAAATAATGCGGCTTTGTAGATTTAAATTCGAGAAAGAACACAATTAGATTTTTAAGATCATTACTATTTCTTTTCCTGCCCTCTATCCATGAAAAAATATTCAGACGATTACAACACGATGGAACAGAACCTCAGAGTACGTTCCAAAAGGGCCGTGGAAGGCAACAGCGGTTGTCATGGTTGCAGTTACTGAGAATGCGCTTTCATACTGCCAAGGCCCAATTGGCCATTGTGCTGCCGTGAAAAACTGGCCAGACTTAGTTGTTACAGAAATTCTGCTGGCAAAAATGATGGTGATTATTAACATACTTCTCCCTTAAGTGTCACGTCCAGCATTTAATATCGCATGAATGCATTCACATAAACATAAAAATGTTGTGGTGATACTGAAGATGTTCAGCATAGGATTAAGTATGTACAAAATATCTTAATTACAAATTAGATGTGAAATCTTAGAATGAAATGCTACAAGCAACCGTTGTTTAATTCCTATTTATTTATTTGCTCATGTTTCTCATAATCTATATGTGAAACATTCTATACTTTCTCTTTCTATGTTCTTCTCATGTGTATTCTTAATCCACCCTGTTTGATTCCTCATGGTTTGGTGGTTGTATTTGGTCATTACCAAGATGTATACAGTAGCATGCTGAGATAGTATGCTCTCAGAACTGGTGGTAGCCTGGGAAAAAGTTTAAAAAAGGCTTACAGAATGTAAACCAATATTAGAGATATTTATGCTTTTTGCCCAGAAACCTTTTTTTTTTTTTTTTTTGTCAATCACTCAATAGGGTTTTAACCCATCCACCATATTTAGGTACGTTTTGCAAATGTGAAGCAAGTTATAAGAGCTGCATTACTGGGGCTGTGTTCCATCTATTGGCCCAGCAGATCTCCTGTGAAATGCTGAGAGGTGTTTTTCAGTGGGCAGGATCATCAGCATGAGTTGCCAGTTTCTGTCAGGTGATTCAAAGAAGTGCCAGTCAGCGTTTCATAATGGGGAGGTCAGTAATGGGGAAACACAAAACGGGGGGGCTGGGTGGATTGGGTGGGTGTTGGCAGGGGGTGTTTCACTGTGTGGTCCCTGTGTTCCTGAGCTCCGTGTTCCTGCTGCACGACAGGACATTTTACACTCGGCCGGCGAGGGATGAAAAGAAATGTGGGGAGAGGCCTCTGACTGACCTGCCATTTTCTGTCCCAGTTTGCAGGGGAAAACAACGAAGAGGCTTTATGTCTGGAGCTGACGGTGACCAATCACAGCCACCGATGTTACTTTGCAACAATTACTGTTGGGCAACTTCAAATTGAGCATTCTGTTTTGCACACTGAATAACTTGATTTAATGTGACAACAGATAATGGATAGTGATTTTCACCATGGATACATCCATTGACCTGTTTTAAAATGTAGTACAGTTACCTCATCAACTAAATTGAGTAATAACAATAAAATGATTTTTGATTTAGCCTTTTTTGTCCACCAAAATCTACCTTTTCAGATTGTTGGCCAGCATTAGCAAACGTTTGTAAAAGTTTGATTGTGTTGGCTCATGTTAGGTAACATTTACCCTCTTGAACAAAGGATACCATCCTTCACAGATTGTCCAGGACTTGCCTTCTCTGCCGAGGAAAGCATTGAACATGTCCTGGATTTTGATCAATTCTGATCCAGAGCACTTTGTTATTTTTGTGTGAAATTGTTCTCCACAAGCCATCCCTGTAATGCAACCAATAAAGCAGCTCCACCCCCACCCCCCTCTTTTTTAATCCAGGCTCCTGAGGTAGCACCCCTTGCACTGGTCTCATGTCTGGACTCAGGCGGCCTCAGAGATGACTGCATCACTCTGAGCGCATGGTATGCAGAGCAGTGCTGCAGAAAGAAGAGTGGCGCTACAGTAGGAATCTCTCAGACTGAACACTGGCCATTTATAAGTCATGGCTCTGGACTTTATGAGGTATATGGGCAGACTAGCTAACTGACTGTAACCTGAGAAATGAAATATAATAAATCATACAGTGTTTTCCCTCCTATGTATTAAACAGAAACCAGCTGTAAACTCACTGATTTCTGATATTATAATATCATTTTTGTTTTGATTATTTCAATTGTAGAAAAAAAATATCTGCTCTGCAAGTGCTAGTCATACCTTCCATGTGTTTTTGTTTTTTATGGAGATGCAGTGAAAAAGGAAAATGTGGGCATGATGCACCAAAACACATTCTATCCCTATCCACCACTTTGATATTTATGAGTTTACTCTGTACTCTTACTGTGCTACTAAGGAGGAGGAGGATGTGAAATTATTCTTTGGGAATTTCTACAGTATTGATATGAAAGATCCTCTTGACTTTGGTTTTTTTAAATTTATATTTTATACCTTGGCTTTACTATATGGCAGCACACTTCATTTCCATGGAAATATTCTTGACACATTAATATTTACAAACCAGACTACTTAGTTTTTATTAGCCTTTACACTATTCAAGATCATAGCCTTGTGTGATGTTACATTTTACAAGAAAATGAGTTCTTTGAAATCTTCTTAGCAGATGCCTTTAATGAACACCACATCATTGTTAATGAGAGCAGTTTCTCCTTCTGGGCCTGTCTGGTCTTTCTAGTCTCCCATTTTTGTATTAATACAGCTGACATAGATTAAATTACAGAGTCACAGTAAGAGAAATCACAGGAGAGTTCAGCACATTTTGCAGTCTGTGACGGCCCTGCAGCTGCTGTGTGAGCACAAGGGCCTCCATAACTGATGCTCTGATTCTTCACTCTCAGGTTTTATTCAAAATTAGGTACTGCTGCCACACTGTGAAAAGAATAAATAAATGCTAATGTGGAAAGTTTTACTTCTGAATGTTACTAATGCTCTTTCCAGTACTACTACTACGACTACTACTGCTGCTAATAATAACAATAATAATAATAACAACAACATTATGAAGAAGAAGAAATATTCATTGTGTGATTGTTTTCTTTGGTATGTTTCTACCCATACCTACACACCCACAGCCACGTCTAACAGAAATGTTTTGGCTTTGAAATGTCAGCCAGCTAAGTAAACTTGAAAGGGGAAATTTCACAACGCTGCAGGAATGCAAGTCCTCCAGTGTCTGTTTCGCTACTCCAATGAAATTCCACCGGCATGTCACATTGTTTCCATATAAATGTCCTTTTTCCACAAATCCAGACCCATTTGCTCCATTTGTCCATCTGCTTTAACTAACATTTATGCCTATTTTTTTCTCTTCTGGTCTTCACATTTTAAAGGCCAAATCTTATCCAGGAGCATGTCACATTGCTGAAAACTTCTCTCTTATTTCTGGAGAGCTTAGAAGCATGGGCTCTCCTCCAGAGCACATGGTGGCGGTCTCTGATTCCTCTCACGCTGCACTTCCTGTGCAGACCTGCGCAGTCATTTCATTGGAGGAGCTCACATTCATGCTCAGCTGGTGGACTGGAGAAGACTGTGGTTATGAGATCCACCCTTCCTCACAGGGCAGCACTACAGCCAGGCTTTTGCACACAAGCCACAAGCAGCACTGGCACTGTCAGGACTGGATACCAGAACATGGGGCACCTCACTACACTGTCACACAGTGCTCTAGCTAGATGAACCATGAGTCTGCCCTCTACTTTCTTAATTATTACTGTAACATCAGATTAGAGTTAACAGCTGCCACTGCATAATTATCCATCCTTAAATATTGACAGGTGGGCATGTGGAGTCGTTTGTCCAGTGGGTAAGACGATCGAAGACTCATCTTTTGAGCAAATATCTCCAAATGACTATGGAAAACTCCACCTATGTGGGCTGTGTAGATCTCAATGAATAAAGAGAATTGAGTGAATGCCAGTAAATAACACATCAGCATCATTGACATATATGAAATAGAATAATGTACAGTACAGATGTGCTCATGTACACTTAAATGTATTTATTACACAGTGATGTTCTTTTGATTGGGAGACCCTCTACAATATCTTTATAAAATTCTGTGAAAAGTGAAAGAAAGGAATCATTCTTATATTTGTGGTTCTGTTTTCACATCCCAGCTCTCCACTATGTTAAAGGGTTATTCATCAAGTGTCTGTACGTAAACTAGACCTAAATTTAAAAGGTCTTAAAGCACAGGGAACTTCAATCAGTTTCATCACTCTCCTTTCTTCTCTCTCTCCTTTTCTCTAACTATCTAATCTCTCTATCTGTTGAAAGTGGAAAAGGCGATGAAATAATACATACTGTAGTATATAAAACAAATCATTTGCGAAGTTGCTTTGGGGAAAGATTCACAATTACTCTTTAATCAATGTCACTATTAACCTTTAATTATATCAGTAATACTGTATCATACAGATATAAAACTGATATGAACCTGATGTACATCTGCTGCAGGCTGTATGGAAAAAAGTATGCCTTGTCGTAATTATTATCCTTGGCTTTCCTTTTGGCACTGTGCAAGATGGTTTCCAGTCATGGTGGTAGTGGTATTTTTGCCAGCCTGCCTCTGGGCCTTGTTAGCACCACTTAATTACACAGCATACCAGAACTGCACAGCGCCATCTGCAGTCTGCCCCCAGCAGCATTCATCTGCTCCTCACTGTGGATTATTATGTTTGTCATGTTGGTTCTGGAGTCCAGAACTCTTCTCTTTACCTATGTGAGGTCACATAAAACTCATGCATTTTGTTGTAATCTTAAACTGTAGAAAAAACACAAATCACACAACTCCAATCCTACCCCCACCCCTAAGTCACTATGAACCCTCGGCCATCCTTCGTTGTTGTGGTCTGGCGGGAGTCTGACTGAAAACGCTCATGAGGGGATGGAATGAAAGGGATCTTTGTTACTGATTGGCTGCTGTGCAGACAGGAACCCTGGGAAAAGGCCCTGATGTGTTTTGTTATATAACACCTCTGCCTCCCCAAAGCATAACCTCAAAGGAGAGTTCTCCTGCTCTGCTTCTCTCCACGCACTGTGTAAATCAACACCCAGCATTTTATTTATATAGCCAGGAATGGTGCCATTGTCTCTGTCCACATGGCTCCTTCTTCCTGGCTGTGTTTACGCTGAACTCTACTAAGGGACTTACTTTTTCTTATGAATTTATTCTCATCTTTACACATACTCTGCTGAGGATACCTCCATTTGTTACTCATCCAACATGAAATGAATGGATCATTGGAATTACATGCATATACATGGATTCACAAGAGATAACAAGCAGCCATGGAATTTCATTTTGCAACACTTTGGAGGCAGTTGAATTTAGGGAACCTAAAATAACATAAGCCTTCAACTCAGCTTCAAACTTCAGAAAAGCATGAAGCTTGAAGAGGCATGACGACCAAAGATCACCTGGTATATGATGTATCATCATACATGTGATCTTAAAGCTCCTTTGCAAAGTCACTGAGAAAGTCTTTCCCAGAATGTGAATGGATTGGGGGCATATGGTTAGAGCATCCCCCTCTCCTGACAAAATAAACCTAAAAACCCATCAATGCATGCCACCCCATTACGCATATAGAGTTACATTGATGCCGCCGTAGCCATAGTGTTGCTGTGGGGCCAAGCCGCCGGGCTCAAATAAAGTTCGCCTCTGTTAATACATACAAAGACGGGTTGTGTTCTAAGCTCAAGAGGCCCCACCCCCACTGAGAGCTTACACTGATTGATTCTGTAATTCAGGTTTAAAAAACGAGGGCAGTGAGGGTCCAAGGAAAAAAAAAATTACATGGGCGAGCACATAAGCAACATACTTTTAATGTCCTGAAGGTATTGATATTTGTTAAGCCTTTTACAAGCAGTGAGAGATCAGAGGAGTGAATCAGAAGTGACCGAGGCTGGTGTGAAATGTACTGCTGGTTTGGTGGAATGTTGGAGAATGCTTGATGATGGAGTGCTACTCCTACACGTGCTACAGAGGTTGTTAAATGACTGTGTGGGAGTGTGGTCAAATAAGATCTGCCGTGTAACTGGCACTGAATCAATGAACACTTACATTTTACACATGGAACTGAGCAGGATTTTTGTAGCTACTGCAGTGAATGCAATTTTGTTAGTAAGAATATAATGGACACATCAGTGTCAAGAATCAGGGACAGTGGACTAGGCGGGAGATCAGAAGCTG
This sequence comes from Albula goreensis, assembly GCA_022829145.1. Taxonomy (NCBI): domain Eukaryota; kingdom Metazoa; phylum Chordata; class Actinopteri; order Albuliformes; family Albulidae; genus Albula; species Albula goreensis. Next base: position 10,724,868 of record CM040747.1, read on the forward strand.
CAGTGTACTGCAACACCCCAGAAGAATTAATCCTCTTTTTCATCCAATCTGGTGATATATATGTCTATTATTTTTGTTTCTGACATTCTGAAAATATTTATAGGAGAGATAAATGCCTATTCTCTGGATTGTGGTCTTTGATTTTTAGGACTTCCACTGTGAGAGCTGTCATCTTATAGATTCCTTGTCCGTTAATACCTTCTTTTCATTGGTACTAAACTTCACAAGCAATTACCTTTCATGAAATTATTTTCAGGGTTAGTAAATCACGTTAAATGTGCTAAAGTAATCTTTTGAATGAAACTCTCTGCAAAATGAAGTAGGGACACCCAAATTTGCATACTCATTCAAGATAACCAGCAAACATGAAAAATCAGCTAATCTTTCCATTTTAACACACACACTTCTGTTTACACCTCATTAGTTGATCACTACAGACTGTTTTTGTCCATAGTAAATGTTTCTGTATACACAGATCTTTAGTACATTTACCCCTTAGTGTATTAGTTGCTCATTAAGTGGTAATGAGAAGCTTGCATAGAACAAAAACAAGCCACATTTTCAGCAGTGCAGGATATATTACCACTCTGCCTTATGTCTTGTGTTTACCGCACCACTTATGGTATCTGTGATGTTAATAAATAGAGTTTGGCATAGAGGAGAGAATTAAATTTTATGTCTAATATTTGTGTACAGTATAAAATTAGGTATGGATAAAAGGAACAGTGGACATGGAAAGGAAGAGAACGATCTGTTCTCGCCGAACCCTGGTCTTCCAGGGCGAAGGCTCAGACATTCCTGATGAAGTGAAATTTCCTTATCCTGTAGAAACCCTGTTATCTTCACCTTTAACCTGCATATAGTGCCAAAGCAGGATCACTACAGTAACACTGCAAACCTTTACAGCGTTATGATCATTTTGTGGAGTGTGAACAATGCAATCCAGTGAAACACCTACGCAGGATTAAGGATATATCTCTGGCTACATGCACTGAGACAAATCTATGCTCTCTGTTTGGACATCACGTGACAGAGTCCAGATTAGATTTACACTCATTAAAAAAACGCTTTACAAAGAAGCCATTGCCACTGCTATATGGTTGGATATAGACTGTGAGTGTTTCCCAGTGTACTCCACAGATAAATATGTCTCAACTGCAGACATAGAAGGCTCTCTGTGTGGGCTCAGCATCTCTGTGCTCTTGTGTATAAACATCCTTAATTATCATTTACCAGTAATATGTAAATTCAGTTATCACAGCTCACAGGATCATAGACTCAATTTATAAGAGGCAAAAGTCAAATTCAGTTAAAGCTGTTTTCTTGCCTCCTTAGCATAAACTGTCAAACACCATAGTGTTCTATGCCCAGTAGGCAAATTTATGTTCCACAAGGATTTTTTTGAGGCGCTGTGAATGAGAAAAGTAAAATGCTTAGTGATGCTATGTCTATGAAATATAATAAACATTCATATATTATGAATGCATGGAAATGAGATGGCATTGATTGAGGCCCAGAATTACTTAGGAGTCCCATGGTCGAGGGTTGTTGATCAATTTCCTGGTCATGTCTTACCAGTGATTTTGATTCTAGGCAACTGTTTGGTCGGGAAATATTCAAAGGTTTACCCAGAGTACTCTCAGATACAGTGTGCGACCAGCATTCAAATGGCAATCCATTTGGCACAGAATATGATCACTTGAGCTAATGTGAATGCAAAAAGAATTGGAAGCATTTGAATTCTAGCCGTCTCTGGGAGAGGTGGATTTGCAAAGGAAATCGTGACAAATATATTCAGAGCAGGAAGAACTGGATTATACTCCAGACTCCACTCAGCTGGTGGGGAGACATGTTTGCAATCCTCTCACAAATCCATTCAAAAGAAGCAACTGCTTGGGAAGTACAACTGAACACACTTAATATTCTGCGCATTTCCCCAATACTTATGCTCCTTCTGAAATGAAATGTTTTGGTCCTTAACATATTGTTGCGCTTATGCTTTACTCCATTGAATCAAGTCCTAAAAAAAAAACAGTAAACCTGTAATTTCTAAAGAATGAACTAGCCTGCAGGGCTTGCATTTACACAGATATGAGAAAGTGGGCAAAAAAGTAGCCAAGAATCCTGTAGCTGGTGTAAGGCAGTCCCTTTTTCAAATAAATAAATGATTGCAAGCTACTCTGGAGTGGAAATTTTGCATTTTAGGAGCTGTGGTTCAACAGTGAATTAGCTTAATCTCAAAAAGGCATAATACGAAAGCTGTGGTAGAATGGGCTAGTGTGATCCAGGGATATCATGGCACGATTTTAAGCTCTGTGGTTGTTAATCCATTTTTGAGTCTGTACAGATTTACCTTCAGGACTCTATTGTCGACAATCCTGGGTTTAAAAAGTTAATTTTTTTGGAACTTTTTTTTTGGAATTCCTTTGTACCTTTCTCCCTTGAGATCTACTGAATATTTTCTCGATGAAGACTACCTTTCCATCCTAACTATTACCAAAGTCCTACCCTTACAGTGACCAATCAGTGCAGACCTGTCTTTTCACTTCTTATGGTATGATGTCATTCTTGTTTTCTCTGTTTCTAGTGATCTGACAGCTGGTGTGGTCCATCTTCAAAAATGACTCATAGGGCATTGGAATTCCTGAAGTTTCTTTAGCAGTGATGTCATGTCCCATGTACCATGGAAACCCATTTAATCAATGTCTTGTGACCATGTGAACACGTTTACTCAATGTCTTGTGTGCTTGTTTTCTTTCCATTTGTGTTCCTTCAGCTTGTTAGATCTCAGTGTTTTTCCATGAGCTGAATGTAAAATGAAAATGACAGACAGTGCCTTATACCCTAAAGATATTTTTCTTCGGAATAACTCTGTGATGAAGATGAAAACCATGAAAAGCCTTTGTGACATGAAGGTACTGAAGAAGAATGTCTTTTGATCTTGATTGCAGCAGTTTGCATACTTTTGACACCTGGATGTTGCAGGATTTTCAGAATAAAAAAATTGCCAGACTGGTAACTGTCATCTGGTGTGGGCTTCAGTTAGTCAAAAATTTTTAATTCATTTAGTCAAATTTTTACATGACTAGATAAACGAAGATAAGAAACTTCCTGTTAACCCTTGAATACAAACCCAAAATCCAGACTTATGATAGAATACAGGCACATTTGTACCCTGGTTGAAAGCTGGTGTCATTTGATGAATTCAGTAATAATACAGTTAAAGTTTCACATTCTTTCTTACTGTCAGAGCCATTGGGAGTACTGTCACATACACACAGATGTGACTGCAAGTGGTCCATTACCTGTATTGTGATGACTGCATATACTGAACAGGAAGTCAGCTGAACAGGAAGTCAGCTGCAAAGGAAGTAGGTAAGTTAAGGAGTCCTCTTCCCACGCTCTATATAGACTGTATTGTGGCAGTGTGAAGTTCCCCTGACATTAATACATTATCAAAGCATGGCTCATAAACTCTTATGAAAATCAGAGGTCATATTTTCCTTTTGTACTGCATACAAACTTTTTTCTTGGTTTTGGCCATTTTGATTTCCAGATGTTCATGGCAATGTCAGTGCAATCATTATTTGTGAAAATGAAGCCATGGAAGAAATGCATTCACTGGTATGTGTCACTTACACAATGGGTTTGCATGATTGCAGAAAAATAACTCAGAGGATCAATTCTTTCTGACACTGCCTAAGTCAGGCCAGGCCAACCCGCGGCTCACGAGCCGCATGCGGCTCTTTCCCCGGTTTCATGCAGCTCTTACGTTCATGTCGAATTTTGTGTTTGTGTTTTTTTATGTGTATGTGTACGCGCATTCGCTTAGTATATATAAATACGGTATTTTCATCTCACGCACATGCGCGTTTGATGCAAATTTTCGGGAGGCAAAACCTAATTGTTGAGTATTGTGTCAAGTTCGCCCTCAAAGTGGCAGGGAAAAAATGCACAGCAAAAGAAAATATAAAGATGAACTCAGGACTTTTTTTTAACAGAGTGGGAGAGTTTTTTAACGTAATGGCAAGCCATTCTGCCTTATATGTCAGGCGTCATTAGCGCATTTCAAGGCTTCAAATCTTCAGCGCCACTTCGGTTCACTCCATGCCAACATCGACCAGGAATTTCCAAAGGGTACTGAACTTCGCAAGCACAAGTTGGTCACTTTGAAAAGTCAGGCAGAAAAGCATGTTGATGTGTGACATTTACAGTAAATCTAGCTGAGCAGAGGTCTGTGTGTGTGAGAGAGAGCGAGAGAGTGAGAGGAAGGGATGGGGGCAGTTCACGTGTGCCCATGTGTATGATGTGGCTCTTTGCAGTAACGCAGTAAAAAATGTGGCTCTTAGTCTCTGACTGGTTTGCCACCCCTGGCCTAATTCATTTCAGATTATTGAATGTTTATTGCAGCAAGTTTGGCAGATCCAAATCTGCCTCTAATGTGATGGTTGTTACACCAGACCTGGACAGGCAAGTCAAACTGAATGAATGCACCGTATGAACTGAATTAAAATTCTGAATCAGTTTTGAAAATGGGAAATGTTTATCACATACCCTCATTTGTTTTTTCTCTACTCTATTTTTTAAAAATCTTTCCCACTGCTTTCCCAGGGCCTCTCGTCACAGCCTTTTCCTTTTGTCAGATAAAACGTCTCCTCCCCAGTTGTCCAGGGGTTTGTAACAATGCAGTGGTGAGATCTGCTGAAAGACTCATTTTTGAATGGTTGATTATGATGGAATCTACTGTGACTCTCAACATTTCAAGTCAAGCCTGTCCACTGTATGTCCATCCTCCATTGTTTCTGGCTGTAAGGAAAGCAGTGCAGCAGCGTTTATTGTAAGTGCTCTCCTTGCAATAGGAACCTTGGCGAGCTGTGCGGGAGTGACGGAAAGCCCGCTGCTGCAGTCCGCCCCAAGCCAGTGAGCACATGCTGACCTGGCCTGGCTCTGCCACTGGGGTTTTACCATGATGTCATCTTAAAGAAAATTCAGGAAAAAATAAGCCTGACTAATGAAGCTTCCTTCCTGCTGTCCCCCTCGGCCCACCCCCCCCCCTCTGATCTCATGGAGGGGTCCCCGTCCTCAGGAAGAAAATGGTGGACTGTCCTACTCCTGCCTACCCATGTGGAATTGAGCAGGGCAGCTCTGTGCGTAACACTTTCCACAGCAGGAATGCTTTCATCGCTCCCAGAGGGGGCTTTGTGCGTCCAAAAACTTTACATTTTAAAGGAACGTATCTGAATGGTCCAGCTTTCTATGCGCCGGGGCACCCCATTCACATCCCATTCACTTCAACTATTTTTTTCCCCTTTGGAGCCTAATGATGCTGTTTAATTTGAGATTCACACAAAGTCTGGTCCTCATCAGTGCTAGTTATTGCATTGCTGAATTTTTCACCCACCAATGATAATCCAACATTGGGTACTGTGAAATTCAGTCACAGCTCTGCATAATTCTAATCTGTATGTTAGGTGTTACATGAATTGACTTGAAGGGGCCCATACTTCTGTATGAGCTTCACTATTCTTTAAATGGCCCCTGTTTCTAGCCAGCCTAATTAGCCAGCAGGTTAACTAGTTCACTAGCAATCTCCAAGTGTAAGATGGTCAACAATAACTGGAATGCCTGCAACCTTGTGTAGGTTTGTATAATGGGTAAACAGTGATAACAATGTTCGATAAAAATAAAAAAAAAATATTTTATAATGACTCGCTGTCCAAAAAATTTCTTTCTTTTGTTTCATTACCCTCAGTATTCACAGCCTGCATGCAGTCCCACTTTGATAGGAAATGTGATGCTCTCTTAATTCAGGAAATACACTACTTTGAAAAGTGGATATTGTTTCTGCTACAGCTGGATATCGCTGGCCATGGTAATACTGATTCCAGATCACAAAATATTTTTAATTTGGAACAAGACTTTTCCAAACCTTTTTGTTTTGTCTGAAGTTCTTTTTTCGCCATCAGATATCCTTTTGACAGACACCGAAAGCCTGTCATTGGTTCAGCACAAGTGTGTGTTTGTGGAGCTACCCCTGGGGCGGAATCCCACAGTTGCTAAACATGTTATAGATGAAAGCTTGCCCTTTGCCCAGAAGTCAAAATAAATGTAGGCCATGCTGATGGGCCTCAGGCTTTATTTAGATAAAACTGTGGCAGAGGAAGTAAAAACAGGCAATGCAAACAATATGTACTTTATTCCTTATAACATTGCCGGGGCTCTTATTGTAAGCATATGTGCACTCCCGTCTGCAGTTGGTGGCCCGCTTTGCAGGAGACAGGATCTCCATGCTAAAGGTAAAGGGCTGGTCAAACCCTATACATGGAGAGGAAACAGATGAACCTGCAATCATACACAGGTGCAAATGAGATGTATTGGAAGAAATAAGAAAGTATGTATGTGTGTGTGTGTGTGTGTGTGTGCATGTGTGTCGAGGGGAGTGTGTGTAGGGATAGAGGTATATTTGGTCTTCTTCATTTGATCTTTCAGAAATTTTTGTGATTTCTTTTCATTAACATAAAATGCTTCATGACCATGTGGAAATTGGTGAAACCAATCAATTCATCCTAGCCAATTTTATTGTGACTTGTTTGATTAGCACGCTGGACTGTATCCTTGGTATGAGAAGCAGTGGTGAGTATCCCTAAAAAAATATCAGAACTTATAAGTTTTTACAGATGAAAATGATTCAAATAGTGGAGGGTCAGACTGATATCTACATTTTTCATTACAATGCGTAAAGCTAATTAAAACAAGAAATGGTTGACTGACTAATAAAAACGATTTAATACTCATGAAATGAGTTGTATTTTTATCCTGATATAGTGTAAGGAGAAACCAAAGAGCAGAGGAAATGTATGTGTTAGCTTCTGTGGTAACTAATTACACTCTTTGTCTTACAGTAGAGGTCCTACAGTGTGATAGAATATCAGAGTGCATAGCCCCTGCTCCTTAGAGATGTGCTGAGCACAGCTCGGCTGGGATTCATGGTAGGTGGGCCATGGGACTGGCAGGCTATTTATGTGTAGCACTGTCTCCTGGCAACAATAATTGTGCTGCTTGTTTCACCCAGGCAACGGACTTCAGCAAAGAGTTTAACTGATGAGAGTAGTGTAGAATTTACAGGGATGAGCAGTGTGTGAGCACCCAGAGGTCTTGTAACCTCCTCTGGATCTCCATGTAAGCCTTCTCAGGAAATCTACAATTTGAAAAGCACTGTTGCCATAGCAACTTTGCCATGCTTCTAGAGGCAAGGCTTACTTTGAGGCAGAAATTGGTGGTGGTGGACATTAGCACTGCTTGTATGACACACAGCTCTGAAACCAGTGCTTAATTTGTAAATCAGGAGGTGCTGGAACTCAAAGTTGTCTTTGGAGGGGGACACTGACTGGGGGCTCAAAGGTCCTACAGAGCGTGTGAAAAGTGTCCCTAGTGACACGGACAGCGCCATGGTGCTGAAACCAATAGCTATCATCTGTTATATCTGTCAACAGAAGAAGAAATCTGAGATTAAACGTTGCACCATTTCTAACAATTTCAAGTATGGATTGCAAAATTTACAACATTTGCTAAATTATTTTTTGTAGGGATGGGGAACAGAGAAAAGTGAAGATTTGATTAGATGTTTATGTTGCAGACAATAATGATTATTTTTCTTTTCACTAGAAGTGCTGGACCCATGTCAAGAATTCCTAGGCTGTGGCAGAATAAATCAGAGATTTCTCAAAACAGGAACCAGCAGTATCTGCCACAAATTACATTGACTGAAACTCAACAGCTCCACTGATATCAGCTCTCTATAAAATACATAAATTAAGTATTTATTAAACTTTTTTCTGTATCCTTTTACAGTAGACTTTACTGCTGCTGTAAAGTGTCTAAGCCCAATTCATATAATATTCAAATTCAAATTTAACTCTATGTTCAAATATTTAAATTCCAGCGCACTCGAGTTCCATTGTTTTGAAATTTTCTTCAGTTCCAAATTCATAATCAGTTATACACATCACATTTTACTCCAGTCAGAACTTACTTTCATTCAAATTCAGACTGACCTTTTCCATAATTATGCCTATTATCTGAGCATTCATCCTTGAAGGCCCAGCCCAGGATGCTGAGTTTGGAACATGGGCTTTTGCACACAGATAAGCTTAATTGATGCAATCAGTGAGAGCTGAGCTTCCTCCCATGGCTTGGCTGTGCAGGCTCAGGCAGTGCTGACGCAGAGATCAAACGCTGTCCCTGTGGTCATGTAGGCAGACCAGCTGAGCGTTGCTTACTGGCTGCGCAGACAGACATGTGGGCAAGCGGATGTACGGGCCATTGGGTATGGGACCCGCCCACTGCTGACTGACATACTGTTTATAGACATTATGTGATTCAGTGTTCAGGATTTGTTATAACTTAATAAAACACAAATTACATTTAAATTTTATTTATTACCAACACTGAAAGAAGCTGTTCCAGGGCTTATAGACTCTGGTTATGTTTAGGCAGTTTGAAATACCCAGGAAAAACCCCATATATGCAGCCCAGGTCAAGAGCAACATTTAGCCTTGGGAGCAGCGCAGCTCGCCATTGGTTTAGAAAGGGTTATCTGAGTCATACCTCAACAAGATACAAATGCAGATAAAATGCATGCATGACGTCTAGAGTTAAACCAAGGTTTTCGGTATAAGTGAGACAGGATCAGAAGTAATGCTTGCAGACATAGAAGGACAGTGTAACAAGTAAAAACACTGAAAAACTGAACCAGGCAAGCCTGATTTGCACTCAGCAGTCCCAAGCCATTCTTGGCTATATTGGCATGAAACTATATCATTGTGTTTCACTTTCAGGTAACACAGAACTAAGTCACTGTAGAGTGCTGCTTGGATCTCCCATCTCCAGCATAAGACATTAAAGTAATTGTCTACACCCTGGGCCTCTATAGCCTCTTGCTTTATGTTACCATTCACTGAAAACCCAACAAAAACTGTGTGTGTGTGTGTGTGTGTGTGTGTGTGTGTGTGTGTGTGTGTGTGTGTGTGTGTGTGTGTGTGTGTGTGTGTCTGTGTGTGTGTGCTGAGTAGACAGAACCCCTATTTGGCTGAAACCCATTGGGTTTTTTTAATCTATTTAATCAGAGGCTGAAATCAGAGCCAAGTGTGGCTCAGGCCTTTCCGGCATGGCCTGCTCTCCCCTCTCACTGCTGCTCACTCGCTGCTCCACATGGACCGGCCTTCCCTGAGGCATCAGGAATTTCCCAGACATTTCTTTTCTACTTCTCCGGGGTCTATACAAAACTCACAAGGCCGTCTCTAGTGAAGATAAGGCATGCTCCCTAAAAACAGACACTCATTAAAGCTCTTGTGGGCGCCCCGCTTGTTATTATCAAGGGGGGAAATTTGAACAACAATTATCCACTTTGAAAATGAAACCATGAAATGGTTTTGCTTAAAAGCCAGTTCAGGGGATTTAAAACTATGAAATCCAAAATACATGGCTGGTCTCATTACTATGTTTTCTGTAGATTCTATCAAACTGTGTTCAAGCTCAGAGGTTCAGTCAACTCTGTCTTGGATCTTTTTTGGAGGTTTCATACTTTTTTTGTGAATTACCAAAGCATTTACTTTATGCTCATGCTCAACAGGGGCCATGGAAAACAGGAGTCATGAAGTATAATACCTTGTGTCTATTGTATTTATATATCAGTATATAAAAATCTATCCAACATCAAAAAAAGTAATAATTTAACTTTAAACTGAATTAAAGACTCCCATTAAGGCATATGTATAAATGTGCCATTATATATCATATATTTATAAAGCACTTGGCTCCACTCAGATGTGTGTTGCTTGTGAAGCCATCTGAGGCCAAGGGGTTAACGGGTTCAAATCCTGGGCTGAAGGTTGTTATTAAATCCCAGACTAATATGTAAAGTTCAAGCTATATTTCTTTGGCCACACTGGACAATTGCAGTTGCTAAACAGATAGAATATTTCATAATGCAAACCTCTGGTGAGGCATGCATACCTATAATGCCCCACTGTATGCATTAGCATAATACCAAGTAGAGGGACAGGAGCCTGGACTGCAGTCAGGGCAGTAGAGCATTCTACACCTGAACACTGCAGTTCTGAGTCAGCAGTGGGAAGATAGCAGTCAAATCAACACACAGAGGCAGAGAATCTGCTGAGAGCAGCTTTGAGAGGCTTTGCAGAAATCAAAGAACAGGCTGATGGAGTGAAGAATTGCTAATGTTAATCTGTAAATAGTTTTTGCTTTGTATTTTTTCTATTCAAAAATAAAGTATTTTAAATGACAACATAAATGTTTCACATTGATATACAGGGATTTGAGACTGGTCACATGTCCTTTTGTTGTTGTTTTTCTGTGTTATAGAGTATACATTATATTCCTATTTTAATTGTGAATCCTTACACTTTGATCAATTGTGTCTGTATACCCAAAGTGATGTAATTTACCAAACATTGCATGCATACTGCACTTAGTAATCGATGATATTTTAATTGTATTTTATACTTTCATACATTTTTGTGAGCCCCTGGTGATATTGCACATATCTATGGAGCTTGTAACTGGCACTTTATATCCATCTTCATGTGAAATAAAGAACAGAATGCATATGCCTGCACTAGAGGTTTTTAATTGCATGTGAAAGGTAAGGGCAATTCCTGGGTCAAAGTTTTCAATAATTCCTACCTGTTAAGTTGCACAAAGTTTTGTTTGGAATAAACTGATACACTGACATTTCTGAACTATTTCTGCGAATTCTTAGTCTTAATACTGTGTGCTCCATATTACTAGAGGTTGATTTGGAATACGTAACTAAGAGTGCTCTAATCTTTATTGGCTGTGAGATGTTAATACCGTCACCATGCAGAATAGAAATATCCCTCTGCCAGCTGTGCTTGGTGTATGAATCATCTTGGTCCTGATGCCAAATCTCTGCTTGACAGAGTCTGGAGGCTCAATGCCAGTATTAAGTGCAGGACCTGCTCTGAGATACTTTAATTTAGACCCTAGTGAGACCTCTTTGGGTATACAGCTCTCTACACAGCTGCACGGCAGGGTGCTTCTCCATGCCAATTGTACAATCAGCATGCTTTGTCATTACCACTGGCATAATTTCCTTCACACTTTCCAGGATCTACAGTCTTCAATCATTAAACATTTTTCTTTTCTTCTTCTTGTATTTTAAAATGAATCACAGATGGAGCAACTAACCACAAAAAAATGTTAAACAATTGTTGTTTCATTCATGTCCTTACTGTACTGAGTAACAGCTGTGGTACTGAATATATTGCTTTTCTACAACTCAAAGTTACATAACTATGCAGTTATATAACTGGGTATATACACAGTCTGCTCATACTATTGCAATATTTTTCCTCATTATTGGAGATAGCACTGGAAAATATAACAGAAGGAAATAGGAAAATGTGATCAAATGCCAGCATATCCCTGCTGTCTTATTTACTCAAGGAAGGCTCCCTGCTAAAGTGTCTCCCTGCTGATGTGAATTTATCATAGAATTTATCTGGTACTCAATGACCTGAATGCACTTATATGAATGTTTTGTTTGTATTCTGGGGAGACAGCTGTGCAATTGGGATACCAGATTTTGTTTTAAGACAGTGAGGATGGAATATGGGAACAGAAAAAGAATGGAATGGAGACTGGAACACTGAAGATGAGTGTCACAGGTGGGTAACTGCTGTCCTATTTTGCAGGATAAACCATAATGTAACTAGAAAAAAAATCATTTTTGTGCACTGTGGCTTCCATATTGATGGACTTCTCTTTGATGATATAGGAGTAGGGTGGTTAAAGTAATCAATTTGTTAATTCATGAATTATTTATTAATTAGAAAAATGTTGAGCTGTCATAGAATGTGTCCAATCCATCTTGGGAAGTTAAAGACTTACTTTAATCTGTATTCAGCAAAATTTTAAAATAGGCTTTGTATGATTTTCCTGGATGCGATAATTAAAATCAGTTATAGGTAAATAATATCATTAACATATAATGAAAATGTATTTTCATCAGACAAAAAACTATAGTCAGAGTAGGCTTATTTGTACATCTACATGTTTACAGGATGTCTCGGAATTACAGTGGAATTATTGGTGTCAGTAGGGCACGGAATGTATGGAAAATATGTATCCTGCAAAAGGAAGAGTATAGCGATTAATCATGCTTGGCAAGATGAAGTCAGGGCACTTGTACTACGCGCACTGGTTACAAATGTATGGTATTCACTTGGCAGAGCATGTGAAAGAACCCAGCATTCACAGTCGCGTGGAACCCGCGCCGTTGTGTAGGGTTAATAAAAGGGGGAGTGGTTTAGTCCACAAGATGGCCAGCCCCTACTGTAAAACCAAAATATTGTCCGCGAATTGAGTTGAAGATTACGGATGATGCATTTCTCTTTAACGTGGGGCAGACCACAACATTTGAAGCCCTTCCCTTGGTCGCCTCCTCTCTGACAGGAATAAACTGCAGCAATTGCAAACGCATGATTTACGGACCCAACTGGTCGTTCCTTCACACAACTTGATGAACTGGTGGAGATTGATTTACTGTGGCGTGGATCTGATATCGGACATAAGAATATCAGAAATTACAGTAAACCTACCGATAGACATCAGACATATGAATGGAATAATAGCGTGAGGCTGCACCAACGAAAAAGAAAATCAACATCAGCATGCAGGCTTCATTCAAAAGTAACAGGCTTCCTGAGGAAATTTGACGCAGAGGACGCTACATCAATCTTCAGTCGAGTTCATGTTTATTCTGGTAGAAATTGTATTTTCTTTATCGACTCACTGGGACTGCAACCGCGTGCAAGTCGCCACCTTACATAACTCGGATTTGTGTGGGGGATTGCCAAGATGGTTTGATTATATTGCCTTCATCTGTCCGTCAGTTGACACGTACGTATGGAAGCGATGATTTGCAGCCATCTATTTGTAACAATGAAATGTGAATATTATAACACAACAGGATTCAGGATGAATTTTTGTTCTTATTTATGTCTTATGATAAACATAGCGTATACATCCGATGTGCAATTTCTTATCCCAAATGTTTCCTTTAAATTTTGTTTTAACAATGCAGGTAACAATTAATGGCAAAATGTGGTGCTGATCAACGAATAGGGTTTCTCAGGCCAGTGACACAATTGCATCCTGAAAACGCGGGACGGGGATGTTCCTTTTACCATCAAACAGAAATAATCCACTCCATTATCTGTAGGCATGCGCAATATGCTACTCTCCAACAGGCACACAACATAGTTGCATCAAATATCAACAAAGGCTCGAGGGTTCACACATACACAGACCATCGCGGTTGTTTAGAAATGGTTGCTCGATATAGGTGATTCATGGACTCCACTTCAAATGAAAACATTAACCCTTACAAACGATATAAACTTTTAAATACTGACTAATCATTTTGCATATTAACTAATCGTTTTATGAGATATATTTAATTCAGTTGTGGAATTAAAATCAATTCCTATTTTAACCTCATAATTTAAAACTTAGATCAAAACAAATTCATAAATACTACGTTGTATTTTTACGTCATCCCAACACAGGAGACTATATAAAAACCTAAGTAATGCATCGTTTTAAAGTAAACCCTAGGACAGCTGATGCAAAGTAACCTACACGCACAAATGCATAATCCTTTAAAACCCAAAGGCGCGCGCACAGGCGCACTCTTAATACTGCGATCTTTAACATTGATATCGCCACGGCTCTTTTTGGCTATCGCTAGGGTAAGCGCGCCCCCTAGGTTTGTTTCTCCCATGACGACCACAGTGCCCTGTATTGCTCCTTTGTCTCTTCTCCATTATACAGAAATCCTAAAATATTTGTTTGCCTGTGTACCCACAATGACCATAGTCCGGAACAGCGATAATTATACGCTTACTGATAGGATGGAGCTGGTCTATGTATTCATTCTATTTTTACTGTATTGTTTGCCATGCTGGTGGGCATTAGTTTGAAAGATGCATATAATTTGAATACATGATAATCTGTTAGATTAAGTATACTCTTGATAGTTCGTCTTGCATTAATTGGCTTTAAAATTTGTAGATGTCAACAATTTGTTTAATTTGTTTAAATCTTGTCATGTCTTTTTCCAATACTGAATAGATGACACGAACAAGAACACGGGACTTTTTGGATCCAGAGAATGCGCTTGTGAGAAGAAATTGAAGGATCATCTGAGCTCACTCCCGCATAGCATCGTTCGCATAGCATGAGCAACACGATTTATCACCCTGTAAGACTTGGAGCTAATTAATATATTATACTAGATTTGTCACTTGTGGTGAAGTTGTGTGTTATGGCCAGCTTTCTCATTCGTTGGAGTACGTTCCACAATGTTAGATTTGAAAGACTAGGCTATAGAGAACGGGCACCCTTCAAAGCACAAACAAATAAATAAACGCAACAAATGTACTTACAGAAAACAGCATAATAATCTGGGGTTTTAAACAAAGAAAATTAACTGCGAAGAAGAAACTATGAAGCTTGTTCTTAGCCCATTTTAAAGTTTTTTTGGCAACATTCAAAATGCAAAAGGACGGTACCGCCCACGCGACAAGTGTAACTCCAAACAAAATAATGAATGATGGAGCGCAGTGCGTACCGGAGTCGACGGCTGAGGCAGGATTTCGCTTCCCCGTTGCTTACGCAGAAACCACCTCAGTCTGTGAAACAGGGGGTCGCTTGATAAAAAGTGCACTTCTGACACAGACATGTACAGAAACCGACCCAGACACGGGGAATTTACCAAAAAAACAGGATTTCTATTTGATAAGACCTCGAGAGACAACACAGCATGGAGGCGCGACAGATTCTATGACAAAGGGGCACAACAGTTTTGGCACCAATATTAATGTTCAAGAAACTAAAGGAGGAGATACTGTAATCGTCAATACAGATCAAATTAACATAGCAACTAATAAATGGGTTCGTGAAAATGTACAGCAACCAAGTACTTTCCAGTTGCTCACGTTTGAGCAGACTGGAGAAGAAGATAACAATACATTTAGCCAAAAGAGAGTGACGAAGCAGATCAACGGTGCGCAGCAGAACGTGCCATGCAGCGAGGGTTCTTCCCTCTGCATTCCTGGCGAATCCGAAGACGTAAGGCAACCGGAAAGCGCCTTTTCCGTATATAAAGAGAGCCAAATAGTGAGAAGTCACTGCCAGATTAATACTGCCTCTTCCGCGTTGGAAGAGGAGGGGACCGCTGCGCCTGTCACTTATTGTATTTCCACGGGACCGCAGCCAACGCATGAGCTCGGTCATTCAGTCAGTGTGGGGCACGCAGCTGATAAGAGGGAATACGACACAAACACAGCACAAGGGAACCCACGACTGCATTGGACTGAAGGGCGATGTGAAAGTGGAAACCACGTAAGAACTATCTGCTCTTTAAAAGAGAACCCGGATTTAGTGATCGAAGTGTCTGGGAAGAAGATTCAAGCGCATAAATCCGTTTTGGCGGAGAAAAGTGACTATTTCAAGGCGCGGCAGTCTAGAGACATTCTAAAGGTGAAAGGGGTAAATTACAGTACTTTAACCGTTCTGGTTGATTATATTTATTCGTCCCGAATGCAGGTGAGCAAGCAGAATGTTGTAGAGGTCATCACTGGAGCTAAAATCTTGCAAATCCCTTGCGCAGTTCAAGCTGCAATGGATACAATGTCAGAGCAGATCACAGCCGAAAACTGCTATGAAATTTTGACCATTGCTAAAAAGCAGAGGTTAAGTGAACTGAAGGAGACTGCATACAGATTCATGAGCGACAACTTTCTGCAGATATTAAAGGATCCTGCAGTGTACGGCCGACTGACTGGGGCAGAGAGAGATCTCATTCTGAAAAGTAGAATGGAAGGAAAGAAGTCTTTAATGGTAGCGGAAATACATGATGCTAATGTCCGTGTCGGAAGCAGACCCCCGAGCAGAGAAAGCAGTCGCCCACAGAGCCCCTTATCGTTTGTTACCGTCGAGGAAAATCATATGATATATTATTACAACGAGGCTAAGAAGGAATGGAAATCGCTGACTCGGATGCCAGACGAGGTAAACACAAAAGGGTGTGGGATTTGCACCATGTACAATTACCTTTTCGTGGCAGGTGGAATAAAGGGCTATGGCGACAAAAGTAAGCTTTCAGACAAGGTATTCTGCTACAATCCAATCACAGACACCTGGAGCGAAATTCGGCCATTAAACCAACCCCGGTCCCAGCTGAAACTGGTTTCTATGGACGGCTACCTGTACGCTATTGGAGGGGAGTGTCTCTTTACTGTGGAGAAATACGACCCTCGAATGGACAGATGGACAACCGTGGCCCCTCTGCCTAAAGGGGCGTTTGCAGTCGCTCACGAGGCGACAATCTGCAATGGAGAGCTGTACGTTTCCGGAGGCTCTCTCTTCTATCGCCTCCTCAAGTACGACCCTAAGAGGGACGAGTGGCAAGAATGTCCTTACAACAATAGCAGGAAGAAATCCACAGACATGGTGGCCTTTAAAAATTTCATCTACAGATTTGACGTTAACCGTGAACAAGGTGTCAGTGTGTTTAAATATAACACAGTTGTGAAAATGTGGCACGACAGTGCGACTCTGCAACAGTCTAACCCGTTGCCTTTCAGATGCGCCGTCATTGGCAATTGCATTTACTGTGTAAACAAATCACAGACCTTGCAGTTTACTGTTGAGGAGGAAAACGCACGATTTGGACCAGAACCACTGAAAGCCCCGTTCGAGGCTAAAGGTATCCTCTTTCCATTCGTACTGAGCTTGCCCGAGAAGGCTGAGACAAGCGCATAATGAGGTTTAGAGCATGCAAATTCTTCAAGCATTCCTATGGAGTTTCGCGGAGACTTGGACAAATGAAGACAAAGGCGGGCTGAATAAATCAACTGTAATCCTAGCGATATATAGGCCCATATATTACTAGACTGTTAAGTGTCCCATATTGACTGTTAAATTAAATGCTTTTCTTTGCATGGTTAAGAATCAAAGATAGTCATGCTGGATCGACCTTTAAAAGGACAACTGTGATGTAATTTAATGAGCATGACAAAAATGCAAGAAGTGATGCAAACATATACGTTTTCAATTGATGGTATCTGTAACATGCAGTCTCCTTGTATATGTTTTGTGTCTTTTTGTAATTTCTGTTGTTTTGGATAGATCCTGGTTAAAAAAAAATATTGACTGGCAGCATCTAGAAGTTTCAAAGCATTATTAACAGGTCAGATACATTGTTAATGCAGTAATTTGCACATAACAGTACTGCTCCGTACATTTAGCAAAACCTAAAGAACTATGCAGAACCTCCATACCGTTTACAGAACAGGACTCTTGATTTCCATACAGAAACTGCACCTGTCAACATGCTTTCATATACATTAACTCCTTAATACTGCCTTACTACTAATATTGTTTAAGCTTTGTTCTCTTTCTTTTTATTTACCGCTGTAATACAGAGGGGTCAAATCCACAAATTTGTCCAGATTTTATTCAAACATGGTGTGGAACCTTTAGTCAGTACAAACCATAGAGAGACCACCCAATGCCTTTTTCATGCCTTTGAAAAGAATGTTTGGAAAAGTAGGGCAAGAATCTGTCTGAAATACAAAGCTGACAGGAGTATTCTTTTCTGCTCTTATAAAACTTATTTTCAGAAAATAACTATATATAAACTGATTAAAGACAGCCAGAAATGATACGTGTCACCTTTTAAATAGTAATGTATTGGTTTCATTGTGCCACGATGAGAGGAGAGGGCCTGTGCTTTTTCTACTGTTTTAGTTCTCAAAGGGCAGGAGAGATGCCAGCAGAGGTGATGGATCAATGCCATGCTGACCGCCCTTACACCTGAGTCAGACCTGTCTGGAAACTGAGCCAGACACCCAGCCTGGCCGTGAGAGTCCCAGACAGTCCGACACTGGAGCAGGTCATTTGACTGATGAGGTCTGGAGCTCAGAACTGCTGAGTCTAGGACTGCAACTCTGATACTACATGAATTTTGCATTGAGTCGGGGTTCAGAGTGGCTTTAACTCACACCTCTGCTGTGCAGTAATTCTGAGCCACACCCTTCCTCTGTGCTGCGGCAGGATGTTGAGCAACAGCATGAATCAATCCATCAGTGCGCATTTGCCATGCAACTGAAAGTAGCAATGGTTGCCATCGTTGTGCAACGTCCTGTTTAAAAGTGAAATTAGTTCAGTTACAGTAAGTGCTAATGCATGCATTAAACTGGCATCTCCACTGCAGTGTGCTTTGTAGCCAAGCTGAGAGTGTGGGGACAGAAAGTCATTCATTCATACAGTGCTCCTCCTCATGGGGAAAACATTCCATTCACTAATAAGAATATGACCCTGTCAAAGCAGTGACTGAACATGCAATTATGTCGGCTTCAACCCCTCTTCCCTCGCTTACTGGCTTGTTTTGGTTACATGCCAGCATTGGGAATGTGTGACTGTCGTGCAGTGCTCCACACTGTCAGACCTTATGTCAGTACAGCAGTGCTGGGGTTCTCCAGCCTTTTACTGTGTGCTACACTCCACTGAGGGACTGTGACTGTACGAGCTCTCATGTCTCTTGGGGATCGGTGTGAAAGTAAACAGGCCTCCCAAAGCAGCATCCTATTTGACAGGCTGCTGTACTGGAGAGGACAAGGGACTCATCTCAGTGAAGGTATTGACTTTTAAAAACATTATATGTAACAATTGCTTTTATTACAGCATCGTGGTGTTTTGTTGTGCCGCGTTCATACTCAAAGTAATTTTTAGAACCTGGGGGCATAATCATGGAATTGGGTAACCTCAAGTACTCCTCTTCCTCGTCTTTTCTTTTTTCATTGAGTCTGTTGGCAATGGCGATAAGTACTTTTGCAGCTATGGTATTTTTTCTTTCTTTGAAGGTGAACCAACAGTGCATAATGCATATTCAGTAAAGGGAAAAATGTGTCTGTGTAATACTCTGGCTCAAAAGGACAGAATCATAGTTTCTCAGACAAAGCAGATGATGACAGGCCATTTAACTCCATATATTTATGGCTGGATTCATTATGTTGTGAGGGTCTTGGGATTCTGGAATTTTCTGTGGTGCATAAACAAATGGCTAAAAACTAGTCTGGCACAGCGTATATTATGGATTTGTGCAGTTTAAGGCCGTCTTAGTGTAATTAATAAGAGCTAACACACTGATGCAAGGTTTCCAAGCTGTTGAATGGTGTATTTCTGTCAATATAAAGTGCTGCAATAAAATGATCATTAGAATCCTGGCTGCTTCTGCTTGTCCATTTCTGTACTCTTAATGTGACAGGATGTATTCTGAATCATTAATGCACATTAGACAATAGGACAAAAGGAGATCGTGCTCGATGTGACATTCCATAGGATTTGCTCTTATCACTATGGTTTACTGTGCAAAACAACGTGGTGAATGCTGAACTCAGCCTCCAGAGCAGTGTAAAATAATAATAAAGGGCAGAGCTGTACGTGTTCAACTGAGCTGTCAGTGACTGTGAATAATCTGGTAAAACTTTATATAAAGGACCCATTAATTAGCTGCTCATTAATACATTATAAATGCATTATTAACTTATATTGCAGTGCCTGGAAATGACATCACTCAACCTCACAAATGAGACTCAAAGTCACACAGTTCTGAACAGGATCAGAAAACTATGGGCATCATATGAAACCTCTACAGGTCAGGGCCACCCTGTGGTCAAAAATAAAATAATTAGGAACATGAAAGCCATCGTTGTACAATGCTGAATTCGTCAGATACATGCTGTGTCCCAGGTGAATTGCAGAGAGCTGCATTACTGCACTAGGGTTTTCCCCTCTGTTTAATGCATTGTTGTGGAACCCTCTCCACTGTCCAAGCTAAACACTGAGTGCATTCTTTTACCATGGGCTCAGTGTGGTTTCAGGGAGTGTGGGTGTCAGCTGTGGAAGGTCTCCTTCATCAAACAATGTGCTTGAATTCAGTTTGGCCTAGAGGAAGTGTATTACTTCTGCACACCACCCAGTAAAAAATGAATACAAGCCACTGACTACTAAGGTTTGTTGCTGAACAACAAAATTGATTATCCATTTGCAGGCTGTATTGGTATTCAATGGCTGAATACTAACACATATTTTCTAATTCTGCATGGGTCTGCAACTGATATTTTGCAGTGGATCTTGTGCACTGCTTTAACTTCATGTGTTTTCCCCAATGAGGAGGTAGGGGTTCCTTTTTTCATAAGTGGGTAGGGGGGGCAGACAGTCACACTTTAACTAAACTTTGTTGACATGAAACTGATATCAATATTGAAAGTGCAAATCAAGAAAAGTATCACTAAGAAGAAATAATGTTTACCTGATTGATGGCTTTAGAAATTATGAATTAGGTGAAAGATTTTAAGCATATGTGCAGGAGCAGGGGACAGCACAGGTGTGTTAAGGTGCAGGAGCAGGGGACAGCACAGGTGTGTTAAGGTGCAGGAGCAGGGGACAGCACAGGTGTGTTAAGGTGCAGGAGGGGACAGCACAGGTGTGTTAAGGTGCAGGAGCAGGGGACAGCACAGGTGTGTTAAGGTGCAGGAGCAGGGGACAGCACAGGTGTGTTAAGGTGCAGGAGCAGGGGACAGCACAGGTGTGTTAAGGTGCAGGGCAGGGGACAGCACAGGTGTGTTAAGGTGCAGGAGCAGGGGACAGCACAGGTGTGTTAAGGTGCAGGAGCAGGGGACAGCACAGGTGTGTTAAGGTACAGGAGCAGGGGACAGCACAGGTGTGTTAAGGTGCAGGAGCAGGGGACAGCCCAGGTGTGTTAAGGTGCAGGAGCAGGGGACAGCACAGGTGTGTTAAGGTACAGGAGCAGGGGACAGCACAGGTGTGTTAAGATGCAGGAGCAGGGGACAGCACAGGTGTGTTAAGGTGCAGGAGCAGGAGACAGCACAGGTGTGTTAAGGTGCAGGAGCAGGGGACAGCACAGGTGTGTTAAGGTACAGGAGCAGGGGACAGCACAGGTGTGTTAAGGTGCAGGAGCAGGGGACAGCACAGGTGTGTTAAGGTACAGGAGCAGGGGACAGCACAGGTGTGTTAAGGTGCAGGGGCAGGGGACAGCACAGGTGTGTTAAGGTGCAGGAGGTGCAACTTCTATAGCTCCTGCCAGAGCATCATGCTTGAGAATGACTTCATCTTCAAGGACATGAAATTTTGTAATGAAATAGTGGCTATACCTGTTTAACCAGGCTATAATACCACCCTTGAGCCTTTTATTTCTTTTTGTCTACAGATCCGTGAAATAACAGTTGACATGAATTATGAGCTTGGGAAACAAAGAACACAGCCCTTATTGACCCGGGTTTTGACATGGCAAAACCATAAATCAACATGTGTTACTCAACATTTGCTGCTTGTTGGAAGTGTTTCTCAGAAATTACATGGTGGTTTTAAGTAAATATACTGATAATAGAAATAATTGTAAAACATCTTCACAGTCATGTAAATCTGGCAGGTATAGCCATGCAGTAAATACTGCAGGTGCGGAATATCTGTTTAAGTGTATGTCTTTGGTGTCGACTGTAGCCTAACAGTGCAGCCATGTTCAGACTGATGGGTAAGGCACTGCTGTTGGCTGAGTTTGTGGACTCCCTCCTCACAGAAGGAGAGAGTGTAAACAAGGAAGTCTCTGATATTAATGCACACATTCACCAGTCAGGCAACGACAACAAGCCCTCATTTCAAACCATAACCCGATTTATGCATTTTTGAAGAGCACTGGACAAACAGTGAATGCAAACAGCCTAGAAACCTGCTCAAGCCTATATCAATTGAACAGATGGGTACTATTTAGTACAGGAAAATTCTCAAAGGTACTTTGTTAAAGTGAGCTAACTGCATTAACATTTTCAAAATAAACATCTGTAACCTAACAAAAGACAACAACAAACTAGCTGCTAAAGATATTATTTATTGTCATAGAAGGTAATGTAAACTAATATACAGAAACAAAATTAAATACATTAAACAAAAACCACCATATGAAAAAAATTGGACAGACAGCTATAAGAAAATAGATTTAAGGAATTGTCAAAAATAATGCCACCAAATACTTGTGCCTCAAAAGCACCAAAACTTTCTTTATGGAAATGTGAAATATATTAGGCACAGCAAAACCAGAAGAATTTGCCATACAACACAGACAAATTAGAAAATAGCCCGTAAATCTCCACCATGAAACCCCATAAACAAGACAAAGTTTTAAATAATATAATATTATAATAAATAACTGGAGATGTTTGAGTTGACAGTAATCAGGGTAAGTTGTTCTGTAGTCCTCTGAAGAGAACAATACTGTCCCTCAAAGTGGAACGCTGGAGGAATTCACTAAATTTACATTATTGTAATTTTGCAATGATTTGCTGGAGGAAAGAATGAGCCCCCATCAGCTGGCACCCCACAGACAGCAGCCTCTGTCAGCCCAGGTCTTAATGGGAGAAATGTGAGGTTGTGTTCTTATTTTTGCATGGTGCAGGGTGTAAAGGTTAAGGTTAAAATCAGAGATACAGAAAGCAAATGCAGAGTGTGAAAAGGAAACAAAATAACAAAAGTACTTCAGACTGGGTCACAATGTGAGACAAATTGTTCAGCATTTACATTAATCAGTTAACAGTGAAGCCAGAGCAGTGTGCTGCCTCTGGCCCCCCACTACACAACATTGAAGTGAAACAGCTTCCCTATAGACACATCCTGGTTCTGCTGTCTCATGCACTGAATGGTCCACAGCAGAGCCTCTGTTTGGCTCTGTTAGGGTGAGTGCTGACAGACTTGGGCCAACAACCTAAACCCATAAATGACAAAATTTCAACACTGAAAAATATTCCCTGGACTGGACGCTTAATGACCAAACAACTCGCACTAACTTCAGATAGCTGCTAACTGATTGCAGATGAGAGTGACTGCACACTGGGTAAGTACAGAAAGAGACACAACAAGGAGACGGGTTTGGAACCAAGCGCAGGCTCCAGGATCACTGCCTGGTCACTGAGAAAAGCTGGCATTAAAACTCATGGCTGCCTCAGAAGACAGAGGAGGCGACGGCAGCAGCAGCACTGCATTGTTTATTAGTGTTGTTATTACTAATTTATTTTATTGATAATTTATTCCCCACACCCTTATATTGCAGCTATACATCTTTGATATCGTCTACACATTATTGTCTTGTTTTGGCAGTACTTGCTTCAGCAGTAAAGTTGCAGTCACATTCAACCCACCTCATTCATTTAAAGTGAGGTTTTCACCCTGAGAATTTATTAACCAGTTTATACAGCTGGGATATATGTGTGCTGACTGAGAATGTGTCCTGCTCAAAAACAGAATTACACCACCTGGGATCTTTTCCCAAAACTCTCCTGGATCTAGATTCCTCTACAAGAACCCTGGAACGAGTTAAGAGCTGGAGCTGTATGTTTTCCCCATGAAATATTATAGATAATAAGGACAAATAAGGGAATAATGCATTACATATTTCGATAAAATTAAAACAGTAAAATGTAACATATCTGGACAGGCAAAAGTACGAAAACAAATTGGCCTGCAAAGCAGAAGGAACAGAGGGCCGAGAAACCGAGCTGTGAGGTCTTTGCTATGGAAACCACCTCCACTTCTCTATGACTTCATACTCAGCATGCAGTGTGTGCGCAGTGAGTGTGCGTGTGTTTGTGTGTGTGTGTGTGTAGGGGGGTCGTAAGAGCAAAGCACCCTGGGAAAGCATTTCGAGATACAAATTGCCATGAGCCTGTCATAAAGATGAACAGGAAATGAAAGTACAAAATGCAGTGACCACGGAAGACAAGACAAGAACTGACCTCTAAGCAGTCAAAGTGAATTCTTCACCAAACAGGATTTTACTTCAATAAGGTATTAATGCAATAAAGCCAACGATTAAATGTTTTTGCAAGCATGCTCCTAAAAGTGAAAGGATTGACAAATGCTAGGAATTGACTCTGCTCATTACAGCAGCGTAAGAGTCTGAGAGCAGTCAGTTAAGCTGTTTGAAATTTTAGGGGTATTCAGTATAATGCTGTAAATAGTACATTCCATTTTTTGCCAGTAAATAGAATTTATTCATGAGTAATTGCTGGCCCTAGTGGACACAGCCCAAAGAGCATGAGGAAATTTTTTTAGGTTTTTAGTGACATCTACTGGTGAATTAGCTGCACAACAACACATCTGGGTAAGAAAAAAAATGCTTTACACAGAGCAAAAGTGGATAAAGGGAAGGCAACTTATTCAGCACTCATAATACTCCAGTAGGCCAAGAGTGGTTTTCTTTAAGTATAAAAAATCAACAAAAAGAAATGTCCTATCTTAATTTAACAGCTGTTAGTACTGATGATTTTATACACCTACTGCTGAATGGTGCAAATGCTGAAAGTTGAGCCATCTGGTCATTGTAAGACCATCTGAGGAGAATGAAATCAAAGATAAAGTGGTGGAGATAACCCAAAAGTGTATTGTGTGAAAGTCACACACTTTTATTCATGGAAAGGCAGCATGCACAAGGGTACTTCAGGACCAGGGCTTAGAACTAATCGCCCAGCACAAATCAGCTCAAAGCCTTTACACTCTGTGGTTAGAGATCAGGATTGTGGTTGAGCTACTTAATCTCAGATTGGCACCTGAGGCTATCTACAGAAATATCAAGATTAAACAATGCCACAGACAGTGACAAACCAACAGCATACTCTCTCATGTCACACTGTTGATTTCACTGCCTTGATATTAATCTTGATGATACGATGTGTGGTTTAAACCAACATGCAGAAATGTAAAACAGACATTTCGCTTCCTTTTTTCTTCTGTGAGCATGCTGAAAAAGTGAGCTATAGGACTTGGCTGACTCTGGTTGAAACTGGTCACTATCCAGGGGAATTTTAGGCTTGGAATGTTTAAAACAAAAACTGTACAAAACCAAGTGACGACTTGACTGTAACCTGATAAATATTACATTCAGGTTTAACTCATTTATATAATATCCTTGTATTCCTCACACATGGACCACTGAATCTCTGTATTATCTCTGTGTATCTGACCGTTTTGCCCAGTGTTAAAATTAGATACCCTGGTAATT
Source organism: Albula goreensis (assembly GCA_022829145.1). Taxonomy (NCBI): domain Eukaryota; kingdom Metazoa; phylum Chordata; class Actinopteri; order Albuliformes; family Albulidae; genus Albula; species Albula goreensis. The sequence goes on from CM040747.1 coordinate 10,750,048, forward strand.
ACAGGGAGAGCCCACAAAGGCAGTAAAGCAGCCAGAAGAACAGGCAAAACTACACTTACACAATAGATCTAGGTTCAACAAAGGCTACCTCATTGCTGGTAATAAAAATGAGGTGTAAACAAAAATGAATTTACATTTACGAATATGATACGATTTTTTGAACTTTACCATGAGATAGTGCTTGTGACTGGTTGTTGTGAATATCTGAACGGCCATGTGTGTCAGAATGAGCCTGTGGCAGCAGTGTGAGCCGTGACATCATCAGTATCACCCATCCTCAGTCTGTGTCTCATTACAACAGGAAGTACCACACAGCATAGTATTTGTGTGGCCTTCAGTGCAGCAGAGCCATAATAACTTCTGTTGATCTGTTGATTGAGAACATGTATGAGGACTGGAATAATAAAGTGTGCAATAAATCAAAATCAGATCAAATGAATTTAAGTATGCAATGAGCAAAATGACAAATAAATACATTTGAATGAGCCCATTTTTCAAAATGAGACAGGTGATGAAAAAGGTAAGTCATGAAGGGATGTATAACAGGCTAAATGAAGTGGCAACCAAAAATGTAAAATGTACTTTTATTCATCAATCAGTGCAATATATACAGGCAGATAAAATGACAGTCTGTGGTGCTTTCTTAGCCTACATACAGCAACATATTACTTGTGATCGATACATTCATTTGGCTTTATTATTTAAAGAAATACAACAGTCATATATACGACCAGATCAAATAAATCCAAATACAGTTTATACCAACTCCGACATTTTTCCCTTTTTTTGGATATTGTTTAACTCAGTCTCTGCGGCTCTTCATGTACTTAAAGCAAATAATTAGTTGTTTTTAAGAAATCAGAAATGCTAATGTTTTTAAGAAATCATAAAGTTGCGTCAATTAAATTAGTATAAAAATTTCATATAAAAATATATAACAATGTGTGTTATAGGGAGTGCACATATGGATGAAGCTAATGGATACATGATAAAGGAAACAATGAATTCTCATATTGTACATAATATTGAGTGATTGAACATGTTCTTAAATTTATTCAATACCAACACCTCCCAGACCCTTAATGTTTCATGCTGTAAGATGTCTGCAGCTATGATGGCTATTTGCACTGACAGCAAGTCACAGACCTAGCTGTGACAGTTTATTAATACTCACAATTTATATCATGAGCAGTCAAAGATTCATATAAACTGGTACATATTTAGTTGCTCAGAAGAGAACATTGGCTCATATAATGTGGAAGGAGTATATGGTATTATATGAGAATATACAAAGTCTATGAAGATTATTACAAAGACACCTGTCTTTTCTGATGTATTCAACTCATTTATTATGCCTGCAGCACCTGCTAGGATAAATATCCTTTAGCGATTCATTATATGCAGAGGAAATGTCCACCAAATCTTCCAGATATTACATGTCTTATATGAACAGTTGTAGTTTGCCAGGACCAATTATTTCCCAAAAAGGTACAGATTTCATTAATCTTTGTCTTTACTTTTAAGTAGCAAATTAAGCACAAATAATTTGATCAGTTGATTTTTGGTGACCATACTCCAGTAATGTTTGTAAAGGCAATGACAAATCCTTGATTTAACTGTGAGTCAAAATTAAGGCAAAATGCAGACGAATAGTCATTTCTGAGTCGATACTTCCGAATCTCCAATCCATGACAGGGAAAACGTTTGAGGACATACGTCACATGGTGAAAGATGATGCCTCATTATTGGAACCTTCTGTGGATTTCTTGGAAACATAGAATTCAGATGTGACTCGGGAGGACCGCCTGGAGTAGATGTACCTCTTTCCTATGCACCACAGGTCCTGCAGGATCTTGCAGAAGTGATTCCTGAACTTGACCCCAATGAAGGCGTACAGGAAGGGGTTGAGGCAGCAGTGCAGATAGGCCAGAGTCTCGGTGATGGTCAGAGCCATCATTATGGAGTCCTCCTCGTGGCAGTCCCTCGTATCAAACATGACCGCTGTGTAATACAGGAGGCTGACATTGTAGGGGAGGTGGCAGGCGATGAACACCAACACCACAGCCATGACCACACGCACCGCTTTGTGCCGCTGGAAGTTGCGGGCGCGGAGAAGTGTGACGATGATGCTGGAGTAGCAGAACCCCATCACCAGCAGAGGGAGGAAGAAGCCCACAGCCACCTGCAGGCTGGGGACCAGGACCTTCATTGTCTGCGCTGTCTCATTGCCCTCGAACTTGAAGTAGCACACTTTATGACTGCCCACAGCTTCCGCGTCGGTGCTTTCAGGGTTTATAGCAATATCAAAGTGGTTGACATAGTCAAATAAAGTTTTGTCAGAGTAGGCCTCATAGTAGTAAAAGGTCGGGATGGACAGGCCGATGGCACACAGCCAGACGGCAATGCAGATGACCCGGCTGTAAACCAGAGCCCGAGAGCGGATCCTGAAAGACCTGCGGGCCTGGACGATGGCAACGTAACGGTCAGTGCTGATGCAGGCCAGCAATAACATGCCGCTGTAGAGGTTCACACTATAGATGCCTCGCAGCAGTTTGCAGGCCCATGTGCCCATGGCCCAGTCGTACTGGTCGTTGTAGATAATCAGTGGGAGACCCACCACAAACAGCACATCGGCCAGCGCTACGTTAAGCAGGTACACATCCGTCATGGACTTGGCCCTCTTGTAAAAGGCATAAGTGATGATCACCAGGAGGTTTCCCAGCAGACCAACAACACAAATGGCAGAATGCACGTATGGTTTAAAAACCTTTTCCAAATGGAGGGTCTTTGTTGTCTCACAAGGTTCAGCATCTGGATCATAAACATAATTGTTGTAATAATTGCTTGTGGTTGTGAAATTTTCCATTTCATTTAATTGATAGTCCTTTTTCAACTCGGAGCTTCTGTGGAAACAGAAACATGCGTTACAAAAATATAAACTTTTGGGAGCCTTTTAATGAGGCACTAACTTTTTTCACAAATGAATATGTGGTGTAAAACTTTTTGTGTGCAAGGTGGTTCAGTTCCCCATGGTGCTGTGTATTTGAAGAGACAAAGAATTAGAGAAAGAGACATTTGGAATCATAAATACTGTAATATTTCCTTTGGGCAGTAAGGTATGCATTGAAATCCCATTGTTTTAAAACAGCCACCCTTTTTTGCCCTGTCTGCCATAAAAATCTTTCAAAACTATTTGTGAAACTAATACTTTAAAACATGCAGTATTTAGTTTTCAATCAGAGTTTGTGCAGTTGTGCGTGAAAGAGCAGGTGTCTTTCCTGTCTGTCCTACTTTCATTTATGAAACCTGCATGAGATCGAGGCGTCCTACTTTCATTAACAGTGGCTGTGCCTTTGATGGTCCAAACTAAAGCTCTGACTGATCGTCTTCACAGTAAAATCATCAGTGTTCATTTAAATCTAATAGTCTGCACGAGTCCAACAGGGATCACATGTTCTGCATCACTGTTTATGTAACAGTGACCATTTTCCTGTGTAATGGTAATGCCTCCTCCCCTCTTTGTTGAACCATGGCCATATCCAAGCTAAATTAAATTGTGCTGGGAGAATGAGGTTAAAAAAAGACACACTGTTTTGTACCGCTTCAGTACAGGGAATCATTTTTGACTGGCTCAAGACTGAGTTTATTTTAGGTCCACCCATAACTGTCCTCTGGTGTTAGCTTTCTGTTACTATCTCTTATGTTAATGGGTCGGTTTTGACCCGTGTCTTAAATCAGCCATAAAACACCCTAAAAACAATTATTTATCATCCAATTTGTTTCTTACCTCTTGGTTACCTTGTTAGGCTCCTTTATCCATGAAAAGATTGGTTTTAATGTTTTTGTTGTTTCTTTTAATGTTTCTTTTAACAGCATACCCCTCGTTTTCAATATAAAAAAATGGTCAAATGAACCTGAAGAGAATAATGTAAACAAATAAAAGGTTGTTCTGCTACCTGACTATTAATGAAGGGTATTGGATCACATCTCTTAAAAAAAAGATTTTAATTTTAATATTATCAACTATAGTTACATCTATGGTGTTTCAGGTCAATTTTGACCCATATATATTTACTTCAAACAAGGGCAAAAAATAAGTTTTTTTTTTTTTTTTTTTTTTCAAAAAAATAAAAAATGATAATAAAATGTAGATTTGCAAGGTCAAACAAACAATAACCAATCGAGCAAGTCACACCAACAGAAATCAAGTACTAGTTCCATAAAAACTCTGTGCAAGAACATGCATGTATGTGTGTGTGTGTATGTGTGCATGTGTGTGTGTTTAGATGCATGTGTGGCAAAAAGTGACACTTAATTTGTTCTTTGCAGATATATTTTTTGCAGGTGAAGCACAATGTGTTGGTATTTCTGTCCTTATTGCTAGGGCAGACCTGACACGTCTTTCTTTTCGAATCAGGTGGTCTCACTGGGGTTGTTGCTGTGGCTGTTGTTGATGTTGAGGCAGGGCTGGCTGAGGAGGAAGCTGATGCTGATGCTCTTCTTGTTGCTGTGGGTGTGGATGGAGTGCTTGGTGAGCACTGCAGCTGTCTGACCAAGGCTGCAGCGGCTGAGTCTTGGGGCCCCCGTTCCCTTTGCTCAATGGACGGCTTGACAAGTGAACTCCCTAGCTCCTCAAGAAATATTCTCCGCTTGGTGTTTTCAGTTAAGTTCCATCCTTGGTGAATGTGGGTCCACAACACAAATGCATTGTATGCAGACACATTGAGGATGTTGTAAAACACAACCATTGGCCATCTCCTGGTCATTCGCTGGCAAGTGTAGGTGGCAGTCAGCTTGTCCAGATTGTCCACTCCTCCTTTGTTTTTGTTGTAGTCCAGGATGATTATGGGCTTTTTGTCACTTCCTGATGACACAGCAGCATCTTTGTGAAGAGTGGACATCAGTATCACATTCCGTTGTTTTTTTGGACAGTATGAAAAACAGTGTTGGTGTCTGTAAAAACAAACTTTGAGGAAAGTGGAGCCCTGTCCTTCACCAGCAACATTTCAGCGGGCAGCTCAGGTTTATTTTTTTTTTTTTACTGTGCCCACCATGGTGAGTTTCCTCCTGAGAAGTTCTTGTCCAAGGTCATAGCTGGTAAAAAACTTGTCACAAGTGATGTTTTGACCCCGCAATCCAGTAGTCATATAGAGGACTAAACGTTTTCCTTGGTTTTTTTTTCAGGGATGCCGCTTGCAGATTTGCCTGTGTAAATCTGTAGATTCCATGCATAGCTGGTTTTTGCATCACAGGCTGCCCAGATTTTTTCCATATTTGCCTGCCTTACTGGGCATGTATTGGCATAAACAATGGCATAAACAGATAAACAATGGCATAAAACATGTCTTGATGTCACTTACTCTCGTCACAGCAAACCTTGTGATCCCAGGGGTCATTTTGATGACATTTGCAGCAGCTGTCCTGCCATGTACATCAGGAGGTACTGAGCTCCAACAGATGTTGCCACTTTTGGATTTGAATGTTTCAGCAAGAGTAGCTTCAGCACCGGTGACCTCCTCATCAGACTGATCAGATGTGTCTGTGTCTTCCAGTTGATACTCCACATCATCGTCCTCCTCAGAGACCTGCTCATCGCTATTGCTATACTGCTGTGCGTCCTCTGCCTCATTGTCAGCAAAGATATGATCCAGAGCTTGGCTCACATTAAATCTTCTTCTCATTGTTTCATGCTGTAAATAGGAGATGTGTACTCTGCAAGTCACCAACTCAATTTGCCTGACATTCCTGGACATGTCTGTCTTTGTTTGTTCTGTCAAACAGGCAAAAAGAAAAGCCACTAAATGAAGTTCAAGTGGTTGGAGGAAGAGCTGCCTGTAGGCTGTTGGCTGATTGTGTGTTTATGATTTCAGTTTTGGCATTTATTATTGTTTTATAATCTTATATTTTAACTGGGTCGAAACTGACCCTAACAACACAAAGGTCATAATTTTCACCAGAGCATTTTATAATTTAGCAAAATTATTTTTTTTTATTTTATTTTGTTTAAATAGAAGTTCCTGACAAAGTCAAAAAGTCTTGATGCAATAAACAAATTTATGTTGTATTTTTGGCATGCTAAACCTAAAAACGGGTCAGTGCCGAACCTAACACCAGAGGAAGGAAAAGGGGTTTCATTAAACTTCTTTCTGCCATTACTAAGTGATACATACATAACTGAAATTATTGTTTCACACAAAAAACTAGACTGAAGAGGACATTAAAAGTTGATAAAGGCCTCAGAAAATTTGAAAGACATGCCCCAGTGTTACACTATGAGCTTAAGGAGACAGACATTCCTTTCTCCATTAGTGTCCTACTGTTGCCTTTCACGAAAACCTGTTTTTACAAAATCTGTTTTTGATCTGTTCCCTTCTCTGTTTAATTAGACAGCACAATGAATTCAATGTTTTACTTTGTTATATATATATATATATATATATATATATATACATATGTTGTTCTCATATCTTTGGATATAAAGCAGAGTTTGACAGAGGTGGTATTACATGCACACATCCACCACATTCTAATGTTTATCTGCAGCACTGAAGGAGCCACAAATACACTGCATACTGCATTATCACAATGAGCCAAGACATGTATTGGCCTATTTTACGAGAAGCAATGTCATTCTCTTTTTTCACATTGTTAACGGATTTTGAATAAAGTAATACGGGAAAGTGACACCGTTTTAGTTATGCAGATTTTCAACAGCAAAGTTCACTGTAACAGCAGCAAAAACATTTGCATAGAACCACGCTATGCATCAACGTGACAGATTTTGTGATCTTCACAACCTCAGATGTTCTTCAGTGACCCATTTTCACCTGCTAAAGCAGAGCTGTGAGGTTGAGGGTGGCAGGTGAATTATGATTGTTTGAACGCAAACCACATTGATGCATTGATCTTTATCATATTAGACAGAAAACAAGTCCATCCGTCATTATGCACCGTTTGGCTTCCTGTTCCACTTGAGGGGAGGTGAAGATGATGACACCCTCATTGCAATTAAGCTGGCACATACAGTTAGCTCACAGTTACCCTGTGGGGCTGCTGGGCTCAGCTGGTACTAGCACACAAGACCATGGGGTCCATCCAGTTTGCTGTCTTGCCAAATTGACAACTGAAATCCCGAAAGGACCCCTAAGGTTGTATATAAGTTGCATGTAAGCAAGTCCAATACAACGTTACCGATCTCTGTAATTTTTTCAGTGATCCTGTTCAATCGAGAGTGGTGACCATGTAATCTCTGTTCCATTCTGTGCTGTGGGTGAAAAATCATCTTATAAGATGCCATATATACTATGCTTTTGTTTCAGATGTTGTATATAATTTCAAAGATGATGGAACTTTTCAATGGTGATCTCTCTGATGTAGAAACTTCACCATGGTATAAATGAAACACAGACTATGTCTCTGTAACAGGCCATGGACTGAAAAAAGGTGAATCGAAACACTTTAACCATGGTTGAATCTAGGGGGATTGTAAGATGGTCTGTGGAAACGCCATTATTTTTTGGGACGTTGTAAGACCTCACATAACATCTGTACAGGAAGAAAGTATCTCACTAGCATAGATGGGATTCAATATAGAATTGTTCTAAAATTCTGAGTATGCTATTTATTTATTTTCTGTAATCTTTGTAATACATGCTATTATGTATTGGCTTGATAATCAGGGCCAGTGTTACAAACCTCTGAAACACCTGTGTATGTTCCCATTCTCAGTCTTCACTTCTCTATAATTTGCAGTGTTTGAATGAAAAAGACAATAGAAACAATTCAGGTGCTTGATAAGCCATGCAGAACAACAGTGCTATTTCAACATAGCACAATGGTTAAATACAACACCACAAAGGTTGGGGTGGACTTTGATATTTTACTTTTTATATTAAATTTAAAAACAATGCTCTTTCATATGCAGGCAGATGTTTGTTTCAAATGAATCATGAATCGTTATTGTAATAAATGCATCAGGTGGAACATTATTGTAGACATGGCATAGCTGTGACATTCTGCACAAATACACACAACATACTTATGCTCATTAGATGCAGTTAAAAACACTTCTGCAGATTGTGAATAATAAACAACATTTTACTTTTGTATATTCACATTTAAACAAATACAATTATACGAAAGAGAAAAACATCTTTAGAATATTGTTAAGCACAAATGTTTCTTCTCTCTACCATGTTCATTTTCATCAGGGATTGGAAAATGTAAAAAAAAAAAAAGGATTTTGTTACAAAGTAAAAAAAAGCATTAGAAATGCTTCTGTAAACTACATAAAAAATGGTGTTTGCAGCATTTCAGCAGTACTTCTAAATGTTCCCCACACACACACACACACACACACACACACACACACACACACACACACACACACACACACACACACACACACCTTTACCTTTACCTTTACAATACTGATCACTCCTTACAGTATATACAACAGCACCTTTATTGCATAAGTCGGGCTAGGCTGCTCAGATTTTACTGAGTTCGGGGATGCTTTTTATCCTGAGTTCAACTTCTTTCATTCAAAGGCTTATTGTTTTTTTTTTTTATCCACACTTTTGACATTAGAAAACAAAAAAAGGTCAAGCCCTGAGGAGACATATAAGGAAAGTTTTTCAAAAACTTTTCTTTTGATTCTGAAGCTTTTGGAGCAGGCATAAAACCATCAGAAAAGGAACACAATCATTACTCCTTTTAAAATTTTCGAGTGATTAAATAGAAAAAAAATATGAAGTACCCACTGGTGTAGTGGTAACTGAGGAGGTTGACCAGTGTTGACTCTAATGCCTGTAAGTGTTAATGGTTATAAGGCTAATAGGTGGATATACTGCACCACTCCAGAATTTCAGGTGGGTATAGGTCATATACTACTGTACACTGTCAATTATGTACATCACACATGTCACTGTTCAGTTAAGCATACTTCTAAAGTATGTTACAACACATAACACACGTATACAAGAATGGATGAGAAATAAAAAAATATATATTTTAGAAACAACTCATGCCTGTCCAAACACCTCCATAAGACATTATAAATGCAGCTTTAATCTCCCATTAAAAGTGTCCCTCTCAGGTCTTCTGGTATCTCCAACACAAAACGCATTCTCCTTACAATTCTATCCAATTCTTTCCAGTTGTTTCTGACCACTAATATGACTAAACAAATGTCCCAGGTGTCATAAGGCCACTTAATCACTTAGAAAAACCAGTCCAACCCCATGTGCCGGTGCAGTTTGCAAGGTGGGAACATACTCAGGAGCAAAATGACACCACAGAGGCCAGTAATTATGAGTGTGGTACAAAGGTAACTGTTATAGTAATATTATGGTTTCAATATTAAAGTAAAAAAAGGTACAGGTTCATGAATTTAAGCATTTTAATGGCCAGAACTAAAGTCAAGATGCCTCTCAATGGAGTGTGTTCAAGTCTATAGTTTGTTCTGTTTAATTCCTCACATTTAATTTCACTCCAAATGCATGTCTACATTTGCTGAATGTCTGTGTGGCACTTTTCAGGGGAGGCGAGATAACATGTCACAGCTTGCAAGTGTTTTTTTCCAGTTCTTTTGGTCTCCAGGGGTTCATGGGGACTGATAGACCTTATTTACAACCTGAAGCTTGAAACTACCCTGATGATATGAGCTAAATTTTTGAAATTGAAATTTTGTGGTTCTTGTGGGTGTTCCAGATGTTTTAGTGTCAAAAACAGTTTGTCTGTTAGAGACTGCTTGTGTTTCCTCATACATCTCCTAAAAGACTGGCTTTTACTGGTTTGCAGAAGCAATGCAGCCACAAAAAAAAAAAAAAAAAAAAAAAAAAAAGCCAGGGGAAGTGTTTCTGTGACAGATATAACCATTTATATATTTACCGTTTCATGCAATTAGACCTATCCACAGAAGAATTTTAAAATGTTAACTCCACAGAAGCAGAAAGAGCTAATGTGATCATAAAGTGCCACAATTACAAGTAAGCAGTCTTATTTTAGCTGGAACACATGAACGTGTTATTAGTTAATGAGGAGTTTGCAATCTGTTCAAATGAAAAGTTATTTCACAAAACATAGCAGTCATAGGATATACTTGACTTATACCCATGACTCTGAGAAAGAGTAATCAAGTGGATTTATAGCAATAACCCAGAAAACTGATTTGGTCATTGCCTGTGATTAAACATTCAAATTCAATTCAAAACCTGCTCAATGTTTTAATATTGATGAAAAAGCATGGATCATCAGGGGATAAAATTCTGAGTGTAATGTTGGAGTAACAACAAATCAATGTGAGCTGCAAATTTATGATCACTTTTTTCACAAAAATAAATTAAAATGTTTTTTTTTTTTTAAATGGGATGAATAATATAAATATAAATGGGAAACTTAAAACAACGCTCTTTTGTATGGCTGAATATAAATATTTGGGAAGTGAAATGAAAGGTAGCAGAACTGATACCAAAATATGACAAAATCTGAATCTGCTGCAAATCACAACTCTGAATGTTTAAACCTGTAAACTCTGTACTTTTATATATGCTTTAACATTGATTTGCAGGCATTTACTTTTCATTGTTCAAGTTGGGTTGGTATTTAGTGACCCCCAATGATTTTAAGAGTTAAACTACAAGAGAGTAAAACATTTACCCATGAAAAAAAGACAAAGCTTACAAATTACACCCTCCACCAACACATCTGTAGAACATATGGTTGTTGAAATCAGTCTTTTTGATGGGTGAACTTTTTACTGTCTCTTGTACTGTCTTAAAATCAATAAATAGATTTGAATTGTACAGATGTGTAGGTCTTTTATACATATCTTGCCTGACATATTATCTTGCACTTCTGTAAATATCATGCTACAGTCATCCAGCACAGTACGATAAGCAAACAAGATTTTAAAGTGGATTAGATCGGAAGGAAATCTTGTCCACTGCTAAGGTTCACATTAGTAGAAGACAAGGCAATTTTGCATGAATAAGAGAAAATGTAACGTACCTGCACCTGCTGGTATCGGGGTATACTGCCACTCTGGCTTGTAGTTTAGGTGGCAAAACTCTTGATCGTCTGTGTGGTTTTGGTTCACTGTGAGAAAGGAACCATGCGTAGCCTTACAAAACTGTCAAACATGTGTCTGCGCTAGGATACGATCTCACTCTGAATGTACGAGAGTGTTTGTGAGGTACAGCAGCATTGCACATGTGCAGTTTTTTTTTTTTTTATCAGTTTTGATCCTCCTGCACATTTGATATTTGCAATTTTTCAAGCCCTGTGTAAAACCAAGTTGTTGTTTGCACACTTTTACCAAAATATTCAAAGATTTTATTGAGTTTTTTTATGGGATGATTTGGTAAAGTTTCCATGACAGAAATCTCTTGAAATTATTCTGGTACTGGGTACAGTATGTGTGGTTTTTACAGGTGCAATGTTTGTCAAAGGTGCATTGTTTACAGGTGCATAGCTTGTCAAAGGGAGAGGGTGATATATGGGTATATGCAGGGTGATTTTTTGCAGTACATTATCTGTTCACAATTTGACAGTGTTTAGGACTGACACTTTCCATTTACCAAACCCCAAAAAGGATGTCTTTGCCATGGTCTCATATGCTCATTTGTGCATGTACAGCACAAAATATCCACAGACACTAGTATACATAAATGTTTACGCATTTTGCAAATGTTCTTAATGAAAAACCATAGAAACATTCATTTTTTTTATAGAACAATCCATTTCCACATCTGTATATTTACTGAAGATTTCTAATTAGGCCACTTGCTAAAGAGTATGATCGACAAGATCTGGAAGTGCAACCTTAAACCTTAAGAGCATTCATATGAATAAAACACTATGTACTAAAGTACATAATGGAACCAGATGACATATAGTTTTCTACACATATTCTTATATTGATAACCAATGTTCCCATTGCTAATTACAAAATACATCTGAATGTGAACAAATACCCATTCCATTTATTTAGCATTTGCTTGAAATGAGTGAATCTACTCTAGTCATTCTGTTTCTGTGGTCCATGTCACACCACAAGGTAGTTTATGTTTCACTGTTAACCTTGGAAAGACCTCACACCTTTATTTTATAGAGATGTGACATATATGGCAGGCATCTTTCCTTGAGCTAACTGTGAAAGCCACATGCCACCTGATTTTGAAATAGAGGTGCTAAGTCTCTCTTGGGTAAATGGTATAACACTAACTACCTTGTGGCATTCTGTGCTATGGTGTTATATGTACCTCAGAAACAGATTGGCTAGAATAACACTACCTATTCTTTTACATGCTATTTATTTTCAAAGCCACTGAAGGAAAATCATGTCATATGTCACAATGTAGACAATATCATCACAGTGACTCAATGTATGGTACTTTTAATAAAAAATAAAAAAAAAAACAACAAAGACAAAATCAAAAAACCTATTTCTAGATATTTTTTTTTTGCTTGCATACCTGGATCCAATGAAGAGAAATTTCTGTTAGCAGACTATTTTATTATGGTCATTTGTATCTGTTATATCCATCTAAATATACCCTATCATATAACTTCAGTTCAATTTGTGAACTTCTGTAACAAAGTCTAACACATATGATTACAGTATAAGGTAATATTTTTTTCTGAATATGTTGGGGGTTTTACTGAGTGTCAAGGTCGTAGCAAGTGCTCTCTCACAACTTGAATATGCTGAGATAGAGGTTTGTGAAATATTCTACAAAGGCAAGTCACAAAATAACCACCATGCCACAACTGCAAGCATGCATTCTCATGCAAGAGAGACATAGATAAGTTCACGCTTAGGTGAGTGGGTTGCACACGAGTCAGACATCTGTGAAAGAGAGACACAATGAGAGGGAGCTCCCCCTCCTCCTAAATCCAAACAGAGGAAGGAAAGGTCCATTACGGTTATATGTTACATAACCTGCTCAGAGAACCTGCCACAACTTTTCCACACTGCTGGCAACAGAAACCACAGCCAATCACTGTGAGCCAGGTACGGTAAACTCCTACAACACTGTGGTTTTTGAATTACTCAAAAAAAAAAATCTCATTTTCATTTCGGAAAACATCAAAGACCTAAGATTGTTAGAGATATGAACATATATCCATACAAATGCACTAGACAGGACATCTGATTGAAAAATTTGTATGCCTGTGACAAAAAAAAAAAAATCCATCACTTAAATTTTTGACCGTACAAAAACACAACAAACAATGCAAAAAAAAAAGCTTGTGAGATTTGAAGCACCGTTATAGGAATGGATATCAGTCAGTTTACTGGTACTGAATAAATGATACATGCAGTATGTTTAATGCTTTATTTCATCTACCTCAGAGAAGTGACATTGGCCTTTTTCAAAATTTCTATAATTTTTTACACTTCAGGCACATTGTACTCTTGGCAACATATACCAATGACTAATGAATTTTGGTAGCATGATAAGTAGAGGCCAGTAAACCAGCAATACCAGAACATTGGAACTGCAAAAGCTGCAGAATCAGACAGTAAATCATGAAGTTTGTGACATCAAAAAAAGAGATGTAGTTTCCTGCTCAAAGAAAGAAGCTGACAACCCGGATGTTGAAATGGACCAGTTTCACTATTAATCATGCGTAAAAATGTCACGTTTACGAACTGCAAGAATTTTAGGAGTTATGGTACACATAAAAAATTAATCTTTAAGACAAATGACAAAGAAGAAGGAGAGATGAGCAGAACCTTCTTCCATCACCGACAGAAGAGGCTGACTCCATCTGGACTGGTGCAGACTATCTCCAATGCAGAACAGGGCGGAACTGGGAAATCCACTGGAATAAGAAACACTCGATTCTAAGGTGAAACTGCAGTCAGTGCTGCTGCTGATGCTGAGTAGAAGGCACATGTGGAAGATACAGGGACGATCTGAGAACAGGGACCTTTTGTAACTCTTTTGAAAGCGATACCAAAACACGCCAGAATAAAGATTATGACTTCTGTATTGACAGGAATCATTACTTATTAACTACTGCATTTTTAATTCTGTGTACAAAAACTGTTCGTTTTCAAGGCTACCCATTTTGCAGCTAAAAGCATTCATTTAAATTAACCAACAACCACATGGCAACAACATATTCTGTAAAGTAATGTAGTACACGCCGCAATTATCTACATACACCTTTTAATAACTGCCCAAAAATATATGTACATACTTAAACAGATTATTGAATTAAATAGCTTATTCTGCCCACAGAATAGCTGGGTAGCTACTGAGGTGCTTCTGGTGGGGTTCCTTGCTCAGGGGTACAGTGGCAGTATCCTACCTAAAATCAGTTAAACCAATTTCATTTTATTACACTGCTACCTCAGATTCTTACAGCTAACTAGCTTCAATGCATTTCTCTTTTCCTATGAGCCTCTTCATTAAAATGTATTTGAACAAACATTTATTTCAACCATTACTTAGATAGTCAGGTTTCCTTCCTAGGCCATTAACTGTCCCAAACGGCTTTTGGCATTTGACACTGAAAAGACATTTATGCCCTGTTTATTTGACTGGCATTTCCAATACTCTGAGGTTACAGTATACTTCAAAATGAATGGGTTTGGGATAAAGGTCGACCCCAAATTAGCTACCGCATCAACAGAACAGCCAACCAAACAGCAACCACTGTGGGCTAGTTTCAATCAAACACACTTAGTCTCATTAACGAGACTACATTATTCAATTTTAGAAGAACAAGATCACAGGACATGCATGTCTCAAATAAAAAATAACATAGTGAAAGAAAATGATCTTGCAATTTAAAATGTGTTGAGACTTAATTGCATATGCCCTTATAGACCGTTTTTTTTTTTTTTACTTCATCTAAAGTCTCAAGAAAACTTGCCTTTGTGTCATATAAAGTCAGGCCTGAATACAAATGTATGCCAAAATAGTAAGGGCACCCAATGGATTGCAGGGCCCAAAACAAATCGCCCACCCTGCCTTGCAGCTACATTGTCAATAAAGCACAATTATACATTATCTTCAAGGTCCAACTTTATTTTCAACACAGTTTTTTGGATCCATTTTTCTCACACACACATTTAAATAAATTTGATACAAAATTTTCTCTCCTATCTGAGAATACAGTCAGAACAGTGAAGGCGACCTGCTCACGCAACATCCTCCATGTAGTCAGCCGATTGGCTCAGCTGGGATACACTGAGATCCAGAGTGATGTCTTCCGGCTGAGAGATGTGGGAAGGGACACAGAGAAATCAGGAATGTAAAAAAACTAATCTTGTACAGCATGAGGCTATGCAACAGAAACGCTTTAAACTCCTACACTGATGCACTGGGACTCCTCCACGGCCCCTCTTGATAGGAGAGACGAACTTGTCTTTACTTGTTAGACCTTTCCACAAGACACTAATTTTTAGTAAGATCTCTTAGCATGAATGGTCTCAAACTGTGCTTAGCAGTGCTTGGTACTGAGCTGATCTCTTTTCAGAGTGGCCCACTTTTGGTTTGACCTCATTTGAAGCAACTCATTCTGGAACTGTGATACTCATACAGAATAACACATAATAAAATGCAAATGATAATTGTTTGATTAGAGGATAACCAGCAGGGCAGCAGTAGAGTGCTAAGTATCTTGGCTTTTTAAAATCCCTGTTGACAAATATAAAATTCTGTGAGACCAGTGATGGCCAGTCTTAGCACGGCCTGTTACTTACCTGTCCTCCAGAAGCACATGACCTCCAGAGAAGCATGCTTAGCTTGTAACTTTGCCAACCTGGGTTTTAAACAAACTTCCCCTTACTGAGCTTCAGTAGCTTCTACCTTCCTCTACACTGGCTTCCCTGCACTAAAAACATCTGTACAGATGACATGTTGAGGCAGAAACTGAGGAAGTGTAAATGTCACCTTTAGACTGCGTGCAGCTCTCTGTGACTATGGCACGAATTAAAAGCCCTGGGAAGGGTGGTGTTGTGGTGGAGGTTTACCTTATCGCTTCCATCAGGGCCCTCGATGGAAACCTCCTCTATCTCCTCCCCAATGCTCAGTTCACTCCTAGAGTTATCTGATCGGTGGCTGGCGCTAAACAGGAACAATGAAAAGCCACAAAGTCTTACTGCACTCCTACAAGCAGCGGCCAGTGAAAGCCATTATATATCTGTGTGTACACAACAGAGGTATAAATCTTGCTTCAAAACATGACAAACCTGTTGAAATCGTCATCATAGTCATTTTCTTCATCTGCAAATGAAAATAGATAAAGTCTTACTTCTGAACTATTTTGGACTCACAATTTACAGGTAATATATTCTATTAGAATATAAAGCTGCTATACAAGGTAAAAAAAGGAAAAAGGTTAAATACTTGTTTCCAAAAATAAATACATACATAAGCTGTACCCTAAGTCTAATGGCTATACATACGGTTTATTATGATTCCATACATACCAGACCCAAGAGCTCCCTCTCTGTTATTCATTGTCTTTGAGTCTTTCAATGCTTTGTCTTTGTGATTACCTGAAAATAAGTTTCACAAAATGTATAGACAGAACATTTCTTCTACTTATAAAGAATGAGATTTAAAAAAAAAAAAAAAAACAGGAAGAAAGGTTTACTTCTCTGGCAAGTCAGAGCTATAGTTACCTATTCTTTTATGCCTTTATTGATTCCTGTTCATATAAATCCCTGCATTTCAACGCTTATCCTCAAGATGTCATTGGGGGCACTAAATCTCAAGCTCACAGTAAACTTCAGGCAAACACAGGTCAAATGAAGCAGAAGAACACAATCAAGCAGTTTGCCAGTTCAGGGACACTATTTAAATGTGAATTTGAGGAAAATTAAAGACAAATACTCTGAAAAAGTGATATTACTAGTCGAATAAGCTCAAACTCTGGTAAATGTTGTTAAGAAAGCTTTGTCAATTTTGGCAAACTGCATTCTCAAAATAATTTTGACTACTAGATGCAGGGTAATGCTTTACTACATCTTAGCTTCTCTTTATATCTGTACAGCTTACCAATCTATTGTCACGTGCCTTACTGAATAGTCATTGGTCACCCGGTTAAGGTTTTGTTCTGATTTGCCAAAGTTCCAAGCTAAGCTGATATCTTGTCCCCATTTTTCTCCCTCAGTAAAAGAACACACCTGTCCTCCTGTCAGCTGGCTCTCCGCTCTTCAGCTGGGGGGCATCCGAAAGTGAGGAAAGGGGGCTGCCTGCAAGTCTCCCTGAGTCCGCTCTCCTGAAACACAGGGGAAGAGAAGGGATCAGACTTTGCTCCAGGACTGCATAAGGGGGTAGGAGTGACCTAAGCTATAGAACTAAAGTACTGAACTGAGTAATCTTATGAAAGAACCTGCCATATATGAGAAAGCATCTTTGATTAGAAAGGCCTTTGAAATGTATGACAGAAACATTTCATTCTATCAATACTTCTTATAGAGCAGTGGTTTTTCTGTGTTCATTCATTCTGGATAAGACTATAAAATGTAACTTAAAAAAAGACATCCTGATCTAGTATTTCTATATCTAAGTAACTGGCAAAGCACGGGATAGTCACCTGGATAATTGCTAAAAACATAAAGCAGCCTCAAAAATGACAAAAGAACTGGATCTAAACCTCTGTGACCCAGTCTCAACAAAAACTCTACATCATGAGCTTCATGTTTTATTCCATTTGGAAACCACCGCTAACCAAGATCGATGTGCAACAACACCTAACCTGGTGTAATAAATATAAAATGGAGGCTGGAAGCTTTCATTTACAAAGAATGGTACAGCATCCCACTTTAAACAGTTCAAAACCTGAAGAACAGCATTCTAAGAAGGACTGTGGCTGTTCTGATGGCAAAGACCAGTCCAAATTCTTATCAGTTAACAAATAGTCATATGTTGTTTAGTGTTTCCAGCATTTTTCTACAGTCAAAATCCCTCTCACCTCAACTCTCATAGGAAAGTATTACAACATTGGAGTACTGCACTTATATTATGTGACTAAAGCACAACAAAAATGTTTCTGTGAGAGCCATGTCTAATTGAAAGGGAAACTTATCAATGAATCTAAACACTAACCAGTGTTTCTACTCGAAGAGTCACACAATAACATGAAGCTAATTTACTTTAATGTGACTGGCAGAAAACACCACTACACACACATTTATGAACAGGACATAACGGCAGTGCATGTCAGGGGCTGGCACACCCAGGTCAGTATTAGAGTGACAACACTCAGGCCTAATGGAGCCTAGCACGAGGCAATAGGAAAGCTACAGTACACGCTGGGCTATTGGGGTGAGATTGCAGTAGATGGACAGAGGAAGGCCTGGGCTCACCTCCCGTCAGGCTCAGGGCTGTACCCTCCCCCGTTATCACTGTCTGAAAAGGGGTCACCCGCATCACCCTCTGTATCGCTGTTTATGGCAGAGAGGCTGAGCCCCGAACCATCAGACAGAGACGGCAGAGAATAGGAGAGGGGGAAAGATGGGCAGACAGAGAGAGGGAAAAGAGAGAGAGATATTGAAAGGGAGGGGAAAGAGGAGAGAGAAGTCGTACTGGAGAGCAGAATTGGTGAAGGACACATATACCCACACATGAACAAAATGCAGAAACATGTCCTCCAGAAACACACACTTGCACACTCTCTCACACACACACACACATACACATACAGAGAGAGAGAAAAGGCTTTAAATGTTAAATATTGCTGTCTATGTGTTTTTTATCCACCACTGCGGTGCGATGGGAAAAACAGAGAAGTAACTTTGGTTTCGGCAGTCATGTTCTGACTTCTTCCACATTAGCACACTGAGGCAACGCTGCAGCTTTTTCTGAAAGCACTGATATCCATGTCCTCAAGGAGCCTGACAAGAAGGGAACGTCCCTGGTTTGAAGAAACTGTGTATGTAAATGACAGTCAACTCTAAATGAGTGTAATCCAGAGCTGACTAAAGATCCCTGCCATGGTGAAGCAAACTCCTGACTCATGTCACTGAACAGAGGCCCAGCATGACTTAGCGATGGGCTCCATCTGGTCATGGATTTTGTCCTGTGTAGTGGCTGGTGACATGCTACCCAATTAAAATAGCTGACAATATAAGTAAAATTAGAAATCTCATTCCCACATCTCCTTCAGAAAATAATATTCCAAAAATATTTTAATCTTCTTTTTACCCCTCCGACTACTGCAGTTAACAGTGAAGCTCTTCATTTCAGAAGCTGCTTGCACGTGACAAAATTGTATGGTGAAAGCAATGACTTTAATAGGCTGTGCACACTTCCTAAATGACTGTGACAGACTGAGCAAACTCTCACTGACTGTGGCAGGTTGCGCATGCTTACTTATGGACTGTGTTAGGCTGTGCACACTTACGTATGGACTGTGGTAGGCTGTGCACACTTACTTAAGCACTGTGGTAGGCTGTGCACACTTACTCATTGAGGCTACTGGTTTTCCTCAGTAGGGGAAGGGACCCACTAGAGATACTGCTCTCCTTCTTTGAGCAGCCCACTCTTTGGGATTAGAACACAAAGAAATGCAGGAGGACAGAAATAAGGAAACAGACGAGAGCAGAAGAAGACAGACACCGGGAGGTGTGAAAATAGAACTGCCCAATATCTCACCATGCAAGTAATTACATGCAATCAGTTTCTTAACCAAGTCTGAAAGCACTGACATCCATGGCCTCAAGGAGACTGACAAGAAGGGAACAACCCTGACCTGAAGAAGGTGCACATGTGAATAACAGTCAACTCTAAATGACCACAAGGACATTGCCTAGCTAGCAGTTATGAAGTCAGGCAAGGAAGTTCTTCTTTTGAGCAGCTGTTGTTCAGTGAATAAGACATGTTCCTTTGTGGCGAGTGGCAGTCAGATCCATAAGCTTGAGAAAACACAGCAATATTCTTAGTTTATACTATTAACAACAGATAGAGTATTTTGATTGACCTACAGCATCACCATTCTAAACCAGTTCATTTGCATTTAGATGTACTAGATAATATACAAATTGTTATCCCACTGCAAAATTATCCACTTTGTTAAAAAAATGTCTAAACTACTAGCAGAAAATATCACCCAATTATATAAAATTGCCTAATTAAATGTGCTTTTTTTTTTTTTTTTTGCTCCTCTTACAAACCCTGCAACAATGCCAGCCCAGACAACCACAGGTCAAGTCAGCTGATAGCTAAACGTTTGTTGTGGTTATGGAGGGTAGCCAACAACCAATCTGTGCACCAGATTTCATATGTATGCATGTATGTGCATGAGACCCCTGCAACTTTACAGCAAAGCTAATGTCCATCTGCATATGCACACATGCGCACTTGTGTGTATATTAGGTGTATTGCAATACCGTAATCTAAAGAAGAAATGTAACGTACTTACTCTTGGTGACTATTGTTCTTTTGAGAGAGACTGGCCTCTGAATTACTTTTATTTGCCTTGGAGAGATTACTACTTCCAAATGCAGCATGGACAAGGAGAGAGAAAACATGGCTTTATTGTGATACAGAAAAAGACATTTTCTGCATGTGCAACAAACACAGAACATTAACAAATGGGCAAACGAGATTATAAATCCTTAATCCTTTACAAATCACATGGCTACTTTTATTACTCCACTGCAGGCCAACTCTTAGGTCAGTTTGACTTGATGGATCATGGTGTACCTTAGGGAAATAAGGATTGGCTGGGAAGAATTGTTGGTGGCTTACCAGCCATATGTCTTCTTTGGTTTAGGCAGGGGGTCGTCAAAGAAGGAATCCCCCTCATCCTCATCTTCATCTGCATCCGGATCTGTAGTCTTCCTCAGCGGGGGCAGGGCCTCACTGCTGCCGCTACTGTCGCTGCGTTTCGACTCCCTGGATGTCACCTGCACGTGACCTTTGCTTTTAATGGAGCCAAAGGTCAAGCTGGTGTCACTGTGGCCAACCTCAACAGCCTGCACAGAGATACAAACCATTAAAAGACACATTCCAACAATCCACAGACCCTTTAAGAGGCCCTACGCCAGGAGAGGTGATACATTTCCTTAGCTGCCTCTATCTTTGTATTACCAGCAGTGTGCAACAATTTATTCTGAGAATGTGCCAATTTATTGTAATGAGAGCATGTGAGATACACAGATGACAAAACTATTGGCAAAATTGTGAGCTTTGACTGCAGTGTGCATAGGGTTTTCATAACAGGATTGGATTTCTCAGCTAAGTTTCACATACTGAGAAAGTTTACTCATAGTAACCGTGGCTCATGAACAGAACAATTCAGTCTCCTGAAAGCCATAGCACAGTGGGTGAGTGCTACACATGTGGCGGTGTTCAGAAAGCCTGCCACCTTTTGTGCTTTGCCATTATGTCATACAGCACAAACAAACTGAACAAGTTACCACTTGAGCCAACACTGTCTGGTTGGGTGAGTGAACATGCTTACATCAATCAAAGCACAGCTTGTCTGAGTAACATATCTAGATGGAGATACTGGCATGCAATTGTGGCAAGTTGTAACTGCAACAAACAAGTTCAAGTCCACTGCATTCTTTCTGCAGGAGTGGCATTTAGGGTAACCTCACAGAAATGTGGATGGACTGACATAGCAATGAAAGCATGCTGTGATATCATTGGAAATGTCCATGCAGTGATCTCGGGTTAATCCATGGTCCAAACATTGTTAGCACAGCAAAGTGGCATGACAACAAGCAGGAAATGCTGAGGCAGGTCCTCGAAGACTAACAGGAACAATATCTAAAGCAAAAGCTTCCTGGCAGAGACAAAGACATGTTTGTGCCACTGCACATCAGGTCTTTGTTCCCTTAGTGAGGATTGCCAAATGCAAGTCACAGTACTGTAAAAATGGAACAGTACCAAGTCTTTTTGGCTACACTGTAGATGTACACTTTGTAGAACTCTGAAGGGGAAAAACGCTGGCCTGCTTCCCAGCTTGCACTGTGAAGCTCATCTGAGCGTGCTATCCTCCTAGCTAAAGATGAGGCTAACATTGGTTCATAGCAACTCAACCATTAGAGATGAGAATATGGGATTTTTTTCAGCACAAAACAAAATTCCCCAAGAGTTTCAGATATGCAGATAATATGTTGGTTTCAACAAATACCCTTTGTTGTGACCTGGAAATGATCAAAGAAAACTTGAAAAGTGACCTTGTTCAATGAAATCACCCCAGGCTCAAAAGTACCATTGTGCTGAGCATCTTGTTGCACTTGTGTTTGAGTTGATATGGACGCGCCCCTGTTTGCGGACATGCATTTACCTTGGTGCCAGCCTTCTCCTCATCCTCCTCCTCACTGTGTTTTAGAAATCCTTTATACCTGGGTATCTGAGCGCGAGAACATTGCCATGAGCTGCTTTACTCACTACTCACACAGCACACTCAGTGGCCCCTAAAAAAGGAAACACTATCCAGCAGAGTGGGATATTGACCCATTTAGATGAGGACCAGAGGATCATTTTTTCCAAATTCTGAGTAAAATCCCACTGTAGCATTTTCAAGGCACTTAGAGTATAACTTCAGTGAAATTCTCATATTGAATATGTTGATCTTTAATGTGCCTCTCTTTCATAGTGGAATCTTTTCCAGCTCCATTTCTATAATTCAGTTTGTGACACAGAAAATTCAACCTGCCTAAAGTCAGATTTAGGCATGTTTCTTATATTTAGGCAGGATGTTCTACGCCATGACATGAATTGTGCCAACTTGGAAATCCATTTGAGTTTAAGAAAAAAGCCTGCCTTTCACACCAGACTCTAGCTGGTATGTGACACAGTCCATCATTAGAGAGGAAAGTACATTTTATATCTGCCTCATAGCATCAAGTCGGTCTTCCCCCAGTTCAGCCTTCAGGGCAGGTGGTTGCCCTCAACAAATTAAAGGATTTAACATTACCGTACTCAAAATGTTAACATGTCTGATTACAGCCTCCATTTCAAGGCTGGCTGCACCTACCTCTGCCTGTTAGCACAATGCCTGTGTACTGATAAAAAGGACATATCTTTAAACGCCACTGGTAAAACCACTCTTATTTTACAAATGTAAGAATGAAAGACTGAGACCACCCTTACGACTCACCGAAGAGTTTGCAGTCAGCTTAAATGGTCTAGAAAGGTTCCAACAGATTATATAACGCATTTAGCAGAGAAGAGAGATGGTGAAATCAATTCTGGTATATTTATGGGGGTTATACAGCCTGAACTGAAGTAGTTTACAGAACTACAGAAGTATTTCATATTGGCTAATGCTCATGGTTATCAAAACAGTGGAGCAACTTTTCAAAATGGGCTCTTCCCATTGTACATGTAAGAAACAACATATTTAATTAGAGATTTTTAGTGAAGTTACCCTTTTGCCTGAATCACTTCTGCACATTGTCTAGCAGGTGAGGTGTGGAAACACATGAGCTTCAGGAAGACTTTCCACATGTTAGAGGTGTACAATGCGCCAGACAGACTTTTTAAAAATGACCCCCACAACAGAAATAACAAGGACAATCTAGCCCTCTTTTCTGAACATGTTTACAGATCAGATTATGTGCATCTCAACAAAATCATTCTGATTTCCTGTTTAGAGACCACTGTCAATGAAAATGAGAAAACAAAACTGAAAACCACTAACCTCTTCATCCTTCTCACAGACAGCGTACAAAGAAAGAAGTTCATAGGTTTGGTATTTTTAAAGCAGTTATCTTACACAAATCTTACACAATTCACTACCAACTTAAAATCATGATACAGAGCAGAGCAGGCTTGACTATTTTAGAGATGTTCTCATGAGTGTGAAAAAATTAACTTTGTGTCATGTGTTTCTCTAGGTTTAAATCACAGTATATCAATTCTACCTTTTATCTAGGGTTGGGAATATGAGCTTATTTCAGTATTTTAACAATTGCATTATTCATTTTTTCAGTATTCAAATATTCCAATGGAAAACATAATTTTAACATGGCATGTCCAGGAGCTGTTGGTACTTTTGAGGTGTAGCTTAGTGTTGTATAGTTTGCAATGGATCATTAGTTTTGCCAATTTTTTAAAAATACTACTATTTTATATCTACTACCTACATTTGCTTTTGTTAGGGTGCCTTGTATTCAGTGTCCATGTCTCTTTAGAGTTATAAGGCCCTGTTTTCCTAATTAAAAGCATTTCTATTGTTGATAGCTTAAAGACCCTGAAAAGATAGCCCATTGTTTCATTCTTAATATGTTTAATTTTGTCTGAGGTCATGAAATCGACAACAGTTGCACAGTATTTGAGGGAAAATGTCATGTTTGCATAGCGACGCCACTTTTGAGGATTTCAGTACCTGAATACTCGTGCCCATTAGGCAAACATAGATGTACATGGGGTCACAGAAAATACTGGGCAATAACTACATTTATTATTGCATTTTGCCACTTTGGGCGGACACTCTCGGGTTCTGGCTTTTCAACGTTTAAATTTAAAATTGAAGCTGAAAGATGCCCCAGCAAACAAGAACCATCATCATTTTCTTCTAAATTACTTATTTAGACTTATTTTCTGGGCATGTTTTGATATTCTAACATGCAAAATTATGTTTTATTAGGCTTGTTAATTCATGCTGCTGCCATCAATCAGCATTTTAATGGGATCAGAGCTATTACAAACAAACAGGCAACATGTTAGAAATTATGGATAAATAACCTACCTACCTTACTAGAGGGTGATGAGCATATTTTCTCCTCAGAAAATTTATTTGGAGTTTGAATTATATCGACAACATCACTGGAGACCTCAGTTCATAAGAAAGAATAAAACAGAGTATTTTAATCAAGTGTTTTGTGTGAAACATCACTGACATTAAATTTATGCTTTACATTAAGTACATAATCAATCACATTGTACACTGAAAAATTATCCATTTCGAGCACGGCAGAATGCTAATGAGAGGTGACTCACCACACTCCTGCACTGAATGAACAAACGTCTGTACATCCCCAAAAATTCCTGGAAGTCTATTGCTGCATTAAAAAAAGTTACAAAACACAAAAATTAGATATTCAAGACATCCATATTTTATTTAGCCATTCCCTTACAATGACATGAGCAGGAAATACAAATTAGACGATAAAAATGCATCATTACATTTTAATAATTACTTGTATATGACTAGAATTATTGCAGTGTTTACACTGTCACAGAACAAATTGAAGGTAAGATTCAAGAAAGGATGCGAAACTATTATCTCACTCATACTTACAATTACTGAAGTCCTTGTCTACAGCTTTTAATTCATCTGTTACATATCTCTCAAGCATATTCCTTCAACAAAAAAGATAATACAGCAAATGAGCTACAATATGGCTTCTGTTGTAGTAGCTGTCAAACCTAAAATCTTCAAATAACTACTTCAACAATTAACACAATTAATAAAAACATTGTCTATGTCTAGTGATACACAGTTGGTGAGTGAAAAAATGGAAACATGATTGTAAAATGTTGGGCCTTCACCTTTTACTAATATTGGTTTTTACAGTACTTGGTGCTGGAATTAAAGTTGGCCCGCTCAACTTCAAATCTAATCTCTAACCTACTTTTAATGCAAGTACCTGTAAGACATGATGGAATAGCTGAATAATTACACATACTTATGAAAACCAGGGAAGAGGTCCGAGAACAGTGTCCTTAACTCTTCCTTGCTTATTTCACCACTTTTGTCCTAAGACATAAATATAGAAAAGTACGGAATAAAGACACTCTGCTGACCTAAGATACAGTGCAGATTAGGGTTGGACGACATAGCATACCGGTAAATTAAACGATGCTTTTGAGCACAATAAACACTTTTTCTATCATGTAGCTTTACATTTATTTTAATCTTTTTTTCTCAATTATACCTGATGCGGGAGCAACACGTGTAAGCAGTGTGTTTTTCAAACCTAACAGATAAATCAACCAACACTGATTATGTGATGTTTTTCTCCTCTGTAAGCATTTCGCATGACATCTGAGGATTTGAGGTGTGATTTCATGTTGCATAGGATTAAAGAAACAAAAAGAAAAAAATGTACCACTGCATGCCGGGCATAGTTGTTTTTGTTCTGAAACAAAATGATTCCATATACTGGTATGCTATATCACCCCGCCCTGGTGCAGACTCATGGAAAGTACAATTAATACTGTCACAGTGCTATTGCAAAATATGACATGTTTGCTGACAGTCCAGAAAACATGATCGGAAGTCTTTGCTAAAAAGAAAGAATTACAGTTCTCCTTTTATATAAATCATAAGTACAGACATTTTACAAAACAAACCAACATAGGCAGCAGATGCCTGTCATGATGAAAACAAACAATGAAAAAACTGAAAAGCTGTGTAACAGAGCATCCTGTAGGTTCACCTGTTATGGTATTGCATCATAACAAGACAGCTTTTCACATTTGCAGTTCATCAGATATTATCAATTCCCTCTTATCTTTTGATTACATTCTGGCATGCTTATCTTTTCATTACATTCATTTCACAGTTTATTGTGTTTCATTACTAATCATAATTATTGCACACTATCGATTTGACTGATGCTACATGAACAAAAATATGAACAAATCACCTTGTCATAGAAGTCGAACTTCCTCCGGGCTTCAGCAATCTGCCTTGGAGATAATTCCTGCATAAAAGACATATATTTAAAACATATTCCACATATTCAAAACATGTTAGTGTCAATAAGTTGTTTATTTACAGGTACAACCATACTAGTACCAATAATACCTTACCATTAACATTATGATATGACTCTGTGTGTTGGTAGAAATTCCATGGTTTCAGACTCCATTTACGTTTAATTTTATTTTAATTTATAATTTAAATTATGATTCTTACAAACATGCATGCGCAAACATACATGCACACAACTGGTCATGGTATCACAATAATGTCATATGTCAAAAAATTAATTCAGAAACAGCAAAATTGTACAATTTTTGAATGGTATAATGCCACATTAAGTTATGAACATATATGAGTTATGAACCATTATTTGTGATAAATACAGCATCACAGAAAATGGGTAACTATGTAATGAAGCATCTCCAGCAATCCTGGTGCTAATATTTCTAAAAAATAAGCATGATTAAATCATTTAAGCTCATGCATTGTTAAGAGAAGCATACTCTTTTTGTCTCACAAAATGTGAGAGGAAATGATTTACTTGCAAAAGCACAGTAACTGAAACCAATTAAACTATGAAACAAATATGAAAAAGTAGGACAAAGTTGTTTTGCTGAAACTTGCTGATGAACAGGAAAGACTTCAAATGGAACAACTTGTCATTCAGTCTTCTTATGACCCAGATAACAACTGCAGCTCGCATGAAATTATTTATACTATGTGATAACAGATATATATGGAAAAACAGTTGGCACAAACTAATTACCATTGGTCAGATGATTGTGACACACGATACACATTTGCATCATCAATTACTTGTTAATATAGTATGCCGTCTATACATTTCCATTTACAATAAACACTTTCTGTTGTGTTGCAGAGTGTGTGAGGCTGAGAGAGTAACATTTTCACAGGACTCTCTACCTTGGGAATAGGCATGGTCCGCTCTCCCTTGAAGAAGAAACCCACGGAGAAGAGCAGGGGGAACACAGAGAGTGGAAAAAAGCAAAAGGCAAGGACAGCCATCAAAATAAAGACATTCATGAGGTAAGACATTCCAGTCAAGCACACAGTGGCTTTCTATAGGGCTGACTGAGGAGATGCATTTCAACCTCAGTAACTTCTAACCTTGCAGAGCATGTCAAATGTCACATATGCTCAACTACAGCAACTGGGAGGACTCTAAGGTCCAGAAGACTTACGTAAAATGGTTTGAGTCCACAACCACCCTCCTTCTACTGTATTGCACCCTAATGGTAAATACACAAAATACATACTCTATCCATAAAATAACACATGCATTCAAGAGTAAGGCCCCTGTCTCACTTGGAATGGTTTTACTGTTGACCCAAAAAACATTCCCCATGTTCAACACTCCTGTCAACCAAGCCCATTATGCACACTAGCTTGACAGATGTGCCAAGATGGGTGTGCCAAGCATGACTGAGAGGATGGACTGAATGGATAAAGTGAATATACTCCTGCTTTATCTTCTACAGACATGCATGGAGGTGTGCAGTGCTGGTGGTCACCAAAAAAGTTTCTCATGCCATCTTTCTGGGTTAATATACAATATCAGCAACTGGCACTAGAAACGCATGTCTCATTTCAAGGGAATTTCCCATGCTGCCCACACATCCTTCTTTTTCAACATATCCTGTACTACCACAGACTGTGTTGTTTTTAAATGATCTCATCTATAAACTGCCCTGAAAGAGAGAAAAAGAAAACAATCATAATTGTTCAAGATTAATTTTACAGTTCTTGTGGTTATGTAAACAACTTTTATTCAAAAGACTGGAGTGAAAAAGTGTTGCATCGAAACCAGTGCTGTGTTCAGGGCATACCCCAAAAAAATGCATTTAAAGAATTCAGCACAACCCAAATCCAACAATAAGCTGCTATTGCCAGCGGGGTTGATAGGAGAATGACACTTATCCTGGCTCAGTTACTTCAATAGTTGAATGCACCAATTGTTGATGTAATGGTAAAGTTCACCTGTAATTTCTAAGATTATCAATAAATGAAACTGAAATGAATATCATATTGCATAAACACTTGGTATGATTAAACCACTAGAGAGCAAGATTGCTTGCAAGCAGTAGCCAGCCAATAACAGAATGAGTGCTGCTGCTGCTTTTGCAAATGGCCAGTGTCATATGTAAACAATGTGGCTTGGCTCAGAATCAATGGACTGTAATGTAGAGTAATGCAGAAGGCATGCAGGGTTCACCTCTGAGAAGACAGAGGCCTTGTCCTTGTGTCGGTTCTTCTTTATCAACTCCAAAAGCAGGGGCGTGCCCTTATTCCCCTCCTGTTCTGTGAGGCCCAGCTCCCGGGCCACTGCTTCACGACTCTCCAGGCCATTCAACTGAACAGAGACATAGAGTCATGCACACATCAACAAACATGTGCACACAGGCACATGCACACATATGAACATTACTCAAACAGAGAAAAGCTTAGTATAAAAATGGAGGAAAAACTGCATCTTGGGCTTCCTAGTCGCCTAGCAGAAGTGTCCACTCTTCAAACTGTGAAATATTTTCACTGTTTCAAGTGCTGGGTTGACAACAACATATTGAGCGAAACAGATGCTACATTATTGTCAATAATTTACACAAGTCTTCAGCTTAAACATGCATATTGCAATAAATGTTCATTGCAATAAAAACTCATTAACACCTGAGAGGTCAGAGCCTCTCTGCTTGGTCCAACCCATGACCAGCCTGTGCTGGCATGAAGCGCACAAGGTGATTCACAATTCATGACTCATGAACCGCATTGGGAGTCACCAGCTCCTAGGGTCACATAAGGAAAGTATACTCACAGTGTTTATTTCAGGCTGAAAGACAGCAAGTGTGAAGTCTAAATTAAACACCTGCAGAAAGTCTGTGATGAGGCTGGCCACCAAGCGTCCTACAGAGTAAATAAAGGTCAGACCTTTGTGGTTGATACCACCAGCAGAAAAGGTAAGCATTTTAATTCATATTCATATGCATTGAGCCTGAACCTATAGAAGTCTACAAATACTAAGGATTCCTCTGTCATGTAGTCTTGTAATATGAAGACAAAAAATTATGAGTTATGCTTCAAAAGACAGCATGAACAACCACACATTCTGATTTAGCATTTGTGCCAATGTTAAAGTAAATGCCAAGTTAAAGCAACACAACATAATAAATCATTCTTACCATCTTTGGTATTAAGACACTTCTTTAAACTTTCATTGACAAGTGGAGCTTTATTCTGTGACAAAAAAAATAAAGGTTTGCAGAATGAACATACATTTTTTATGCCCTGCAATCTTTGTGATTCCTGAAATAGAATTCAGCAGTTACACTACTTCACACACACACACACACACACACACACACACACACACACACACACACACACACACACACACACACACTTTATTTATAGACACAACCCGTCATGTATAAACACAATTGTAATTCACAGCTACCTCTACTTTGTCCTGTTCCTCCAATGCAAGAAACACAGCAGCACGCAATTCAGCCTAAACGACAAAATGGATGTCAGAAATGTAAGTTAAAAATTGTCAGTATTACCACACATTATGCCAGCATGTCATAAGCTAACGTCAAGTGATACTACCTGGTGAAATTGTTTGAAATGTCATATATTTTCTGGGATAATAAGGCCCACCTAAAGAGTGGATACATGTTCTGTAATCAACCCGTTGAAATTAATTGTTAAATGCCATGTCTTAAGCTACAGTGCGTTAGTGTGTCAACACACCTGCATGCGGGCTACATAGTGACCAACATGAGCCCCACCCATGATCCTCTGTTTAGGGAACAACGAGCACAGCGCTACTGAAATACTCCTATGCTATGTCTCTACCTAATTCACCGACATGCATGAATCGTTAGCTCCATTATGTTATTTGCTTACTCGAGTAAATAAACAGCATGCAGTACCTACTGTAATCAACTGACCAACCAGCCATCAATAAACTTTTTGCAGAGCATTTATCTGTAATTAGCTATAAGCAAACTCAAGTCAGTTCAATGACAGAAAAGCCAAATGGGTTTTTTGCAACTTCAGCTAACTGGGCATTTGGCAATATAACTATTACCTACAGCAAATGCACTCCTTGCTGACAGCGCACTGTTTATGTCAAAACGATTAATCTGACTGACAAAGTTTTTTTTTTTTATCAGAACTTTGCTGTTTTGCTGGGTAACATGGAAAACGAATAGGTCTGGCTATACCAGTTAACAGCTCACGTTGCAGTGGCTAGCAAGCTAACACTCATGCTATCCTAGGCAAGTCTAGCGGCTAAATAAAAATACAGCTCGTAACACATTATAACATTATGATCACCATACAATTGGCTTTAGTTTTTATGTCAAACCTATGATATGTTGATTTGTAAAAGCTTATAAAAATACAGCCACCATGTTGGCATACACATTTCAAACTATGTAGCTGTCTAGTTTACCAGTTAAAGTTAGCTATTTCAGGCTATTTTGCAACAGTAGCTGTACTCTCTGCGGCCTAGATAGCTATGCTAGCACCAAAACATTTCAGTTTTGTTATAGCCTATCAATTAATGAGTGTAGTACATCGCAAACTATATTCACAGTCACAACACCTGCTGTTTCAGCAAACGAACTACATTACCTTAATTTTATTCAGAACCCCGTTGTTTTCCAAATTTTGAATTAAAAGATCACGTAGCTCTGTATCTTCCTCTGCGGCAGACATCTTTACCTAGACAACCAAACAAACGCCCAGAACTATCTGCTCATTTGCCACCGCACATTCTAAGATACCTAATCACTCAGCGTAGTCGTGTTGTATTTGAGTGACTAGTTGTTTAAGTAATCGCTCTTATAAAAACGATACGAGTAAATGATTCTTAAATGTCGTGGTGGAATCGAATTCTTTAAAGGAAATTATCTTAAGGATAGGCTTCCTTGAAATGAAACATGTGCTTGTCTTCGGAAAGGTTTTGGAAGCTGGGGCATCTCAAGTTGTCTTATCAAGGTTATTTGTATCAACCTGTATTGAATAAATTGATATTATTTGCTGTTATAACCCTTACCATTTTAATAATTAAACTATCAATAGATAGAGTGGCAGTGATTGATGATTTACTTACGTCTTATTATTATTATTATTATTATTATTATTATTATTATTATTATTATTATTATTATTATTATTATGCGTCACATAATTTGAGGAAATATATCAACATTTACCAGTGACAAAAAGGCATATGCCTTCAACTGTCATTCTGTTTTTAGTCAGAATGTCAGTGCAACAAGAGTATGGAAACAGCCATTCTGTGACAAGATGAAGGTTCTAATGTAATCCCTCTATATTATTTCAAGCATGCAAAAGGATAAAGTCTCTTTTTCTTGCTTTTATAATTCTTTACAATGTAAGTGTGAATGTGTCATTGATCAGTGAGATTGGGTGGAGTTTCAGAATTTATCAACATCCAAGACATTTCAAATACTTTCCAGACGAGGACAAAGTTCCAGGGCAATCCTGGGAAGTCCTGAATGGGAGGCAAGCCTAACTACAGTCATATTTTAAAGTCGTGTTCGCATTACAGCTGTGACGTTGATAATGAAGAGTGCAATGCTATCCAGAAAATGCTGCTTGTGTTCACAGCTGACCTACAACACACATATCCATTCTAAGAAGATCCACACAGAAAGTTAATTACAGCCCCAAGCACTGAAGCTGATTTCACCAGCAACTGAACTGAGCTGTTATGAAAATGATGCACATATGCTGCCCTCTATTGGTATTTTGCAGCATGTCTTCTCCTGGGGGCACAGTTCGGGAATGAAAAAATGCAATGATGAGAGAAGGAGACAGACTGAGGAACTGGCACTGGACTGTCTCCAGCGGCCCCCAATGTAAGGCTCATACACTAATGTCTCTTTTGTTGCTCAAAACTGCATGGGGATTATTTTGCTAGTAAATCTATGGCCAAATACTACTTCAGACATGCCTCACATATGTAGCTATTCTGAACCAGAAAATCCTATGGCTGTTCAGTGATAAATTAAGACATAAGCAAACTTTAATGATACATCTGGAGTCAACACGAATACCTTCCTAACCTCTTTAGAGAGCATAGATTAGTAAAGTGTCAAATTTAATGCATTTTTTCTACTCAAGATTACCTTTAGTTAAAATTTAGTTCAGTGTCACTCTTGGAAAAGGCCAGAGGCCTGCAATGGTGAGGAAATAATTAGCTCAGTCTGGCAGGGGAAAGATAGGTGTTAAGTCAGTTAAGTTCATTTGTCTCATTGTTCTACAGTGGCCACTCATAGTCATCAAGGTGTTTGTAGAGGTACACACCTAATACATACTCACTTTGTTCCTGTATCCAATGATACCGGCAGCCCCTGTAACCGCAAGTGCATCTGCAGTGTGGAATAAAGTGAACTCATCATCATGTGAGTCAGAAGAATCCTGTACTTATAGCTGTCTCCTCCTGAGCTGAGCAGGAGAGGGCTGCTCTGTGATACTGGACAGTTTGTCTGAACTGTTTTTCTGAGTGGGGAAAAAGTTCATTTTGGTTTCTTCACAATGATAACTTTCAAAGAAGGGTACAATCTGGAGATTTCGGATACCTACAAGTGACATTTTGAACCTGACATGTGGTTTTGTAAATGGGAAGGAATGAACAATGGTGTTGAATTTCTCAGTAGGTGGCGGCATCATCCCTGGAGCCACTGTTTTGCCAGCTTTGAAATCAAGCACAGAGGAAAGCACTTATTCTGAAAGCACACATCCAGGTAGCACTGGTTTAACAGTGAAAAAAAAATTAATAAACAAAACAACAACAATTTGTGGCAACACAATTTTTTCTTTATTCAGAATAAGATGTGTCGACATCCAGCATGACAAAAATTGTACAAATTGCACCATTTAAAAATGAAATATCACAGCAACTTGTGATCTCACACAGTTATAGCAAAATTAAATTGTCAACAAATTCATGCCATGTTGTACAAAAATAAACTAAACTTCAGTTCCACAGAGAGAGAAAGCGAAAAAGAGAACACAATAGTTTGTACAAAATACTGTCATCATACATGAGTACTTAAATTAACTTAAAAATGTATAAGGTAGAATAAATAAACTCTGATGAATTCACAATTATTTATATGAAAATTATTCAGCATTCTAATATGTGACACCTTTAGTGATCCTTACAGTATGTTGTCACAGAAAACTTTTTGATTTGATATTACAGTATGTACCAATAGTAGACAAGCAGCAAGTTTTTGTGCTTAAAATCCCCGTTTTCTTTTTAGCGATAACAATAATTGATTAAAAAACTGATACTACTGTAGCTATTACTCTACTGAAAGCGTTTACTATATTGGCGATAAGCTACGGACACAATGCGTTGGAGAAAGGCGTGTGGAGTGTATGGAGAATGGGGCCCTAAGAGAGGACAGCTAGGATACTACATAACATGATATCAGGTGTATGACAAGCACCTTAGCGCTAGCTCTCGAAAAAGGCAATTCTGAACATGGCAGCTACAGCTAACAGCACAACATAAAGTGAGGGCCATGCAGACAAGTGACTGCATTACCTCAGATTCCACTTCAACGTTATTTATTTTCAAGCCACTGCCTGTGTCTGTAGGAGTGGCTTCTCTGTATTTTTTTTAAATACATTTGACTTATTGTTTTCATAATGGTCGTACAATGATTAGATATAAAGTGCTGCTGGGAATTCTTCTCATTATGAATACAAAAATCAAATTTCTGATAATTTTTATTGTCAATATACATATAATTATTGGTCTAATTGTAGTAATATAATTTTTGATTTGCAATCCCTGTAGTTAACTCCCTACAGTGGATCCTAATGATTATTTGTTTCCATTGTGAGTCAAAGGGTTCTGGACACCTGGAAATTGCACACTTCCACTCGTTAGGATACAGCTACTGGACAAGTGCAAATAGTCTACTGGCACATATATGGGGACAATGACCCTGTAAGTCCCACACACTGATTACCCTCTACATATATTTATAGTCCACAATATCCCTTTCCTTCCTTTTAGACTCTCTAATACCTCTCAAGTTTCTGTAAAAGCATCAAAACATGGAAACGAAGGTGTTTCTGTGCAAAATTTTACATGAAGAAACCAACTCAAAAAGAATCCTTCATTTCTAAACTGAACATCTATGCTTCAATTTTAAAATGTTATTGTATTAAAAGATTTATATAAAAATTAATATTTTACATATAGTAAAAAGATTCATTTGTTTCCCATTATGCTTATAAATAAGAAATTGCATATACCCAAACGGTTTATGTAGATTGCATCCCATACCTATTAATATGTGATTGAATCGTGATCATATATTGCTGATATGTTGTCTGACTTTAGCTACTGAAATTTTAAAATTGAAAAAAAAAAATGCTAATGCTAGAGTGTCTTCTAGATTATCTATTGCCATTTGACAGCACCTTCTCACTGACTGAATGACAATGGGTGTCTAACAACACAGAATGATAAAAGTGTTTTTCTTTTCTCAGAAGTCATAAAATAGTCCTTTCTAAAAAGTTGGGATTTCCACCGGTTTCCGTGTCATGATGTTTACAATAAAACCATCATACATCAAGTCGATTTCTTTTCATACTCATTTCAACATATTTTTAAAGCCCCACCCACCATTATCAACCACTTCTTTAACAAAAGACAGATTTTTCAAACGTAGTTAAAAAATAATTTACATCCAAGTCTTGCCATTAAACAATCTGCACACAAACATTTTAAAATTCCATAAAATACTCCAACGAGGAGACGAGATGATTAAAAAGTGGCTGCTGCATTTTTCTCTTTCTCATTTTTTTTTTTTTTTTTTCCAGGTCAGCGCATGAATCTAAAATGCTTCGTCAATAAGCATTAAAAACAACTTATGTCCTACAGTATATTGTAAAAATGTGTATACATTAGCAGCTATAAACATTACATCACATTATGTCAGCTCATATGAAAATGTACAAAACATGAATGTATTCAAAAACTATTATGCTGTTGAATATTTTTAAAGCAAGATCCCAAAAAATTATTTTGAAGTTTTGGATGCATAACACAATTCATTTTAATAACAGAAATGAATATTTAACACTGTCTGATACAGTACAGCAGCATTTCTGAGAGGCATCCCTTTCATTGTTAGCTTACTCTACTGTACCTCCACTCTTCTCAGCTGAGAGATTTTTCCAGCAGCCAGCTGGGGGAAGGGGCAGGGAATGGGGCGGGATCTACACTTGGATCCCCTGCACCGCCTGCTTTATACTCTCCAGCAGGACCTTGTTCTCCGGGCTCTGATACTGGTCCTGGTGCGTATACATGTCTGTCAAAGTGTTCACGTAAGTGTCAAAGTTTTGTTCATTCATCGGCTCCTGTGAAACAGGATGTCAGAATTAGGAGGGGCGAAAGGCACTGAATGAAAGATTGGATATTATTAAGAGAGGTCTTACAAATTACATTTTAAGATTTAAAAAAGGAACACATAAAAAAGGCATCATAAAATGAATGTTACATATCGGCCGTCTTTGAGAAACACTACTTCGTACTGAGAGGGTAAACACTGCTAGGGAGACTGAGGCGGAAGGGGTGAAGAGAACAGTCTGATGTCATGCAATGAGACATTTAGGAGAGAATGGATTTATAAACTGTCATGAAAGATCTGATATTGGGCTACTAAAGCACTTTTTATCACTTTTTACAGGACCATCTAAAAATTTGAAGCCTTCGCTCACCTTCCTGTGTGTACATAAATAATAATCATTGATGAATTATTATTGGTAAAATAGGAGAAACTGTGTATTTCATCCATGTGATTTTCATGGATTATTGTACTATTGTATGGGTCTGATAACCTTCCCAGAGCCAAGCTGAACTACAGTGACTGTCCAAGAAACTACATATGTTTATAGCAAACTTGGTGTTTTTTAGGGAAAAATGGGGATCACATCTGGAGATATCATGAGAAGAGACCTCCATAATATGTGTTAGAAGAGCTGTGATTTCCCAGTTCTTGGTCAGAGGTTTCAACATTTGTATTGATAGATGGTACATGAACACAAATAGTGCTAAAATGAATGGCAGACAGATGGGCATATTTTATACCTGAGCAGCTAAAGGCAATTCAGGCTGTGATTTATTCCTGCATCAAGCTATCACTTATCCCTCTACATAGACAGAAGCTGCTTTGAACATCTACTGTGTTCAGAATGTGGCACTCATAGTTCATTCTTAATGAGTATTACTTGCTGCAGCAAAATGTCAACAGGAGAAAAACTGTTCTTTTAAGGATAATATTTGTACTAATGAAATATATGCATACTTTTAAACCTCTTTGAGAAAACCCACTTAGACAGATACGTATATGTTTTACATGCATGGAATGAATTTCAGGGTGTGTTGATGAATTGTTACCATCTCTTAAAGGCAATCAATGGATACTGACAGTTCACGGTCAGTTGTGATTCATAGAAATACATTTTTCTGAATATTCTGATTCAAAATGTGAGTATAATATTGATTCCGATTTTAATACTGTTTGGGAGAGTCCATTTTCCATCACATCCTTAAATAGATACCTGTCCCCATACCAATTCAAGAGAATACAAAAAATTAAAAATAAAACTATAAAAACCGGCACTGGGGAGGAGTTCAGTCAGTGTGTTTACTGTATTGGATGAACAGATAATATTTTACATTATATTATGTCATGTTTTATAGATACAAAATATAGATATAATAGATATAATGGTTACACATCACTTGCTGAAAAATGAGTGAGAGTGATAAATATATGCATCTTTCCCCTCAATGTTTTATTTTCCTTCATGATGGAACTATCAAAGGATTTTGATTATTTTGTTTTAAAGCCTTGCTGTGTGTTTGTAATGAAATATTTAGGAGTATATATTTTTTTCTTGCTAAGCACCTAAGAAGGATCTATTTTCTCCTAATATTCGCTTGAGCTAGGCAGACACTGCAGTGTGTAAATAAAAAAGGAGAATGATTTCAAAGGAATAAATGGAAGCACACAAAATGGAGACTCAGACTATGGAAATGATGGTCTTACTCTCTGATGCATCTGTAAACAGCTGTGATTTCTAATGGGGGCGTCTTTGTGTGGCATCGGTTTCTATGGGGAAAGGTGTAAAGAAAATTCTATTAGCCTGCTGTACAAAGGGCCCTTTTATTCACACCTGGTGGTGGTGCTGGGCATAGCCATCGATGGAGGGAGATTGGTGAACTTGACTTGTGTATTTTATTAATTTTCTTTGGCTTGCCCACAACATTAAGTTTTTAAAACACGTTGTTTCATGTTGAGTTTATAGTGCATACACATGACCATGGCTTTTCTTTGGAGCAATGCAGTACAGTTTCTACACAGACACTGATCTTTATGTTGATTCATTGCTGTTATTCTTTATTTTTAGAATATGTCACCAAGTAAGTAAACTGAGAACTTGGCATCTTTTGCAGTGGCAACCTGGGGAATCAAAGTGGGTAGAGAAGTGAAGAGATTGTGTGGCCAGCCAGATATATATGGGATGATAGGTGGACAGTTGTAGAGACCCAGTTTTGCAGGAATTAAACAATGTCTGACAGTGTTAAAATTCCTCCTCTTTTTTTTAAAAAAAGTGGTGTGCGATCTCTAATTACCACAGTGAGTCAGAACCTCACTTCTCATGCAAAGGACAGCTCTGTGCCTTTATCACTATGCTGAGGCATTGCAATTCTACAGGGTCCATGGGGAGAAGAGCCCTCTACTGGCTCAGCAGCATCTCTTCCAGCAGAAATGTGGTTTTCCCAGGAGGTCTCCTGTCTAAACACTAAGCAAGTCCACTGCGGCTTACCCTCAGCAGTTTTACATGAAGAGCTTTTAGGGTGGCTGCTGGCCATACTGAATGAGAACTGAGAGCTAGATGATGAGGATCAGTGTGTCTGCATTGAATCTGCGCAGAACTGTTCCAAAATTATAACAGACCTCTTGTTTCAGTCGGGTCACAATGTGGCTTTCTCATTGTCACATGAACACATATATACTGCAGTCCTGATCATTAACCCACTATTACTATGCCATACCTTTTTATGATTTGTTTTTACATGTTCACATGACAATGGGGAACCAACATTAATATATTCTTCAGTGTTAAATGTAAACAATCCAAATAAAACAAGCAAGCTGAACATACAAAGGCAAATAAAATGACATAAAGAAGCAGATGGTGAAAGCCCAGCTGAGCTCCCGTAATACCCACTGAAACACAGTTATGATCAGGGTCCCTTTCTACGATGTGGTTCTGGATTTACACAGTGCAGCAAACACATACAGATGGACAAGAAAAATAAACAGTAGATTATCAAGTGAATAACCTGTTTTGTGTGATTGTGACAATTAATTCTCTTGCTGTGATTGAATATAACTGAAAGCAGATTCAATAGCGAAGGCAGAGCAGGGGGGGTTCCTGTGTTGCACTGCCAAGATTAATGGACAATGTGTGGCAGTGTGCATGTAGTATTCAACCTACTACTCCATGCAGGCAAAATGGTTCTGTGTGTCTGATAGAAGTAACAAGAGAAAGCTGAGCAATGAAAATGAGTTTGAAAGTAAATCTACAGCATGTATTTCAATCCCGATAGCTGCTATAAGAAGTGTATGTTTTTTGTTCTGCAATGTTTTTTCATTTTCTGGATGATAGTATGTGGTTCTACTGTACCTGGCATTTTTGCAAATGTATTTCATTAGTTTTTTTTATTTATTTTTTTTTTTATCAAGGATAAAATTAAAAGAATGAATGGATGATTCATGGAAAAAAGCTTTTCACACTTTATACATATCAAAACAGCATGTGGTAGTAACATAGACTTGTATTTCAAAATAGGACATAACATTATGCAATGTGTGTGCCTTGAGAATCAATGAGCAGCCTTTTTCCCCATCTCTTATAATTTCTTTGTAGCGAGGTTCTTGAGCAAATATCAAAGTAAGATCAAAGTGAATTGAAAGTACTGAAGTAATACACATTGAGATTTAGAATATACAGTGAGAATCTCCATCATATATATATATAATCAAACTGTAAATCGACTATGTGGTGGACATTCTGGGCATTACATTTCTAATTAATACTTTGTAGGTAACTTTTCTTGGATTAACTGTTTAGGAACAGAATTTTCACATATCTAACTCAATACAATTAGAGTAGCTGAGTATTAAAGTGTGCTAGTCTTTCAAAGATCACAAGATTGTAATTGCAAACCATTATGCCTGAACACATAAAACTATGGATTTCTTTAAACGTGATATCTCTATGCTGGCCACTTGATCATTAAATAATTTTAGCTATATCAGCCAGGGCTTCTTCAAAGCCTCCCAGCTTTCCATTACTTCAATGCTCACCTTCCCTCAGTTCACACTTCCACCCACCCCCTCACATCACCCATTCCTCCCCCAAACCCAACCCAGCAAAGACAACATTTTACAGCATCACAATGGGGTTATGTAAGGTTGTGGCGAACAACGTTGTGGAAGCAACATTTATACAATGTTTTATTCACCAACCTTCAAACCACTATTTTCACTTGTAAATAGGTCCAGTTGAATATTTTCAGTTGTAAATATACATATTTTCTGAAAACATGTCTTAATCATGAGAATACAACATTTACAACACATTTCCACAACCTACAAATAGATTGGCTAGCTGGGTGGCCCATAGCGTTAGTGTATCGTGTGACTCTTACCATGTGTGGGAGCTGGATATTGGCTAAACTGTTTATTAAGGACTGGCTGAGGTTGGCCAGCTCATGAAGCAGGGAGTCATTCTGCTGCTCAATCACCTTGTTCTCCTCCTCTATAGACTTCAGATTAGTCTCCATTGTGGTGATCTGTAGGAAGAACAAAGTCGGGGGCTTTATCTGTTTTATCATACTGAAACACTTTGTACGCATCAAAACAGGAAGATCTTATGTTTCATAAATATTATAGAAATGTACAATATTATCTTTTGAGTATTCATTGAGAAATACAGAAATGCAATGATAAATTCAACATACATGCCTGCTCATTCAATCAAGTGATGTTACAAATATTTACACAGGCAATTCAGGCCTAGTGCACTGAGATGAACAGATGAGCTCCCCCAGAGACTCAAACCTATAACCCTTTGGATCCAAGCCCATTTCTCTAAATTAATCATCATACACTACCTGAATGATTACATAATCCATCAATTTTAGTATGATGTGAATATAAAAGCAAGAACAATTAACAATAAATGACAATGTTTACCATTTTGCCATGAATGTAAAAATGACAATTTAACCAATAACTTCATTTTTTCACAAAGGACAGCAGGGTAATTTCACACATATATTTCAAGGAGCAGCAGCTACCTCATTTTCATATTTTTTTTTCATATCATTTTACAAACCACTTAATGGGCACGTCTAAATATCTCACCTGTGTTCTAAGTTTAATCATATCTGATTCCACTTGTGTATTTGATTCATTTAAATCCTTGATTTCTTCATCCAGCTGCTTAATTTCCTCATCATTTTCTATTCCTGTAAAATGGTGAAGTGATTAGAAACCTGAATTATTAAGCAAGCCAGTCCATTACAGCATGTATTTCTGAATTGGCTTTAGAGTAATTCCAGTATTTATTCAGTATATAGTCCAGTATATTCCCTTTTTTGCTAAATCATGATACTTTGTCTCATGAAAACTACAGAAAACACAAAAATGAACATTTTAAAGCTTCACCAATACTTGTACATGTCTGTGTGTGTGTGTGTGTAAGTGTGTGTGGGTGTGCCTGTGTGTGTGTGTGTGTGTGTGTGTGTGTGTGTGTGTGTGTGTGTGTGTGTGTGTGTGTGTGTGGGTGTGCCTGTGTGTTGTAAACATTATGATGTGTTATCATGTTGATGTGCATGACTCATTTGTTCAAGTTTCGACATGTACAATTTGTGATTGAATTGAAAGAAATATTTAGATTAATTTGAGAGAAAAAGATGATGACAAACACATATATTATAGAGAGAACACACTGCATATCTGAGAATAACCGTGGGCAGTCCTCATTACTCAGAAAGTGAGATCCTGATCATATATGGTTTTCCACAGAGCAGGACACATGCAGATATGACTTCCCAAAACAATATAACCAATTATACAGCTACAATATATGACTGATTTTGGCACAGCAGGTGATTAGACATGGAGATGTATGATTGGCTCTTGCACAGTGGTTAGTAACACATATAGATCTATGATTGGTCGCAGTGTATCCCTGAATGGCAGAAAAATGATTAACACTTGCCACTGTGTAATTAAGCCCATTGTGAGCTGTGCGAGCCGCACAGGAGGAGTGATTACCTTTGCTCGCCCGCTGCTTTATCGTTAGCATTTCCACTCCGGACAGCCTGGCTTTCTTCATGGCTGATGTGGCCCGGGGGCAACCTGACAGGCTTGAGGAGAAATGAAACAGAAAGATTTTCACAACAAGCAGCCCATACTTCTGCATTATGCACACTATTAAATGTGCTCATTCACACAAACACACACACGCGTGCACACACACACGCGCACACACACAAACACCAAATAAACAATTAATATCAAGTGTATAACCTGTTTGATAAGCTTTGTAATGTGCGCGGTACTTAATCTTACTTTCTTTTCACTAACATCACCCATTACATATTGACTCCCAACAGCAGGGATTCAAACCAAAAGCTCTCCATTCAAACGACCTGGAGCAGTGCACAGGAAGGGAATGCTGACCTGCGATGTGTCAGGAAGCTGCCGCTCACGTGTCCCGACCCATCACAGCCTGGCGTCGGGCACGACATGCCGTCAGTCTTCCCCGACTTCCATGAGAACTGTGAGCCGTTCATGTAGCCGTCCTTCTGCCGCTTGGCCGCTAGGGGGCAGCCCGATGCACTGCGGTGAGATGCATACTTCCCCGTCACATGACCCTGCCCATCACAGCCAGGGACCGGACACCTGTGGGGACAATCACAGTACGCATTGGTATGCACGATGACAATGGAGCTTGTGTGTGAATGTACATATAAATATCATCTGAGAAAATCAGAGAAAATCATGTATGACCACATGCTTTCCCTGGGGTAATTATTTTCACCAGAACACAACCTGTTATGGCCTTAAGCAAATTACTGTTGACAGCTGTGGTAAAATAAATAGTGGGCCTATCCCAGTGAGGGTGGCCTACCTATGGTTTGTTGGGAAGGAGAGAATCACCACTGAGAAGTGAGAAAAAGTCATTTAAACATCATCATTTCAGTTCCTGACCTGTAGGCAACACCTTTAAAACAGCTATTATATGTTGCCATTGTACCACAATGAGATGCTATTGTGACAACAGGAAACAACAAAGGGTAATCCACAGCAGTAACAATGAAGACAAATGGTGGTTTTCATTGATGGTGGTCCTTCATTAAAAAAAAGTATGGGAGAATTGCTGCATCCAATGCAGCCAAAAGGCCCATCAGAACACACTAAGGTAGCATCCCCCCCCCCTTCCCATTGACTATTGCCATTGACTATTGATCCATGCCTCAGAGTTTTCATGGATAGCTTCATTCCAGGACATGCATCCCAGACATAACAATCATCTCCACCCCAAACTGGCTTTTGAGTCCTGAGGTTGTACCTGATTGGCTCCTGGTCCTCTTTATCTTCTTTGCTGTGGGCTATCTTTATACCACTCTTTTTGGCTCGTGGACAGCCTGACAGACTTTGGAGAAAGACATCAATTACATGACTTAATCGATTATCATTATTGTCATTTCAGGACAGTTTTCACCAGTTGAGGTACTAGACACTCCCATGCATGCTATTTTTTGCTATTTGAGTAGAGCTCGTATGAGTTGTTGACTGGATTTAACATCTGTTGACAGTTATTTTTTATTATTCTGCAGTGAAAATATGTTGAAAATATTGAAATATGAATAAAAATAGTTGAAAATGTATTTGTTTTGTTTGAAAATTTTACTAATTTAACTCAAGGCATTTAACCATACATATCAGTGAAATTGTGTCAATAGCTGGGCAATATAGATCAATTTAATGGTTTAAGAGGCTAAAACAATTAATCAGAAGCTAGATTTGCTTGTGACATCCACCAAACCGCTAGGTATGAATGTAGTATCAACAAAAGGGTGGAAAACTGAAATTTACGCTGCTATTTTGCTGTTATATTTTTTTTACTTGACTGATCCAATAAATGGTACTTTCCTACAGCTTGTATAGAGACATAAGCCACTTACCGACCTAATTAAGCCTAATTAATTTTAAGCAGTTTCAGTATAGATCAGCACACAGAGAAGACCCATGTGCATGGGTCAGAATATCTACTGGATTTCTATTAT
The DNA here is from genome assembly GCA_022829145.1 of Albula goreensis. Lineage (NCBI taxonomy): Eukaryota > Metazoa > Chordata > Actinopteri > Albuliformes > Albulidae > Albula > Albula goreensis. Next base: position 10,794,134 of record CM040747.1, read on the forward strand.
TGCTGAGAGCATTTACCTCCTATGTGAGGCATAGTTTCCAGTGATGTGTCCGGAACCGTCACAGCCAGGGGTTGGACACCTAGGACAGAAAGCAGCACGTGAAAGTATGAGAAGATGGGTGGGAAGGGATTGAGAAGATAAATAACATCAACAGCCATTGGTGGACACAAACCCATGTTAATGTAATGTATTGTAAGGACAAAAATCAGAGCGCCTTACTTGAGGTCTTGTGAGTTGGTGGGCATCACACTCCGCATGTTTTTGTCAGCTAGAGGACAGCCAGACAGACTGTAAAATCAACCATACAAGAACATTAGTGGAGAGAAAAAACAAGGATGTAGTACAACACAGTCATGATGATGCTGCATGAAGAAATAACGGCTGGAAATGCAAAAAAGCTGAGGCCAAGCAGGGCAGCGTCGGGGGGAAGGGGCCAGCACAGGGGAATGGGGGATATGGTGAGGGGTTAGCTCAAAACTGAGGGGAAATCCTGTCTCATTATCCCTCAGCTGTACATAATTTCATCTTTTTTACTGAGTTGCTCCACTCAGTATGGTGGAAATAGTTGACCTTGCAGTATAGTGTGGGCTAATTTAGCATTCATCTGTATACATGAAGATGTATGAGCAAATGCAAAGTATTTAGACCATTTCTGTTCATATGACTCATTCTTGCAGGCTTCTGTTTACCACAAACAGGGCTGTTGTTCTGAAGTGCTGATTGCTGAGCAGACCTCTGGCTGCTCTTTGACAGCAGTGCCAAAGTTAATGCAGAAACAGTAACAGAAAACAGAATCCATTTGGAGGAAATGAGGTCACACCTTCTGTGAGAGGCATAATCTCCAGTCACATGACCACTTCCATCGCACCCTGGTTTTGGACATCTGTCACCAAAAAAAAAACCGCCAAAAGAGTGAGTGAGTGAGGGAGTAAGGAAGAGAGGATGTAATAATTACCTATGAAATATTTGATCAATCCCTTATTATATATGTCGCTATATGTATCTGCACAAATACCAAAACGTATTCCTCAGACTCTATAAAATATTGGCATCTTTCTCACAAATGATTCCAAAAGGTATGGTTCTTAATGAAATCAGATGTGAAACTGATATATCACTTTAACGTCCAATTATTTTCCGTATGCCTGAATGATTTGCCATTGAGCTACTTTAATAAAAATATAGTTTCCTGGAAGGGGGGTGCTGCAGCATGAAGAGATAGAAATGCTGTTTTACTTTGACAAAGCATCACTAACACCATCAGAAGCAGCCAGGACAAAGAGGCAGAGAGGCATATGTCTAATGAGCGGGGGCCTGGGATGTAGCAGCCAGCAGAAATAGAGAGAGAGAGAGAGCGAGAGAGGATTCAGCTTCTCTGGAGCAGGAGGGCAGGAAAAGGGTGCTCAGTGGGCAACTCTGCCCACACCCTCTGTACTTACGTTATCAGCTCCTTCTTGGCCTCCTTGCAAGGGGCGTATTTGGGCTTGGGGCTGGGGACAGTGACTTCACCAGGGTACTGTCGCTCCTCCAGAATGTCCTGGAAGGGATCCAGGTCGTCAGGCTGTATGACAGAGAGAATAGATGGGGTGGGGGCAGGAGTGAGGATGGCTTTCTCTGGTGCAGCCCTGCTGAAAATCCACAGCCTTGACGAAGCTGTGACAGAGATCACTGTGATAAACTCAGAAAAGGGAATGAAGATGGTCTTGAGCAGAGCTGCCTGCAGCACTGTGCACATCATTTGAGCTTTCGGATTTTTTTGTGTTTTAATTATCCGTGTATGAAACTGAGTTGCATTTTACTGTGTCTAGCTCAAAAAAAAATCAACACAGGAAGGCAATTACTGATATTCACTGATCTGTTTTATATTCTGACACCTGAAAACAAGAATAAGTATGGGGGGAAACTAATTTCAACACTTCTTCATCATACCACACAATTTTTCTCAAAATGTTACAGCAACTGAGTTAGCATAAGCATAATTTTATGCATACTGCATCATAACATCAAATCCTGCTAATGCCTGTGGTCATACATGATTATTCTCTGTCTAAGACTTTGAGAGAACTTCACAATGCTTATAAAAAACAAATTTTATGAAAAAGAAAAAGAAAAACTATACATAGCAAAATGTCTGGTGTTAATGTAGAGTCATGTTGTTCTCATATGTATACTGTTCATGTTAAATTCACACCAGCTATTTTGCTATGTATGGTAAATAGAATCAGAGAAACAAATACAGTGTAAAAAATAAACCTTAAGGTGAGGATTCACTTGGAATTTATGAGGAATGACAGCCATTTTTGCATTTCCAGCTATTTTTTTTAAAAATTTTTGCTCAAGGCCCAACTTCTCTCTAAGCACTTCCATCTTATTAATGGTTCCATTATCTTATATTCCTCACCAGATATTAAGGTGAGCCAAGTCATTTACTCTTCCTAGAAAACTAGCATACACAAATATACATAATTAAAATAATACTATTTCACATTCCTCCATTTTAAAATAAATAACCCAGGGTTGATTCTTTAGAACTCGTGGGCAGCTTCTCTTACGTACATAGTTCCACTAGATGGCTCTCTGGTGAAATCAAAGATTGTTCGTGGGACTCACTGCAGTCGGTGAACAACTTAATTTTCTGCACGCGCTATGCCGTCGACCAGGAGAAATTGGGGTGCAGATTTACCAAACACCGCTTAGGGTCCGCGAGCCAGCGAGTTTAAAAGATCATTACGGGCGCAGCAATGCTACCTTTTCTATCGTTGTTATAAAACACATACATTTAAATAACCATTGTTGTTATTCAAACACAATACAGAATATAGGTTTCCCGGGTGCAAATGCATGTGACTATTAATAATATTTTTTTATTTGTATTTTTATTTTTTTAGCAAGGAGGGCCGGTGAACAAACTTGCTAACCCACGGAAGAGAACCAGAGAGTACATGTTACAATAACTGGAACTACGCGTTTGAGGAAGAGATTAACACACCAAAACGCTTCATGTGCCGTTGAAAAAGTAAGTTACATTTTGCAACAGCTAGTGGACAGTCAACTCTTTAGCTCGCCTGCAACACCGTGGAAATGAACGAGAGACACCACACAAAGAAAAAAAGTAGTAATAACCAATACAGATTTCAACGTTTAAATTAAAATACCACAGTATACAAACAACTACAACTTTATAAACTTTAGCAATATTCTGCTAAAGATTGGCTAAATGTCCGATGTGCCCAAATAGCCTTGCTACTCATAACCATTGATATTCCACATACATTTTAAATCATTATGCCTATTTACAGTTCAATTTCATTACTTTAGTATTTACCGGCTAACCAGCCATTTAAGTCCAGTGTTCCTTAATAAATATGGTTTTGTTTAGTAAAGATGCTGCTGTTCTTGAAAATAAAGATAGAGAACTAACTCCAGATCGGCTGGTTCACCATAACATTTGGTAACAAACACACTTGAATCTTAGATAGCTGAAACATGCAGTATGTATGGATTTTAGTGTTCAGTAATTTTCACTAAATGGAAACAGTTAATCTGACACAGGTCTATGTATGTTTTTCTATTTTTCTATTTGCTTTCTGATTGTCTAAGCCATGCTATCCTGTCTCTCCTTCTTCAGTTTTCACCTGGTTGCCAGACCTCTGAAATACTGCCTCTAATAAGACCCCCAAAACAATTAGACAAATGTATAACTGAGTTTATTGTATTATTACCCAGACTTATTTTTTTACAAGTGTAACACATCACAGCCTGCAACCGTTATACATGATTGTTAAACGGCCTCAATTAATGTTAAACACACAGTGTGTTTGAACGTGCAATTTTCTACTGATCCAAGACTGCAAACACCTTGTGTACTGATGATCAATATGCAAACAGATTTTTTCCACTCTGATCAGGTGGTTTTGTTTCAACTTAGCACATGCACACTTTTGAAGCCCACAGGTTTCAGTGCAATAGGTTATTAAATAATTTACCAGCAGGTAAGAAGTGGAAAATTGGGCACAGCTTGCCTACTCAAGACTTCCTAGGTGGTATTTCTACAATGAAACATTGGACATAGGTTTTGCTTTGATCCATTGTAATGTTCCTTGAAGACAATTAAGAGCTGCAGTAAAGGGTAAAGTACCTCTTTGAGGTCATCTTCATCAACACGTTTGATTTTGGTGTAGTCAACAGGCAGGTCCCAGCAGTCAGTCTCGCTCAGCTGGTAGCATCTGCTGTTCATGAGGGCCTGGCGCTGGGGTGACATGGGCTCCAGGGGGGTGAGGACAGCACAGCTCCCCTCCCGCCCATCGTGCGGCCTGCTCATGCTCAGATCCAACGTCCCGTTCTCATTCACCTCTGAGTCAGGGCCCTGAGTGGGAGAGAGAGAGAGAGACAGAGAGAGAGACAGAGTGGGGGGGGGGAGAGAAAGAAGCAGAGAGTTACTGGGTGCAGGGGATGTCATCTCTCTAGCATCACACTTCTCTGGCTTTCCTATTGGAAAAGTCTCTGCTGCTCTCATTTTTCTCTGTTTTAACCCCATCACTTCCATCCCCAGCCTCACCTGTTCATAACACACAGCCATATAGGAACAACTACCAGCTTAATCTATTCCCAACAGAGCCCTTTCTGAATGGCTCCCACCTTCGTCCATTCACCCTTACTCTCCCCTGCTGTGTATGCGTGCATGTGTGTTTGCGTATGCGTGTGCAAATGCATGTATGTGAAGGTTGAAATTATCTCTGATCAGAAAGAGAATAGAGAGAAAATGTGAGCACTGATAGAGCAGAGACTGGGGGATCTGGGCTGGGCCAGATACATCCGAACAGCGTTATTCAAGGCTGTTTTCCACTCTGCTGCGTTGCATGGTATAGGGTAACGTGCACACAGAGAGGGGCGTCAGAGCCAGGAGGCGCAGCAGCTCCCTCCGCAGTGACGCGGCGTCGCAGGCAGGAGCGGCAGGGCTACACTGCAGCACGCAGTCTCCATGAAGCCGCCTTTGCTGTCCTTAAAACGAGGTCACTCTCTCTCTCTCTCTCTCTCTCTCTCTCTCTCTCTCTCTCTCTCTCTCTCTCTCTCTCTCTCTCTTCTCCGCAGTAGGGAGGGGAGGGTGAACGAGAGAACTGAGCCTGGAATCATCATCGATCCACACGCCCCCCCACACACACACACCTCCACATCCCCCCTGGAAGGGCTCCACTGTCTTTATTCTTGAGGCTGCCTGCTGCTACTCCTCATCCTCACCACCCTTCCTCTGTTCCACTGGGATCTCTGTGCCCATGCATCCCCCCCGAGCGCGGAGAACATCGGCCACTGTGAACGGATTCTGCTGCAGTGCACATGATTTAATCATTCAGCAGCTCACTCTGTCAATCACATCTCATGTCACTCACTGGCAAACATTCACCTGGATGTTTTTGCTAATGGCAGTAAATGTGAGAAACATGCTGTAGGGAGTAGGTAGAGACATTCTCAAAAACCGACCTGTCTCTGTTTGTGGAGAGGCTTCTTTGCCATGACCTTACTAAGAATAGAATGGAAGAGTAGAACACTTTCCTGTCCATTAAACATAATAGGAGTTCTCTATCAGCTCTCAGAATTAAAAAATACAGAGAATCATGAATAGTTGAACTAGCAAGTGGCACAACTTGAATTAGTACATGTTTTCGCACCCCTAGTGGATGCTTCATTAATGAGCAATTTATAAGATATATCGTCAGCTTTCTCAGAAGCATATGAGAAACCAAAAATGATGGGAAAAACAGTGATAAAAGTAATACATCAAAAATAAATTGCCTACATTGCCAACATTGCTGGTTTTAAATAACAGCCCAGAAATCCAAGTGACCTTTTCAAAACATTTTTAGGCTTGAAAAGTTGAGAAAATTGTGAAAACAACTTTACTAAGTGTAATATGCAAGCCGAAAACTTAAGTACAATAATCGTCTGATATATTTTTGATGTAACTGGAAAGTTGTGTTTTAGAGATGGCAAGGATCATGGTAAAAACATATGTTCATTTTTGTTTCTCACCACAATCTAACACTACCTTACTGCAAATACTGTAAATAAGCTACAGTAACATTTTGTGCTTGCTGAGGAATTCTAATGTACGGCCCTGTGTGTAATGTGTAATTTTTGGCCAAAAATATAGTTTCATTTGTTCCCCATCAGTTTAATATAGAGGTATTGTATCTTATTCCCATATTCACATGTTCCCTAATCATGTTGAAAATGTAATCAGTAATATAACATTTTGACTCTTATATTTAGATCCATATATTAATATATTTAGATGCATCACACTGAATCACATAACTAGCTGTCAGATGTAAGGCATGAACAGGTTAAAGACAATCATGACACACACACTGAACTTTGCACATCACCTTATTGCCTGTCTCAGTGAAGGATCACTTTTGTAGCCACAATATTCTAGTGCTTTGAGCCAAAATGGAAGTGCATAGATCTGATTCCCTAACAGAAGTCGCTGGAGCAATTTCCCCTTTCTGACACTTCTCACTCATCATAATGAAGGGATAGCTCTGAGACACAGCAGGTGGACCAGAAGGTCATCCCACCAAAGCAAAATGAATCCAGCTGCTGCCCCCCCCACACACACACACCCAGACACCACAAACAGGGGATGCAAGCTCTCTTGTGTTTCAGGAATTTTCTTTCGATAGGCAGCCAGTTTAGATCTTTGGTAACAGTGTATTTGTGCAATCATTGACTTAAGTCCATGATGCAGTTCCTGCAGAATGTCATAAACCAGTAGATACTGTGCCCCTCCAGGACCGGAGATACTGCTGCCCTCCAGAACTGACACCCCTCCTCTGGAGTTTGATTTTCCACCATTACAGCTGAATAGATCCCAATCCAATTGGTGCTGCTATGGATTTGCGCACAGCGGCGTGCGTGGATGCTGTGGACCCTGAAGGTCCAGGGCTTAAGTGATGCCTGTGCCCTGTGGAGAAGAAAATGCCATACTCCACCAGGCATGGCAAACATGGCAAAATCCCACCAAGCAGTTACGGTCCTGCTGGATTTACAGGCTCCCAGCGAGGTGCCAGAGCCCCCATCCTTTACTTCATACTTTCTGGACTTTACTCATATTCCATTTTTATATGTCTTTAATGTAATATGAATTTAAAGGTATATTAACACTATATGTGTCTTGTGTAACATTTAACTAAATATTCATGTTGAGTTTAATTTCTAATTGGTTTAATATGTCTAATGTAATTGTATGCACATGCCATGAGCCCCTGCATTGCACTGACTCTGAATGTGCTGCAGAGAAGGTAAAAGTAGAGCACCCATTCCAAACCGTTACTCTTTGCTGGCATGAAAGGTGGTGCTGACATATTTTTTTTCTCAACTGGGAACTTGCTAATATATTATCTAAAAATGTTATAATGCATGTACTGTCTTTTTTTCACACGCATATCATGGGTTGGTGAAAAAAATTTGACTTTTGGGTAAATGTGCCATTTTAACATCCCTGTCTCTTTTCCTTCACAGGGCTGTTGTGCCATTGCGCTTTTCATTCGTCATTTATTTGTGGCCTTTTAAGACCTTCTCTAATGGCAAACTCAGTGGATGCAGTGGAATTGGACCCTGTCCTGTTTGGACTGCTGTGTTTGGGAGAGACTGCAGTCTCAGAGAGGTATGAATGCAGGTATAGCAGTCTCAGAGAGGTATGAATGCAGGAATAGCAGTCTCAGAGAGGTATGAATGCAGGTATAGCAGTCTCAGAGAGGTATGAATGCAGGTATAGCAGTCTCAGAGAGGTATGAATGCAGGAATAGCAGTCTCAGAGAGGTATGAATGCAGGTATAGCAGTCTCAGAGAGGTATGAATGCAGGTATAGCAGTCTCAGAGAGGTATGAATGCAGGAATAGCAGTCTCAGAGAGGTATGAATGCAGGAATAGCAGTCTCAGAGAGGTATGAATGCAGGAATAGCAGTCTCAGAGAGGTATGAATGCAGGTATAGCAGTCTCAGAGAGGTATGAATTTAGGTATAGCAGTCTCAAGGCCTTACAAGCAGAGCCCCCCTCTGCCTTCCCATTTTCTGACAGAAGTTGGCCTATTAACATCCTTCATCTGGCAACTGTTTCATTATATGCTAATCTCTTTTTTTCATTTTTCATGCCACATTGCTGCAACTTTGCATAGAGCATTCAGGACATAAAGTTTGCTCATCATTATTCACAGGCTGTACAAAGCATGATGAAAAAACCCGACAGACTCCTGTATCTATGCATGACAAGCCTGCAGCTAAAATTTGCATTCAGCCCCCTCACTAAAACCCTAGGTTCACTCAGATTTCTCTGTCATTGGACTTGATGGGACGCGTATGCCTGTCACGACCAAACCCTCGGCAGAATCGTAGGAAATCACATGGGCACAGGCAGCAGAACAGATCAGAACCCACAATCAAACTATGCAAAGACTCTGTGACAAATAATGAGCCCATCTCCTTCACACAGCAGGGCAGGCTCATGCCTCACACAGCTCTGCACTCCCTCAGACCCCGCCCACCCACTCTCTGCGTCATCAGCTTCCTGGCCAATCAGAAGTGGCTGCTGTTTCCGCCCAACTGCTGCAGATAGATGCAGCGCTCTGAGAGCACACAGGCTTCTCACCCTGTGGGTGTCTTTGCTGTCTCCTTCCCTCCCCACCCAGGAAACAGTCTGCATGGCAGCAGGAAGGAACCCAGTTAACACAAAACCTTTCCAGAAAACTGGAGAATATTTCAGTTAGATTTTTATTTGGTTGTGAGATAACATTATATCATGTCATTACACCATGCAAGCTATTTCAGAGTTACAGTAAGACCTTCCAATTGTGCCACACACTGCCAACATCCTCTTCTCAAAATAACCTCATTGTGGTTATGTGTCAACATTTAAAGAATGCTTCAACTGGAATTACTTAAATGATAGTGTTATCCTAACAAATATATTAGGATATTCCTAACAAAGTTATTAGAAGTGACCCTCCCAATTCAGTCTATCTTTCAACTGGACAAAACCTGAAACATTCATACGCTTTCTCTGCAGTGTTTCTTGTGACTTTAAGGAAAAAAAGAAGGGAAGTGAAGGAAACTGGGCAAAGGCACATGCTGAAAATATTTATCTTGCCCTTTTTACTGGTCTGGGAATGCTGAGAGAACAGAGAGAGCTGTTGATTACGAGGGAGAGAGGTGTTACCGGCGAGCAGAGGTCCTGCGGCTTGCCGCCCAGGCTCTGGGGCATTTCGCGGCAGCGAGTGGACAGGTTGAGGATGGCGGTGGCGGCCATGTGCGCGGCCTCCATGTCGTGGGTGTAGTCAAAGCTGCTCCGGCTGCAGGTGCTGCTGGCGCTGCTCAGGCTGCTGCTGCTGGGGGCGTAGCTGCTGGTGCTGCTGCTGGCCGGGCTGGAGGTCTTACAGTAGCGCTTAACTGTGACAGCACAGCACACACATGTACGCACACGCACACACATACGCACGCATGCGTGCAGGCACGCGCATGCATGTGCACACGCGTGCACACACACATACACGCACACCAAGAGAAGTCAGTACAAGCTACCAAAATATGTTGACATGGATGTACAAAAAAAATGCTTGACTTAAGAATGACAGAATACATTTACAAAAAGATGGAAGAATGGACATAAGGAGGCTGATGGAAGGAGAAAAAAACAAAAAGCTTTGATGTACAATCAAAGAGATCGCAGTAGCTCTGTCTAAAATCATTTATGGAAAACTTAAGGAGAAGTGTCTGTCAAATGGGCAATATACTGATAATGCACAGGCACATGACGACTGATCAACAAATAGAGAAAAGGAGACAGAGGCTGGGGAAGGGGGAAACAGAACAACAGACAGACGGAGCAACAGAGACATCCACGAGACTCTCATTAAGCGAAATGAACTGTTGGATGGTGAGTGCGAAGAATGTGTGAGTGTGACTCCGGGTGAGATGGAGAGAGGAAGAGAGAGAAAGGAGCCACGTGACAATGAATCTCAGCTTCAAAGCAGGATCTGGGAGACTGCACACTGTGAGCTTGGAATTCCAACCTACATTACAATTATTCTCACAGAACATGGAGCTCGGGGACTTGTGTTTTGTTTTCTAACACAGCACAACACATTTGACTGGGGAGGGTGGTGGGGAAGGGGTTGTCGTCCTGGGATTTGAGCTAATCCAATTTATGGCCAGAGGATGGGAATGTGCATGCGTACCATCGTATCCTTTGGGAGAAGTGTCCCGCCCCTGGGCCCTGGGCGCGATGGCTCGCTTCCCGTAGACCTGGTGGTGGGTGTCGTAGCCGCTGTTGTAGTCGAAGGTTGTCTTGGAGTACTTCTCCAGCTCCTTTGCCAGGTTGGACCGTGGGGTGCTGGTGGGAACGTTGTTTTTGTAACCATACTGTGGGATCTCCAGTTGTTTCACAAAGCACATGGGCCTGGAACAGAACCACAACTTGAGAGTGGTCTGACTATTGTGATTTTAGACTCAACCACCAGGGGTGCTTTTTAGAAGACTGCATGGAAGGTAAATCACACTTTCATTTGGTTCATATAAAATAATTACCTAAAATTTGTAGAACCTGTACTCCTCCTCCTCCTCCTACTGCTACTACTACCAATAATAATAATAATAATACCCAATTTTATTAGTGCCTTCCCATAAAACTCTGAGAGCTCCTGATACCAACGACAGAAAATGTGAAATATTTCTAATATTTATGGAGGTATTTTTCACATGCATAAAGGAAGCCAGAAAGCCCACTGAGCTGGCAGACAGTGAGGAAGCCCATACCTCAGCACACGGTCTGAGGCCTGGTTGGATTTGGGCCCATCGCTGCTATGGTGCTTCTCCTGGATTTTGGCCATCTTCTCTGCAGCAGCGATGGGACACCCAGAGAGGCTGGAACAGAATTAGCACAAACCAGAGGAGAAGATGGAAAATGGCTCATACTGTGCTTCACTCTATCTCATCCCACTTTACCACTGTGTCTACCAATATACATAAAGCTGTTGTTGACAACAAAGTTCCCTCCATCTACTTGGTGAAACCCCTCCCTACCACCGAACTTGCGAACTTTGTTGGAAAATTGTGCGCATACACACATACACACACGGATGCATACACACACCTACATAGACACATTCATACAAATAAGTTATTCACTCAATAAATGTAAAGCATAACTGTTGTTGGTCTTGCTGTTCTAGCTTGGAGAGGGGTCTGAGTAAATTACATTTTTGTAACAACTGAGTTTTCAGGGACAACATTTTTTATGTATAAATTTTAGCTTTGGTTCAAAGCACTAACAATTGCTTGTTTTGAAAGGAATTCTTAAATTATGTTTATATTTAGCCAGTTCTTAACTGGGAGCTTACAGCAGATATAGGCTGGGGAGTTTCTGGCTGGCTAGCTCAGGGAACAGGTAGAGAGAGAGTGAAAATCATAGGCCTCTCTGCCAGGGAGCAGCATCCAGCATCTCTCTCCTTATCCTGCCTTTTTCTCTCCTTCTTCCATTGCTTTTTCTCACTGTATCCCTTTTTCTGTCTCTCCCTCTCTTTGTGACACTTTTCTTTTGTTACTATCCCCTTCTCTCTCTTTCTCTCTCAAGCACAAACACACACACACACACACATTCACACTCATAAAGCTGGGCTCTCTGCTAGCTCCTCTCACACAAAGACCACATGAAAAATGAATTGGCCCAGCCCAGAATGCACGAACACTTCAAAGACCCAAAGACTCTCATACTGTACGACAAGCTGACAGAGGGACTGCTGTCAGTAAGATGTGTTTCCATGACAACTGCGAGAAGAAAAGGCAAAACATATGTATTTTTGTTTGTTTTTTTCTCCTCATATTTTTCCCTCTTCTCGTCACTCCTGACAACTATACAGCATGCACAGATCCCACCGGGGGTGTTCTATATATCATGGCCTGCAGCAACTGTGGTTGGAGAGGTGTGTTTGTGTGTGCGTGTGTGTGTGTGTGTGTGCCTGTGTCTTTTTCTGTATGTTTGTTAGTCTGTATCTGTACGTGTGTATTCATGTGTGTGACATGTATGCATGCCTTTGTGTGCATCTCTTTGTGTTCGTACAGCAGTCATTGTCTCCTCATGTGGGTCTGGGTATACGGGTGTGCGTTTGTGGCTATATATGTGTCCCTTTTAGTTCATTGCTGTACATGTGAGTATGTTTGTCTAGCTCATTTCAGCATATATTTGTGCTTGTACATGCTTGCATGTGTGATACCATTTTTTGTGTGAGTGTGGTGAGAGAGAGAGCGAGAGCGAGAGAGAGAGAGAGAGAGAGAGAGAGAAAGGAGGATGCTCTGCTTCCAGACATCTCCATGTGTGGGTGAACTCTGGATTCAGGAAGGAAGTGCTCCAGACTTTCCCAGATTGTCTGCTCCCCACACCTTCACTGCAGTGCCAAGGGAATGCTTGTGACTGGCATTTAGCCTGGCATCACACAGCATCTGCTGCACTGAGACACACAGGCGCTGCCAGCCCCCCCTCCACCTCACACCATAAAGGTGAGCTCAGCTCTTTTAAATACCCTGAGATTAACTGTACATAATCTGTTACCCCTGCTCATGCACTGAAAATGAAAATTTGCCTCTGAGCTAACATTGGTGAAACATACTGGATGCATTAACTTCCATAATGGGAACTGTGCCCTGTGAAATAAACAAGCAAATAAAAATGAAATAAAAAACACCTATCAATAGGGTAGAACCCTGCAAAGTACATTCATTGCACCTCAAGTCATATTTTCAGTAAGGAACCAGTCCCATGATTAATCAGTAATGTAGCTCTGAAGGAATAACCAACACGTTTGCAGTGAAAAGACCAAATCGGTGACCATGTCCTTTTTTCATGAGCATGACTAAACCATACTGCAGACAGGTATGTGGGCAAGGTGAGGGCGGTTTTGATCTTAAGGATGGTCTAATGGCCTCTAGGTGGTCAGGGGTTCAATCCTCAGCCTTGCCATTCCCTGCTATGGCCAGAGGTCCTATTGGTGAGGCGACAATTGGCCAGGGGTTCAATACAGGGTAAGCCAGCCTAACTTGCTTGGTTGGTCTCATTGCAATAGCGCCCTCCCTGTCACGCTTGGGCACGTCTGGCAGCACAAACTACGCTGACTATGTCTTCCTCCAACATGATAGGCAGTGTGCAGTTAGTGGCGTGGCTGCAGCGTGAAAAGAAGTGAGACCATTGTCAAATGAATTGGAGGAGTCATGTGCTCGACCTCTCCCCCTGCAGCTGTCAGGGCAGGTACTGCAGCGAGGTCAACTAGTTTGGTTGGGAAAAGTGTGAAAAAATCACGAAAATTTTTTAAAAAAAAAGTTTGGTCTAATGGTGAGTCCTCCTTTTCGACCACATCCTCCCCATTGATGCAAAAAGGATTGGCAGACATGAATTTTCCTAGTCCTAGATAATATTTCTGCTGAAATCCACTGGGAAAATGCGAAATAAAATAGAAAGTAAAGTACTGTTGCTCCTTATAAAGGTGAGGGTGCTGGACAGGGTATGGGGAACGGGGGCCCTGAGACCGCGCAGCACTCACCTTCGGTGGGAGTTCCTGTTGCTATTGACATGGCCGCGTCCCGTGCAGCCAGGCGTAGGACACTTAAGAACATTTTCATACATTGCAAGAACTTGACAGACAAAAGAGGCAAGAGACAGGGAAGGTTAGGAGGCCCCAGAGCCAGTTATTGATACCATTTCCATTAGTCTGTGAACATTGGGACAGCTGTGCATTTTCATCTACACTCATGCAGAGGAAGATGGGCCATGCAGGGTCACATGCCATGTTTGGAGCAGGCCTGGGAGGGGGTTATGTTTAGTGGGCAGCGGGTGATGTAACAGAACATTTTATCACAACCCACCAGATATCACTTAATCACGCCAGGCGAATGTTATGTCCAAGCAGCAGAACGTGAAAGGACACTGTGCACGCTCACACATGTAAGTTTACTTCCATGTATTGTGTCAGAGGTGGCATTGCAATCCCTAATTTGTTCCATTGAAATGGACACATGGCGTTGTGTAGTTGTACCCAGGATGCATTGCTTCAGGTCAGCTCTTTTGGCTTTACTGTGCGTAGAGCTGGTTTTCATCGCCCCTTCTTTTCAAGCCTTCTGGTCCTGTTTGACATGGGTTTGGGGTGGCTAGAACTTGCCCTCAAATAATCTATGATTTCCTCAATATATTTAATGTTTCAAAGTTCAATATGACCTGAACGTTGCCTTTAGAGTATAGTAATTATAATAATTGCTATTTGTACTGTTTGTTCCCTGATTAAATAATAATAAATTACTATGTTTAGGCCTGTACAAAAATTAACCTTAAGACTTGGGAATTATGCTTATGGCATCTTTTTAATGAGCTCAATATTCAAGCATGACACTGTACATGGAATTATCAGGTTTTATCAATTATTAACAGTGTTGAGACTTATTACTGGTATTGGAGATTTTCCTCAAGAAAAAAGCTTAAACAGAGAAACAAATGGTGCTCTCAGGACTTACTACTATTAGAAAGAATGTAACAGAAATAAGAAAACCCATAAAACCCTAAAAAAAGAATAATAAGAGGGACATAATGTACCTATCATTTACCCTGAGTGACAAATACTTACACTAAAGCTAAATGGTCCTCTCACGAAAACAAATTTCAGAAAGTTTTTTCTCTGAATTCATTTAAAGTAATTTTTGTGGAAGGAATAAATTGGCAGTGTTCCACATTAAGCAATGTCTACACCTGTGTAATTACAATGTAATTACACTATAATTTTGCAGAGTGCTGTTAGAAATTCAGTCTCTTCAGAGTGCTGTTTTGTTCAGGCCCACCCACCTGACCAGGGCAGGACAGAAACAGCTTGGAGGGTGTTAATGCACTGGTCAGAATAGGAGACTGAAGGAGCTGAGAAGGTCAGACATATTTTCACAGAGAGGCTAAACAGACCAACTCCAAGCAGAGAAAAAGAATGGTTTGTGTGAGAAAGGGCTTTCTGTCTGAGGAAGGCCATGCAGATGTAGGTGAATATAATTAAATTAGCATTCCGTGAAAAAGAAGAAAAGAAGAAGAGCAAAAGTACACTGGGATATGCCATACCAACAATATGATATGTTTTATTGCCTAAAATGATTACTATACTTCCACTGTGCTTACTTTCAGGCGGCACTCTGTCTTTGTGGGGGCAGCCGGACAGGCTCCGATGGTGAGGATACAGGCCAGTCACATGACCTGAGCCATCGCAACCTGGCGTTGGGCACTTGCTCTCTTTCTTCTCGCTCCGTGAAGAGTCTGCGAACACAAGGCAGCACAACCATTTGCACAGCCATTCAAAGAGAACCACACACATTGGCAACGCCACTTGCTGAGCACCATACAGTGGGCAAACAAAGGTACAGCCCGTCTCAGGACAGCTCAAACATTGATACATCCATTCATCGACACAGTCTCATGTCTGTACAGCTATTCACAGTCACACATACACATATGTATAGCTATGCAAAGCAGCACAACTGTGATCACAATATTAGATTGATTTTTAATTTTTAGGAATGAAATAGGTGAATATTTCTTTAGAAAAACTGGAAGCTTGTAATTGTGAAATAAGGGATATAATATGTATTGTGCTGAAAATTGACAAAATATTGTGTAATCAAGTTATTGCATGATGAAGAAAGGTTACCATTTGGCTCTGCTGGGAGATTATCTTGTCCATTGGACACTGTGGTTTGATCTTTTGTGCTTTTACTTTCAGATGGAAATAGACAGTGGGGGTGTGGGGTCACTCTGCAACATGAGTTTCATATGTAGATATTCTTCAGTTAGTTATAATATGGGTGTATCACCAAAAGCCTGATGTTAGAATCTGCAGAACGCATATGAAAGAAAATGTTGAATCGCTTATGGAAAAATGGCAACTGATAACAATATTAGCTTTCCGTTCGGCTGTGATGTAGAAGACGTTTAAAGAGGGTTCCCTGAATGACAAGGAAAGTGTATTTGTATAAATGTCATATTCATAATATATTGAAAAAGAGAACATCTAAGCCACCATAGCACTAAAAATAACTAGGTTACAGGTACACTTAAATTGTACTTGTAATACATCCAAATAAACATTTAATTTTAAGCGAAAGGTGTTTTTTCTACTTTTACCTGAAACATAATCACTATAATTTACCGTTTTAAAAGTGGCAGATTACCATGGCAAAGATTTTAACTAAATAAGTTCAACTGGCAATATTGATCATTGAAAGTGAGTAACCATATGCATGAATGTCACTATAGTAACTTTATATTATATTAGCAATGCTAACAAATGCTGAAACAACATGCTGGCCCTAACCACAAGACAGCTGTGTGGAGTAAAGCAACATTCCTGAGAATCCTGAATTATCTGTTCAGCACTGGCTCCCCATGTATCTCACTCTTAACATTTTTATTTCACTGCGAATTGGTGATAACAAGCACTCAGCACTGCTATGGGTATCAATATGAAAGTGGAGTATGGACAGTCGTTCTCAACAGTTTTTCTTGATGTGTCAGAGAGTGAATTCTCCCAAATGGACAACACCAATATTAATTGAGCACAGAGTGACTGTCCAAGTCTAATGGCCTGAGATATGATTTACAAACCTCAGGAAGGAGACACATTGCTTTTAAATATTTCTTGATACAGGAATGAATATGGGCATATGGGCAGACTCAGAGATTCATTTTATTTGAATGCAAGACTCATTTAATTAATATTTAATTTCATACATATTTGTACACACACACACACACAGCAGGCTGAGATCACAGATGCACATGAAAAATCATGCAATCCTCAGGGGCAGAGGGCCAGGAAAACCAGTCAAGTGGAATCTCATGTGAGAAAGAGCAACAGACATTTTCAGGGACTCAGGACACATCACTCCAATAGGGGAATAATTAACATACAGGAAACATACAGGCCCCACTGTTTAAAACTGACACCTGGTGCTGTTTAAATTTCTACCCCACACACTGCCAAAATGAGGGGTGAGATTACACCACATGCCTGTTCTCTGAAAAATAAATGTGTTACTTGATCGCTTAAAGGCACAGGGATGACTCTTTATGGTAGAGCGCCCTTCCCTTCCCTCAGAGTAGGGTGGAGCTCCTCCCATGAAACTGTACAATGAGGGGTCCACCCTCATGATAAACATTTGTACCACTGTAGGTGTAAACATTTTTTGAAGAGTCAAGTCCAACTTAATGACTAGATGGTAGAGGTATCCCTAAAAAACATTGAACCATTCCCCTATTCCCCTAAAACTGTATAAATGCTATTCCCGTATAACTGTATAAATCGTGATTGCTCCTGCAAGCTCACCATATTGTGTCCACATGTGCGACTGCTTCTTAAAGATAAGTCTGAGTGGCTATATCTCCAGGTCCGGAAACGAGATGCTATCAAGGCACCCTTGTGGCTCATCGATCATTATTAGAAAATTAGAGTGATGCATTAGTCCCTCTTGTGCCACATGCAGTATGGGCTGGTGAGCCAACACTGATGAGGTCATTGCTTTGATAATTTGTCTTCATGTACGCTGCCTGTAAAAATATTTATATTTCAGTGATTTCATTTCATCTATCAGTTATTCAGTGATATGGATGATACACTGATGGTGGTTCTTGTTTATCCTTCATATGCACAAAAAATTCTGATATTCATTTTTCAATTGAGCACAGGAAGTAGGTGCTTCAGACTGACTCTTAAGGGCAATGCTTCTCAAGTAAGGTTGGCAACTGAAGCCACATACAAAATTGTACTGAGCTGCTGTCAGAGGCTGCTCTTCTCAGTCAAAACCTAACGATATTATTTAACTGTTAGAAGGCAATAGGCATTGGGGGGTGTTTTCATGGTTACTGATTTCCAAACCATATCTCCATGGTTAAGTCTCAGTGACCGTGGTGATGTCTTAGTAGCCCCTCCTGGGTTTAAAAATAGGCAGCTGAGAGCGGCCGTGACCTGAATCCCGGGGATGGGATTTTGCTGTCCTAACAGGCCCTGCAGATTTCCATTAGTTATGCCTGAGAAGCCTAGCCTCTGATGTCGATGTGCTGGCCTATTTCAACAACATAAGCCGCTGCTGCCACTGCCGAGATGTGAATTATTCAAATTGGCCGAAAAAGCCTGTCCCGGGGTCATTGAAAGGTTCCCCATGTGCCACAATTGGTCTAGCGTATGTTTCGTTCCAGCACTGTGCATAACAGAATGTAAAGAAAATGGCGGTTTGCTCTCCCCCACATTGTAGAAAGCTATATGAAGAGTGTGACTATTCATAGTTTATGAAATATTGGCCTAGAACAACACAGAACAATGAAAAACGGACGTATTATTAGTTACATCTAAATCATTGCCAAGCCATTACAGGACGTTCAGTGGAGCCCATGACTTAACAATGCTGGAAATCCTGAATAAAAACAACCCAAAATATGACTGAGAGTGCCCATATCACTGCAGTGGTGAGTTTCACAGTTGTATTTGGAGGGATTGTATGTCTGAGCGAATGCATTTATGTGTGTGCATAAGTAAGCATTTGCATGTGTGTGTGTATGTGTTGAGAGGGCATGTGCGTGTGTCTCTGTGCATACCTTTAGGGTAGTATGGCCTCTTGGCACCATCGTGGTTGGGCCGAGCCTTCCGGTCCTCAGCTGCACAGCTCTGCCTGGGGCTGTGTTCTCTCCGAGCCATTCCCTGTTCCACTCCCATCCTGTCCCTCATCACCTTAGCCCTCTCTGACTCCAGGGCAATGGCCTTCTCCAGCAGTGTCAGGTTACCCTTGGCCATGTCGAAGGCCTCCTCCGAACGGTCTGAGGTCACAGAGGCCGTATCCTCATCCCCATCATGGCCGCCACCCCCTTCCTGGGTGTGGCCTACTGAGTATCCTTTTGAACCCGGGCTCAGCTGCTCCTCCAGCCTCATGAGGTTGACCATGTCTGAGTAGCTCCTCTCCATGCCATGCCCATCTTCTTGCAGGCCCTGCTGGCAGCCTCCATAGCTGGGCTGGTGGTGCGACTGTTCTGGCATGTGCTGGAGGTGGTGGTGGGGGTGGGGGTGTTGATGGTGGTGTTGATTTGGGTGGGTATGGACATACTGGTGGCTGCCCCGTTCCCCTGGTTGCGTCTCACTCAGCTTGCGCGCCAGGTCGTAGCACTGGGTCCTCAGACACTCCAGGCTGCTGAGGCACACCTCCTCTTCCGTCTCCTCAGCCCTCCCATTGCTAGCCGATCCCCTGGTACCATCCGGAGCCCCACCTCCACCCTCAGCCTCGGCGCCAGTGGGGTAGCCCTGTCCATCCAGGTCGTCAGCCATCAGGGTGCCATGTCCCTGCGCCAGCAGTTTCAGTGAGTCCACTGTCTCCCGCACAACATCACTGTCCACATCCAGGCTCAATTCACCCTTCCTCTCACCCTTCTCATTCACTTCATCATCCTCATCATCCTCCTCGTCCTCATCCTCGCCAGCGCTGTTAGACGAGTTGCTGTTCATTTCCGATTCCGTCATGGCCTGGTAGGCAGCATCCTCTGCAATCTTGCCCAGGTTCAGCAGCGACTTGGCCACCAGCTCGTCATAGTTTTCATACTCCTCACTGTTGTTGTCCTTCTCCATTGTTGGACCAGGTTTCGCATATCCACCATTAATCTGATTGTCCTCTGTTGAAGCAGGAGTGAAAAAATTATCACGTCTGTTCTTGACAATGTAAACATGTCAACCAAACTTTATCTGCGCACAGATAACCCAAGTGTCTCCAAGGATTAAAAAACACAGAATGAAGTAAAATTAATGAGATTGGCACAGTAATGATATTGTTGACATACTGAAATGCCTCAAATGAGCTGAGCATCATGGACAGTTTATTTCCCCCATGACATCTGTACCCATGTGTGCCTCAATGATAAATGAAATGTCAAGACTCTCCAAGTCACAATAGCTGAATATACTGCCACAGAGCTCATGATAGGCCTCATAATTAAAAAGGTGCTCATCACTGTAAAAAGACACCAATTATTATTACAGAGACTCTACAAATTTTTAACAAGGACATGCTTAGCTGACCATGAAATGCAAAAACAGTATCATTGATTTTAGCAGTTCATCAACTAACAGGGATATACTTTGGTGAGGTATATTTTTGTCACTTTTCTTGAAAGGGGTTCCATCAGAATATAGTGCACATAAATACATACAAATATAAAGCATTCAAGTCACCTCCCAGTGGCTTGTAGAGACAATTATTTGAGGTAATATTACAGGGGGAAATATTTCTAAATAAACTGAAATATACCCATTCATGTTTCTGCATTTATTCTTTCTTGTATCCCCTCCCCTGCAAGGTGAGATTCTATTCCTCATTTAAGTAATAAATCATAGAAGATTGTAAAAATTGTTTTTGAAAGTTAACATGGTATTAACACTGTATGCAAGGTGTTTTGAAAACCTGTGCAATGCCCCCTTCAAGGAAAGTGATACGAAATCAAAAAGACACAATAATGTGCATCCCTAAGTTTGAGGTTTAAAGAATCCATGGCTCCGAGACAAATACTTTTCAAAACACTATGGAACCAATAACTTTAGCCTAATATAACACAGTGACACAGACAATTTTAATTAATTTTAATAGTAATGTTTTTAGTAATATAACAATCTTTCTCATTAAATACAAAACAAAAAAAGTCTTTCTACTGGATCTTCTATGGTGTCACTAATATCATTAGCATTATTTTACTTACAAAGGTAAACTGGACCAGTAGTTGCGATGGTGTTCCCTGCATCACTCATTTTTTAACAGATTAAATGATTAACGGACTTCACAGCCAGTGCAGCAGGATGGCTGCAGTAATGAAGGTTATCCACAAAATTAACTGCCAGTAAACAAGCAAGCTAGCATGGGGGTTGCTAGCTAAGAAGCCACTCTCATGTGTGGCAACTGCTTTGGCACTGTTCACATGCACAAATCATTTGCAAAATTAAATAGATGCCTTTGTGTTATCAGTGGTCTATATTTTTAGTCAAGCCCCATGACATAAAAATAGAATTGTAGGAATGCCTACGCTATACTGACAACTGGGAATAACAAGAAACTGCTGCAATTCCATTCCTGTCATATTTCATATTTCGTCTGCTAAATGTCAGGTTCAGTTTTGAGAAGTTTATATTCAATACTTTATGCAGTGGCATTCACTTGCAACCTATAGCATAACAGATTTAGCTAGCTCGAAAAAAAGAGCAGGAATTGAACAAAGCAAACATGCCTATTTAGCTGTAGGCTCCAAAACACCACATCACATCAGTTCATATTACTTGTTAGAAAATGTTAGCGGGATAATTATTAACAAGACACATTGTTGTGAAGCAGGCAATTTGTTCTTTTCCTTCTTTGTGGGCCAAACACCATTAGCTAACAGATGTACTTGCTAAACATTTCCTGGGATTCGTGCTGCATTTTAGACTGTCACCAAGTTTACATTGTACACATACAGTATTTTGTGTCCTGTCTTGATTTATTGCCTTTGTTGCCTGGTTTATTGAATATTATCTTAGAGTCACAATTTTGCCATTTTGTTATAACAAGATAAATAGAACTTTAATGTTTGAATGTTCACTAATAAAATGTTGTCCCCAATATTAATAATTATTTAAAAATCTTTTACAACAGGAGATGTTGCGAGTATGTTATGATACAGCATGTCTAGAATGTTTTTTTCTGTGACTTTAACAGAACTTGTTTAAAATAAATAATGGCCTGCAACTATTTAGGGAGAATTCAAATAGTTTCATTTCACAAACAAGTTGGAAAAAAATCTATGAAAAATAACCATGAAAAATAACAACTCACTTTCTTCAGGATTTAGAAATCTATCTTGATACCTGAGATAGGGACATTACAGGCAGCTAAAAAAGTTTAGTTTAGTTATATATGTATAATACACAGCATCCTTAAGTAAATGCACTTTACAAGAAAAGAAATATTACCATCTCAAATGTAATGTATTATTTTATTTACATTGTTTTTATGGATAGGATTGATGGTCTAATCAGCACAATGTTTTGAATAATTTCATCTTTTGAATAATTTTGAATAATTTCATCAAACTTTTGGATGTTTCACAGTACTTTCAAAGCACCTTTACCTGCAGCTGCTTCAGATATCTCTTACCCAACCTGTCACTCACACACACACACGCGCACACACACACACACACACAAACAAACACACATAACATCAAACTGTCACAAAGCTTTGACATCAAGGAAGAGAAAGACACAGAAAAACAGAAAAGGGACACCTAGAACTACTGATATCTACTTAATCTTCAGTATTAATTAAATACATCAGATTTGGTCTGGTTTGCATGATTAAATATGGACTGTAAAATAGGGATATAGTTTTTACAAATATTGAAGAGTGCATGACCATGATATGTGTTAACTGACCTTACCTATAAAATGTGTGCAATCATCAATAATCACCTGCATTGTCAGAGGAACAGTATGCCACCTGGGATTTCACTAAGCTCATGACTCTCATCCATCAAAAGGGTTGTTTGAAATCAATGAAACATGCTGGACTGCTGTACCTCTGATTCATACAAATCAAACATGATCAAAAATGAAAATCAATTCCAATGCAAATCCAAACACAACCAAAGTATTTGTGGTGACAACCAAGTAAGAACACAAATGATGGAGATGCATCGACCCAAGGGCTGGTAATAGTTTCTGGACGTTCATGGAGAGGGAAGAAGTAGAACGCAACTGACACTTCCAGCAGAAAAACAACGTGCAGTAAAGATGATGTTAATAACTATGAAAGCTACGTCCTCAACTGCACTTAAAGGCACTGTCACAAATAATCTAGAATGAGAGAGCCCAGAGCTGAGGCAGTGACAGAGGAAGCCATCATGTCTGCTGCGCTGCATGTGAGAAGGACAGGCAGCCAAGCAACCACAACCACCATGTCCACCTGCTAGACACTAGCCATAAAATACCAGTAAGACATTTATGAAAAACTAATATTTCCAACATTTGGCAAGAATAATGCAGCCAGGCTATATATCATTACCCAGATTTAATCAGGTCAGAACCCAGTGTCTCCTCTAAATCAGTTCCATGTGCCTTCCTTTGAAAGCGCACACTTCTTCATCTGCTGTAATATGTTTTTGAGGTTTTTGTGTGAGAAAGCATATGAAAAGGAAGGCATGATTGAAGATTGGTCAAACAGTGGTGAGGAGACACTGTACTGTTATTCAGCAAGGGTGGCAGGGGGAGGAGGTGCTCTGTCTGCAGCATTAATTCAAACTCTGTGGTTATTATAAGGAAGATGCATGTAATAATTTATTTAAATTGGTGTAATATGGGGGGAATAATGTGTCTCAGTTGGAAAGTATCCAGAGGCAAATGCATTATTGCCTGCAGCTAGCGCTGTCTCTACCTCAGGGATCACAATAGTTTTGCAGAATCAGCATTCATTTGAAGAAACCATTGTCTTAACTGGCTCCCACAGGTAGAGCTGGGCTGCTTTGAATCTGACAATGAGATGGCATTGAAGGTCACAGGGAACTGACTGCAGAAGCACCCTGGGCTCCTCTGGCTATCTTTAGAAGTGGCTCCTGTTTCAGGAGGGATTCTTTTCTCTCCTATACCCGATCAGCAACATCACAAATTCCAGGGTATGCTAAGCGGTCTTTGCCAAAGCACCAAATGGAAAAAAAAAAACAAATACATAAATGCATAAACACGTGGATAAAACAAATCGCATAGGGTGCGCTGTCAAAATGATGCTAAAAATGATAAAACGATAAAAACAGAGCAAGCAACATTTTCCCTGGAGTAGCTGTAATTCGGTGCTGTTTGTTTGCTTCATCTTATCATTGGCAACATTGTTACTGCACTGTCTCTGAACAGCACTCACTTTTTCTCCTGGGTGACTAAAACATATTCTTTCATTGCTTACATTTACTGAGGTAAATAAGTGAGGTAAAGTGCCTTGTCCATAGACATCCCAGCCTGCAGACATATAACCGCCATCTCTGAACAGATCTTTCTGGAAGGAGGATGGGTTCCGTTTCACATGATCTCCAATCAGGGTGTCAGAGGGCTGAGATACCAGTATTGAGATGTGCAAAATGATGTAAAATGACAAACCCAAAGCCAGTAAGCCATTAAATCAAGCACACAGTAAATCAGACTGCAAACGGTAAATAAAGGACCTTACCGTGTCCGTGCCCAGTTTCCTCCTGTTCTTCCTCCTCATCTTCATCTTCATCCTCCTCCTCCTCTTCCTCCTCATCTCCTTCATCGCCTTCCTCCTCATCATCTTCTATCCCATCTTCCACCTCCTCTCTCTGCCCCCTCTCCTCCACTTCTCCCTCATCTTCCTCCTCACCCTGCTCCTCATTGTCCTCTGAATACTCTTCCTCATCATCTTCTTCTGCTTCCTCATCATCTTCTTCTGCTTCCTCCTCCTCTTCGCCTTCCTCTTCCTCCTCCTCCACCTCCTCTTGCTCCTTCTCATCCACCTCCTCAGTTCCGTCCGTCTCATAGCATTCGTCCATTGAGGAGTTGTCCAGTCGAGTCAGGAAGGGCCTTCTCTTTGGAGCTGGCTCCTGTGGTTGCTTGTCTTGTGTTTTCCTCTTCTTAGCCAAAGGACAGCCGTAGACACTACAAAAATAAAAGTGGGGCCAGTTTATAAGAAGTTGATAAACATGTACTGCAAAGGTGATTCTGGAGGGAAGCAGTGTATTTTTTTTTATTTCCTTCTCATCAGCAGCCAATAAAGGCCTTGGAAACAAAGAGTGTGGACCAGACAACCACTTCAATTAATCAATGATGTGATGGAAAATACCAAAAACCAGCACTGTGGTCCTTCAGAACTGAAATTACTTAAGTGGTTATGGGAGATGATGGATGCTGGCTGCAGTGATGATGATGATGATGATGATGATGATGATGATGATGATGATGATGATGATGATGATGATGATGATGGTTGTTGTTATTGTTATATGTGTAAAGTAAAATAAAAATAAAGAAGTAAAATGCTTATTTAATTTCACTGAATCAAGAATGTATTAGTCCATAAGGGATGAAATGTACTCTCTCAAAGTAAAGTGTACTCTTCCAGAGTTGATTTAACTCAGAAAATGCTGCTCTGTTCTCTGTCCAAAGCTTGGAACACTGTAGTCAAAGCCTTGCATGGCTCCAAATTCAGAGGATGGCTTTGGAATACCATATGGAAAACAAGGGCTCTCTGATCTGACTCCTGGAAGGCTAATGTTGAAATATAGAAAAAAAAGCCTTCCTGCTCTGGCTGTGAGCATCAACCCCAGGAAGGGAAATCAAAGTTTACTTTACCAACCTTTAATTATTACACCCATCCTAATCAGTAGCTATTGTGCAGTTGTGTTCTAATTGCTGTAAACCAGCCTCTACAATTATGCGTACTTTCAATATGGATTTGAGGACATTCATTATGTTAGCTTAATGCAGGGGGTTTGTCTGCAGCAGGATTCAGGGTAGTTTTTTTGAGCTGGAGAAAGAAAGAGTATGTTTCAAAGGTCAATGACAGGTAGCACACATTCAGAACCTCACATTTAGGGTGGCTGGGTCCAGTGAGCTCTCATGCTTCTGTTTTTATGGGATCTGTCCATATTTCCACTGAACACATTGCACCTTGGTGCTTAGACTTTCTAACAAAAAGTAAATGTAATAACTGGATAGGAACAAAAGGTGTTTTCTGAAAAACAAATAACTGCAGTTCATCAGGGTGCACAAAGCTAAATATAATCACTCAAACATGATGCCTGTGGGAGGAAAATGGAATAAGATAATTGAAGATTTAGCAAACATTTGATCATAGGAGCCTATGCTTTTTGCATAGCAAAATCTCAGAGACAACATATTGCTGCATGCTTATCCAAAAATGTAATCATAGCTAACATCGCTGGTCCATAATATTCAGAAATTGAATGCAAAAGAGGACAAACAAAATGAAAACATACTGCACCACCACACTGCCCTACAATACAAACATTTAAATAATACTTCTGAAACAATGGTACAGTGCCCAAAATGCCGAGAATTCATAACTGAAAAGAACTCCAACATAATGTCATGAAAATAGCATTAATAACTGTTGTGACCCTGTGGCTGATTATACATATATGGAGCACAGATATTGAAATGATTTCAAACATATGGAAGAAATAAATCAAGAAAGGGCATTGAATTCTTATTATTTAAACTTTTTAATGATCGCTTGTGTCTTATTCAGATTTCTCCTCTTACAGGCAGAATGAGGTTCACAACTATAATTCCCAAAACAGACCCATGGCATATAGGAAGAGAGAAAGCACATCAGAGCACTGTGAGATGGCTGTGAGATGGCTCTGTGATACTGGGTCCTGCAGGGGCATGCTCTTTGTCTCCGGCATATCTGGATTGTTTAGAAAATCTACTGATCATGAGTGACATCATCAAATCACCTCACTTGAGGCCAAGGGGGATTTGTGGGAAAATTCCATTTGGACTAATAAAGAAGTGAAGATGATAGTTTTATTTTATTTGTCCTTCTGAAATAGTGGCAATAAAATATGACCTTTGACAAATGGGTGCTGCTGATCAGCTACAATAACTTTTTTCTGGAAAACGTAAGCAACACCTGCAGACAAATCTGATTTGTTTTTAGTGGTTTATTGATTTTTTTTTTTTTTTTTGGAGAAGCAAGCCTCTAACTTGATTGGTTGCTGATGGCTTGTACTGGCCAATCGAGACACCTCTCAAAAAATCTAACCCAGCATTCCACGCTGCTCTACAATGCCAAAACCAACCAAGAACAGCATCACAAATACCAGCTACTCTTAATACTTTTCCTTCCTGCTACTGCTACCTTTAGCACTGCTTATGCTCACCACGCCACCACTATTGTTGCTTTCTGTATCATCACTGCTATTACCATGGAACATTTTTAGTATGTGAGAGACACTGAGACACTGGGCCACGTCTGAGTGGCCATAGTACAACTGTCAAAATGGAGTGAATAGCATAGCAGTGCTGCTTGGTTTATTTTAAAACTATGTGGTGTCAATCTATTAAATGAACTTTGCTTTGACACAGATATCACACAAAGGTTTTTGAATAAATTATGTAATTATATAATAAATAATTTGACTATGGGTTTGGACTTTTAAAACAGAGCCCATTTTGTGTGTGTTTGTGTGATAGTTATATTGAACCTGCATGTATGTGTTGTATGCATGCATAACGTTTGTGAGTCTTTGATACTGATACTTTGAGAAGTCCCATTCCTCTTCACAGTAAACAGCCTACACCTACCAGCACAACACTAACGCCATTCATCCCTGGTGACCAGCAAAGCTGCATTATGCCGACCCTGAGCCCATGCATGACCTCATCAATCTCAGCCCACCCCGAGACTCCTCTCAGATGACAGTGTGGTGTGCATCGCTCCTCTCGTCCTCTCCCCAGGCTGGTCAGCTGATGATCAATAATGCGTGTGACCAAACATCTGAGCGGCACATTAAAGTAGCGCTCATTCTGCTCTGCTACACTGCCCTCCAACTGACACAGAGGACCTGATTGTGCAGGTGGGGAGCGGACAGGCAGGGTGGAAGGCAGGCAGGCCCATGGGGGTAGGGGGAGGGCGTGATATTGCAGGTTTGATATATCATAACCCAGAATGCTACTGTAGGGGGGTTCAAAGAAATTTTTCATGAACAAGAATGTCTTACACTTTAGAGTTCTGGTTGCAGGTAATGGCTGTAAGAGTCACTCAATAAATATTTAAATGCTTTTGGAGAGCCGATGTCCTCTTAAAACAGACTTAGAATTTTTTATTTGTTTATTATTTATCATACAGCTGTATTTAAAATTGAATATTTTAAATTGACTGGGTGTAGCTAGGGATAATAGACATTGCAAGTGCAAGTGAAGATGAAGATGTTGTGTGTGCTATGGTCTTACAGTTTGTAATACAAGCAAAATTCCAACCTCATAGTTATTCTTCTGCAGTTTTAATGGTGGTATAGCATAGATCCAGTCTACCCAGCTTACTGTTTCTCCAATTGTAAAATCAAGGGCATCTTCACAAATAGTTACCATTCTTTGAGTGTTTATTGGAGTCACAATAGATGGAAGACAAAGTACCAATTTTCAGCAATCATTTGAAAGCAGTGAAATGTAATATTTTTGATGGAGTATTGTGGGTTATGTACACAGCTAGCTACATGGCTGAACACAAGCTATCCCAGTGTGTCTAGGAGATTAACACAATGCACAATTAACATTGACTTTAATGTGCTAGGAAATAAATTGCATTTGGTTCTGCCAGCCAAAAAATCTCATATCAGGTAATTAATTTTGTCATTAGATACAGCTTAGCAGCTAGCTAATGGTTAACCATTCCAATGTACACAAACTAAACAGGTAACAAACTAGTGGCAAATTCAAAAAAATCAGTTTTTTTTTACATATCTGTGCAAGTATTTTTGCATTTCTGTGCACAATATTTTGCCCCCACCCTTGATGAATTAATGAAAGTTTTCACCCAAATCGAAATTTTCCTTGATTGTAGAAATTACTCCTAGATCTCTTCTGATCCCTAAAAATAGAGGACAGGCAACCCAATAGGACAAATGTTAATAATTATATGATGAATGGGTAATAAAATTGTAAAATAACATATACTACAGCATGTCCTATTTTAGATTCCTGTTTCCATCCACAGATTACCCACGAAAGCAATAAATATATTTCACTACAAAAAAAAAAAAATAAATTAAAAAAAACAGATGGCACAGGTTGAAAGAAAATCATATGTGCTAAATTAAGATGAGAGAAACTGTAAAATTGATGAATTTTTCCATGTTAAACCTTGTAAAAGAATTAATCGCACTTTAATGAATCCCAGCAACTTGAAATCCCTGACAGTAATGAGTGCATGCTTCAGGAAGACAGGCCCTCATACCGTTTCATTACTTCTGATATTAAAAGCATGTCGGCTGTGGGCCTCAGTTCATCTTTGGCATTGTGTGATATTTGTCTCTATGCAGCTCGGTCACACGAGAGCGGGGGGAGCCGCAGCAGAGCGGTTTTTCACGTTCACATGCCAGTTGTCATGGGAGCACACTGCTTGCTGTGCCCTATCCAGCAGCATCTACAGGCACGCGGTATCCATGGTGATATCCTCCACAGAACCCAAGAGGGATTTACCATCCCTGCAGGCAGACAGTGAGAGCGCAGTGTGATTTTAAACCCGACAGACTTCCCTACCAAAAGCAGAACAAAGGAGCTGCTGGTATTCTCCTGCATTGTGCAGGCTTGGAGCCCTCTGGGGTCTCTATGCACGGTAAAAATGCCATTTGTCAGGTGTGAGAATAGGCAAGGTTTTCGTAAACATACAAAAAAATTATATTTGAAGACAAAGGAAATCTATAATGAAATAATAATGGCTTGAAATATTTATGTGCATATTTTACAACACAATTAAAACTGTATTTGGTGTATTTTATGAATACTGCGTGCCATTTTGGAATTAAAATCAGGGATTCCTAAACTCAGAACACAACCAGTCTGATTAATTGTACAGTTGCTGAGGCTTGGAAAGAAAGAAACAGTAGGAGAGATGGTGAGACAGACACAGACACAGAGAGGAGAGAGAGAGAGAGAAAGAGAGAAGCACCTCCAGACAGACTTGTAACTGGGGAGGAATAGGCAAGCAAGGCCCTGTTCTCTGCAGTGAACATGATGGTAATCCGAAGATATCTGAGCTACAGTCACTAAGTGAATGTCAGTCTTTCCTGCTGAGTGACCCTCTATTCTGACCAGTCCTTCACAGTAAAGGGGATGGGTTTGTTCGGGACTGACATGATGGTGGATGGTCTGTCACTTCACAGAATCTCTGTGCATGTGAGTTATTTGGCACAGCACCTTCTCTCTTATTTAAAAAAGAAATAATAATGTTTAAACCACAAACGGCTTTCTCTCACAGACATCAGGGCATTTAAAGGGGGTTGGATTTGTTAGATAAATACTGCTATGTTTAGTCATTTACACATTAAAGCATCAGGAAAAACACAGATTTGTGAAATTCTGTTTCTGAATATGTGTATGTAGATTTAGAGATATATGGAATATCAGCTATTGCTTTTAGCTATTATTGTAGTTACAATGTTAGCTGATACTCAGATATAGACCAGTGATTTGGGATCGCTGGGGTGGTGGGTGATGCTATGTCATTGGCGTAGGCGGTACAGTCCCAGGAAAAAGGTGAGGGGTGGAGGTGGGGGGTGGGGGGTGGAGTAGAGTCAGGCTCATTTTGATTAATGCAGCCTTATCTGGTTTTCCAGAGTGGTGACAGCTCTGTGGAGCATGTTTTAAAGCCAAGCCTGGCTCTCTTTAGAAAGGTGCAGGGCTGCTTCAACATGGCCTCTCCACGGCCCCGCCGCCCGTACCTGGCTCTGCGCCCATGCTTTTAGTGAGTGCTATCTGCCAAGGCATGAATAATACAGCCCGCGGCTGTCGCTGGAATCGGAATGAGGCACACATCAGTGAGAAAGCACTCGACTCCAGCTCCGGAACACGCCGCAGCTCAGACAGGCTATTATTCACCCCCAGCTCAAGCCTCGGGGTATGCGACGGCAATCAAACTCACGCCGGGCTGCCAGGGAGGAACGAGCATGCATGTGTGTGTGTGTGTGTGTGTGAGTGTGTGTGTGTGTGTGTGTGCGGACATCAGATTTGCACAAAGGATGGTGTATCTTATATAACACAGTCCATACCAACGTTTACCAGGGAATAAAATTCCATGCTGCCTCCACATACACCATCAGATGCATTACTTTGCAGACTAACTCCTTATAATTTGTAAAACTGAACATTTCAATGTTCTATGTCAGCTTCAAGGGGTATCCCTTAAAAACAAAACAAAACAAATGTGAAAGGAATCCTGTAAATGGGCTGAGAAGAAAAAAAAGAAGTAGAACATCTAGTTCTTGTCATCTATCAGACCTCATATCTGCAGGAAACCAAAGCTTAATGACATCAGATTCTACATTCCTTATATATTCATCCAGCATTTATGGGAATTTTTAATATCAGCTAATATCCATTCTAACATGGGAGTCATGCTGAACAGCTGTCAGGATGGGAAACTGTCCTGTTTTCTGAGGCAGTGATGGGACACAATCTACAATCTGGATAATAGGAGCTGAGAATTGATGCAATGTGCGATCATTTTACAATAGCTGGAACGAAGGTATGTTTGGCAGAGTAAAAACATACCAAGCATTGATAAAAGCTATTAATATTAATGAAATGGTTCAACAGGCATCATTACATGGTTAATGGACGACATGAGCAAAAGTGTTAATAGACAGTATAATGGAGTTTGGTTGTGATTTTGAACAGTGCTTTCTAAAATATTTTGGAGAAATATGTACATTTTAAGTTGCTATGCAAATAAATGTCTATAATAATAATAATAATATTGGCAGTTAAAGGTGTACAATATAAGCTTTAAACTTACTATGTAGTTTGTATTGAATTTTTTTCTTCCCTCTTCATACCATTCACAGACTTGTGTATGTCTTAATCAAGTAACTTGTGCATGACCCAGAAACAATGTTCTGTGGAAAAGTGGGAATGTGGGTATGCATTAGGATCCTGCTGTGACACATGGCCAGTTCCCTGCCCACTGCTCTTGAATGCTGAAAATATCCTGCCATAATCTACCCACTGGTAAAAGTTTTCATTTTTCACTATAACAGGAAGATGTATAATTCTTGCAGGTGTCTTTGACAGTGACTGTAGGTTATACCTATATCGCAGGTAACACAGCTGTATTCTAGCCAGCATTGTGGGAGCTGCTGGTGACAACTTCTCTCACCATACAGCATATAGGAGGATAGTTATGAGCAGGGGAGGCAGACTGACAAATTGAAGGGTTGATGTGATGATAAAAACTTTCTGACAGTGTTTCCTGGTTTCTAGAAAATGTTATATACATCTAAAAATACACACACTTTTAGTTCCAAACTTTTACATTTTGAAAAATATAAATCAATATATCAATATATTCAGTTGATATGTGATAAAAATCAAATATTACACCTAAACCTTTTCTGACTTCAACTGAAATATTTTATTGTTGTCTATTCTGAGAATGAAATCAGTATAATATACAAAACTAAATAAGAAATTAACTAAATCATACAGGCTTAAACAGAGAAACAGAATAGGAGAGAACTACAGCATCCAATATTCTCTCTGACAAGTATCTGAAGCGTGGAACTGTGGTTGTACATATATAAGTGTGTGTGTGTGTGTGTGTGTGTGTGTGTGTGTGTGTGTGTGTGTGTGTGTGTGTGTGTGTGTGTGTGTGTGTGTGTGTAACAAATAGATTATTGGTTCAAATCCCATGAATGTGTATTTAGCCCTTTTACATCATAGTCATGAAATATCCTGCCCTGTGCAGTAGTAGTGTTTAAAAGGCACTATTCTGCTTCATCTAATTATGATCTGGAAAAATATGTAAACTGATGATTCTTTGATGCATGGCTAAAGGTTTGTCAGTTCACGACATGAAGGAAAGATGTTGACCGCTCACTAGGAGGGGAGTCTTTGACTGATGGATGACTCGCTGATGACAGGCCATGTCGGATGTGTCTCATCTTTCCTGCCTTTCCCCTGGAGCTGCTGAACTAGCTGGCCTCTCCGCTCCACCATCACCTTCCCCCATTCTTCTAAAAGTGGGTGTAATTCATCATCTGCTGTTTTTCTCTGAGAGGTCTAACCGAGGTGTCATTTTTCTGAGACAGAACTACTGTAATTCTTGCAAAGAGTTTAAAGGGGCGTGTTGGTCGCATGACACGAGAGACGGGATTTCCTTTTCTAGTCATTTTCAAAGGGGAAAACAGCAGCAAGGGAACAATAATTATTAAATTTGCCCTGAGCAGGCTGGATTTCATGGTTCAGCAGCTCCGTGGGGCAGACATCAGAATGGAAGAGATTCCTATAACAATTCTGTTCTTAAATCACCTCCAAGACAAAAGTGCATATGCAAAATTCTCCTCAGAATGAAACCATTGTTGACGTTTATTCCAATGGGACACCTGCTCTGTTCATTGCTTACAGACAAAAAGGGAATTAAATATGTTCAGAGAAGCTCACAACATCACTACAGTCAATCTGCATGAATAAAGTTTAACTTTATAATTTAGGGAAACTAAGGGCAGAGCTCTGGAAAAAAAGACTTTTGTCTTACAGAATACATCTTCACCACTGATACACATATGTGACCAGTTACAGTGAAACATTTGGTCCAACATACCATACACAAAATGTCTGGGACAAAACTCACTAAACCCTCATCCATGGACTGTTGATGCATTTTACTGCCTGGGAGAAGTAATTGTGCCATATTGCAAAACTTCTACAGCCTCTTGTTGGGAGAGAAACATGTATTTTATGGTTATTTACCCTGCTCTCTTCTTTTATGGTCCCTTGCATGCTCTCAGACACAGCTAGAGAGGGACAAATGGTTCTCCTCCCTCATAAACACCTCCAACCCGGTGATCAAATTAGCGAAAGGTTTTTAAGCATGGCAAGGAGTAGAACTTTATTCAGAAATTAAGACAAACCACTTATGATGGCCAAGATGGATCTACACTTGGGGTTACCAGATAAAAGCAGAATTGGGCGTGGTACAACCCTCTTTGTTCTTGGTAAGCCTAAGGTGCCCCCCAAATGTAGAATCCTTTGACAAACATGCTCAACCACAGGGGGCCATCACCTCTCTCTCTCCCTCTGGCTGCTTCTCCTTCAGGAGTGTTTGAGTGTGTGTGTCTGTGTGTGTGGATGTGTGCTTCCCCGTTCTACACCCCAATAATATTAACCTTCTTCATATTAATAAAGTCACATGACAACAGGAGTGTGTCTCAATATAACTGCAAAGCCATTCATGTGCAGAACAGCCTGTTCCTCTCTGTGAACTCTCCTCCCGAAACTCGCATATGTTCATATTTGGTGTCATTGTGATGCTCGTAAAGAGCTGATCACAGAAATGTTAATACTGAAGGGATGCCTTGTGTTTTCCAGTTGTTAAAATTTCAATTAAGATTAAATCCTGGATTAAACTTCAGGCATTCCCTCACCATAAAATTAGATATGTGAGGACCAGGGAGGAGGGGGAGAGACCCTTCTTAAGTAGGGCCTGGAACAGATCTCATTGCCTAGTCCTATTGCTTAGTCTGTCGACTTGGTCCGTCTGCTTAGTCCTTCTGTTTAGTCTTCCTGTTTCATCGCTTGCTTAAGTCTATCTATTGTCACCGCTGGAACTAGTGCTCATTTTGGATCTACCTTGTTTTTGGTTTGGCTGCAGTTGGAATTCTTTTGTTATTCCTCAAGAGAGACAAGCATTAGCTGGGTAATCTCCATTTCATTCATCTGTGATCCTGAATATTCTTGTTTGTTTGTCCTTGTTTAGTGCTGTAATCGTCAAATAAACTTTTTAAACTATTTGATTTGTAAGTGTTTATATCTTTCTGATAATAGTTGATCCGCCATACTGCTCATTCCTATAGAGGAACTTTCTTATGCAATTAATAGTTAATATTTTTAATAATAGTTATTTAATTAAACCAATTTTAACTTATGACCTGTTGGTTAAGTGAGGGGTTTTAGTCGTTAGTGTCACTTGTGTTCGGTATTCAGAGTGCCAGATGTCAAACAAGGGCTTTAATTATTAGAACACCCTGGATTCAGATAATTGTTATTTTTTGTTAAATCCTCACTTCCCCGACACTCTTATACTGGCTGTCCTTTGGATCTTGTTACTAACAATGTTGTAGAACCTTAAAATATTTTTGTGGGAGAGTAAAAATGAAGGATTTGGCAACAAAAAGCAATGAGAAATTTAATTTGGATTCCAGAGGTTAATACAAGTTTCAGTGTTTATTCAACAGTTATTACAGAATTTATTCAATTGCCTATTTTTCAGAATACCATAGGGTGAGTAAGTAATGCACTTCAACAACACAATGCAATTTTTTAAGTTTTATGAGATTTTTCCTCCATATAAACACCTAGCGGGGTATTTTTTAATATATAGGGGCATAATCAGCCCTGCACTTATGATTCCAGATGCATTAAATGCCTTTGTTAATCACTGTGTGGCTGAAATAACTGGATAACGCAGGCACACACATGCCAAAGCACTGAGAGCATAATTAACATACTAACGACGCCACCTTCTCATGGCTGCTGTCCGACAGTCAGAACACTTCTATAAGTATGCAAATGAGGACGGCGCGATCGAGTGTGGAAATTAGCTGGCGACGGCGGCCGAGCAGACCCCTCACTCATTGATGGATTGCGCCCTTGTGTTCGTTTCGCTCGTCTTTTATTGTCTTGTGAGAGGTGGTGCGCGGTCAGGGCGGCGCAATGCCGTGTGCGCGGGGACGTTGTCGAGGGGTGTGACAGGGCGTCAGGCATTCCTCTGTGGAGGTGTTCGATGGTACATGGTGGGGGCTGGGGGAAGGGGGGGTGGACATGGCTAACTGTCAGTGGCACCATTATTCTAGCAGCTGCTGCGTCTGAACAGGAGCGGTCACTGTACATCCTTCAGCAGCTAATATGCATTGGTTTGATATATCTGCCTATTTTGATAAATAGACTCAGCAAGATCATTGTCATATGTTGCATTATAATTGGTGAAAACAGTAACTAGGACCAAAAGGAGATTCTTTACTCATCCTAACCGTTTTGGTATTATATAGAATAATTAATTAACAAATAAGAAACTATTTGGTACCTTTTACAGAAATTTCTGCACTACAGAAGTGTGTAGCACTCCAGAGTAGCGATGGTTTATTTATGGCTCTACGTAGAACAAAAGGTTCTCCTTTTTTTTCGTGTACAGTGAATGTTGTAGAATAAGCATGAGTGCCCTTTTGCTGTTATGCTCATCACTGTTCACAATCAGGGTGAATAATTAAAATAAATATACCAGCCATTTCCATCTCACGGTTCAGTTATAATATCTTAGACTGGAGGACATTATAGGGGTATTCATGAATGCCACTATGAGCATAACCATGATAGTGGTAAACATATTAAACTGTCCTCTTCATGCTGCCACCATTATTTTCAGATTTAACAATGGCCTCCCCTTTGCATATAATTATGGAGATTCACAAAGAGACAATGGACCAGTGCAAATACCACCTGCTCATTGGCAATGCTAACTGATGTGAAATCATTCCTTTTTAATTATAACTATGAAAAGGGGTTGGCCGTATTGATAGAAAGTGTCAAAATTCATTTACTTATCAAATCAGTTAGGCTATTTTGGACTTTTTATTGTGTCAAGTTCAAAATACAATAAACTTACAGCAATACAAAAACTAAGCAATACTTCATAATAAGCAATGAGTGTCTGTTGACATCTTCATCCCCAACTTTTAACAATTACAGATTAATTTACACTGGAAACAGTGTTGAGATGGTCAGAGTTCCCATGTTTATTTTCTACTTTGCAAATGTGTTCTGTTTTTCTCAAAAATTGCAGATATCACCCCATCCTTCCCTAATATCCCCAGATATCACCCCATCCTTCCCTAATATCCGCCAGATATTACCCCATCCTTCCCTAATATCCCCAGATATTACCCCACCCTTCCCTAATATCCCCAGATATTACCCCACCCTTCCCTAATATCCCCCAGATATTACCCCACCCTTCCCTAATATCCCCAGATATCACCCCATCCTTCCCTAATATCCCCAGATATTACCCCATCCTTCCCTAATATCCCCCAGATATCACCCCACCCTTCCCTAATATCCCCAGATATTACCCCATCCTTCCCTAATATCCCCAGATATTACCCCATCCTTCCCTAATATCCCCAGATATTACCCCATCCTTCCCTAATATCCCCCAGATATTACCCCATCCTTCCCTAATATCCCCAGATATCACCCCACCCTTCCCTAATATCCCCCAGATATTACCCCATCCTTCCCTAATATCCCCAGATATTACCCCATCCTTCCCTAATATCCCCAGATATTACCCCATCCTTCCCTAATATCCCCAGATATTACCCCATCCTTCCCTAATATCCCCAGATATCACCCCACCCTTCCCTAATATCCCCAGATATTACCCCATCCTTCCCTAATATCCCCAGATATTACCCCATCCTTCCCTAATATCCCCAGATATTACCCCATCCTTCCCTAATATCCCCCAGATATCACCCCATCCTTCCCTAATATCCCCCAGATATTACCCCACCCTTCCCTAATATCCCCAGATATCACCCCATCCTTCCCTAATATCCCCCAGATATCACCCCACCCTTCCCTAATATCCCCCAGATATTACCCCATCCTTCCCTAATATAATTACCCCATCCTCCCCCAGATATTACCCCATCCTTCCCTAATACCCCCAGATATCACCCCACCCTTCCCTAATATCCCCAGATATTACCCCATCCTTCCCTAATATCCCCAGATATTACCCCATCCTTCCCTAATATCCCCAGATATTACCCCATCCTTCCCTAATATCCCCAGATATCACCCCATCCTTCCCTAATATCCCCCAGATATTACCCCACCCTTCCCTAATATCCCCAGATATCACCCCATCCTTCCCTAATATCCCCCAGATATCACCCCACCCTTCCCTAATATCCCCAGATATTACCCCATCCTTCCCTAATATCCCCAGATATTACCCCATCCTTCCCTAATATCCCCCAGATATTACCCCATCCTTCCCTAATACCCCCCAGATATCACCCCACCCTTCCCTAATATCCCCCAGATATTACCCCATCCTTCCCTAATATCCCCAGATATTATCCCCCATCCTTCCCCTAATATCCCCAGATATCACCCCATCCTTCCCTAATATCCCCAGATATTACCCCATCCTTCCCTAATATCCCCAGATATCACCCCACCCTTCCCTAATATCCCCAGATATTACCCCACCCTTCCCTAATATCCCCCAGATATTACCCCACCCTTCCCTAATATCCCCAGATATTACCCCATCCTTCCCTAATATCCCCAGATATCACCCCACCCTTCCCTAATATCCCCAGATATTACCCCATCCTTCCCTAATATCCCCCAGATATCACCCCATCCTTCCCTAATATCCCCCAGATATTACCCCACCCTTCCCTAATATCCCCAGATATTACCCCATCCCATACTAATCATAATGGCAGAAAGCTTTGCTTCTTTTTCAACCACAACATCAACAAAACACGATCACAATGTGATTGTATTTATGCCTTCAGACAATCATGGGATAAATGGTTCTAGTCGTGTCATGGTCATGTTTTGTTGATGTTTTTGTTGACAGTAATTAACAGGTCTAGATTTATTGTCTTGCTCACATAATTCTAACAGCTTAGTGCTCTCTCCCAGGTGGTTGTTATCCCTTATGTGAGCAAATTCCATGAGTTTTGGTGAGTTTTATTCATCATTAGCAGACTACAAAAACTAAGTAAGTAGCTAGCTAGGTAGCTCCCAAGCTTTACGAAAGAATCCATGTCATGTCCATTCCCTTTTCCCCATCCCTGTGGGTGTGTTCTCTCCTGTCATGACCTCTGCCTAGTTTTTATGGGTTACAAAGATGCACCAGCCACTGATCACAAGCCAGCCAGCAGCACAGTGTGCAATAAGCTCTGCAGCCTGGTGCTTTGGGACTGTGCAGGAAATGAACAGTGCAGAGGCTGTCTCTGTGATAGCAGCAGTGGCAGTCACTGGTGGCTCTGCTTCATTGATTCTGCAGCATTGCAGGAACTGGAGCACATCTTGTGACTCTTGTAGTGAAAGTTTTTCACACACAGTTTGATGCACATGATTTTATGGCTGTCAGCCATGAATCTAAGCAGGGTGAGTTTACTGTGCACACACCTGGGAGTGAACACAAGGGGAAAGCTCAGGAAGTGAGCACTGTACCCTTCTTTTGAATCCCCTCACCCTGCAAAGCAGCTGGCAGTCATAGCAGATGAGGTGCAGTGGCTATGCCAATGTGCTGCTAGGCAGATGGACCTCAAATGGCCTGCTTCTGTCTGCAGGGGTAGCCTCTGTGCTGGAGGACATAATGCCCTCAACCACATGGCAGTAGCTTCCATTTCTACCTGCTCTCCACAAGGGGGTAAGGAGGACATGGCCATGGATATGCTCGATGAAGTTCCTGGTGGCCAGAATCAGGCCTTTGTGTGATATGGATGAGGCCTACATATCCCCCCTCCATGGAGGACTCTGTAGCCACTGCTATGGCATCATACTTATGTGGTTTTGGCAGGTTTTGCACCCCTCCCATCCTGCACATGCATGCTAGCCAGCTCCAAGGTGGCAGGTTGGGGAATGTTGGGTTAAAAGTCATGCCCTAGGGCACCAGTTGCTTGATCTCTCTGAAAAGAGAGAAAGAGTGCATTTTAGTAACTCTCTGATCTCACCAACTGACGTGTTGGCTGATGGCATAGGGTCAATGCAGCTGCTCTTTGAGCAGGAACAGAGACAGACTGCTTTTCATCAGAACTGCTCTTTTAGCTTACAGTAGGGAGGTGGTTTCTCCCGCTGTGGCATCCAACCACAAAGTGGTTTTGAAAGCTGAAAAACCTGCCATGGCTTCTCAAGTGGTCAGTGGCCTCTCAGTGTGAGTCGAGTGTGGATGAAGCTCTGACATGGACAAATCAGTTCCACACCCCCTCAGAGTTCCACGCACTCTAGCTAGCATCCTGAAGGTAGAAAACCTGGTTAGACCACAGTTGAGGTTTCTTACCTTCCAGTCATTGTACGAATGACTGGGTCTCTGCTATAGGCCCTGCAGGATGTACAGTCATGTGTCTGTCCACTCTCTCAGCACCGAAGATCTCTATGCTTTGCCTTTCAAGGCATTACATATGAGTTTCTGGTGCTACTTTTGACCTGTTACTCACTCTTTACACTTTCATCAGGTGTGTGCTGACCTTTTTCATGAATTATTTCAGCAGATAGCTAGTGTGTTGGTACTCCATATGGCAAGTGCAGCGCTGCACCAGTCTGCTGCAGGCTTCCATATGGGACTAGGTTTTTGGATGAACCTCAGGATGAGCCCCTCACAATGTGCAGTGTTCCCAGGAATCAAGCTAGATTCTGTCAGGACTGAATCTCCAAGCTGTTGATACATCATTGCTGGTGGTAAGAAAACCAGCACTGAAATTTAACAGCACTGTTAGCTATTACCACCAACAGCTGTTGTGAATGACCCCTCATGTCTCTTTCATTTGTGCCAAACAATGAATCTTTGTCATGTACCAGGAGTATTTTTACATTCCTCTAATAGCTGTCACTGTTTTAGTCTTGAGAACATGAAAAATAATAAAAAATAAAAAAATTATGAGGAAAAAAAAAAATATTATTTCCCCTCCCCCGGTACTATCTGAGATACATTGGCATTTCCAGTCTCTTTCCTTGTGCTGATTTGTCTCATGAATACAAAACGTTTTTGGGGGAATGAAGGCTGCTCAACCTTTGTGTTCACTCTGGAGGAATTTGATACTGTATAACTTCATAAGAACTTACATTATTTAGAAAACACAAGGACATACTATAATGTTACAAACCAAAAGTGTAGGAACACGAAGGGCAGGACTTCAAACACTACATAGGACCAAGTCAACATGAATATGAAGGGTTTTCAAAGCATGCTAACATCACTTTTACAGTGACCACATTTGGCTGTTCATCAGTGAAAAGGCACCCAGTGTCATGCTTCACATGTCCTGTGGTGCATGGCTGTGTTAGGTGTTTGTTTGAACAGTGAGCTGAAAGGGCACCTTTACCTTCTGTGTCTTGCATATTTGCCACTGACGTGCCCACTGCCATCGCAGCCCGGGGTCGGGCAGCTGAAATGACAAGAGACAGGACCAAGAAATCAGACACAGGGCCGCTGCGCCTCTTTCTGAGCCATCATCACTGAGAAGACGCACTGGATAACGATCATATCATGTGTTTGTGAATTGGTATGGTCGCTCACACACATAGCCAAGGTGTTCACACATTGCTTGTCTTGGCTCTGTAGAGTACCACAATTGGTTATATTACAATCAGTTAAAGTGCAAGACTTTGCTGTATGTTTATGTAACATTGTGGAACTCATGTTTGTACTTCCCCTTAAGCACATATGATTTTCATCTGATTTAAATCCTGCATTATGATTCAGAACAGAAAAAGCTGGTGTTTGATTTCCAGACAGGTCAGAGTTTTAGGTGGTCAGAATCTTCATGAAAATGGGCAGAAATGTAGGGACAGGAGCAGGGCTGAGAAAACAGCTCAGTGTGACGATACAGTACAGCCAATAGATGTACTACTGCACAACAAATCGAAACAGAATTGTAGCCAGACAGTAAAGTTTAGGCAGAAAATATTAAAG
Source organism: Albula goreensis (assembly GCA_022829145.1). Lineage (NCBI taxonomy): Eukaryota > Metazoa > Chordata > Actinopteri > Albuliformes > Albulidae > Albula > Albula goreensis. The sequence continues at coordinate 10,835,662 of CM040747.1, forward strand.
CATGTACTCATGAGAGTTAAGAATGGGGGCAGGGGAGGGATCCCTGTTCCACTCTCTGTGCAAATATAATTTCACATGTACATCACTCAGTGCCGAGTGGAGACGGAAGAGTGCATTATACCCATTAGCAACTATGATTCCTGACCGCATGCTAATGCGGTCTGAGTATTCACTGACCTGAACTGCTCTTGTACTGCTGGTTCCGCAGACACTGTGAGAGAGAAAGAGAGAGAGAGAGAGAGAGAGAGCGAGCGAGAGAGAGAATGAGAGTCAGTCATTACCTGCAGATGCACATTTTATCTGCATTACAATTATGAATAAAATCATTGTGATTGTCGGGGTTGCAATCCTGAAATATCCCAATGCCCATAACATGATGCCCTGGTAAATACTGATAACGTCGCACTTTTTCCAATGTTTTTCCCCAGTGTTTTGCAAATGTCCTAATTTCAGGGAGAATATCCTCCATCGTGGCAGCGCTGCTGATAGTTTATTGGGGCCAGGAAGGCTGGGAGAGAGAGAGCGAGGGCCCTGGCAAGGGAGGGACTGACACCCTGGGGGATTTAGAGAGGAGTGAGAAACGTACCCCTGGCACCTTTGGAACGCGTGCGATGGCGCTTCTCGTCCGCGTCCACCTCCATCTGGGGAAGAGATATTCAGGCAGTCAGTATCCCGCATCCCACAGGACCAGACAGGCAACGCTCTCTCACACATTCTCCGTCTCTCTCTCAGTCACACTCTGTCAAAGTCTCCCCTCTCGCTCTTTCTTGCTCTCTGCTTTCTGATGCACACATCCACAAACACACGCACACATGCACACATGCACACACGCACACACACACCTACATAAATTGGATTGTTGAATACTATTTTTAGCATTGATTCCTTTTATTTCATAAATAGAATCCTTTAAAATCTAAAATTTATAAACATTAAAATCAGTCCAATAATATTGAGTAAACTTGCAACAAATATACTTTTTTAAGACTACATACATTTCAGAGCCAATCATAAGAATGTTTAATGAGAGAAAGACATCAGAGACAAGGCATATTTCAGACATGGGGTATTCAACAAATTATCACTTTTCAACATTGCATGAATGCATTATGTTCAAACTCAGAAATAATGAGCCACACTGTACATGTGTTCTGCAGAAAATAATTTTCTGACTTGCCCTGAGATAACACCCTGATATGAACCCTAAAATTGTTATTTACTCCATAAACCAAGCACAAAAAGCCATGAAAAACCATTCAGTCCTAACTTAACAGTAATGCATGTTTGAAGAAATACATGGATCAATGTATAAACTGCTAGGTATGTGCAATTCATCATAACACTACAGGCACTTTTATCTTACTGTAGTTAGGAATGCATTTTTGTTGATAAAGTCCACAGATTTTGTATTTTGATTCAATGTTTCTGGCACCAATTTGATTTATGTACCATTGATAAGGACTGGCCATGACATACTCAAGAGATTTAGACTGTTTCATAATAAGGTGAGATCAAGCTTAGGAAAAATCAAGAGACAAAGAAAAAAAACTGCCAGCACCCAATATGTCCTGCTTATAAGAGAACACGGCCTTTGTGACATTCATATGTTGGAGGAAGGGCTAATTTAGTGCACTGCCGTTTACACTACATATGTTATAGATAACAATGCTTGAAAAATGACAATTCACCTGCTCTTATTTTTTAACAAGGTAAAATGCTGCATCACTTAGATGGCCATGACAAACAATGAGAAGAATATGAGCTGTCCTTTTTGTTCACATTATCGCCATTGGGATTGTTTTCCTCGTGATTTGGGCTGGGTTTTAAAACTGCTCTCTCTACATTTTATCTGTGTTTCCTGAAGAATTTCCCCAAGAGCCCAGAGTCCACACTGCCTTTGCTGTTAGAGCCATCATAGATGCGTGTGTGTGTGCGTGTGCGTGTGCATGCATGTGTGTGTGTATGAGTGTGTGTGTGTGTGTGCGTGCATGTGTGTGTGCATGTGTGTGTGTGTGTGCATGTATGTATAAAAATATATATATATATGCATGCCAGCTTGACTTGCCATCCCCATGTGGGGTGAGCAACACCAGAAGAAGATCAGATGCTGACATCTTATCATCAGTTGATTTCCATGAGTAATTTCAGTAATTCTCTCAGCACAGGAGAAGTCTCCAACCCAACCCTAGCAGTGTTTTCACCTTAAAACTGAGCCTTGAGATGAAGGCCTTCACTACAATGGGGTCCTGACGAGGTTGAATGCTGGAGAGAAAGAATACAAATTTATCTCAGCTATGCTCACAATTACAGTAGCAGTACAGCCTAATGTATGAGCAAATATGACGTATGAGTGTTGTCATGATATTGTGGAGTGGTAATAGGAAATTCATTCAGGCAATTTCAGGGCCTAATTTGTAGACCAAATCTGCAAAAATTTAGCAACAACACAAAAATATTGCCAGAAACAACTTGTGACACATCAGCTGTCCTGTCCTGGTTGGTGCATTAAATTAAAACAGTGTTTGAGGAATTTTTGTTGGGCAAATTTGCACTCTTTGATTAGTTAACAGCTCCATGCACATATAGGCAGAAATATAGTTACATTTAGATTGAAATGCATATTTAAGTGAGTGCTGTGTTTCTTTTAAATTTTTTAAATTTAGGATACTATAATTCATCATGAACAGTGATGATGGCTTGCTTTGTCCCGGGTTGAACTGGTCACATGACGCAGGCCTGAATCATGCACAATGCGTTTTCCATGCCGCGCATATATGACACAGATCTGTCAGCCTGCAGTAATACAAGGAATACGCACATGCTTCTCATGACACATTCTGCTGCCCCTTGAGGTACATTGCCATTGCCAAAAACTGTACAATCAGGAGACGCCGTTTTTGTAACTGACTGAAGTAAATCAGTGAAATTACAATGAATATGTAGACAAGCGGCAAATAATAATAAAAAAATAACTCCCAAGAGTCATGAGCCAGAGCCTGAAAAGCTTTAGTAAAATGTATTTGCTTGCTGGAAATTTCACCTTTTCCATAGGTGACTTGCTTTATTATAATCAGTCATTTTTTACTGTGAGACACATCTAGAACCGAACATAATGTTGTAAAGAGAAGACAGCACTGTTTCTAATGTTGCCAGCTTCATTATTGTTTGATGCCCTGTTAAACCTGGAGTATTACTTAACTGTGGTTAAAGAAGAAAGACTTCCAAATTTTGTAGCCTGTCACTGACACAAAGTACCAGAAGCTCCGTATACATGTAGGTTTGGTAAGTGTGTGCTACAATAGGTAGCATGTTCCTTAATCTCAGAAAGTTATATAAGCATTCATTAATTATGGCTAACATAGCTTAATGTACAGCAAACTCATTTGGTTCCTAGACAAAAAGTGTTAAAATTCTCTTTCAAGTAAAACGTCTAAGTTTCCTTTTTTTCCCCTTTTCAGGAGTTTAGACACCTGACTGCCCATGACGGAGTACATGACAGACACTGTATCATCAACACTGTCTTTCTGTTAGAGCCCCAGGTTACAATACCTATTATGGTGTCTGCCTTGAAATATCTGCAGGGTAAGCATTACATTAAAATTCAACTGAAAACAAATGTGAGGAAGCTTTGTTTGTGTGAAAATACACAAAAATAATAGTTACGATGAATTACTACAGATGACTGCAAGGATCTAAGAAATCTAAAATGTATAAAATATTTTAATCTGATTGTTGACAGAAAGCAAAAAAAGAGAATATTGTATATAATAGAATATTCACCTCTGTGTCACTTTGAGGTAACAGAAAGATAAAAATTACAGGGCGTATGGTTTCGTTGGTGATGAACCACACGTTGGTATTTCTGTATGGAGGAGGCACTGGATAAATGCATAAACATGATGTCACTGAATGCTATAAGCCTTTCACAATGAGTCATTGAGTGACATTAACGTGGCTGAGGGTCTTTGTGTCTGTATCCAGATAACTTAGATAGCGTCAATGTTGGTAATGAATATGAACATGGGAGAGGAAGGGACACTTCTAAGAATAGGTTTAAGGTTTAAAGTGTCTGATGCAGTCACTCTCAGCCTGTTTAACACAGTGTTCAGGTGTGAGATGACTGGGTAGTCTGAATCAGGATCTGTGGCTAGTGAACATGACCATCACAGAAACATGAATATGCTCTCTGTCATCAGAGGGCCAAATGGTGGTTGGCTGTACCTGAGATCGTCTGGGGCTCTGATTTCTCTTTGGTCCAGACCTCCTCTTCCTCCTCCTCCTCCTCCTTGGTTCACAATGGCAGCTGTTACTCCACAATGAAGGATTCACTGCCGCTCTTCCAAATTCATTTTCTATAAAATTACAACAGAAAATGAAAGAATGAAATGAAAATAACGCATAAGGTATCTGCATGGTATACTGTGTGCAAATGCGGTTTTCTATGTGTGCCTTCTCAGTGGCAAGCCATGAAACAGAGACTGTACATAAAGATATCTGTTCCCACTTGTATTTCCAACTGACACATCACCCTCACTCACCCCCTTAGGAAGTCAACATGAAAGAGTCACTAAAAGCCCCTGATATGTTGAAAACAGTATTAAAAGATTCAGCAGGGATATTCAGGCTCCAGCCAGCATAACCTGGTATTCATCTATGTTAGCTTCTACTTAAGTTTACTTAAGAAACCATACCAACACCTAGCATTCTATCTAAACTCATGCTAGCAAGTTCAACGACAGGATGCTCATGTTATAAAGAACATACTGACTCTTCAATTTTTTTTTTGTTTTTAAGAATTCAATGTAACAACTCCCAAAACAAGAGTACAGTACTAAGGAAATATAGAAGAAAGCACCTGGATGAGTTTGAGGCAAAAAGTGTTTGCCAGGGTATGGGCATTTCATCTCTCCTTCAAATTAATGTAGGAGTAGGTAACTATCAACCATATAGAACAGGACAAAAAATGTGTGCTAGGATAAATGATAAATAAATGTTATCCTGCAAACTGTTATACCATAATTCCTCAGAATATCAGAGCTTACTTGCATGTTAGAGATGATAAATAAACGCTATTTCCTATTTTAAAGGAACATCTAGAGACATACATAGTAAAAAATAAGATATGCTTTAAAATCAAAAAGTACATTCAGGAATTGATTTATCTGGTTTTTTTTTTTTTTTTTTTTTGTGCCATTGGTTTATATATTGATTTATTAATTTATCGGTTTGCTTGTTCTCATTTTGATAGGTTTGCTCCTCCATGTTCTGTGAATAGAAAACATTGAACAGAGGCTATTGAACCATCTCTCTCTGTTGAGGGTTGTCTTAGGTGATACCAATAAAAAGCAATGTATGGAGACAACAGTCAAAGTGTTAATGGGGTGGCACTGGAGCGTGTCAGAGGAGTGAAAGCCTCATGAAGGATCTTCAGGTTGCTTAACTTGTAGTTGGAGCCATGCTTAATTTGCAGGAAGACAAGAACTGCCTTAAATCTGTTGAGAGACTAATAGTCTGCAATCTCACATTCATAACAGATAAAGGATACGAGGTACCCATGGGGTAAAAATATGCACTCTCAAAATGAATGTCTCCACTGATGCTGTGTGTTTTTCTTATACATCTGTTGCTGGCCTCAGAGTGGCTGTACCTTCTGCTGAAGCATCAGGATCTGGTCAGCCTCTCCTCTGCTTCTAGCCCAACAGATGAAATTGGTTCTCTCTCATCTGCTGTTGTGTATCTGTCCTGCTTGATCCATCTGCAACTTTATATTCAGCTCTTGCGTCCTGCACTAAATCCGGTAAGTGAGTGGGCTGAGGGAGAGCGTGTGTCTGTCAGCACCAAGGCCAGCACCGGAACAAGAGCTCTCGCTGTTCTCCCACTGCACCGCAGATACTGTCACAGTTGCGAGTGAACCCAGGGTAAAACTCCTATTGAGACGTGAGCGCCATGTCTTTGTCTCCCACAGACGCTGCCTGATCATCAGAGCCTCACTTCTGAGTCACCATCACTGTCTAAGCTATTCTTTTCAGGGCTACAGTGCACAGAGGAATTTTTTTTTTTAATGTCTAAAGAATTTAAAATTCCCTATGTACTCTGCAAGACCAGCCTAAACACAATGTTATTCATAATACGCTAGCATCAATTCAGAAAGAAAACCCTATGCCATTTCAATGTTGTTCCGGGCTAAGAATAAAGCTCAGTCCCTGATGATCCTTTCTCAGAGCCAGCGTTTGTCGTCTGGCAGTAGTCTCACCGCGCCTTGCATTGTCAGTCAGAAATGTACACATTTTTTCAGCATGTTTCTGTTTTTCAAAAATGTTGTTGCATTGCTGCAGAATTTCAAAGCATTGTACGTTCACTGGAGACAACCAAGTGGAGATCTGAATCTTGTAAAAAAGACAGTAATTCTGTTTTTATTTATGAATACAGTCATCCTGGGCCTCACTTTACTCACCCTCTCTGTCCCTAAATCCCCCTCTGCCTCACAGAGAAGGCTCACTGACCCCCGCTGCTCACTGACCCGTCATGATGCAAGCGCAGTGATGACATTACTCATTTATGTAATCTTGTGGTTACCACGGCAGTGGGATGCAGGGACATCTCCGGGCTCTCAGCCTGGGGGGGGGGGAGCGGGGTGGATGGACAGGCCATGGATTCAGCTGTGGTCAACTTGTGTCCATATTCAGAAAGCATGTCAGAGTAATGCTGAGCTAGGATCAGGTCTGTCCATAGCACAACCTTATTAATTCTATGATGTTAGGGAAAGCTGATCTCAGGCCAGCACTCCTCTGCCAACTCTTTATGTAAATGGTCACATTATCTTTCCTTTACTTATGTATTGTGGCAGCAAACTCCATGTTTGTTTGGAAGGCGCTATAATAAATACAAATGTCCATGTGGTGTACAGAGAAAGACAGAATAAATACTTAGTAGCTTTGTACTTCCAAGCCTCGTTGGCATCTGTGAATTGGTCTTAGGAAAGACCTCTTATCTAACGCTTTTGTGTGTTGGAGTCCAGGAGACAATGGAGGGAAATTCTAAAGTCACCACTGAAAAATTTAGACGGCATCTCAGTCTTTCAATGGTCCTTGTCCAGAACTAAATAATACACTTCAACAAAAAATATTATGAGTCAGTCTTCAATCCCAAACCATACATATAATGAGCGACTTGAGTTTTAAACTTTTGCATATTGTATTTACTGTGGAAGCATTCCCTCTTTTCACTGACTGGAAATGGATGAGAATAAAAGAATAAACATCCAGATTAAGTTATTTCTAATGCCTGAGTGGAATGCTCCTTGGGATATTTTTTAAATTCTTCAGTCTCAAAAGCATTTTTTACATGAGGAAATGTGAACAGGTGCTGCTTCTTGGGTTATCCTCTACTCTGGTTTTTAACATCTGCATCAAACCAGCCCTCCGCCGCTCATACATCCCCAGAAGGGTGTCAGAGAGAGTGTGACCTTGTGAGAGCGTGACCCGTCAGCTCCACACCTCATTCCGCTACAGCAGGCGCCAAAGCAAGGCACTGTGATCCAGACAGGAGTGTTCAGGTGAGGGTGCCAATCAGCTCCCAGTACAGGGGAGGAGAGTCATTCATCTCTTGCTCGGGCCGTCAGCATGAACCGTCAAGACCTTAATTGCATGCTCAACACAGGGCCAGATCCCTGAAAGCCCTATTATGTATTACACTGTTCAGCCTCCCCCCAATCCTCCTCCCCTTCCCTCTGCCCACCCCGCACCAGCTTAGTATCGTAGAGGCGCAGAAAATTAGGAGGGCATGGCACAACAAGCAAACACAAAAAGAGCGATGGAGCAAAACCGCGGCGAAAGGCCCGTGCCCGACGGCGCGTGGCAATAAAGCCCCTTTTGATTTAAGCCGTCGTCCACTTTGCTGAGGATCCGTCATGTCCCGGATTCGGGCATCTCAAGGTTGACGAGGAAGACAAAGTGGCAGTGGGTGACATGGCAGTGAAAAGTGCCAGCCTTGAAATACAAAGCAAAGTGGTTGCCCTTAGTGCAACAATACACCATAGTATCGGAATGAAAAGAGCCTACATTCAGTTAACCTTTGTCCTTAATTTAATACTAATAATATGGGTATTCATTCTTATAACCACTCATAATCACCAATTGACACTGAAGGTTGCGGCTCAACCGCAGTCTGGGTACAGTAACCTTTGGTTGGATTCCTTGGTGCCTGCCCTGCTCAGTGAGCAGCTGTCATCAAACCTGAACTCCAGCTGAATCATTCACTTCATGCTGAAGAACAGGAAGTTGAAATTACACTTGAGAAACATTTACTGATCTGTCAAGATAGGCAGCCATATAATTACATGCATGCTAAATGATCATTTTAGATTATAGATTATTTGTGAGGTGATACAAAAGTACAAAGCCATAAAAAAAGACATGAAACCCACATTGTATCCTCAGTTAAAATAGAAGTTATTGAAGAATCACCCATCTCTGACTATGGGGTTCCTCATTATTTTGAACCGAGTCAGAAAATTTGCTCAAGGGCAATGGGACCATTAAAATCTTCATACGGCCATGACTTCAGAAACCACATGTGTTGAGGGAGGGGTTTGGCTTTGGTTAGGATGTTTTTTTCTGGCCATGTTTCAATAAAACAGTTGAATTATGGCTGCCAACAATTTAAGCTCATGGATATATTCTGTGCATATTTTTATAGGTGCTCAAGTGCTAGTTGTACCCTACAAGTACGAGCACTGTAGTGTTGTACAGTTTAAAACATTAATTTCCACAACACAAAATAAAGAAGACTATGTAATCAGTTAATACACTATCTTAATTTGGGCAAATAAAGACAGACACAATGTGGCATTGTTATGTATTGTACATCCATGTGACTGACATATTTTGCAGATTAATGTTCAGAGATTTATGATGAGAGTATTTGAAAAAAGCAATGAAATATGTTCTGTGGTACAACTGAAATATAGGGGTACAGCTCAGCATGATGCCCACTGCATATATTGTTTATCTACACCCAACAGTTTAGTAGCACAGAAGACTATATTCTTGCCATTGGTGTCAACAAAAATCAGTTCCTTTAAAAGACCTCTAATTCTTACAGTGGCAAGAACTCTTCATCTTTTTATAATGTCTTTGTAAATTGCAGGTTAGCTCAGTCACTGTGGCATGGTGATGTTGGAGGGTCTGGTTCATACATGATCTGTGCTCGTCTCCTAAAGTTTGGATTGTGATGCAGGTTTCAACAGGAAATACAGAGACTAAAAAGGAGGTTGGGGTTGTGTTGCAGTCTCAAAATGAAATCAGTCAGAAGGTCAGGATTTCTCTGACAATGTTGACAGAACACTGATATTACATTGTAGTAAACCATTTTGTGTGTTGCTAGAACATTTTAACCATTTTAGCTGGAGGCTAAAATATGTTTTCCAATGAAATGTCAAGAGGATTGAACTAGGGTTACAGGTGTGAGTATCGAGTGAAACAGAGAACGCTGCTACCCCCTCAGAAGATACTCTTTTTTAAAGATTTCAGAAGACTGCCAGTTGCAGATGGTTGTAAGTGTAACTCTGGCACTAAAGGAAATTATTATTTTTTTTACCTACATCAGAGGTTCCCACTCTGAGCCATATGATCAGCTGTTTTTTTTTTAATTCATCTTAAAATAAGCAATACATTAATACCTGAGAAAGTAGGTCCAGTTATTTGTGTGATGAACTGTAATTAGCAAAGCTTGTAGCTCTCTGTTTAGTTTTTATTTAGCTTTTAATCAGGTTGAGTTGCCCATTGAGATTAAAATAATTTTATAAAATACAAAGATAAACAGACTGTGCAAATCACCCTAAAACCATGGCAGGAGATCTCTAATAATATGACTGATATTGATCACTATATGTAAATAAGTCATTTCCTGGAGTTTATTTATTTATTTATTTTGGTGGTTTGCTTTTATAGCAAATTCCACCCCTCCTCAATCCAAAAATGAATTGGGTTTTCAAAGGTATAAATTTGTTATAAATTAATTGTGGAATGTTGAACATTATCTGAAGAAAGTCATCCATTGTAGAGCTTGGATTGTAAGCTTTCAAAAAACATGGGACATGCCAGCATGGTAAGAGGTGGTCAGGCTGGCGAGCCGTAATGAGATTAGAGAATTGGGGGTCTGGTGGGTGGGCTAAGAGGGAGGGGGTGTCAAGTAGGGGCCTACAGGTTGAACACCAAGTATTAATGTGTATATCAGTCAATATCCAGCTGTGTAACAGGGTAATGTGCCAAATGTAAGCCCTTCAAGGTTTGCCCTGAATACCGGCATCCTGAGCAGGCACACATCTCAATGGAAAATAACACGTGCGAACAGATGCAAGAGAAATCTAAATTTTGTTCTGTGAATAAACACCAGCAGGAGGAAGAGACCATGTCTCTACCATTTAACCAGAGAGCATGTAGAGAAAAGAGGCTCTGTGACTGCTTATTCTGGGTGCTTTGCATTGTTGAAACCAGTTTCATTTGCATGTCTGGACTGTAAATGCTGTTTCCAGCTATTTTTTGTTCTCCAAGTTGGACTGTGGTGTTTCCATTGCCATTCAGCCATGTTATTGCCTTGTGCTTTATAGTAATCATCCTTCATCATTCAAAGTCCTTCATGTTTATTCAGATATGATCTCCACCAGCGAAAGTGCTGGGGAAAGTCAGTCAGTGTACATGTTCTAAGCTTCCACACTGCATCGCTGTCCACTTGTTCAAGCCAGAGAAAAAGGGTTTCGTTTCATCCATTTTTTACACTAAAGCTGAAAGACTAGAATTTTTTTTCAGTAATTACCGTATAAAGATTTTTCACCCTTTGATAAAATCAATGCTGTGTATGTGTGTGTGTGTGTCAGAGAGAGACAGAAGAAGAGAGACAGAGATAGAGGGAGAAAGAGTGATTAGGAATCTATGTGTGTGTGTGTGTGTGTGTGTGTGTGTGTGTGTGTGTGTGTGTGTGTGTGTGTGTGTGTGTGTGTGTGCATGAAGTCTGTTTTTTTGCACTGTTGCTTCAGACTGAGCTTCTGTAATTGTTGTCATGTGGGCGTCTCACATGACCTCACATGTATGACTGGTTTAATCTCATACTGCCCACTGTCCCTGGAGACCTGGCAACAAGAACAAAAACAGCACAATATGTGAGCTGGCCAATCAAGGAAGGTAATGTAATGCTAAGCATAGCTTTTTATGCCTCTGTGTGAGTGTGTCTGTGTGTGTGTGTGTGTGTGTGTGTATGCATGTGTATCTGTTTTACATTTAAAGTTGTGTTGTCAACTTTAGGTTATGCGCACATCATGAGTCAATATGTTATGCAATTTAATCAAAGTAAAATTGTACCTAATGCATTCTTCTTTGACTGCATACAGACATGTTGTGGAAACCTTTATGATATCCATCTCTCAGGACAGGACTCAGGAATAATACATCCTCTATATTATTCATGTAATAGCAGTGTGAAACATAACACTGGCTATAAGGTCAGTAAACAGGTCAGGTGACCCTACTTCAGAGAATGTTTGGCACCTCAGTTCACCTTTAGAAAAGGTTTGCTGGCCCAATACTGGGCCCTTGGACAATAAAGTCCCTACCACATGGTGTGGGCAGATAGCCCAAATAATAATAAGTGAATTGGATGGGCAAGATGCCACAAACACGTCCCCTCCAGGAAAACTATCCAAGCCCTCTGAGTTGAAAACACGCCACTGCTTTTGATGAAAAGCAGGAGGCTGTGTTTGGGATCCTTTTAAATCCAGACGAACTAAATCTGATCATACCAACCCAATGAAAGTAACACATCATAATGGGTGTCACCCTTTTGTCTTCCTCCTTTCCTTTATAACCCATCACAGGTTCCAAGGGAAGCCATCAGACCCCATCCTTTAGCCTGAGTTCAGCTTCCACTCTTCAGGCATGTCTACCTTAGCCAATCCCCTGGTTCATATATGTCCTTTTCTCCCTGGAGGAAGTAGGCTCTAGTCACCTTGCATAGACAGCTGTTCTGAACCTAGGGTCTTGCACCAACTCCCAGAATGATATATGTGCCTCCTGGCACATTAAAAGTGAGAATTGCCTGACTGGTGTCCTGGAAAAATAAAGTATGTTAACCCATATTTTCATTCATACCCATTCGGAATTTAGGCTTAAGACATATGACATAATGAGATCATAATATGCATTATTTTCTTCCTTTCATTAGAAAATGTATTTCTTTATTCCTGCAGAATGGGGGCCTAAGGATAGCAGATAACTGCAGTGGGCTCAAACTTCAGTTCTATATTGCCGTTATTCACATATGAACTCAGGACAATGACTGGACATGATTCTCCATACATAGTTGCCCTTTCACACATGTAGCACACAAATGGATTTTTTCTGTGTCAGATGCGTTCTCTCCTACTGGAAATAATCCATTTGGTTTAGGCGAGGGGTGGTGCCTGGGTAGAGCGTGCAGGTGGCAGGACATGATGCAAAAAGTACGCGGCGGAAATCGTAGTGTTTTAATGACAGCACATTGAAGACGGCAGACAAGGCTACTGACTCATCCATAAGGATGATCAATTTTTGCGTTGCTATCCATACTACATGTGTTTGGACATATCCACAATATCGACGAAAAAGTGGAAAGCAATATACAGACAAGCAGAAAAGAGTTCGAAGCAGCTACCCTCAGTTGCCTGTGTTCTTCCGGTTTTGCACCAGTCTCATGGTAGATCACACCCACTCGCTTACTGTGAATTCTCCAGACAATTGCCTGCTGTATTCACACTGGGGCACAACTGGAAATTATTCGGACTTTGTACTAGGGAGCTGGCAGCATAAAGTATGTATAATGTCCTGAGCAACTGATTCAGAGATTTGCAGCCTCACATACAGCTCCTCCGGGTAATTTCTAGAGAAGTTCAGGGTTGCCTTGCATGTTTGAAAGGGGCTTATGTCATCACAAGGAGATTATAGGGACTTTTTAAAGTTTTGTGCAATAATTAAAGGATAAAAGTTATCTTCTCTTGTCAAAAAGGTGTTGGGTCTGAAAATGTATAGCCAGTCTATGTGACTGTGTATTGTGTCTTTATACATTTAATACAGACAGGACTATCATTTCTCCAGGCCTCTCAATGAATTTGTTCATTAAAGGTAATGTGACAATGTTTGCTTTCTGCTATGGATTTTTGTCAAATGTTGTCAATGAGGTTAACCTTATGATTTCAACTGTATATTACAGCATTATGGTAAATGCATATCCTTACAATCACCTGATAAATATTTACTATGCAGCAACTGTAATGAGCCATGAGTTATCTTATAATACAAAGTCTTCAGCTGGGTAAGGTTAGAGCATAACAGACTAGCTGGTGTTGCTTGAGCTGTCGTTATTGCACTGAGCTGACTGTCCAGAATATTTTCTCATAATCATTATTGGTAGTTAACAGATGCTACTTTGCTAGCTGTAATTCATTTAATAGTGTTTGCTGTGGAATTTTGCAACCTGAAGTATTAGCTCTGATGCATTAGTATTGGCTATACTGTTTAGATTTTTGTTTTTTTTTTTTTTTTTAATATTGGCTATGCTATTTAGATATTTACAGTTTTACAAATGAAACTAAATTAAATCAACTAAGGATTTGAATACTTGTATGTTAACTGAATTTAATCCATTTAATTTTCATGTTCAATAGATTACAGAGAACTGCCATGTTAGTTATCGAAGCTGACTATGAGTACACTACTCATTCACAAAACTCCTGTCACGCTAACCATTTTAGCAACAGTAAGATTTCTGCAAGCACCGCTGGAGCTGGAGAGAATGACCATGAAACTGAGCAATGATTTATTTTTACCAACATAATGCATTATTAGTTATGTAATTTTGTGTTGTGCAACCTTATTTCAGTCCTTCAGTCCCAACTGGTCACTAATGTAATTCCAGTATACACTGTGAACATATCCCAAGTGAGGCGTAACCTGAGAAGCCGCAAAGCATCTGGATTGAACCTGGGTATCAACCGGGGTACTGACCCTGGGTCGCGGACCCAGATTACTGAACATGGATTAACGCATTTACACAAGTGACAGACCTACATTTTTCGTTGGTGTTAAAGGGGTATAAGTAAGTTAATGTTACTTGGTACACATTAATAGATTGCTAGACATTCACCAGGCCATGGGAAGAAGCAGTTGGGAGTTTTGGTTAAATATATAGCAATGTTGTTTTTTTATGTCTTATGTGAAAATGTGAATTGTGCCTCTGTACAAATAGCTTGCCATTGACTAGCATTTATTTGAATTTATACATCACATCATTGTCCTATAATTTGACAAATTATTGCACTTGTAAGTGAAAAGCTGTAGGAGGAAAAGTTATTAATCTTTTGTGTTTAGAAACCATAACCATAACCATAATCATAACCATAACAATAAGTAATCCTGACAGATAACAATTGCCCTGGCATGTTTCATATGTAGACTCATAAACAGCGCAAAAAAAAGGTAAAGCTATTTCTTTTGTAGCCCCAGCTGACTTCTGTGTCCCTCACTCGATTTCCCACCCGATCCTGTCTCTGCCTAATGGTCACTATTCTTGGCATTTCATGACTTTCTTCATAATCTGCATCCCCTGCTGCTCCCTCCCCTCTCTGTCTCTCTGCAGGTCGCCTGCCTGTGGATACACCCCCAACCCCCCCCCCAACACAAGTACCCCCCAGAGAGATTCATTCTCCTCTCCAGCACCACACAGCGGGAGTCAATTATCCCATTCTGCTAGCATTGCAACCGGCTCCCTCAACACCAGCTATTTCCAGCTGCCACCGATCCATTCAAATTTCGCCCCATTTTGATAGGAGCCCTTTCTGGACCTGCCCTTCTTTTCCTTTCCACCCAGTTCATCATCATGATCAGCACAACGCTGCTTTTCCTTTTCTCGCACAATCAATAGAATGCTTTATTTCCATTTTTCCTTAACAGTTTCATTCATGACACAACCCATTACAATAACACGGAACAATCAACGCTTAGCTCGATGCTCCACTGTCAAGGACATTTTTAGAACCGGTTCAAACAAAGGATGGCCTTGCTTGATTCAGTATTGAAATGGAACAGAAGGTACTGGGTAGCGTGGGGTTCAAAATTATGCATAATTATGTGTAATTCTCATAAATCAAGAGTGGTTTCTGTCTCTGTGTCTCATGTAGGTGGAGGGAACAATGAAGATGGACAGAGTCTGAATTTTGTTCATGTGTGAGACAGTCAGTAGTTAATATTACAATCAATTCAATATTTTTTGCAGCTGTGATTCACCTATGCTCTGAACAAACCTGGAACAGATGCCAGGCTAGTTGTCGCACTTCATAATTGGAGGGAGAAAATAACTATTTCATCATCGCTATGTCTCTGAATCTCTTCATTTGTCTTCTTTGTCACCACCTTCACCATCATCATTTCCTATTCTTATATAAACGACGTATCAAAACCCTTATTTTCACACGCTCAGTTGTTTTTTTATCACTAAATTTCCTTTGCTTTCACCTTTTTTCAGTTTTCTTTGTTGAGAGGGAGAGGGAGTGGCTTTGTTTTCAAAGTGTGCCATGTTGCATGTTTAACCCTTTCAGCTGTCTGTCTTTCTCCATCTTTGGCTCTCCCACACAGCAGGAAGGGAGGAGTTCATCATTTCACGCGTGTCAAGGGTTTCTCCAGAGCCATTAAGCAGCCCAATTACTGAGCTCTGGGGAAAAAAAATTAAAAGATAAAAAACAAACTTTCTCATCCTTTGTGCTGGTGCCAAGCTTCCGGGGAAGGTTTGAAAGGAAGTTGTTGCTTCCCTCGTTCCTTCGGTTATTAATAGTAGTGTGACATCAACATCATCTTGACCTTTTCTCCTATCGGTGCCCTGTGAAACAAAGCTACGGCTACAGCCGGCCACAGCCCTGACTGTAGTCCTCATGCCAGGAGAGCTAAACCTCCCCGTTCAAAGGTCTCACCAGCAGGGAGAGGAGACTGTCATTACAGCAGCGAGCAGAAATCCGCAGACAGCCGAGCACTTTGGCTTTCAGCCATGGCCATTTCAATCACTCTTCACACTTCGCTGGAAATTCACGGCTCCTCCTGTAAAATTGTCCTCTCCGAATATTATCATCTGCAGCCAGCATGACAGCTAATCAGCAATGCAAAGTCATTTTCACCAGGGCTCATCTGCATACTTAAATGTACACCTGCGAGGACTGTTAATGCTGGTTATCTCCGCCATGCTTAAACGCAATCAGTTGTGCAATATCTACAGGATATTGCTGCATAACAAACTTTGGGGCTGAAAGGATGGGCTCTAAACCCCTGGGATTTAATCAATGTTTTCCAAAATAAATTCAGGAATTTGGAGATCTCTGAACTCGCAGAAAATTGACATATTAAGATCTTAAAATGTATAACATTCACAAGAAATTTTCACATTTAAGGACAAATAGTGATTTGATTCACTATTTGAATAATTATGTGAGTAACCGTGATGTCAAAAATAGTGGTTTACATTGCCAAGACTCCTTCGCATTGTTTTATTCCCAAGTATAAACTGTATATAATGAACCTTACTGAGCTACAAGCCGATCCAGTTACCGCTTAAAAAAGACTGGAAAAATCACCCAAGCCAGCCAAAATACAGAACACTGCAACATTCAAGGGGGAAACATATTAATAGAAAGTATGAGTGTTCAAGAATTCTAAACAGTATGCATACTATATAATTCGACACGTTTGATAAGAAAGGTGGGAATATATTATGAATGAAACATCTGATTTTGGAAGTGTGTGGACAGCTGGTAAGTTGAGGTGATCATTAAACTCACAGCAGGAAATACTGGGGAGAACTGCTGGCATGTCGTCAGTTTCATCAGATGCATTGAAAGCAATTCAACTTTACTGTGTGCTACAGAGAAATGCATGGAAATGAGGGATGATGAAAATATGTTACACTAATATAACATTAATAATGTATTAACTAATATGACCAATATAGCGATAAAAAAGGAAAGATAAGAAGGAAATAAAGTTGAAAGCAAGATTCTTTTTCAGCTGATAATTCATTCACACAGCAGTAGATGAGACTGCTTTGGGTTCTACAAGTGGACACTACATAGACAAAGCCCATACCTTTAAGCATGTCACTGAATTGAGTTGTAACGAAAGGAAATTAGGACAAAATTAGGATATAAATACTATATGATTAGCTAAACAATCTGAAACATGTGGAGAGAGATGGAAAAAATCTGCCAAAGCGATAGAGGCAGTCAATTACTCTACAATGGGCAAAATGGTACAACAATGATGTCATTTTTTAAAAATTCCTAAGACAGTCAATGGCATTCCACTGTAACGGATGCAATTCATCAACCACCAACTCAACAAAGGGATGATGATGATGATGATGATGATGATTATGATGGTTATTATTATTATTATTTCTGTTGTTGTGTTGAAGTTATGTTCACTAGCAGTTTGAATCAAGAACCACTGCAGCAGTGTACTTTTAAAATACCATGGCGATGAAAGTTTATAACAATGCACAATATCTGTGAATTGATTTTTTTTTTTTATTGAAAAGCCGTTTTTATATAGTTTGACAACAAAACCAATTTTCACTTGAACAATAATAAAGGTCCCAGAACCTTAACCCGATGAGTCAAGTGCAGCAAGGTTCAGAGATTATAAAGGAAATCATCACACACACATTCATAATGACCTAATTTCTTCATAAACTAAGGTACACTTTGACTACTAGGAAAGCTAGCAACCTCGTTTGGTACACTGGAAACATCTTTACAAATCGTACAAGCATCTGGGCTGTTCAGGAAGGTGGCATTTATAAAACAAAACACATTTTTGGGATTTTCAGTGTCATCTCTTATTCTACAGCCAGCGAGTCATGGGAAGGACAGATGCAGCAGGGGGCATGCTCTACGGAGGAGTTTATTCTGTGTTTTTCCATGCAGGCTCTTCAACTTTTTTTTGAAGCACATTAAATCCGCCCTCAGCCACATTTTGCATGAAGACCATAACCTTTGCTTTTAACAAATGGATTGTGGTTGAAGCATGTTTTTTTCTTTCTTCAGGAGAGCAACACACCAACTCATTTTTGTACTGGGATGCTCAACGTATAGGGCAACCCCTTTGTCAGTCCATATGGAGTTGATTACAGTGCTGATTAGGGAAGTACTCAAGGCTTAGCAAGTGATGTTTCCAGCAGCCATTAAATGCTTTATGGCTGTAATGGGATGAAAAAATGGAAGCTGTATGACTTATCCAAAAACTTTAATTTTGCACCACTGAGTTACCAGCTGGGTGCGCGGTTCTTGTTTAGTGATTATCCATATGATAACTGCTATGCTTCTAACCACATATACATAATTTTTATTTATTTTTTTTTGTTATGCAAAAATATTTATTTTGCAGGGGTATGAAAACTAAGATGAACGCAACTATTTGTGAAAAAAATCAAAATTCAGTTTCAGTGCCAACCATTTCATGTATTGGCACAGAATTCAGCTTGTGTGTATGTAATATTCAATCATGTCCTCAAATGTCATTGCTGAGATACTGCACTGCACCATTGAATGATGCGACATGTTACAATTAAATGGCTACATCTGCTAAACTGTTTAATATAATGAGATTTAAATTAAATATTTATTATATGTTCATACCCTTAACTTTCCATAGTTCAATTCAACATTAAATCATGTTTTTGGATGATCTGCATTAAAAGTAAAGACAAGTAAGAGTAGACATGACCACCATTACTGAGTCTTTTGAATGAGGAAAATGGCAAATTGGTTAATGCAGTAATGTATAAGTCCATTCAAATGGACAGTACTACTGCCAGTCAATACAGTAACACTTTGACTGAACTCCATATTTGTGATGTAGCCCTTTTCCTCTTTGTATCACTCCTGTGTCTAACATATTGTATCTCCCGAAAGAAGGCCTGGAAAAGGAGTTAAACAGGGACTGTTCTGGTCAAATACATTTTTCAGTATTGTTGTCATTTCTCAAGGTGACTGCAATATAATGGCAAGCTCATTTCATAAAACTAGCAGGTACAGACTGATTTTAGCCTGGTTAATTAGTGACCTTCAGCTAAATTAATTCAGGTATTGATGATATTGTTGATTATATTTTTAATGCTCACAGTGTTGCTTGAAGCAAGTAGACAGACCTTCAGCGTGCTTCATAGCCAAGCCTTTTTTAGATTAATTATTAACCATTAGTGTGTTGGCACAATATATATCTAAATGACTTTTTTCCCTCTCTCCCTACGAATGAGGGTAAAGTAACTCCACTGCCCATGTCCTCCCAAAGTAGCCTCATCATCCATCTGTGACCCAAAAATGTTCCCTCACCAATGCAAAATGAGACCCAACATGTCTTTCTACAGGCAACCAACACAAAGTTAGTGTGTCCTCATAATTATAGAACATTTTACCACAAACTGGCAAGTCTCTCATCATGGGAGTCAACATATATTAAAATGAATAAATACTTTGACATTCACATATGCAATCAATAACACTGAGTAACAATGAGTAAACTGAATGCATAATGTGTGCATAAAAACCTAAAAATAAAATATATAAAGTTCTGAGATGAGAGTTGTGAGGAAGAAGCTGTCGTTGACCTGTTGGTCAAGATTTTTAGCTGTTGTCTTCCTTAATACTAGAATTCAGTGCAGGCAATGTAAGCAATACTACAGGCAAATGTATACAGTCCCTCTATCCATTATACTAGATTCACAGTGCAGGCCCTGGTTTGTTAGAGTTGGTGCTGCTCACCCAATTTTCCAAGCTCAGCATATTCATATAGGGGTCCAACAAAGTAAATGAGTCACAAGCTGCTCTCAGTGGAAGGAGCCATAATGACATGGACACAGATGTAATGGAGTCTTTAGCATTGTTTCTTTCTGAATTCTGTGAATGGGCTTCTTAATATGATAGCAAGCCTGGTAATATGATGCCTAAGTGCCTAAGTGCAGTCACTGGTTTCAGAGATGTTTCCTTTTGTCCGTTGTGCCCAATTCAAAGCACTTACGGGATCACATTAAGGGGGGAAAGTTTCCTTTATTTTCCTTTTCAAATGTATTCAAGGGCATGATATGAAATGGTGCCGAGCTGTTTTCTGAGGCCATCAAGCAGCATCAGAAATGGTAAACAGAACGATACAAATCGCCAGGGATGAAAGGATCTCTGTGCTTCCCATGATATTTTTTCAATGAGTTATATTTTTAGATTATGATATAATTTTTGGTAAAATGGTAGGAGTGGAGCATCAGCCATGTAATAATGTGTTAATTTTATTTACTGCACGGACCATATCTGCCCACCAAGGGTCTGTTGGAAATTAGCTTTGGCTATAAACACATGAACAAAGCATAATAACTAAAAACTGATAATAAAAAGGTTCCAGCTAGTTTGTTTATAAATGTATTTATTTATCTTATGCACTGAAGAAGAGGTAACATTTGACCTTTCCACTCTCAGTGTGACATAAATGATTGAGTGACATGATATTTGTGATTCTAAGAGAAAAATAGCTATGGCTCTCCAACACAAAGGACAATACTATCTGCTCCTGCTTAAAAGGATAATTCATTTGCCTTCCACATGATTCTGTGCTTTTATGTCCCATACGATATTTGCTATGAAATAAGTGTGTGTGTCTGTGGGTGTGTGTTACTGATTACTCTATTCCACATGATGCTGAATTTATGTGTTAGATATTTGGTGGTAGACTGTAGTGTTTAATAATAATGAATAGGTTCAAGATTTCTCAGATATCATCCTACATATGCTGTAGCTGTTTTCTAAATCTATCCGTTATTTTTACATTAACTGCTATATCAGTAATATACTTTCCACAAGTTGATACTTATTTATGTATTTATTTCTTATGTGTTTATATTCTTTGAACTCTGCTGAGTTTGACGTGGTCAGTGTGCCCTCGGTTCCTGCTGCCGCAGGTGCCCAGTATGACCAGGGAGGGCGCTATGGTGATGAGACCAATGGGCTTGGCCGGCTTGCCTGGCAAGGTTGGGCCAGTTGTTGCTTCGCCAATGGGGATCTTTCCGACCATGGCCGGCAATGGCGAGGGCGGGTTTCGGGCCCCCAGTCTCAGGGCTCCTAGGCAAGTGTCTGACCCTGTGGGCCACCCTGAGGCACCCCTGTTTATATTTATTAATTTACTGTTAGTGTGGGAAGTTTTACTTTGATTTAATTGAGTAGCATATGCCCTTAAAGAGACTAAATGCATTTAACTGAGCCCTGGTCAAGATTTTGCATGTGTTTTTGATAAAAAAAAAAAAAAAAAAAAAAAAAAAAACAGAGAGACTGCAAGGTGTGCAAGGTGAATGAGACTTTTGCCTCTATGATAATTTATCACAACTACAAAATATTTTTCTATCCTTTTGTAGAGGAGAGTATACTAGACCATTCTCTGCCTGGCAGAAATGAGGTCAGAATCATCGCACACAAATATCTCATTGCAGACACAGTCTGGAGCTCCTGATGACTAGTTTTTTTATGAAGCAATCCGAAATTGACACAGTGCACATACCACAGGAGTCAAACGTAATTTATTATAAAATTATGCATGCAAGAGATTACATGCTAATGTCACAAGCGTATTGACCTGTGTTTTGCCTCACTACAGGTTAACAGTCTTGTTTGATTGTCAACAGTTTGGAACAGCAAATTTCATGAAACATACACGAGCTGGGTGGGGTGTATCGAAGATGCACTGGTTGGGGAATGGAGGGAGGGAAAAGGAGGACAAGAGATGCAGGGGAAGGAGTAATAAGAGGAAGAGAGGCACAGATGGAATGGAGAGAGAACTCAGTGGGAGTGTAAGATAGGACTGTAACTAGGGCAATGGCTGCACCTGGTTGCAGTGCATGCATGGTCATGAACCATGTGACTAGCAAAAAAAAAAGTCAAAAGGGTTGAAGATATCATATGTACACAAACCTGA
Organism: Albula goreensis; assembly: GCA_022829145.1. NCBI lineage: Eukaryota > Metazoa > Chordata > Actinopteri > Albuliformes > Albulidae > Albula > Albula goreensis. The sequence continues at coordinate 10,857,681 of CM040747.1, forward strand.
AGACATTGACTGCAAAATATGCTCAGTCGGGCTCTTTTTTAATTCCTTGGTACAGTTTAATTCCTTGGTGGAGTTTTAAAGTTTATGTTTTGTTATGTTTTTTGAGGTTAACTATTTTTTTTAAATTTTATAAGTAATTTTCTGGCATTTAGCACATGCTTTTATACAGTGTGGTGGTTGGCTATTCAGGTGAGATACCTTCCTCAAGGGTGCAACAGCAATGCCTCACCTAGCAACTACACCTCCGGCCTTTGAGTTTCAATCTAAGCTCCTTAAGTTTGATGTTACACCTCTGCTCAGTGTGATTAACTTTCATAAGGACAGAATTGTTCAACTATATCTCATTGGCAGTACATTTTCATCTATAGAACCTAATATGAGAAATGAGGAACATCTCTACTGGTCACATATATGAGGTTAGGGGTGTATTTCAATGCTGTCCCTTTAGCCTCAGCCTGAGCCCCAGAGCTGCTAACCAAACCAAACAGCTGCATCTGCGATGAAGTACCAGCCTCACCCCAGTCAGCTCACCTTCAGTCACACGCACTGCCATTCTGTACAGGCAGACGGAATGTAGCATATATGGTGAGTAATTGAATAGAAGGCAGAGAGGTTTATCCTCTAAAATAATGTCATGTTATACATTCTGTAATCTGCCACATGGCTTATTCCTCCATCAGGACAGAATGGGTCAAACTTTCTGAATCCATGTAAGATAGCCTCTAAGTTATCATGAATATAGAATTCTCTTTATGCAGGGTGATCATGTCAAGCATAACATTCCCTTTATTTGAGTTACATTGAATAGATATAGACAACTTTTCTTTTCTTAGTGTGCCATGGACTGAAGTTATTCATGGAGAATAATACAAGTAATACAATAACACAAAATTATATTTTTTCCCCATTAACTGCAGCTCTGTGTGTCTAGAACAACTTCAGTTGCAGTATATTTAGGCAGTTGTTTGTGGAAGAAAATATTGCATTGTTAAGTCCAATTCAAAAGAGCCTTGTCCTGGAGCTGCTGTCTGAGGAAGAAGCTTGCATTTCAGCGTCCGTCACTGAGATTTCTTAGAGCCTGTTTTGAAATGAGTATTGACTGTAAATTTGCTTCTCTGAGAAATGTTAGAATCTGCCCATTTATCAATGCAGTGGATACAAAAAGGGGTTTAAGAGATCAATACCTACCTACAACTATCAGTCCATAGATTGTACCTTCTCTATTCAAAAGGAGACCCTGTGTTCAGACATACAATAAACAAGAGTGCCGTTGTTGGCAGACACCCTCTTTCTTTTTTCCTCTAGTTTCATGTGCCTGTGTAGATTAACAGTATGTGGTCAAAGCTGGATGCAAGACATCAAACAGACTTGTTTACTGAAAGAAATACCTACTGTCAGTATTACCTATATAACACAAGTGCTCCATGCTCTGTCCCAGAGCTACCTATCAGCTGCCATAGGGGGCTGGAATCCAGCAAGTTTTCCAGCTCTCTCTAAATCACTATCACCCTCAGAACTGTGAGGGAACCTAAATTGGGTCAATCAAGACAAAGATTAGTTGAATAAGGTGGCTAAGTGCCCTGCTGAAGTTTGCAGACACTATAGACCTTACTACAGACAAAGACCAGGGTGGGGTAGGCATTCACTGAGATAACCAGAACAAATATAATTCAGTCTATGCGGCTAAACCATAATTTATTGAGTTATCACAACCCTTTGCTAAAAGCGAACGACAGGAAAAATAATGTGACTGATAGTATACCTAGCAGGACCTGGTAACTGGTCAATTTTGCCTTCAGTCCATACAAAATAAAACACCCAAAAACCACAACCACCACCACAATGAAAAGTCACACTCTGCAACTTCTTGTTCCTTATTGGGAGTCAGTAGTCAAATGGTTCTTAAGTGGGATCCTTCCTGTTTTTATATTTATTGTCCATGATTTATTGGGCAGTTTGCATACATTTTCCAATTTCATGTGACTTAGACTACCTATTTTTCATGTAGACTCCACACTTTGAAGCTGGGTGACCAATGGGAATTCATATTCATATTTTCCATGTTGGGGCTGGACTGAAACAGTCTCTCATCCTAACTGGGCCAGCATAGATTCTGAAACGGATCAGTGGTTTCCTCATGAATTTGACCATGGGACTTGCAGTTTTATTCAACATGCTGTTTTTAAAGAAAGATTTAGGAGCTGACATATTTTAATGTATAAGACTGCTCATAGAGATTTTTCATTCCTTGTAGTAAATGCCTGAAAATTCCCCTTTTTGCTTTGCTCTTTTTAAAATTCTTTCTTCTGTATGGCTTTAGTGTGTATGCTTCACTGTTTCTGTCACTTTTGTACATCAGAAAAAAGGGTAATTCTATCCATCAAAAACTTGGCTGTCCTTGTAATTTTTCAGTTGAGTGATACAATGTGATTGCTGTACAACAGAAGATGGCCGCAATACCGCTCTTCCCACCAGTCTGCTCAGAACACCTGCATAATCTCTTTTTTTTTACATTATTTGACACAATCAAACCACAGATTAAAATTCTGCTAGGTGATTAACATGCACTGGTTTCCAATTACAGTCCACTTCAGAACTGTAGGTTGATATTTAATTAACCTGCTGTAAAACGAAATGGAGACAGATCATGTTTTCATTAAAAAGGTTGGAATATTCTGTTCCCCACAGAATTCCCGCACAGGAAGAAGTTTGTGAGGTTGTCCCCCTCTTTTTTATGGATAAATGAAAAGGGGATTTGTGACCTCCATGTGCTAGACTGATGAAGAGATTATATAAACCTAGTCAAGGTCATGAAGGCTTTTTCTTCCAGAGCAGAACAGCAAATATTTACTATAGCACACATTGCTTTCTCCGGGATTTATGCAGTGGGATTTACACAATTTACCAATGAGTCTGTGAGAGTTCATTATCACTTCCAGCATAAGAACAATATTCAAAAATGTCAACAGTTTTTAAATGTCAAAATATATTGCCTTCATTGTGCTATCAAACAGAAGTGAGATAACTTATCATCATCATCTGCAGATCCAGGAACATGATGTTCCTGCAACCACCCAACACCGCAATCCCCCCCCCCCCCCCCCCCATCCCCGGTCCTGAACCCCCACCTTCTCAGCCCCTTCCTTCAATGCTCTTCTGCTTCCCATATGCATTGCTGAAATCGAATTATTCCGTTTTTTCCGATTTGTAAGCTGCCGCTCTTACCCAGACGTCCTTTGCCGTCTGGGGAAGATACACATCACCTGAATGTAAGAGGCCTCCAGTTCAGTGGAGGTGTTGTTACTGGGTGCTGAGGCAGGAACCTCACTTACCAGTGATGTCTCAGGCATTGTTCAGCCAATCTTACATACATGGTGACAACAGAGTGCTCAACTGCTGTGAGTGCACTGCTCCTAATTATTTGGAGGAACATCGATTTCTTCCCACTTTCCCAATTTTACTTAGCAATCAGAATTCATTGTAGTCATTTTCTGTATGATAGTTTTTACAAAGTATACTTCATCTAGCTTTAGAGGTGCATTTAAAAAAATTACATTCTAGAAAGTGTTTGTGTCAGAAAGTTGTGAATTTAGATTGAATGTGGGGTGTCATCATTGTTCTCCAGTAACGCAGAATGTGTCCCCAGCATGTATGTGACTGAGGAGAATCAACACCTTTAATACCCACGCACCACTGCCTCACTACAGGCAGCTGGCCAACCCCCCACTGCCCCCCCCCAACCCCAGCCCCTGCTGGATGCACTATATTTAGCACTTCAGTCATAGAAGGTCTGTCACGACTGGACTCTACTCCTAGTGGAAGAGGACAGAGGGGATCCCATTGTGCTGGTAACAGTGTGGAACATGGCAGTCCTCATTTTCTTTACAATTCAGACTCATTTCCATGACTCACGGTGCATGTCCAGCACACAAACCTTTCATAAAGTACCCCTGAATCCATTTTCTTTTTCACTTCAAATAGGTCCTTACGTCACTAAAAAATACATGTTTTGGTTTGCTTAGACTTACTCAGGTGTTTTTGGCTGTTCAATATTCATCCATATACTGATATTTTAAGGTCTGTTCAGTTGAGATGCAATGGCATACTGGCTTGGCTGCCTAACATTCCTTCCCATAGAAAACTAGTGAGCTGGTGTTGAAATAGCTAATTATGACTGCCAACCAGACAACTCTGACAAAGAGCACCAGCAGCAGATGCAGCAATGCAGCCTCACAAACCAGAAAATCCAAAAAGTTCATGATTCTGTTTCTGCAGCAGCCATCAAAGTGGATCTTTCTTGGTGGCAGAGACAAAGTCTAGTTTAAGAGTAATATGTGTTGTAGTGATAATATATGTATTATTCTAAAACTAGACTTTCTCTCTGCCACCAAGGAAGGTCCACTTTGATGGCTTAGCTAATTAACTGTACCCATTCATTTTACTAACTGGCAGTGATGTTGACTGTGAGCAGCTATCTCATCTTGTATCCAGCTGACAAAGTACCAAGCATGGGAGTTTGAGGCCACAAGCATGGCACATTCTTAACCAAGGGATGGGCATCTTTACTGAGCTGCACATAAAGACCAGCTCCTTATTTTAAATTACTGAATCACCACGAACAAACTTCACTCAGAAAATGGATAAACTGAAAGGGTTCTCATTTTTTGGATCCAGGGTGTAGTGGTAAAGAAAGTGTGCTGCTTTTCAACATCAACTACAGATATTTTCTGTAAATTATTCCCTATTGGGACTATACCCATAAAGAGTGTTGCCTGTTCAGTTTTCTTAAATATATGCGCAATTATTTTCAAGAGCATTACATATACACTTAGAACTATATGGGCACTGGTGAATGACATCATAGAGAAAGAGAATGTTCCCTTGTACTGCATATGCTATGTGAATGGCTTTCTGACAAAGGCACATGGACAGGTGAGCATGTTAAGAGTGCAGAATGTAGTACTCACAGCAGCATGTCTATTTCATTTCAATTATAGCTGAGGAAAAGATAAATGAGAACTTAAACTTTCAACTTTACTTAAACTTCCACTAGTTTGCACCACTGCCACTATTAAAATTGATTAAGAAATGTCAAATTCTTTTAATTTTTCACCAAGTGCAAAAATATAAGCCAACCGTTTAATAAATGGAAGTGGTTTTACAATCTTGATCAATTATATTCCTTGATCATTATTGGGATGTAATGTAAAATTTTTGATTAGAGAATTCATTTTTTTCAGGAAGTGTACATGCATGCTTACTGTTCTTTCTTATTAGAGCTAGTCAGGTAAGCATGAAAGACCTATGTCTTTAGTCTATGTGACTCTATGATATTAAATGTTAGAGCATATGAACAGCACATTGGGAATAAATATGAATTTCATACATGTGAACTGTAATTCTTGAATGACAAGTTGTCCATAGGTGCTTGCATATACTCACCAATAATGCCCTGGGTGTATGCATGTATACTATATATTGGGTCACACTTTGCCATAGTATGAATTCTTAATTATACTTGCATTTAATAAATAAACTAATGTTAAACATAAATTTGTTTTGAAAATGTGCATCATGGAATTCAACTAAATTCATTCTGAAATACCATTTATTTGGTCTTCATCAGGTAAATAATGAAGAATAAATATTTTCAAACCTTCACATGATTTCCACAACACTGCTGATAAGATCAACATTTTGGGAGCTGCGTGAGTGTGCAGACAACTTCTCTTTATTGTTTCTGTTTCACTTTCATTTAGCAGCAAGCAGAACACACTCATTGTCCACACTGTACTTTATGGGTACAGATGAACATCACCTGAGATATCAGCGATATTAGCAGGTCTGCAGCTGCATTCTGAGGACTTTCTCTGAAGGAATGACTCATGGAGAAGTGTGTGACTACTGTTTCATATGATCCTACATCTGTAGGATCTATACTTCTCTTATATTCCCATGTACTAAGCAGCAACAAATAAAAAAAGTTAAATTTTATATCATGATAATATGTCATCATATAATTATGTCATGTAAAAAAAAAATTCATTTCAATCACACAATAAAAATGTATAAAGCACATGGTTTTCATTTTGAGCATAATCATTATTGGTTCATGATATTTTACATTTTAAAGGCTTTGAGAATGCATAATTACAATGATGAAGAACAATGAAAAAGTTTCTGACTTCGGAGAAAGTCTCCCTGGTCACAGACAGACACACAGTCCAGCATGAAACAGGTAGCCTGCCTGCACATAGTTAGCCAAATAGTAAAACAGAGTTACTTAAGCTGAACACAAGAACACATGAACTGAACACAATGTTCATTTCATGTGTCTCTTGTGTCTCTGCCCTGTGAGCCGTATGCTACAGACACAAACAAGTTAGCCCTACTTGAGAAGAAGAAAGTGTGCATATTCAGTCACAGCTCCCCTTCTCTGGTTTATACAGCAGCTCATTCTGCCCAAGACAAAGGCAACAGAGGATTCTCTGTCCACTGACGGAAAAAAATCAACAAACTGACAATAAACCCAATTGCAAATCATATGAATAAAGGTTGCCTATTAAGATCCTGCATTTTAAAGCTGAAGACAAGAACCACATCTGGCCATTCTTATACATTGGGGGAAAATATGACTTTAATCTGCCCCCCCCCACCCCCAACTACCCTCCTACCCGCAAGTGTTAGATTTACAACTCCCCTCTTCTAATGACAAAACACTTGAGTCTGAAATAACCTGCAGGCTTGCAAATGTGTAGCTAAAGTAGGTTGCACTCCGAGATAAAGTGATGTACAGCGCAAATAGCCCAAACCCTGCTGAATTCTGCACAGACTTGCATCACAAGGGCTGCATAGATGCAACTGAACGAGAGGGAAATGTGCACTTACCTTCCTATCCCGCTATATACAAAAGACAGTGATGAAACCTGGTGAAATGTCGACACTTCAGCTCTCTCTCTACCTCTGCTCTGCCTGTGTTTGAAAATCTGCTAGCGGTGTCTCTGTCTCTCTCTTTCTCTCTCTCTCTCTCTCTCTCTCTCTCACGCGCACTCTCTCTCTCTGGAGATGTCGCGGCTGCGGAGGGGAGGGGGGGTGGGTTGAGGGGGAGGGAAGCTTCGAGGGAGAGACTGGCAGACAGGGGGGCACACGAGGCAGGGTTTGCGTGCGGAAAGCGTGAGGCGTGAGCGAGCTCCCTGCGAGGCTGAGGCACTGCAGCAGAACAGAAAATCGGCGCGTCTAAACTTACCCACCCCTTCGCTCGCACCCACAGCCACCGACAGCCCGGGCCTCCACAGAGTGCAGCCGGAGGAGAAAGCCAAGCCTGTTGCAAAAACCTTGACGTTCGGCTGGCAAGAGAAAGGAGGGGGAGGCAGGCAGGCAGGCTAGGAGCACGTTCCCGCCTCTCCCTCTCTTCCCAACATTAATTCAGAGCTGCAGACAGTCTGCTCACAGTATCACTGCCTCACAGTCTCTGGAGCAGTGCATGTGCAGCGGTGTGTGCACTGCGCTGTATTTAACGTAATGTGTGGGAATCAGAAACGTACAGAGTATAGACAAACCACCTTCTCCCTGACTCAGACTCAACCACAATTTATATTAATACCTCATACCAATCTCAAATATTCTTTAAACTGTGTTTTTAATCTCATCCAAATGTATATCCTGAATAGGACTATTTATTTGCAGAAAAATCATAACGCATGTAAATGGTAAAAGGAAGAGGAAAGAGAGCCTCTTTTTCATCAGCTAAGAGACCTTGCAAATCCATGGACAGTCATTTGAGTCCATATTCAGTCGAGTCTTTGCATAAGTCATGATGATGTTTTGATATTTTGTGTGTGCCTGAACATCTGTCTAATACATGTACACTCAAACAAGCGCAGGAAATATAATAATGTAGTGTAGTACATATATAATTCATATAATGATTTTAAACCAACTATCTTAATTTGAAGCCAGTATTCAAACTTTATATCATAGACATGACAAAATAATAACCATCAGCAT